>JAPXFY010000033.1:41238287-41387650 GCA_030674185.1 Monoplex corrugatus
CCATCAATTCAATATGATTATGACCTTTCACACACACACACACACACACACACACACACACACACACACACACCACACACACACACACACACAACACAAAAATATCAACAAATCTTCAGATTTCAAATACATATATATTTCCATCAGTATGATTATGACCTTTCACACACACACACAAAACATGTTCAGAAGCTTCAAGTTTCAAATCTGTACATATTCCATAAAAATTATTATGATTTCATCTTCTAGAACATTTTCCAAGCCTGTCTTCTAGTATCCATAATCAAAGTATTAATAACCAATAAACAAGTTCCCAATACACATCATGATCATTTTAAGTATGCAAAGTATTGACTGTTAATAAACCATCATTCAATGATAAATCTTACTTTTCAAAAAAATGTACAAAGTATTGACTGTCAATAAGCCACCATTCAATAATAAATCACATCTTTCAAAATAAACGTGCAAAATATCCATTGTCAACAAATCACCATCCATTGATCAAGATGAAATTTGAATTTAACGTTAAAAAAGAAGTATTGATCTGTAACAGGCTCAACTTCCTGTCAACGTCTTACGGACAGAGCTCACATTTTCCCACATTATTGCACACATAAAGCAAAGTACAACCCTCGCCTCCACAACCCACACGACTACAATGAACCATAGTCTCCACAGCCCACACGACTACAATGAACCATAGTCTCCACAACCCACACGACTACAATGAACCAGTCTCCACAACCCACACGACTACAATGAACCATAGTCTCCACAACCCACACGACAACAATAAACCATAGTCTCCACAGCCCACATGACTACAATGAACCATAGTCTCCACAGCCCCATACACCCATCTGGCAATATGTATACTGTATAAAGGAGAATTTGTACTTCTTACATTTCTCACACACACACATACACACACACTCACAAAGATAAACATATATGATATGAGATTCACATGGCTTTGAAAAACCAGGGAGTAAATAAACACCCTTCTAGATAAACAAAAATGTCATGTTTGACCAGAGAACACATCAAATGATTAAACACAGTGCTGATGACTTTTCCAAAACTATCCAGTACATTGATTTTTTCCTCTCTACGTTTTTTTGATGAAAATTACCTTTCATCATCAAGAACTGTAAATTCAGTCTTGTAATACTAGCAAACAATCAATTCTTATTTGTTAGAAAGAAAAAGTGTTCCTGATACACTGTAACACTGAAAATATCATTATGGATTTTACTGTCATTCATTCTGACAGATCATCAGTATAAAAACTTCCAATACATTCTGTGTGAAAGTGACACTACATTTCTAATATCACACACAGTTGCTGGCCAAGTCAAGCTGTGTGGTCTGACCAGACAGAAAATATTAACATATTCCCACCGGTCACAAAAACACAAATGAAAGATATTACACTCAGTGAAACAGACTCCTCCTCCTCCACTTCAAAACACCAGCAAAGTCTGTGACCTACAACAGCAAACCACTCCAACACAGTGACATCACAATGTCCACTGCCCAAGATGACTGACACACTGGACTGGGTCACCAAGACTCCAGTTGGTCAAACCACTGACCAGATCAATCCGTATGTTGAAGGGCTGTGTGATTTTGAGGGGGTGGGTAAGGTGCTCACAGCTTTTAGCCAGCAATAGTAGATAAGACATAGTGTGACCACTTTCTGTCAAATGTATAAACTGTACTGCTGCACTTAATATTCATATCACTTTCAAATATCTTCAGTTCATAGTTCATTTAATATTTTCAATCAGGTCATAAGCTGTGTCCAGGTGATGAGAAAAAATATGTCTTACCGTTTGTTTTTCCCCCATGTTAAGTCACACCTCCCTTCCTGGGACATCTCTCCCGTCTCAATACGTCGTAAAGGTCTACGACAGCAGATATTATATATAGTTGCCTCTCCATACAGCATAAAAGGCTTTAGCATCATGTACGGCGTCTCACACAGCATAAAAGGCTATCTATGTATGAGACGTACTGTAATGCTTACGGGTGTTTACCACCGCGTCAGAGGCACTACTTATATAAGAGACACTATCTCTGATGTCAGTGTCGACTTACCAACTGTGGGATCACAGAGGTCGACAAGTAAGGGGAGAGAAGCCCAGGAAGGCAGACAGACAAACTGGGGAGCAAGGGCCGTGGTCATAAGCTGTGTCCAGGTGATAAAAAAAATATGTGTCATAATGTTTGTTTTTTTCCCATGGTAAGTCACACCTCCCTTCTTGGGACATCTCTCCCGTCTCAAAATGTCGTACAGGTCTACGACAGCAGATATATATATATAGTTGCCTCTCCGTACAGCATAAAAGGCTTTAGCATCATGTACGGCGTCTCACACAGCATAAAGAGCTATCTATGTACGAGACATACTGTAGTGCTTACGGGTGTTTACCACCGCGCCAGAGGCACTACTTATATAAGAGACACTATCTCTGATGTCAGTGTCGACTTACCAACTGTGGGATCACAGTGGTCACAAATAAGGGGAGAGAAGCCCAGGAAGGCAGACAGACTAACTGGGGAACAAGGGCCTGGCCACAACACACACTGTTCTCATCATTCCAATGGACACACACTGTTCCACATACACAGCCACTCAAAGTCCTGGCCGCTTCTTTTAACACACTTGTGGACTCCACAAATGATATATCAAGGTCAGTCCCAGCCTGCAACACTAAAGAGTTTGCTGCCCATCTGAATGTTTCCATCATTCTTAGTGTTTTATACCTCCCTTCTTCTCCCTCCCCATTTCAACACCTTGCCCACATATAGGGTTTTGTGCAGGCTCAAGGGTCTGCCAGATCACTGCTGGAAAGTTGGGTAGAGCACATATGGACAGCCTCAATATTTTTGAGTGGAGGTCAGAGGTCACAAAACCTGCTGAATCAGGAAGGAAAAGGAAGAGCATGCATCACTGAGTGCATCATCTTTCAGAAACATGAAGGAATACTGAAAACAAAAAATGTTTAAGAAAATGTTCCCTAAAATATGGTTAAAAAAGTCCCCTAAATACCATTATGACTGTGTCCTATAAAAATTGCTCACAAATTCATCTACATCGTGTAACAGTTCATCCAGTTCCTCATCAACATAAGCTCTGACGCAGGCCTGTTGATCTACTGGCTCATGTAACCATTTATTTAGATCGTCATCAGAATCAGCTCTGATGCACACCTGTTGATCTACTGGCTCATGTAACCGTTTATTTAGATTGTCATCAGAATCAGCTCTGACGCACGCCAGTTGATATACTGGCTCATGTAACCATTTATTTAGATCGTCATCAGAATCAGCTCTGATGCACACCTGTTGATCTACTGGCTCATGTAACCGTTTATTTAGATTGTCATCAGAATCAGCTCCGACACACGCCAGTTGATCAATCTCATGTAACAGTTTATCCAGACTGTCATCAGAATCAGCTCTGATGCACGCTTGTTGATCTACTGGCTCAAGTAACTTTTTATCCAGATTGTCATCAGAATCAGCTCTGACACACACCAGTCTGATCAATCTCATGTAACAGTTTATCCAGACCGTCATCAGAATCAGCTCTGACGCATGTCTGTTGATCTACTGACTCATGTACCAGTGTATCCAGATCGTCATCAGAATCAGCTCTGACGCACGCCTGTTCGATCTTACCTGAAGTCTCATCGTTACCAGCCAGTTGATCACGAGATTGTCATCCAGATTATCAGACATCTGAGGCACGCCTGTCGATCTACTGAATCATGTACCAGTGTATCCAGATCGTCATCAGAATCAGCTCTGACACACGCCTGTCGATCTACTGAATCATGTACCAGTGTATCCAGATCGTCATCAGAATCAGCTCTGACACACGCCTGTCGATCTACTGAATCATGTACCAGTGTATCCAGATCGTCATCAGAATCATCTCTGACGCACGCCTGTTGATCTACTGACTCATGTACCAGTGTATCCAGATCGTCATCAGAATCAGCTCTGACACACGCCTGTCGATCTACTGAATCATGTACCAGTTATCCAGATCGTCATCAGAATCAGCTCTGACGCACGCCTGTTGATCACCTGACTCATGTACCATGTATCCAGATCGTCATCAAATCAGCTCTGACGCATGCCTGTCGATCTACTGATCATGTACAGTTTATCCAGATCGTCATCAGAATCAGCTCTGACGCACGCCTGTTGATCACTGACTCATGTACCATGTATCCAGATCGTCATCAGAATCAGCTCTGACGCACGCCTGTTGATCTACTGGCTCATGTAACGTATTATCCAGATCGTCATCAGAATCAGCTCTGACGCCATGTCTGTTAATCTACTGACTCATGTACTGTATCCAGATCGTCATCAGAATCAGCTCTGACGCACGCCTGTTGATCTACTGGCTCATGTAACGTATTATCCAGATCGTCATCAGCACAGCTCTGATGCATCAACTGCGTTCAATTATGTACCATGTTATCCAGATCATCATCAAATCGCTCTGACGCACGCCTGTGATCTACTGGCTCATTACCAATTTATCCAGATCATCTTAAATTGCTCTGACGCATGCTATCACGGGCTCATGTAAAATTTTACCGATCGTCATCAGATGCTGACGTACGCTCTATTACTGGCTCATGTAACATTTATCCAGATCGTCATCAGAATCGCCTCTGACGTACACCTGTGTCTAATGCTCAGGACGAGGCAGGGGCAGTGGGCCCTGTGGCTCTGTAGGCGCCGTCTTACACCGTTTCCGCTTCTGGATCTCCTCCAAAGACAGAACCCAGGGCTTCTGCTCCTTTTCATGACACCTTCACCTGAAACAACACATAATACTGGTGTGAGAGACAGACAGATGCAGACACAGACCTGCCAACCCCTCTAAGCCTGCAATAGTACCTTTATAAATTTTTTATAGTATTTTTTCAAAAACAGTAGTATTCCAAGTATACAAAGAATTATATACCTCATTATAAAGTAGATTCGTCTCGTCATTTGTGGCTCCAGGAACACATATTTTCACATGTATCACTTCTAATGTCTTTTTCACATGCATCACAAATTCTGAGTTCAAGTGTCTGTTTTCCACATATATTGATCACTATGAGTTCCAGTGTCTGTCTCCACTGAGGCACAATCACATATGATTCACTCAAAAAACATAAATTCTAATGTCTGCTTCGCTACAAACTGCATTGTCAAAATGACAATTTGAAGCCAACAAGGCACACTTTGAAAGTTACTGAGTTGTGTCGGTAGAGCTTGTTGCACTGTGCTCAGTGTGCTGCCTTTTGGTAGCTGACTTGCACTTTTTCAAGAGCTCATCAGAGAACACTGCTTTGTAGCATGGGCCCCCTTTCTTGGACTTCAGAACCATGAGAGCATCCAATGTCTTTGCCCCTATGGATCCCGAAAGTCAGTCTTGTTTCTTCGCACTTGACTGAAGATTCTCTCACACCCACAGTTGGACACAGGGATGAGGAGAATTGACAGCATGAACTGGGACAGATGTTTCAGTCTAGTGGCACCATTGTGATCTTTCATGGCACCAATCTCCTTCCACTGCAGTTCTGCTGATGGCTGGTTCAACACCACAGGTGGAAGTTCTGCTGCCTGGTACTCCAGAAACTCTCCCTCCAGCTCATCAGGGGTTGTGTTAGGTGGCAGAGTGCATGGGAACTTCTTCAAGAAGTATTTCAAAGAAGATGCTTGAACTGACTTCTGCAGGTTCACATCCGCAAGCTCTGCATGTTTCCATAGAGTTTCCTCGGCCGGGTTCAGCTTCTCTTTCATGTACTTGCATGCCTCCTTGTAGAATGTCTTCACATTCTCCATGAAGATCTGCTGCTGCTTACTTTCCACACAGTCCAGGTGTTCTCGGGTGGTGCTACCAATGAAGATGTCTTCATCACGCTTCATGTTGTATGAGGATTTGAAGTCCACATCCATCAGGGCCCCATTGTTCAGAGCAGCTGGCTTCAGATAACTGACAAGCAGGCGTCTGTACAGTCGTTCCATGTCTCTCTTGATCAGATGGATTCTGGCGCTGTCGGTCTGTTCAAGTTTGTTGACTTGGTTGAACACCTCCAAGACTGTTGCATAGAACAAGACATACAATTTGGTGGTCTTGCGCCGGAAGAAATCCCCGAGTTTTTGCCTCATAGGTGGGTCAGAACTAGATGTACTTGAAGCATGTGATGTCTTCACACTGCATTCTTCCTTGAAGAATTTGTCCAAAGCGTTCCACTGCTCAACTGCTCTGTCCAAGGCAGCCCCAAGAAAGAGCCATCGGGTGGGAACATGCTCAACAACCTTGTGCTCTGGCAAGCCTAGTTCCTTCTGGATCTGCTTCAGGCGTTGCTGTCTGCCAGTGCTCTTGGAGAAATACCAGGCCAGTTGACGCATTGTGTCATCAAGGTCAAACTTGCTAGACTCCTTCATGGCTTTCTTCACAGTCAGACTAAGGAGATGGCATACACATCTGGCCAAGAAGGTCTCTGGATGCTTGTCTCTGATGAACGAGATGACACCTTTGTTGACCCCAATCATGACATTGGCATTGTCGGTTACAAATGCCAGGCAGTTCCTCCAGTCTATCTGGTAAGCCCTTAGCTCAGAGTCCAACAACTGAAAGATGTGTTCTCCAGTGGCTGACGTCTCACATGAGGGGACACTGAGCAGTTCAGTTTTGATAGTTCCATGGGGATCCACAGCTCTCACAACAATGGGAAAGAACTTGTCTTCCCCCTCCTGACTACCATCAGTACCTAACACAAAGGGTCCCTTCATGCACTGCACAAGTTCAGCCTTACTATCTTCAGCACATTCCTTCACAATGGATGTGGTTTTTGTTCTTGCAGAACTGTAGGTATCTGCTATGTTGCTGTCAGGAAACATCTTCTTAAACAACTGTCCAGCATGGTCAGAAGCTGAAAGTGGCACGTTGTGTTCCACCAAAAACGCCGTGAAATATGCCTCTGCACGAATGGGCTGGAGATCAGTATCTTCAGTTCTTTGAATATAATCAACAAGAGAAGAGGTGTTTCTTAAGGCTGATGCCTTTGCAATGTGCCTCAACGAAGTCACGTGCTTTTTTACATCGTCGATCCCGCCATGCGAAACTAGAAAATCGAACTCACAAGCACTGCACCTTGCATATGTGCTTCCCACTTTCGATGCAGTGATGCATGGGTACTCTTGTGAGTACGACTGGATGAACTTTTGTTCTCTTTTTGCCTTTTTCTGTACACTTTCACTGCCGGTGCCCAAAGCAGCTTCACCACCACGTTTTCCTTTGCCACTACCACGCGGTCTACCTCGTGTCGCCATTTTCTTTTTGCAAAAACGGAAGTCTCACAGTCGGTACGAGACTTTCGTTTGACCCAGTACGAGACTCTCGTTTGACGAGATTCTCATTTATAATAACAAACATGGCTGCGCCCATAGTCCACTTGTTTACCGATCGTGATTGTCTTCTCAGTGGCGCTCTCGGCTCAAAGTCACTACTAGACCTATAATCGTTTTTTTTTTTTTTTTGTTTTTTTGCATCGTATCATTTTTTACTCGATCGTAATTTAGTATTATTTAATTATGATCGTAAAATAATACGCCAAAATCGTACTGGTTGGCAGGTCTGCAGACAGACAGATGCAGACAGACAGAAATGATATCTAGATATGAGAGAGAGAAAGAGAGAGGGAGTGAGAGAGGAAGGAAGGAGGGAGGGAAGGAGACAGAAAAACAAACGGACAGACACAAATGAACTCTAGTTGCGTAAGAGAGAGAGAAGCAGACAGAAATGGACACAACTGAGATTTAGATATGAGGGAAACATAGCCTACATACAAACAATATCTAAAGAAAATGCACTCAATATATTACCCAATTAACAATCCTAAGAAAAAGTATGTAAGGCTTCATATAACACATACATGTGAATGGACCAACTAGGCAGATAATGACAGGAAAAGATGACAGAAAGCAAAGGAGCAAGGCAGAAACAAAGACAGTGACAGAAAAGAGGACATTCCTCGCACAGAATTTTCAGGTGGGGATACAGAGACAGCCCTTGGCATCCCCACAGGTGGACAGAAACACATAAACACACACACACAAGACCTAGATATGAGAAACAGAGAGAAACAAACACACACACACACGCAAGACCCACATATGAGAAACAGAGAAACAAACACACACAAACAACAACTGGATATGAGAAACAGACAGAAACACAAACAACAACTGGATATGAGAAACAGACAGAAACACAAACAACTGGATATGAGAAACAGACAGAAACACAAACAACAACTGGATATGAGAGACAGAAACACAAACAACAACTGGATATGAGAAACAGACAGAAACACAAACAACAACTGGATATGAGAAACAGACAGAAACACAAACAACAACTGGATATGAGAAACAGACAGAAACACAAACAACAACTGGATATGAGAAACAGACAGAAACACAAACAACAACTGGATATGAGAAACAGACACAAACACAAACAACAACTGGATATGAGAGACAGACAGAAACACAAACAACAACTGGATATGAGAAACAGACAGAAACACAAACAACAACTGGATATGAGAAACAGACAGAAACACAAACAACAACTGGATATGAGAAACAGACAGAAACACAAACAACTGGATATGAGAAACAGACAGAAACACAAACAACAACTGGATATGAGAAACAGACAGAAACACAAACAACTGGATATGAGAGACAGACAGAAACACAAACAACAACTGGATATGAGAAACAGACAGAAACACAAACAACAACTGGATATGAGAGACAGACAGAAACACAAACAACAACTGGATATGAGAAACAGACAGAAACACAAACAACAACTGGATATGAGAAACAGACAGAAACACAAACAACAACTGGATATGAGAAACAGACAGAAACACAAACAACAACTGGATATGAGAAACAGACAGAAACACAAACAACAACTGGATATGAGAAACAGACAGAAACACAAACAACTGGATATGAGAAACAGACAGAAACACAAACAACAACTGGATATGAGAAACAGACAGAAACACAAACAACAACTGGATATGAGAAACAGACAGAAACACAAACAACAACTGGATATGAGAAACAGACAGAAACACAAACAACAACTGGATATGAGAAACAGACAGAAACACAAACAACAACTGGATATGAGAAACAGACAGAAACACAAACAACAACTGGATATGAGAAACAGACAGAAACACAAACAACAACTGGATATGAGAAACAGACAGAAACACAAACAACAACTGGATATGAGAAACAGACAGAAACACAAACAACAACTGGATATGAGAAACAGACAGAAACACAAACAACAACTGGATATGAGAGACAGACAGAAACACAAACAACTGGATATGAGAGACAGACAGAAACACAAACAACAACTGGATATGAGAAACAGACAGAAACACAAACAACAACTGGATATGAAAAAAAAGACAAACACAAACAACTGGATATGAGAAACAGACAGAAACACAAACAAAAACTGGATATGAGACAGAGACAAACACACACAAAACACACGCAAGACCTAGATATGAGAAACAGAGATAAACAAACACACACAAACAAGAACTGGATTTCAGAAACAGAAACAGATCAACACAAACCAGATCTAGATATGAGAAACAGAGAGAAACAAGAACTGGATATGAGAAAGAGACAGAAACAGACACTGACTGACACAAACCAGACCTAGATATGAGAAACAAAGAGACACAAACAAGACATAGATATGAGAAACAAAGAGACACAAACAAGACATAGATATGAGAAACAAGACAGAAACAGATCAACAAAAATGAAATCTGGATATGAGAAACAGATCAACAAAAATAATACTTAGATAAAAGAAACACATAAAATCTAGATATAAGAAACAGATACAAGCAAAATCTAGTAGATATGAGAGAGACACACGCACAGACCAATACAAACCAAGATCTAGACCTTGCCAATTCTGCTTTGTTGAGGGCACTATGTTCTGCTTTCAGATCTTTACATAGCTTCTGTAACCTTGCTTCTCATATTGTGAAGCAGCCTTTATCTGTATCCTCTTTTTTTTATGTGGATTTCCTCCATCCGACACCAACATCTGAATTTCTGAGGAGGTGTTTTCACTTTTGGTGATTGTATTCCATAGACATCCCTACATGTCACATATACAGTATTGTCACTTTTGGTGATTGTACTCCATAGACATCCCTACATGTCACATATACAGTATTGTCACTTTTGGTGATTGTCCTCCATAGACATCCCTACAGTCACATATACAGTATTGTCACTTTTGGTGATTGTACTCCATAGACATCCCTACATGTCACATATACAGTATTGTCACTTTTGGTGATTGTACTCCATAGACATCCCTACATGTCACATATACAGTTTTGTCACTTTTGGTGATTGTACTCCATAGACATCCCTACATGTCACATATACATTATTGTCACTTTTGGTGATTGTACTCCATAGACATCCCTACACGTCACATATACAGTATTGTCACTTTTGGTGATTGTACTCCATAGACATCCCTACATGTCACATATACAGTATTGTCACTTTTGGTGATTGTACTCCATAGACATCCCTACATGTCACATATACAGTATGTCCAAATGCAGCAAGTTTGTGTTCCAGGGTGCTGCTTACTATCAGTTTATTTCTTTGTCCAGCCTCTCTCATTCCTCTTTTGCACTTGTAGACAGCAAGTTGAGTTTTTGGAACTGTCTGTCTAATGTAAGGTCTACCTATGATTGTTTTGTAATCTTGTAGATGTCTGTTTAAAGTTTATCTGTGATTGTTTTGTAATCTTGTAGATGTCTGTTTAAAGTCTATCTATGATTGTTTTGTAATCTTGTAGATGTCTGTTTAAAGTTTATCTATGATTGTTTTGTAATCTTGTAGATGTCTGTTTAAGGTCTATGAATGTTTTGTAGTCTTGTAGATGTCTGTTTAAAGTTTATCTATGATTGTTTTGTAATCTTGTAGATGTCTGTTTAAAGTCTATCTATGATTGTTTTGTAATCTTGTAGATGTCTGTTTAAAGTTTATCTATGATTGTTTTGTAATCTTGTAGATGTCTGTTTAAAGTTTATCTATGATTGTTTTGTAATCTTGTAGATGTCTGTTTAAAGTCTATGATTGTTTTGTAATCTTGTAGATGTCTGTTTAAAGTCTATCTGTGATTGTTTTGTGATCTTGTAGATGTCTGTTTAAAGTTTATCTATGATTGTTTTGTAATCTTGTAGATGTCTGTTTACTTTAAGGTCTATCTGTGTCTGATAATCTTGTAGATGTTTGTTTAAGGTCTATCTGTGATTGTTTCATAATCTTGTAGAGGTCTGATTAATTCAAGATCTGTGATTATGATTGTTTCATAATGTGGTAGAAGTCTGATTAATTCAAGATCTGTGATTATGATTGTTTCATAATCTGGTAGAGGTCTGTTTAATTTAAGATCTGTGATTATGATTGTTTCATAATCTGGTAGAAGTCTGTTTAATTCAAGATCTGTGATTATGATTGTTTCATAATCTGGTAGAGGTCTGTTTAATTTAAGGTCTGTGATTATGATTGTTTCATAATCTGGTAGAGGTCTGTTTAATTTAAGGTCTGTGATTATGATTGTTTCATAATCTGGTAGAGGTCTGTTTAATTTAAGGTCTGTGATTATGATTGTTTCATAATGTGGTAGAGGTCTGTTTAATTTAAGATCTGTGATTATGATTGTTTCATAACCTGATAGAGGTCTGTTTAATTTAAGATCTGTGATTATGATTGTTTCATAACCTGATAGAGGTCTGTTTAATTTAAGATCTGTGATTATGATTGTTTCATAATGTGTTAGAAGTCTGTTTAATTTAAGGTCTGTGATTATGATTGTTTCATAATGTGGTAGAAGTCTGTTTAATTTAAGATCTGTGATTATGATTGTTTCATAATCTGGTAGAGGTCTGTTTAATTTAAGATCTGTGATTATGATTGTTTCATAATGTGGTAGAGGTCTGTTTAATTCAAGATCTGTGATTATGATTGTTTCATAATCTGGTAGAGGTCTGTTTAATTTAAGGTCTGTGAATATTTTGTAGCATGACAGACCTGTTACCAAGCAATGTTGTAATGTATACAATGATTTTCTCTCCTAAAGTTCTTAGTAATCTTATCTTTTGATTCACATGATAATGTAGCTTAGCTTAAAGCAAAAAGCAGTATAAAATTTTTTCTCTGGAAAAAGTTGTTTTAATTTTGAACCCACTGTCCATTTTCAGTGGTAACCTTTAGACACTAAGTCATACATGTCTATATATACAGATATATATTTGAGCATCACCAAGTCATACATGTCTATATATACAGATATATATTTGAGCATCACCAAGTCATATATGTCTATATATACAGATATATATTTGAGCATCACCAAGTCCAGAAGTGTCTTACCTCTGGCTCTATACAAGGACTGCTGCGCTCTTTGCCCACGTATTTCTTCCAGGGTCAGAACCTTCACTGTGCTCGTTCCAGTCAGTGTCCTGTTCCGTGGGACATGGGTTCTATACAAGGACTGCGGCGCTCTTTGCCCATGTATTTCTTCCAGGGTCAGAACCTTCGATGTCCTCGTTCTAGTCAGTGTCTTGTTCCGTGGGACATGGGTACCGGCACGTTGGTCTTCCAGCCTTCAAAGTCCTGTAGTAGTAATAAAAAAACATCTTTTTAACTGAAACAAAACAATGCATTAAATCAAAACATACACACAGAGGCACCAAAGTGGTCTAACTGAATCAGTGAATGAGAGATAAACAGGCAGAGATCTGGGAAGGCAACTGTAGGTCCCCCTCCCCAAGTGGGATTGAGGGACAACACCCTGTGGGGTCAGGATTATCATTATTACTGTTTAAAGCCCAGTCAACTGCACATAGCTATATCAGGACAACACCCCTGTGGGATCAGGATTATCATTATTACTGTTTAAAACCCAGTCAACTGCACACAGCTATATCAGAACTACACCCCTGTGGGGTCAGGATTATCATTATTACTGTTTAAAACCCAGTCACCTGCACACAGCCTTATCAGGACAACATCTAGATGATGAATTATTTACAAGATTAGTCACCGGAAACCCATCAATATGAATATGCGAAGAAAAACTTTTTCTTCTTGTTGCTGAGATTTTCCATATATAAATGTCACACCTGAGGTCAGTATTTCATACTGTAAATATAAAAATATCATGACACAGATGGCGGTCTTCTTGTTGTTCAGATTTTCCATATAAAAACATCACACCTGAGGTAAGTATTTCATACTGTAATTATAAAAATATCATGACACAGATGGCAGACTGTCAAACCAACACCAACAGACAAGGCAAGGTAAATGATGTAGTGTACAAAATATGTCAAATCAACAGACAAGGCAAGGTAAATGATGTAATGTACAAAATATGTCAAACCAACACCAACAGACAAGGCAAGGTAAATGATGTAGTGTACAAAATATGTCAAATCAACACCAACAGACAAGGCAAGGTAAATGATGTAATGTACAAAATATGTCAAACCAACACCAACAGACAAGGCAAGGTAAATGATGTAGTGTACAAAATATGTCAAATCAACAGACAAGGCAAGGTAAATGATGTAGTGTACAAAATATGTCAAATCAACACCAACAGACAAGACAAGGTAAATGATGTAGTGTACAAAATATGTCAAATCAACAGACAAGGCAAGCTAATGATGTAGTGTACAAAATGTCAAACCAACAGACAAGGCAAGGTAAATGATGTAGTGTACAAAATATGTCAAATCAACAGACAAGGCAAGGTAAATGATGTAGTGTACAAAATACACTGACTGACCTGTACATCCATGTGACGAAACCTGCATTGAGGTTTGTTGCAAACCCCAGCTCTCCAGAATCTGCACGTGACCTGGCTGCCTCGGGCCGACTGGCAATGACGGAACTTGCACAGTGAACCCTGCAGACATATATATATATATACAACTACTTACAGCTGTATGTTTTACACGAACAGATACTGTGTTAGTGTGTTTACACTGACTTTCTTACAGCCATTTACAGTGACAACTACTGTGTTAGTGTGTTTACACTGACTTTCTTACAGCCATTTACAGTGACAACTACTGTGTTTGTGTGTTTACACTGACTTTCTTACAGCCATTTACAGTGACAACTACTGTGTTAGTGTGTTTACACCGACTTTCTTACAGCCATTTACAGTGACAACTACTGTGTTAGTGTGTTTACATTGACTTTCTTACAGCCATTTACAGTGACAATACTGTGTTAGTGTGTTTACACTGACTTTTTTTACTGCCATTTTGATTTACAGTGACAACTACTGTGTTAGTGTGTTTACACTGACTTTCTTACAGTGACAACTACTGTGTTTGTGTGTTTACACTGACTTTCTTACAGCCATTTACAGTGACAACTACTGTGTTAGTGTGTTTTACACTGACTTTCTTACTGCCATTTTGATTTACAGTGACAACTACTGTGTTAGTGTGTTTACACCGACTTTCTTACTGCCATTTACAGTGACAACTACTGTGTTAGTGTTTTACAAAGACTTTCTTACTGCCATTTACAGTGACAACTGCTGTGTTTACACAGACTTTCTTACAGCCATTTACAGTGACAACTACTGTGTTTACACTGACTTTCTTACAGCCATTTACAGTGACAACTACTGTGTTTACACTGACTTTCTTACAGCCATTTACAGTGACAACTACTGTGTTTACACTGACTTTCTTACAGCCATTTACAGTGACAACTACTGTGTTAGTGTGTTTACACTGACTTTCTTACTGCCATTTACAGTGACAACTACTGTGTTAGTGTGTTTACACTGACTTTCTTACAGCCATTTACAGTGACAACTACTGTGTTAGTGTGTTTACACTGACTTTCTTACAGCCATTTACAGTGACAACTACTGTGTTAGTGTGTTTACACTGACTTTCTTACAGCCATTTACAGTGACAACTACTGTGTTAGTGTGTTTACACTGACTTTCTTACAGCCATTTACAGGGACAACTGCTGTGTTAAGTGTGTTTACACTGACTTTCTTACAGCCATTTACAGTTGACAACTACTGTGTTAGTGTGTTTACACTGACTTTCTTACAGCCATTTACAGTGACAACTACTATGTTAGTGTGTTTACACTGACTTTCTTACAGCCATTTACAGTGACAACTACTGTGTTAGTGTGTCTAAACATTGTTGTCTGACCCAACAGTTAACAAGCTGGCACATCTTTAACTCTTTCTGACTCAACAGTTAACAACAAGCTGGCACATCTTTAACTCTTTCTGACTCAACAGTTAACAACAAGCTGGCACATCTTTAACTCTTTCTGACTCGACAGTTAACAAGCCGGTACATCTTTAACTCTTTCTGACCTAACAGAACAAGCTAATACATCTGTAATTCTTTCTGACTCAAAAAGCTGGTACATCTTTAATTCTTTCTGAACTAACAGTTAACAACAAGTGGTACATCTTTAACTCTTTCTGACCCAACAGTTAACAAAATGCTGGCACATCTTCAACTTTACTGACCCAACAGTTAACAACAAGCTTATACATCTTTAACTCTTTTCTGACCCAACAGTTAACAACAAGCTTATACATCTTTAACTCTTTCTGACCCAACAGTTAACAACAAGCTTATACATATTTAACTCTTTGTGACCCAACAGTCAGCAACTAGCTGGTACATCTTTAACTCTTTCTGTCCCAATAGTTAACAAGCTGGTACATCATTAATCTTTCTAACCCAACAGCTAACAACAAGCTGGCACATCTTTAACCTTTCTAACCCATCAGTCAGCAAGCTGGTATATGTGTATGCGCATGAATGCATGCTTGTGTGTGTGTGTGTGTGTGTGTATGTGCGTGTATACATGTGAATGTCTGTTGTATGTGCATACATGAAGTATTAAGTTCATCAGTAGTATGCCTCTACTTACCTTGGTGCAGAAAGAAGTCATGTAATAATAGCAGTCCGTATTGAACGACATGGTGAGCTGACTGCACTGGTGACAACAACGTACGATGGTGAGCTGACCGTGCTGGTGACGACAGTACAACGGTGATCTGACCGTGCTGGTGACGACAGAGAACAATGGTGAGCTGACTGTGCTGGTGACGACAGAGAACAATGGTGAGCTGACCGCACTGGTGACGATAGAGAACAATGGCAAGCTGACAGTGCTGGTGACGATAGAGTACAACAGTGTGTTGACGGTACTTGTGACGATAAAGAACAATGGCGAGCTGACCGTTGCTGGTGACGATAGAGTACAACGGTTGTGTTGACGGTACTTGTGACGATAGAGTACAATGGCAAGCTGACGGTACTTGTGACAATAGAGAACAATCTGGAGAGGTGATGATAAAAAAAAAGTGTTGAAACAGACTGGAAGGCCACTGACATAAATGGACAACGTGTGCACTAGGTAATGGGGAGGGAATGGAATCACTGTCACTACAAAAATCAATGTCTACAATAACTGTTTGATACCTACACTGTAGATACAAATCAATTGTCTACCATAACTGTTTGATACCTACACCTGTAGACTACAACATCAATGTTACAATAACTGTTTGATACCTACACCTGTAGACTACAACATCAATGTCTACCATAACTGTTTAATACCTAACTGTAGATAAAACATCAATGTCTACAATAAACTGTTTAATACTACACCTGTAGACTACAACATCAATTTTCTCCCATAATGTTTGATACCTACACCTGTAGATAAAAACACCAATGTCTACCTAACTGTTTAATACCTACACTGTAGACTACAACATCAATTCTACCATAACTGTTTAATACCTACACCTGTAGACTACAACATCAATGTTACCATAAAGTTTGATACCTACACCTGTAGACTACAACATCAATGTCTACCATAACTGTTTGATACCTACACTGTAGACTACAACATCAATGTCTACCATAACTGTTTGATACCTACACCTGTAGACTACAACATCAATGTCTACCATAACTGTTTGATCCCTACACTGTAGATACAACACCAATGTCTACCATAACTGTATGATACCTACACCTGTAGACTACAACATCAATGTCTACCATAACTGTTTGATACCTACCTGTAGACTACAACATCATGTCTACCATAACTGTTTGATACCTACACCTGTAGACTACAACATAAATTGTCTACAATAAATGTTTGATACCTACACCTGTAGACTACAACATCAATGTCTACCTAACTGTTTGATACCTACACCTGTAGATACAACATCAATGTCTACCATAATGTTTAATACCTACACCTGTAGCTTTGTAATGGGTCATTTCACACCACTCAACATCCACTATAACTATCATTAATTGTTCCTTTTCTACATCACTACATCAATGACTATCACCATTTCCCATGTCTAAACCTGTCTACAACTACATCAATGACTATATCATTTCCATGTCTAAACCTGTTACATCACTACATCAATGACTATCATTATTTCCCATGTCAAACCTGTCTACATCACTACATCAATGACTATCATCATTTCCCATGTTAAACCTGTCATACATCACTACATCAATGACTATCATCA
The DNA here is from genome assembly GCA_030674185.1 of Monoplex corrugatus. Taxonomy (NCBI): domain Eukaryota; kingdom Metazoa; phylum Mollusca; class Gastropoda; order Littorinimorpha; family Ranellidae; genus Monoplex; species Monoplex corrugatus. Next base: position 41,256,042 of record JAPXFY010000033.1, read on the forward strand.
TTTCCCATGTCTAAACCTGTTACATCATACATCAATGACTATCATCATTTCCCATGTCTAAACCTGTCTACATATACATCAATGACTATCATCATTTCCATGTCTAAACCTGTCTACATCACTACATCAATGACTATCATCATTTCCATGTTTAAACCTAAATCTGGCTCTGAGTTTTGTATGTTTGTTTCTATTACTTTGTTTTTAATGCTAAATGTCCATGTTTCAACTACTTCAATGACAACTCTTATCACAGATGTTAGATGTACATTTTCACTCACAGCCCAGTGTTAACATGACAACTCTTATCACAGATGTTAGATGTACATTTTCACTCACGGCCAGTGTTAACATGACAACTCTTATCACAGATGTTAGATGTACATTTCACTCACAGCCAAATGATACAGCCTGTGTTAACATGACAACTCTTAACACAGAAGTGACGCTTGTCCCCCCACTTGTACTATAATTATGATATGACTGATCAGTGACAGCTTCATCAACACAAAACACTATTCACACAACTATATAGAAATCATATCAATGACAAAATATATTATACATAGACAATCCATTCAATGATTCAATTCATAGAATACCTAGATCACTATGGTCCATATCAATGACAAAAATATATTATACACAGACTATCCATTCAATGATTCATAGAACAGATAGATCACTATGGTCCATATCAATGACAAAATATATTATACACAGACTATCCATTTCAATAATTCATAGAACAGATAGATCACTATGGTCCATACCAATGACAAAATATATTATACACAGACTATCCATTCAATAATTATAGAACAGATAGATCACTATGATCCACATATATGACATTTGTACAACCCTGAGGATTTTTTTTCTCTCTTGTTAAAAGGTTATTTATATCAAAACTGAATTCTGTACATTAGTGGTAAAGACAATTTACACAAAATATATACAATGATCAATTCAAAATGAAATACAGCAAATCTATTTTTCAAAACATATAGAATTGTGGACTTTCACTGGGACATCTATTTTTCAAAATATAGAATTGTGTATCTTTCTACTGGCAACATTGTTTTTCAAACATATAGAATTGTGAATCTTCCCACCTTTTATCCTTAACCCTTTGACTCCCGCACCTATCCACCAACTGCAAAAACTTAACCCCTTTTATTTCCTCACCCTGTCCATCTGCAGGAAGCTGGTGGACAGGTTGAAGGAATCAAAGAGTAAAGTTTTTGATTTGTTACCTTGGTTGACAATGCAGGATGCTGAGGGACACGGTGAGTGAGTCAAAAGGTTAATGACACAGTTTTGTTGTGTTACAGTTGTCTAACTTATATTCCACGTTGACAAATAAAAACAAGAATCAGTCAATAACAATGTACATGTAGTGTTACAGTTGTCTAACTTATATTCCATGTTGACAAATAAGAACAAGACACTCAGTCAATAAACAATGTACCATGTTGTGTTACAGTTATCTAACTTATATTCACGTTGACAAATAAGAACAAGACACTCAGTCAATAACAATGTACATGTTGTGTTACAGTTGTCTAACTTATATTCCATGTTGACAAAAAGAACAAGACATTCAGTCAATAAAATGTACATGGTTTGTGTTACAGTATCTAACTTATATTCCACGTTGACAAATAAGAACAAGACATCAGTCAATAACAATGTACATTCAATGTAGGACAATTACAAGATTTTTCTTTCTTTCGTTAATTCCACTGACTTGTTTTGTACATCATCTCTTTTCTGTCTCTTTTTTGTTTTTTTGTTTGTTTGTTTTCTTCATTTTCTTTTTCCTTTTTTTTTCATTTTTCTTTTGCTTTGTCTCTTTTTGTTCTTTTTCTTTTTCTCTTTTTTTTCTTTTCTTTTTTTTCAATCTTTTTTCAGCTCTTTGATTTTTCTTAATTAAAGTTACACCAGCTTCCTCCCCTTGGTTCCTGCTCCATCAATAGGATGGGAAAGAGGAGGGGAATGGAAGGAGAGGGGGGTGGGGATGTCAAGATTTACAGGGATAGCAGGAGAGTGAATATAATCATTCCCTTCCTGACTCTTTCTATATTAGTTGTGACTGTGTTTTTCTTTGTCACTTAGTGGTATTGCCAGGTTTCAACTGTTTGGCTTATTTGTTGTTCATGGGTTGGAAACTAACATGCAACATTGATGGATTTATTTGTAAAGATAAAACTGGCTGATTTATTGTCCTTGACTGCAAATGATGGACCAAATTACAAGCTATTGAAGATAAAATTGGCTTTTTTTTTTTCTTGTTGACTGGAATATTTTTCACTCAAAAACAATGCCATTTCAAATACGTATTGACAATTTTATTGTCTTTGCTGAAATTCAAACAAAACTGGCGGATCATATTGTCTTAGCCGTAAAAAACCATGGACTTGATGATAGAATTGGCTCCATTATGTCCGTTAGCTTTCTGGAAAATGATTACCCACAAAAACATGTTATTTCAAAATCAAACTGGCTCATTTTATTGTCCTTTGGCTGGAATTCAAATTGAAATGGCCAATCTCACTGCTTTTGACTAGAAATCATGGACTAGAATACATGCTGTTTGAAGATAAAACATGACTCCATTTACTCTCATTTGGCTAGAAAATGATCCCCCAAAATACATTTATGCAAAATGAACTGGCTCATTTTATTGTTCCTTTGGCTGGAAACCATGGACCAAAAAATGCTGTTTGAAGCTAGAATTATTCCTCCCCACAATACAGAGTGGCCAGAGAAATTATCCAGTCTGTTAGATGTGGTATGGATTGGGTGTGGGTGGGGGTAACAGGGGGTGGGGGTGGGGGCGGGGTGGGACATGGAAGCTGCTTGGACTGAAGACGAGGCCTGGGAAACTGTAAGGGATCTGCGTGGCTCAGGTGTAGTGATGGCATGGCACATTCCTTCACCTCACTTTTCCTAACACTTCCCAGTTTCTACCTGCAAACAACAGACAAGAATGAAGCATTGACTGAAAACTGTCTCCATTCATCCCACTTTCCCCAAGCCTAAAATGCAATCTATGCTGTACCCAATTAGCAATCCCAAAAGTAAGTATGTAATGCTTTATAGAACACGAACAATGAAGGATCAGCAAGGCAGAAAATGATAGGAAGCCATGACAGAAAGTAAAGGAACAAGACAGAAACAAAGAGAATGACAGAAAACAGTAGGCCTAAATTTTAGCACAGAATTTCCAGAAGGTGGGGGAATATCATTTATACTGAAAGAAGCCCCAGAATCACTACAGGGGCAAAAACATTCAAATATCTTAAACAAATACAGTGGCAAATATATAAATAAAGAGTTCTTAGAACCATAAATTGGCCAAATACTTGCAACAGGAAACAGTAGCTAAACAACACACTCCAGCAATACAATGAATGTTTATAATTTTCACTCTCAATCCATCCACACACAACACACACACAACACACACACAACACACACACACACAAACACACACACACAAACATGCATCTCATATTCATAGACAATCACCATACAAATGAATATAAATGATACATTTATCTTGCACACACTTTCTACAGCTCTATTTTACATACACATACTGTCAACAAATACACAAAAATGTAAGTATTTTGAATTTACCTTAATGCAGATGTAGCTATGGCATGGTGTGGTCCTTCATCTCCCTAGTCCTAAAGTCCTCCCACTTTTTTTATTGAAAAGAAAAATACAGAATGAAAACATTAAAGAGAACCAGTCCACTGTATCCTAGTAGTACTGTAGACACTGTGAACATTCAACCAAACAGAATCAAGTTAAAATGAGTGTAGTGATTGTCAGGACAACACTATCAATGGTTTACTGTCATCATTCCTCATCCCTCATCACCATGATTAGCACACCACTCTAACAATATACACAATACTCTGGTGAAGAAGCAAGTACTATACAATCATGCTTATAGCAAATCTTTTTTTCCCAAAATGACCACATGATTATGTAACTGCATACAACCTTCTTCAAAAAAGTGGCTTTACTGTAATAACTTAGTCTAAAATTATGAAAAGAAAAAAAAAACTCTTCCAAAGATCACCAAAAAAAAAGTAATAGGCCTTCATAACAAACGCATCAAACACTGACCACATAGGTAGGACTGCCAGTATATTGTAGTTAATCATCTTGGCATAACAAACAGCATCAAACTTGACCACTCAGGTAGACTGCCAGTATATTGTAGTAATTATCTTGCCATAACAAACTTCACAGACACCAAGACTCAGAAACTAACAAGTGTGTACGACCTGTCTTCCTCATTGTAGGCTACACATATGCAGGCTAATATTAGCTACTCCAAACAGCGTGCGTCATGGGGAAAGTCTGCGATTTGACTACTTTTTGGTGTTTTTCAACTCGTCATATTTTGCGAGTGTGAAAGAAAATGTAATAAAATCTACTGCATAAAAAGATTGGTGTTTCGTTGTTTGAATGATGTACTTGTTTAGACTAATACTCATTTTTTATATGTTTTATTTACATGTTCATTCGCCCTACCCTAGCGAGTTCGGCAGCTGTCTTGACGTAATGCCGCTGCCTTCTGTTTACACTACCCTTACTTATGCTCTGTCGCATTTGCGTGAGTGGCTAGATCTAAAAGGATCGCCCAATGAAAAGAAAGAAGACATCCAGATTCATGCCCGTTTCATCACGATCCAAGCTGTCAATGTGTAAAAATTCAAGCAATAAAATGTTCAAAATAGAATTTCTACTGTAAGACCTGATTGCCCCACACTCATAATACATCAGTTTGTAGATCAGACTTCCTCTACAATATTTGTCCAAAATGTTGTTTCATTATCATTTCCACGCGAAGCGGCAAGCGATCAAAAAGACCGAAGTGTACCGCTCGTGTGGAAACATTGTTAGCCGCCATGGCCGACGCGCATGCTGAATTGTCGGTCACCAGTAGTGACCAAAATGTGACACCGACTGCTTAGTATCGCAGTCAGGTCAACTGTTCGGCATGTTGGTAAGTTAGTTCTTTATTGTTTTTGATTCGATTCGTGAGCTGGGTTCATCCATGTTGCGAGATTGAGTAGAGTTCCGCAGACAACATTAGAGCGCTGACGAAGATGGCGAGAACGCCATCGAAGCTACGGAAACTGTGAGTAGCGATTTTTACACTGTTGGGAGACTCTGTTCTTCAAAATTGGTAGCATTATGTTACCCCCAACTGTTGAAACTTCCCTACGTCTCATTCGCGATTACGATCGGACGTCATCACTACCTTTCGTGAATCAGAGAAATTACACCGCTCCTAGCGAAGTTCAGGAACCATCTACACTTCACACTGCACTGCAAACATCACGGCGTCTTTCCCACCAGCTAAAAATCAAAAATTCGATGAAAGGAACAGCAGCAAATAATATCATACAATCAGGCACAACGGACTCATGAACCGAACGCATCAAGCAAATCAAACCGCCATACTTGTCTGGAAGGGAAAAATCCAAGACTCGAGGGAAAGACTGAGCTCTAGCACACTACCAGATGCTATGCTCTCCGAAATCAAAGAGGGCTAACAAACACACGACGAATAGAATGGGACAAAGTACGCCAACGCCATCGAAAGAAATTCGAACTTTAGCACCAAAAAACAACAGGAGACAACAGAATGACAAAAGCGAGATTACACCTGTACCGGAAGAAACAAAAAGAAAGACCAAAGAGAGGTGGGAGTGATCAATCTATCAGATCGCCAATCACTAACCAGAACAGGAAGTACTAGAGAAAGGACTAAATTTCGCGTAGCCCTAACAAGCTTCAGTGGTAGACCTCATCACAAGCATTGAAACAGCTTGCAGGTTATTGGCCTAATTCAGAAGAAGCACACACTTAAGATCAGACTGTGTCAGAATCATGAAACAGGCCAAACTACCGAAATCCAATTAACACCGGACCAAAGAGGGCTCTGGCGGATTTAAAGAACGAACACGCCACGATGATCCAACCAGTGACAAAGGTCGTGCCACAGTCATAATGCCTAGACCCATGTACTATGAGAAGGCAAGCAAATTCTGGAAGATACTACAAAATATGAACGCCTCAAGAAAGAACCTACTTCCAAGTTTTCCAACAAACTGAAAGACACACTGAACGCCTGAAAGAGAGGACCGCCTGTCATTAGAACGTACAGGAAATTATACCCAACTGTGTCCGACGTCCCCAGTTCTATGGTCATACCCAAAGTCCACAAGAAAGAAGTCCCCCTCGTCCCATAGTCGCATCCAGAGGTTCCATCATGGATGAGACGGCTAGATTTGTGGCGGACATCCTATCACTCTCGTAGGACACACAGATATCAATCCACAACAGTGCTGACCTAGTGGAAAAACTGAGTAACTAACCTGCTTGATGAATCCTTGTGTCATATGATGTCTCTGCCCTATTTACCAGGTACCAGTGAAAGAAAGATAGAGATCATACGCCGAAGGTTACAAAACGACCAAACCCTCATCAGTACATCTCTCACAGTGGACGACGTATGTGTAACTCTTGTCCTGCTGCCTCACCACCACCTACTTCACTTTCAAGGTGAATTCTACCAACAAAAAAGAAGGAGCAGCATGGGCCCCCAGTAAGCCCAAAGTAGCCAACCTGTTCATGGAGGATTTTGAAGAGAAAGCATGGCTTTCTTTCCTCCCCACACGATATGGGGGCGCTACGTAGACGACACCATGACTATCCTCCCCAGCAACTGGTCGAAACAGTTCACAGAACATCTGAACAACCAACACCCAGCCATCAAATTCACGAGGGAAGTGGACAAACAACTCCATAGCCATGCTGGACACCCTCATCACCAGAACTGATGCTATTCTATCCTTCTCGGTCTACGTAAACCAACTCATACGGACCAATATTTACAGTTCGACAGCCACCAGCCCTTGAACACAAACTGGGAGTGATTCGAACCCTTACCACAGAGCTTAACACCATATGCAGTACCCAAGAGGCAAAGACAAGGAGACAAACCACCTGAAAAAAGTGTCACCATCTCGGGTACAAAAAAGTGGCTGGAACAGCCCGGGAGGGAAGGAAATCCAAACACCGATCCCAACAGCCAGTGAAAACAACCCAGCGCAAGGGACACATCACCATCCCATACGTAGGAGGTGTGAGTGACGCTCTGTCCAGAAAGATCAGAAAAAAATGGGGGTGGCTGTACATTCCAAACCTTCCAACACCATACGCAGCCAGCTGGTCACCCCAAGGACAAAAACCAGTAAACTCGACAAAGCTGGCATTATTACAGAATAGACTGCCAGGACTGTAACCAACATTATGTCCGGTGAAACTGAACGCCCCCTTCAGAAGAGACAACAGAACACAAGAGGGACTCTTCTCCAGTAGGAGTCACCTACACGCCGAAAAACATAATTCAGTGCGGACAATGTCAACATCCTGGACAGAGAAAATAAGTGGTTCCAGCGAGGAGTCAAGGAGCCATCTACATCGCAGCCACCAACCCCCCGCTCAACAGGGACCGGGGCCGTTACACCCTGCCCCCGGTGTTTTTTTTCTGATTCGATTAATGAGCTGGGTTCATCCCATGTTCGCGAGATTGAGTAGAGATTCACGCAGACAGCATTAGAGCGCTGACGAAGATGGCGAGAACCCCATCGAAAGCTACGGAACTGTGAGTAGCGATTTTTACACTGTTGGGAGACCTTGTTCTTCAAAATTGGTAGCATTAGATTTTATTAATATTTTGTTGTTCTGTGAACTTTTTTATGAGCCGATGCTGTTGAAACAAGATGGTGTGGAATCGTGCCAACAACCAAACTGACGTTGTGGGCTGGTCCGAAAAATGACTGACTTATTTAAATTTATTGGTGCTAACTCACCTTCATGATAAAAGTATTACGAGAAAGAGACTTTTCATTTTATTTCATTCATATATTTAGTAAAGAAAAGCATTCATTTCAAGGATTGAAGGGTTTTTATTTGGTCACGTGACCTGAGCTTGTGCAGTACTTTCGGTTTCACAGTTCTTCCAATGTGGTCGCAATTTCATAGATGAATCGTTAAGCTTCAACAAAACAAAAGTATACGTTACGTATTATAATTAGATCTATACTCACATTTTGTTCAGAATTTCTTACAATTATATGAATGTGCACTGTGAAATAAATGTGTAATCACAAAAATTTGTTGCCAATAAATGAATAACAAATGAACAATTCTCTTATTGATTCAACTGTAAGCTGAAAATTTAGCGATGTGACAATACTGGACAATTACTGAATTTGTCTGCAAACTGGTTGAATAGAAACATGACTTAAAGAGAACAATAACAACAGGAAATGTGGCTGTTTCAGCTGATGAAACTACAAACCGATGAGGAGAAGCTTTCTGCTGGAAGGGAAGACCACCATTGTTGCAGCAGTACGCATGACTAACCGTCTCCTGCTGCAGTTAAGAGGACTTCAGTTGGAAGGAAAGAAGTATTCAAAACAGTACTGCAATTCTGCTCTAGGATTACATGGGTTGTCAGCAAATAAAAAAAAGGCTGTCTAAAAATGACAGGGTTTTTGGATGATCTCAGGTAGTCCTTCAACACCATCTCCTCACAGAAAGACCTATCCCTTTGCAGACTGTCTTGTGGCTGCCTGTTCTGCTACTGCAAATCACCCTGAAGGAGATATATCTGTACTGACATGAATGAAGACACTGTTGAGCTTGAAGCAGCCCTATTTAGCTCACCAAGCAGGGCCAGTGGATGGCTGTTTATTTTGTAGAAAGATTCTATATTGGACAGGTGTTGGAGTTAAAGGAGAATGGCAGCTGGGCGTCAATCCGGTACCTGAACAGGTCAGGGGTCACACGGACTGTTTCTGCTGGCCTTCATGGGGGAATTTTTGAAAACACACATGCTGAAGATGTTTTCTACTGGGACTTTGTCTTCCAGTTAGCAATGATGGTCAAATCTGGCGAGCAGATGATGTGGAGGAAATCACCGCTGCATACCAAAAGTGTGCATCCGTCTACTGCGAGTAAAACAAACTGCCCCAAATCAAGCGGTATGGCTGACATATGTGCAACCATCCATGTTATTGCAAATGCACCAAGTATCACTTGTTGATTCCTGGGATTCTGACCTGTTAATTGCAAGTGACAGATCTCAGTAGTTACCATATATCACCTTTGTCAGTTAAGACTCAGACTAGTTATTACTTCAGAGCACAGTGGCCAGAAACTGTTGTCTAGTCTGCTCACATTTATTTCTGTTTCAGTGAATTCCCAAGTACAAAACAAAAATGTTTTCTTAGTGAAGCTACAGCAAGTCCACCTGAGATGTGGTTTATCCATCTAAGTGCAGTGGCTACAACAGCGTCACCTTGCCATGTTGTGATGAATCTGTTACTGTTAATGGAAATTTGGGGCTTTTTAGCCCACACACATTCATTACATGGATGATCTGTGGACAGGAACAATGACAGCCATGCTCATGTAATTTGTGATATTGATCATCTGCTGCTTTAGATACTGACAGGCACTTGAAGTCAAAACTATCCAGATGGGTGACTGGTTTTGCGATTTGTGAGTATTAAGAAAATTATTAACCCTTTGATCCCGACTTCCTCACCCTATCCCCAATTCTTGTGGAAGCTGGTGGATGGGGTGAGGAATTCAAAGGGTTAAGTTTTGATTTGATATCTCTGGTGACGATACGAATGCTATGTGGTAGTGTGAGGGAATCAAAGGGTTAATCAATGTCAAATAAATGTGTATTGTTTTCATTTTTAAGTTTGAAAGTGTGTGGTTGAGTGTGTCTTTTTTTGTGAATCCGTGATACTAAAGCATTTTTCAAGCTCAATGGTAAGCAAAGTTATGAAATGTGTTCCGGCATGTTTCGTGTTAAATACTTTGTTATCAGTTGGGCATTGGCAAAAAACCTGATAAAGTGATATTTCTGGTTTTTGATAGCAAATTTTATTACTTTCCCTGTATAAGAACTACCTGAAAAAAATCAAACATCATCTATGCATCAGGAATGTCAAGAAAAAGCAAAACTGATCAGAAAATAACATCAGTTTGTTGTATAGCCTGCTGAAAATGACAATTTTTGTTGATTTGGCTTTGGCGCAACTTTTTTCCTGATTGAGATACAGAAATGTGTTGGTATCATTAGAATCACAATAAGAAGATCTGTTTATTGGTAATAGTTTAAAAAATTATAGGTAAATCTCAAAATCTGTTTGGAGTAGTACTAATAGTAATATGTATCTTTTTCATGGTCTCTTTATCTAAGTGTTACATTTGAATATTTACACCAAACACAATCCTGCATTACATTTTTTTAGCTACAGATTTGATACTTTTGCCATAGGCAAACGTGAATTCTACTGAAGCAATTATATTTTTAACAAAAGGTTGCAGAACAAGCTCTTGTCTGATCAGCAATGATCCTCTGCCATTGTGCGTCATGAAAAGAATGCTGTGGTTATACATTTACTGAACAATTTTGTATCAAACAGTAGTAATATATCCAAATATACTAAACAGCACATTGCAGCAAACCACACGTAGCGACATGTTTAAATTCTTTCACTCCCCATCCCAACACCAGCAAAAAACACACACACGACCGTACATTCTCTCGCACTCTTTCTAACGCGCGCTCTTTCCATACCCGATTCTCTACATACATAAAAGAAAGTAGTTTAGTACTTTACCTTACTGCCTGTACTGGTCTTTGGTTCATACTGCTGTCCAGGTGTCTCCATTTCACTGGTACCACTTCATTTTCTTTTCTTTGAGTCCGTTGTATTGTTGTACTTATTTTCAAACGCTCCTCTCGTAGCCCTTTTTCAGATTTTTCTACTTTCAAATATGTGCCCTTGTCTTTTTTTTTATTTCTTTTTTTATCTTCACTTCATTTTTTTCATTATAATATCATCATTTTGGTACTACTATGACTTGATTTGGCGTGCCATGAACTCATTTCCACCCTCCTTGTTCAGCATCTTTATTTTGACAGTTGCACTTGCTCAGTTACAATCATTTTGGTTAGAAGATAAACTACACACTGAGGCAATGTAACAGAAATATTACTAATGTGTACTTATACAAATCACAAGCTTCTCAAGTTTCTGGAAGATTTACACTGAAAAGAAGAATGCGGAGGGCAAGTTATGAATTTAGGAAATTTATCCTTTTGTATTTGCTAACTCGATTCTTTTCGGAAACTACTTCTGCATTTCTAATATTTGCAATACAGTATCACTATCATAGCATTAACTTAACTAAAATAGTATTATCACTAGATTTGGCAAGTACCAATGTATGGCACGGATAACAATTTCATATTCTAAATTTAAAAGTAGAAGTAGTAGTAGTCGAGGGCTGGCTCAAAGCCTAGGCCTTTCGGCCTTTTGATGCCATATCTTTCATGTGTTTACGCTTTTCTTTGGGGTCTGGAAAAGCATGCCTTAATATTCGTACTTGAGCAAATATGCTTTAGTCTATTTTTTAAAAATAAAATCTTGAATTCTGCGTCATCGTCCAGGAAATTTTTGAATTTGTCAATGCTTGTTACTAGTGTTAGTAAATTTAATTTCAAAAGGAATTGTATTCCACAATTTAACAACTGTTAAAAAAAACAAACACTCTTTTGTTAGTAAGCTACGCACAAAAAGTTAAGGATCACTTGCACAAAAATTCATAACTTTCAAAATAAGAAAGCCAATGCGTTGAAGTTTGGCAAACATTTAATTCCATGCTTTAGTGATAACGATACACAATTGCCTTCAATTTCGAGCAATCATTTGGTGTGTACATTTGATCAAACTCAAAGTGGGTACGTATCGAAATTTGATTTCCCAAAGTCATTGAAATCACAAGACAGGGCATTCTGATGCTCCCAAAAGTTCAGTAATGCGTGTAACCACCATGGCTGTTCTGGCACTCGACGCAGCGAGTCCTCATCGAGTTGACCAGGTTGGTGAAGATCCTCTGTGGAAGCGCCTGCCACTCAGCCTGCAGCATCTGGTAGAGGTGTTGGGCATCCCTGGGATGGGGGTGGTTGCTCCTCACTTTGCGATCCAGCTCATCCCAGAGGTTCTCAATCGGGTTGAGATCGGGACTGCATGCTGGCCACTCCATTCTGTTGACTCCAGACTGCTGCAGGAAGTCGTTGACCACCCTTGCCCTGTGGGGGCGAGCGTTGTCATCCTGGTAGACAGCCGTCGGTCCCATCTGCTGCAGTGTAGGCACAGCCAGCGGTCGAAGGATCTCATCCCGGTATCGGAGGCCAGTCAGGTTACCCTGTACATGATACAAGGGTGTTCTGTGGTGAAGGCTGAAGGCCCCCCAGACCATTACAGAACCTCCACCAAAGGCCACCTTTTCTTGGACAGTGGTGTCAATAAAGCGTTGCCCTGGGCGCCTCCAGACCCTCAGTCGGCCGTCGTTGTGGTTCATGGTGAAGCGTGATTCATCAACTGAACAGGACCTGGGACCATTGCTGACGTGTCCACCTCATGTGACGTCTGCAGAAGGCGCGGCGTGCTGCCCTATGGGTTGGAGTTAAGCGTGGCCGTACAGCTGGGCGACGAGAACGGAGGTTAAACCCATGAAGGCGGTTCCGTATGGTCTGCTGGCTGATGTTGATGTTAGTAGCCACCCTCAGCTGCCTTCGAATGATGCTGGAAGAGGCTGTTCTTGTCTGCAGGGCTTGTCGTTCAATGAGACGATCTTCACGTGGGTTTGTCTTCTTCGGTCGACCAGATCTGCGTCTTTCATGGACCCTCCCAGTGGCTGTGAAGCGTTGAATCAGTCTGACAATGACCGAGATGGACACCTGATGTCGCCTGGCCACTTCTCGCTTGGAACACCATCTTGGAACCATGCAACAGCTCGTCCCCTCTCAAACTCGCTCAATTTTCGTCGTGGAGGCATTGTCAGATCAGGCCTACTACTGGTGGAATGTCTTCTTATAAAGCCAAGCAAGAGACAGCATCTCACACATAAAAAAGCAGTGCTTGCACGTGCATAATGGTTTTTCCATCTGCTTGTGCAATGTGTTCAGGCAGAACGGTCCAAAACAAGGTCCTTTTTCGCAAGTTTCCCCCTTTTTCCGTTTGCGGCCAAGCTCAGTAGTAAAGAAGAATCCCATGCAATTTTCGCACTAACACAACATCGCCCACTACAGCTGAACAAGAATTCATAACAATTTGGCTGGACTGAGAAATAAATAACAGTAGCGAACTGAGTTTATTACGCACCTGTTTTCTCATAGTGATCCTTAACTTTTTTGTGCGTAGTGTATTTCTTTAAACAAATATTTTACCTTCTGCATTCCTTGTTAAACTACCTTGTGAAAAGGAGAAAAAATGTTTCAACTTGTAATTTATCCATCCCATTCATTATTTTGTATACCTGTATTAAATCCCCTCTAACCCTCCTACCTTTCACTTTCAGTGAATGAAGTTTTAAAAACTTAAGCCTTTCTTTTCATATTTTTACACTCAATAAGTAACCTAGTTACCATTCTTTGTACATTTTCAATCAGTTTTGACTGTCTTATCAGATATGGATTCCAACAACACTTGCGTATTCTAAATGTGTCTAAACAAAAGCTTATACAACATTTAAAAATGTATGTTTATTCACGTACGAAAATGTTCTTTTGATAATTCCTATCATTTGGTTAGCCATAATAACTACTCTTTTAATGTGCGGGCTTAAGGATAATTCACTATAAGGATAATTCACTATCAAATGTTAACTCCAAATCTTTTTTTTTCCGTTTCACACACACTAGGCTAATTTTCTGTACATCATTTCCGATTTTCATAAAATACTCTCATCTAATATTCTTCTTACCAACATGCATTACAATTTACATGACATTTTGAAACATTAAAATATTGATTCAAGTATCTGCCAGTTTTGTAGCATTAGCAAGTCCTGTTGAATTAAAACACTGGGAGCCTTGTCATATAGTTTTGTACATCAGCAATAATTTTGGCAAGTAAAGTGCAGTGAATCAGGTAGGCCTAAGTCATTTATAAATACTGTAAACAGGATTAGACCCAGCACACTGTGACACTACCCTGTGGGATCCTGTTTTTTACTTTTGTTTCTTCTGATTCAGCATTTTCTACCCTTTCCCTGCTTTCAATCATACAAAAATATTTGAATCCATTTGAGTGTATTCCTGTAATACCATAAGATGCTAATTTTATAAGCACATACAAACGGTAACTTCATCAACAAAGCACCCTGTTTACCACATGTCCTTGTAACCACCAAGGTCACGTGAACGTACAGCTCTACACGGTCATTGTAGTGAAGTTTTCCAGATCAAACTGCTGATCAATTTTGGATTTCCTCACCATATACAGACATGGAATATACATATTAATTATAGACAGAAAGATAATGTCTCATCATTTGTAATTACAAAACTAAACCGTTAATTCACCGACAATAAATGTATAACACAATTTTATTTGTTCACAAATACACGAAACGCAGCTCAGGTACCTTCAATGGCGGATGAGAATGACGTCAACACCGAAAGTATCCTTTTACTATGAAATACTAATATGGCGATCTACCCAAAAAATTCCATTGAACAAAAAATGCAACCCAATTCTGAATCTTGTAAATCTGTTTAAAAAAATATTGCCTTTTTTTTCCTGTTCATTTGTGGAAAGAGAATCGGAGGGCAGAAGTAAGGAAAGGAGCTTTAAAAAAGGGAGAGTAAGGAGTAAGAGAGAAATTAGCCTACAGTCAAGGAAAGTGCTGCAACTTCCAGCTTCCCCAATGAAAAATCTAAGCAGTTACACATGCTGTCAAAATTACATTTAACTAGTGAAGTGATCATGCAATGTCTAGACTGCAACGTTTCTTCAAAAAAATAACAATTATTGTGGGATCATTAAAGTTTATTGTAACATAACGAAAGTTATATAAAAAGACGCAATGAAGCCCATGGGAAAAGCAGACGCCGCCTCCATTCACATTCGCCTTTCCCTTTCCCCTAGGGATAGGTTTTCGGAACTCAAACATTTTCCAACAATTTTTTTTCCACTAAAGCATCTATAAAGGGAGAAGTCAAAAAACATTTTTAAATATCCATGCAGAATCATGTCTAATGGAGAGATGAAAACATCTCATCAGTAATTACATACATATGATAATACTTACGTAATTTTGATTCCAATTATCTAACAGTTAACATTCAACCAATGAGGTATTATGTTGTATAGTACAAAAGCAAATGACTCTGTGTGTGTATGTGTGTGTGTGTGTGTACATAGTAATAATAATAATGATAATAATAACAATAATAATTTCAATGACATCTATAAGGCACCAAATCATAAAAATAAATTAAAAACCAAAGTGTCATTGTGTATCTTCTGTGTGCTGTGTGGAGTTCATGTGTCAACATTGTCTTTTTCATATGTGTAAAAAAACAACAAAAAAACAACAACTAGTGCTACAGAAATGCAACAAATTAATCATTAGCTTCACCAATACACGAAGCTTACAGAAGGCATTGGATTCCACTTAACTCATTAGGGTTATGTCAACACATTCATTTCTTTTTTGTTTGATGGGAGTGAAGTAAAGCACTTCGCAGAACCTCAAGCTCTTTGGACTTACAAAAAGCATCGGGAAAACTGAGTTCTTCACCAGCCTGCCCCAAATAACCCACTGTCCCAAACATCCCCATCGATGGCAACAGTCTGAAGAACACCAAGAACTTTAAATACTTGGAAGTATCATCTCTGCAGACGGCTCCATCGATCAGGAAATTGATTCACGAATCGCAAAGCCAGCCAGGCTCTCGGTAGGCTGAAAAACAAGGTACTAAACCACACAATGTCCGGCTGTCAACAAAATCAAAGTGTACAATGCCGTTGTGCTCTCCTCCCTCCTCTACGGTTCGGAGACTTGGACACTCTACAGGAAGCACATCAACAAATTAGAGCAGTTCCACCAAAGGGCTCTCCGCAGCATACTTGGCATCCGGTGGCAAGACCGCATCTCCAACATTGAGGTCCTCAACCGATCAAGCTCCAAAGCATAGAAAGCCTGCTTTCAAAGCCCAACTGAGATGGGTCGCCATGTCATCTGCATGGAAGACCACCGAATGCCCAAACAACTGCTGTACGGCGAACTCACAAGTGGCAAAAGAAATCTCGGGAGGCCAAAAAAAGCGTTTCAAGGACACAATAAAGGCAAACCTCCGTTTGCACAGGTTACCCCCAAAGAATCGAAAGAACTGCCACCGAAAGGAACGCCTGGCGCAGGGCCGTCCATCTTGCCAGCAGAAACAGCGTATCAACTACAGGGAGAAGCTGACTATCAGAAAGAGAGGAGACTAATCCAACCACCCCAACCATGACATTCCAGTGTCCCCACTGCAACAGACATTGTACATCCAAGATCGGATTGCACAGCCACATGCGCGTCCACAGATGAGCTGCAGGATTTCATCGTCATCTTCGGCAACAAGGACTACCATCACTCACAAGCACGTACATCAAACGTTTTGTGGGTGGATTCCACAAGAAGTTGATGACTGCCGTACATAGCAGTAGGGCATTTTTATTGTATATTTAGCACCATGACGTTACCTCCTGATATGCCAAAACTATTGATTTTTTTGCACCTACTACTCGAAATGGGGGAAACTTACATCAAGATAACTGTGCGATGTAAGACTGGAATCATTTAACACAGTTTTCTCCCTTACCCCATGTTCAGAACAATTACTTGGAACCGGCATCGCGTAATATATCATGAGAGTCTGGTCTGTTTTTGTGCTCCTGCAAAATGGCTTTTGAAAGATTGTAGCGTTGGGAGATCACGTTTCCTTTGTAAAAAAGTCTTCAACTGGTCATGCAGACATTTCTCATGCAGACAACACTCCATATTCACTCTTGATTCTATCATTCCTCCTTATCCCATTGTTGAAGAGGGTGTATGCTGTGTGTGTGTGTGTGTGTGTGTGTGTGTGTGTGTGTGGGGTGTGTGTGTGTGAAATGTGTGTTTTGTTGTTATGCATAGTTCTTTTTTTCCTTTCCATATTTGTGTGTAGTGATGTGGTATGAGATGTGTTATTATGTTATTATGTGGTATTATGTGGTATGATGTGTTTTGTAGTATGAAGTGTGGACATATCTGTCCATATGTCTTATGTTATATGTGTACACTATTTGTGGCTGTTTGTGCGTCTATTATGTGAAGGCCTTGTGCTCCCTCCTTGTGAGGGAGGAAGGCGCTCAACAAATGTCCAATATTATTATTATTATTAAAAGATGTAAGTATTCTGTAGAAGAATATCCTGTGTCTCTTTTCATTCTTGACCAAGAAGAGAACATTATTTATGAATTGGACTCAGCAGTATGATATTATTTTTTGTTTTTTGTTTTTTAAGGATTAGTTTAGAGTTTGGCAAGAGCAAGGCACAGGATGATAATGATGAGGTCTCTATCCTTTGACCTGTCCAGGTTGGACAGGCCAGCCAGTAGGCAAAGCTAGCACTGGCATAGCTCTAGAGGTCCTTGAGACCCACAACCCCCCCCCCCCCCCACAACAAGCTGGGGATCCTCCAGTCACCTGAACCACAGGTGATGTAGGACAGGGGGCATGCCACTACTGAGGTCTAAACAGTGGTCCCTCCTCCCCTCCCCCTCTACAACACTGATTCCAGTTGGTCCCACACAGTGTAATACATACATTATGTGTTCATATTCTGTAAGTAACCCTTGCCATCCGTGGTTCCTGTGTTTTTTAAGCAGTCAGTTCTGCTCTGTGTGTGTGTGTGTGTGTGTGTGTGTGTGTGTTGTGTGCGTGCGTGATTGCGCGCGCGCACGTGTGCATGTGTGTGTGTGTGTTTCTATGTGTGTATGTGCGTGTGTGTGTGCGTGTATGTGTTTGTGTGCGTGTTTGTGTGTGTGGTGTTTTTTGTGTGTGTGTGTACGTGCATGTGTGTGTGTGTGTGTGCATCTGTGTGTGTGTGTGTGTGTGTGTGTGTGCATCTGTGTGTGTGTGTATGAGTAAACGTTTGACCACATCATCTCAAAACACTCTGATCCATAGCAATCTTATTTTTCCTTTTTATTTCAAATTCAAAAAGAAATGTGGGTGTCATCTTCAAAACAATAAGATAACATTCCCGAATAAGTTAACATTGGACTGTAACAACATCCTGAGAATAACATACAAACCACTGTATTGCAGAATTGAGCAATTGACAGATAGACATAACTGATAAACTCATGAAGTTTTTTTTCCACAAATGTGTGAAAAAGGACACACTGACTGAGAACAGCTGACAGACAAAGGACCACAAAGTCCTGAGACAGTGAGAAAGGTTTGATTGATTTTTAATTCAAGTTTTACGCCAGCATCAACCTCAGGTGAGTTGCAAACGGTAATCATCATCCCAGGTAAGTGGGGGAAGGGAGAACTTGTGCAATACTACCGACACCACTAGAACAACAATGACCAGGTAAGTGGGGAAGGGGGAATTTGTGCTATACTACCGACACCCACCAGAACAACAACGACCAGGTAAGTGGGGAAGGGGAACTTGTGCTATACTACTGACACCACCAGAACAACGACCAGGTAATGGGGGAACTTGTGCTAATACTACTGACACCACCAGAACAACACCACCACCACTAGAACAACAATGACGGGTAAGTGGGTGAACTTGTGCTATACTACCGACACCACCAGAACAACACCGACCAGGTAAGTGGGGAAGGGGGAACTTGTGCTATACTACCGACACCACTAGAACAACAATGACCAGGAAAGTGGGGAACTTGTGCTATACTACTGACACCACCAGAACAACACCACCACCACACTAGAACAACAATGACCAGGTAAGTGGGGAACTTGTGCATACTACCGACACCACCAGAACAACAACGACCAGGTAAGTGGGGAAGGGGGAACTTGTGCTATACTACTGACACCACCAGAACAACGACCAGGTAAGTGGGGGAACTTGTGCTATACTACTGACACCACCAGAACAGCAATGACAAAACCACTAGAACAACAATGACCAGTTAGGTGGGTGAAGGGGGAACTTGTGCTGTACTACTGACACCACTAGAACAACAATGACCAGGTAAGTGGGTGAAGGGGGAACTTGTACTATACTACTGACACCACTAGAACAATGTTATGATGGGCCATGAGAAGGCTGGACTTTTGTTCAGTAGGCATTCATAACACTCCAACAATTCCATATGTGCTCCACCCAACTCTGCCCACGAATTATCAGGCAGACACCTTGAACCTACACAGAACCCTATGCGCTGACAAGGTCTTGAAGTGGGCAGAGGAGAAGGGACCTGTCAAACACTAAGGTGACACCACCACAATGATGGAAACATTCAGACGGGCAGTGAAGGGACCTGTCAAACACAAGGTGACATCACCACAATGATGGAAACATTCAGACGGGCAGTGAAGGGACCTGTCAAACACTAAGGTGACACCACCACAATGATGGAAACATTCAGACGGGCAGTGAACAGGGCAGTTTTTATTGTTGCAGGCTGGGATTGAACTTAAGATAGAAGATCCTGAGCCCACGGCTCTGTCAAAAGAACCAACCAGCCAACTCGTCATGTGCACTTGTTTGTCTGTAGTGCAAAGTGTAGATTATATGGAGCAGTTTCCTCAGGGAAAAAAATAATGAGGACAGAGGGGGTGGGAGATGTACTTGCAGCGACAAGGGATAAATTTACATGGAGGGCCATGATCACCAACCCATTGCTGCTGCAGGCACATAAAGATGATGATTATGTTTTAAGCATATGACAGAAAGATGAACAACACGTGAGATGAAAAATTATGAAAATGAAATGTGATGTCCTCACATCTGTATAATCTCTATTCTTTCAAAAAAATATATCCTGAAAAAAATAGTATGTTGTTATTATTTCTCTTTCTGGACAATTTTTCTCAGATGTATGTTTGCACATTTTCTTTTTTCGAAAATTTATGTGTATTTTGTCATCAAGTAGAAATATTAGTATGGATTGGCATCTTTTTCATTCATTTGTTGTTTTAAAGGAGACTGACTTTATCTCCTTAGAAAATGTGATTTTTCTAGACAAGGCATGAGACTGTAGAGAGAGAGAGATGGGAGGAGAGAGGGAGGGAGGAAGAGAGAGAGAGTGTGTGTGTGTGTGTGTGTTGTGTGTGTGGAGTGCCTGAATGATGCTTGATGAGTTTGTTTGTCTTGCATGAGAACTTACACACACACTCTCATACACACACGCGTGCGCACACACACACAATCACAGAACAGACTCAAAAACTTCCCAAGTTTAAAATCTGTACATATTTTCATCAATATGAGTATGACCTTTCACACACACACACACACACACAAAAAACATACAAGCTTGAAGTTTAAATCTGTACATATTTCCATCAATATGATTATGACCTTTCACACACACACACAACATAGCCTACTCAGAAGCTTCAAATTTAAAATCTGTACATATTTCCATCAAAATGTTTATGACCTTTCATCTTCTAGAACATTTTCCAAGCCTGTCTTCTAGTATCCTTGATCAAGTATTTATAACTAGTAAACAAGTTCCCAATACACATCACTGATCATATCCAAACTATTTCAAAGTATGCAAAGTACTGACTGTTAATAAACCACCATTCAATGATAAATCTTACTTTTCAAAAAAAAAGTACAAAGCATTGACTGTTAATAAGCCACCATTCAATGATAAGTGTAAAATATCAGTTAATAACCACCAATCAATAATAAAATCACATCTTTCAAAATAAATGTGCAAAATATCCATTGTCAACAAATCACCATCCATTGATCAAAATGTATAAAGGAGGATTTGTACTTCTGACATTTCTCTCTCACATACATACACACACACTCACAAAGATAAGCATACATGGTGTGAGATTCACATGCCATTGAAAAACCAGGGAGTAAATAAACACCCTTCTAGACAAACAAAAATATCATGTTTGACCAGAGAACACATCAAATAATTAAACACAGTGCTGATGACTTCCAAAACTGTCCAGTACATTGATTTTTCCCTCTCTCTGTTTTTTGATGAAAATAATCTTTCATCATCAAGAACTGTAAATTCAGTCTCGTAATACTAGCAAACAATTGATTCTTATTTGTTAAAAAGAAAAAGTGTTCCTGATACACCGTATCACTGAAAATATCATTATGGGTTTTACTGTCATTCATTCTGACAGATCATCAGTATAAAAACTTCCAATACATCTGTGTGAAATTGACACTACATTTCTAATATCACACACACAGTTGCTGGCCAATTCAAGCTGTGTGGTCTGACCAGACAGAAAATATTAACATATTCCCACCGGTCACAAAAACACAAATGAAAGATATTACACTCAGTGAAACAGACTCCTCCTCCTCCACTTCAAAACACCAGCAAAGTCCTGTGACCTACAACAGCAAACCACTCCAACACAGTGACATCACAATGTCCACTGCCTAAGATGACTGACACACTGGACTGGGTCACCAAGACTCCAGTTGGTCAAACCACTGACCAGATCAATCCATATGTTGAGGGCTGTGTGAGTTTTGAGGGGGTGGGTAAGGTGCTCACAGCTTTTAGCCACAATAGTAGAAAGACATAGTGAGACCACTTTCTACTAAATGTATGAACAGTACTACTGCACTTAATATTCATCTGAATATTCAGTTCATTGTTCATTTAGTAATTTCATTCAGTTCATAAACTGTGTCCAGGTGATGAGAAAAAATAGGTCTTACTGTTTCCCATGGTAAGTCACACCTCCCTTCCTGAGACATCTCTCCCGTCTAAATACGTCGTAAAGGTCTACGACAGCAGATATATATATATATAGTTGCCTCTCCGTACAGCATAAAAGGCTTTAGCATCGTGTACGGCGTCTCACACAGCATAAAAGGCTATCTATGTACGAGACGTACTGTAGTGCTTACGGGTGTTTACCACCGCGCCAGGGGCACTACTTATATAAGAGACACTATCTCTGATGTCAGTGTCAACTTACCAACTGTGGGATCACAGAGGTCGACAAGTAAGGGGAGAGAAGCCCAGGAAGGCAGACAGACAAACTGGGCAACAAGGGCCGTGGTCATAAGCTGTGTCCAGGTCATAAGAAAAAATATGTGTCTTAATGTTTGTTTTTTTCCCATGGTAAGTCACACCTCCCTTCCTGGGACATCTCTCCCGTCTTAATATGTCGTAAAGGTCTATGACAGCAGATATATATATAGCTGCCTCTCCGTACAGCATAAAAGGCTTTAGCATCATGTACGGCGTCTCACACAGCATAAAGGGCTATCTATGTATGAGACGTACTGTAGTGCTTAGGGGTGTTTACCACCGCGCCAGAGGCACTACTTATATAAGAGACACTATCTCTGATGTCAGTGTCGACTTACCAACTGTGGGATCACAGAGGTCGACAAGTAAGGAGAGAGAAGCCCAGGAAAGCAGACAGACTAACTGGGGAACAAGGGCCGTGGCCACATCACACACTGTTCTCATCATTCCAATGGACACACACTGTTCCACATACACAGCCACTCAAAGTCCTGGCCGCTTCTTTTAACACACTTGTGGACTCCACAAATGATATATCAAGGTCAGTCCCAGCCTGCAACACTAAAGAGTTTGCTGCCCATCTGAATGTTTCCATCATTCTTAGTGTTTTATACCTCCCTTCTTCTCCCTCCCCATTTCAACACCTTGCCCACATATAGGGTTTTGTGCAGGCTCAAGGAGTCTGCCAGATCACTGCTGGAAGAGTTGGGTAGAGCACATATGGACTTGTCCTAGTGCTAATGAATCCCTCTTGAACAAACACAGCCTCAATATTTTTGAGTGGAGGTCAGAGGTCACAAAACCTGCTGAATCAGGAAGGAAAAGGAAGAGCACAAATCACTGAGAGCAACATCTTTCATAAACATGAGGGAATACTGAAAACAAAAACAATGTTTAAGAAAATGTTCCCTAAAACATGGTAAAAAAAAAAGTCCCCTAAATACTATTATGACTGTGTCCTATCAAAATGATCAAAAATTCATCTACATCGTGTAACAGTTTATCCAGTTCCTCATCAACATAAGCTCTGACGCACGCCTGTTGATCTACTGGCTCATGTAACCGTTTATTTAGATCGTCATCAGAATCAGCTCTGATGCATGCCTGTTGATCTACTGGCTCATGTACCAGTGTATCCAGGTTGTCATCAGAATCAGCTCTGATACACACCAGCTGATCAATATCATTTAACAAATTATCCAGATTGTCATCAGAATCAGCTCTGACGCACGCCTGTTGATCTACTGGCTCATGTAACTTTTTATCCAGATCGTCATCAGAATCAGCTCTGATGCACGCCAGTTGATCAATGTCATGTAACAATTTATCCAGACCGTCATCAGAATCAGCTCTGATGCACGCCTGTTCATCTACTGACTCATGTAACAGTTTATCCGGATCGTCATCAGAATCAGCTCTGATGCACAACTGTTGATCTACTAACTCATGCACCAGTGTATCATCATCAGAATCAGCTCTGATGCATACCTGTTGATCTACTGGCTCATGTAACATTTTATCCAAATCATCATCATAACTGCTCTGACGCACGCGTGCTGATCTAATGGCTCAGAACAGAGGGAGGGGCAGTGGGACCTTGTGGCTCTGTAGGCGCCGTCTTATACCATTTCCGCTTCTGGATCTCCTCCAAAGACAGAACATCAGGGCTTCTGCTCCTTTTCATGACACCTTCACCTGAAACAACACATGATACTGGTGTGAGAGAGACAGACAAATGCAGACAGACATAAAAGATATCTAGGTATGAGAGAGAGAAAGAGAGAGAGAGGGGGAGTGAGAAAGAAAGGGAAGAAGACAGAAAGACAAACGGACAGACACAAATAAACTCTAGATATATGAGAGAGAGAGAGAAGCAGACAGAAATGGACACAACTGAGATTTAGATATGAGGGAAACATACATACAAACAATATCTAAAAAAAAATGCACTCAATACATTACCCAATTATCAATCCTAAGAAAAAGTATGTAAGGCTTCATATAACATATACATGTGAATGGACCAACTAGGCAGATAATGATAGGAAAAGATGACAGAAAGCAAAGGAGCAAGGCAGAAACAGAGTGACAGAACAGAGGAAATTTCTCGCACAGAATTTTCAGGTGGGGATACAGACACAGCCCTTGCATCCCCACAGGGGACAGAAACACACATAAACACACATATGCAAGACTATATGAGAAACAGAGAAATACACACAAGACCTAGATATGAGAAACAGAGAAACAGAGAAACACACACACAAGACCTAGATATAGAAACAGAAACACACACATACAACACTTAGATATGAAAACAGAAACACACACACGCAAGACCTAGATATGAAAACAAACAAAAGACACACAAGATGTAGATATGAGAAGCAGACTTAAACAAACATACACACAAGACTTAGATATTAGAAACAGAAACACACACATGCAAGACCTAGATGAGAAATAAACACACATACAGACACGCAAGACCAAGATATGAGAAACAGACAGAAACACACACAAGACCTAGATATGAGAAACAGACAGAAACACACAAACAAGACCTAGATATGAGAAACAGACAGAAACACACACAAGACCTAGATATGAGAAACAGACAGAAACAAACATACAAGACCTAGATATGAGAAACAGACAGAAACACACAAGACCTAGATATGAGAAACAGACACACAGAAACAAACACACACAAACACAAGACCAAGATATGAGAAACAGACACACACACAAGACCTAGATATGAGAAACAGACAGAAACACACAAACACAAGACCAAGATATGAGAAACAGACACACACACAAGACCTAGATATGAGAAACAGAAACAAACAAACAAGACCTAGATATGAGAAACAGACACACAGAAACAAACACACACAAACACAAGACCTAGATATGAGAAACAGACACAAACAAGACCTATATATGAGAAACAGACAGAAACAAACACACACAAACACAAGACCTAGATATGAGAAACAGACACACAGAAACAAACACACACAAACACAAACCTAGATATGAAAACAGACAGAAACAAACACAAGACCTAGATATGAGAAACAGAAACAAACACACACAAACATGACCTGGACTTGAGAAACAGATCAACACAAACCAGATCTTGACATGAGAAACAAAGAGAAACAAAAACTGGATATGAGAAAGAGACAGAAACAGACACTGACTGACACAAACCAGACCTAGATATGAGAAACAAAGAGACACAAACAAGACATAGATATGAGAAACAAGACAGAAACAGATCAACAAAAATGTGATCTGGACACGAGAAACAGGTCAACACATATCTAGATATAAGAAATACATAAAATCTAGATATGAGAAACAGATACAAAGTCTAGATAACGAAAGAGAGAGACACACACACAGATCAACACAAACCAAGATCTAGACCTTGCCAATTCTGCTTTGCTGAGGCACTATGTTCTGCTTTCAGATCTTTACATAGCTTCTCTAACCTTGCTTCTCATATTGTGAAGCAGCCTTTATCTGTATCCTCTTTTTTTTATGTGGATTTCCTCCATCCGACACAAATGTCTGAATTTCTGAGGAGGTGTTTTCACTTTTGGTGATTGTACTCCATAGACATCCCTACATGTCACATATACAGTGTTTTCACTTTGGTGGTTGTACTCCATAGACATCCCTACATGTCACATATACAGTATTGTCACTTTTGGTGATTGTACTCCATAGACATCCCTACATGTCACATATACAGTATTGTCACTTTTGGTGATTGTACTCCATAGACATCCCTACATGTCACATATACAGTATTGTCACTTTTCGTGATTGTACTCCATAGACATCCCTACATGTCACATATACAGTATTGTCACTTTTGGTGATTGTATTCCATAGACATCCCTACATGTCACATATACAGTATTGTCACTTTTGGTGATGTACTCCATAGACATCCTACATGTCACATATACAGTATTGTCACTTTTGGTGATTGTCCTCCATAGACATCCCTACATGTCACATATACAGTATTGTCACTTTTGGTGATTGTACTCCATAGACATCCCTACATGTCACATATACAGTATTGTCACTTTTGGTGATTGTCCTCCATAGACATCCCTACATGTCACATATACAGTATTGTCACTTTTGGTGATTGTACTCCATAGACATCCCTACACGTCACATATACAGTATTGTCACTTTGGTGATTGTCCTCCATAGACATCCTACATGTCACATATACAGTTTTCACTTTGGTGATTGTACTCCATAGACATCCCTACACGTCACATATACAGTATTGTCACTTTTGGTGATTGTACTCCATAGACATCCCTACATGTCACATATACAGTTTTGTCACTTTTGGTGATTGTACTCTATAGACATCCCTACATGTCACATATACAGTATTGTCACTTTTGGTGATTGTACTCTATAGACATCCCTACATGTCACATATACAGTATTGTCACTTTTGATGATTGTACTCCATAGACATCCCTACATGTCACATATACAGTATTGTCACTTTTGGTGATTGTACTCCATAGACATCCCTACATGTCACATATACAGTTTTGTCACTTTTGGTGATTGTACTCCATAGACATCCCTACATGTCACATATACAGTATTGTCACTTTTGGTGATTGTACTCCATAGACATCCCTACATGTTACATATACAGTATTGTCACTTTTGGTGATTGTACTCCATAGACATCCCTACATGTCACATATACAGTATTGTCACTTTTGGTGATTGTACTCCATAGACATCCCTACATGTCACATATACAGTATTGTCACTTTTGGTGATTGTACTCCATAGACATCCCTACATGTCACATATACAGTATTGTCACTTTTGGTGATTGTACTCCATAGACATCCCTAAACGTCACATATACAGTATTGTCACTTTTGGTGATTGTACTCCATAGACATCCCTACATGTCACATATACAGTATTGTCACTTTTGGTGATTGTACTCCATAGACGTCCCTACATGTCACATATACAGTATTGTCACTTTTGGTGATTGTCCTCCATAGACGTCCCTACATGTCACATATACAGTATTGTCACTTTTGGTGATTGTCCTCCATAGACGTCCCTACATGTCACATATACAGTATTGTCACTTTTGGTGATTGTCCTCCATAGACGTCCCTACATGTCACATATACAGTATTGTCACTTTTGGTGATTGTACTCCATAGACATCCCTACATGTCACATATACAGTATTGTCACTTTTGGTGATTGTACTCCATACACATCCCTACAGTCACATATACAGTATTGTCACTTTTGGTGATTGTACTCCATAGACATCCTACATGTCACATATACAGTATCTCCAAATGCAGCAAGTTTGTGTTCCAGGTGCTGCTTACTATCAGTATTTCTTTGTCCAGCCTCTCCCATTCCTCTTTTGCACTTGTAGACAGCAAGTTGAGTTTTTGGTACTGTCTGTCTAATTTAAGGTCTATTTATGATTGTTTTGTAGTCTTGTAGATGTCTGTTTAAAGTTTAAAGTCTATCTATGATTGTTTTCTAATCTTGTAGATGTCTGTTTAAAGTTTATCTATGATTGTTTTCTAATCTTGTAGATGTCTGTTTAATGTAAGGTCTATCTGTGTCTGTTTAATAATCTTGTAGATGTTTGTTTAAGGTCTATCTGTGATTGTTTCGTAATCTTCTAGAGGTCTGTGTAATTTAAGGTCTGTGAATATTTGTAACATGACAGACCTGTTACCAAGCAATGTTTTAATGTATAAAATGATTTTCTCTTCTAAAGTTCTTTGTAGACTTAATCTTTTGTTTCACATAATAATGTAGCTTGGCTTAAAGCAAAAAGCAGTACACATTTTTTTTCTGGAAAAAGTTGCTTTTATTTTGAACCCACTGTCCATTTTCACAGTACCCTTAGTCACCAAGTCATATATGTCTATATATACAGATATATATATGAGCATCACCAAGTCCAGAAGTGTCTTACCTCTGGCTCTATACAAGGTCTGCTGCGCTCTTTGCCTATGCGTTTCTTCCAGGTCAGAACCTTCGATGTCCTCGTTCTAGTCAGTGTCTTGTTCCGTGGGACATGGATACCAGCACATCGGGCTCTATACGAGGACTGCAGTGCTCTTTGCCCATGTAGATCTTCCGGGGTCAGAACCTTCAATGTCCTCGTTCCAGTCAGTGTCTTGTTCCGTGGGACATGGGTACCAGCATGTCTAGTCTTCCAGTCTTCAAAGTCCTGTAGAAGTAATAAAAAACACCATCTTTTTAACTGAAACAAAACAATGCATTAAATCAAAATATACACACAGAGGCATCAAAGTGGTCTAACTGAAGCAGAGAAAAACAGGCAGAGATCTGGGAAGGCAACTGTAGGTCCCCCCCCCCCCCCCCCCCCCCAGTGGGATTGAGGGACAACAGCCCTGTGGGTCAGGATTATCATTATTACTGTTTAAAAACCCAGTCAACTGCACACAGCTATATCAGGACAACACCCCTGTGGGTCAGATTATCATTATTACTGTTTAAAGCCCAGTCAACTGCACACAGCTATATCAGGACAACACCCCTGTGGGATCCGGATTATCATTATTACTGTTTAAAACCCAGTCAACTGCACATAGCTATACCAGGACAACAACCCTGTGGGGTCAGGATTATCATTATTACTGTTTAAAACCCAGTCAACTGCACATAGCTATATCAAACTACACCCCTGTGGGGTCAGGATTATCATTATTACTGTTTAAAACCCAGTCAACTGCACATAGCTATATCAGAACTACACCCCTGTGGGGTCAGGATTATCATTATTACTGTTTAAAGCCCAGTCAACTGCACACAGCTATATCAGAACTACACCCCTGTGGGGTCAGGATTATCACTATTACTGTTTAAAACCAAGTCAACTGCACACAGCTATATCAGAACTACACCCCTGTGGGGTCAGGATTATCATTATTACTGTTTAAAACCCAGTCAACTGCACACAGCTATATCAGAACTACACCCCTGTGGGTCAGGATTATCATTATTACTGTTTAAAGCCCAGTGAACTGCACATAGCTATATCAGAACTACACCCCTGTGGGGTCAGGATTATCATTATTACTGTTTAAAGCCCAGTCAACTGCACACAGCTATATCAGGACAACACCCCTGTGTGGGTCAGGATTATCATTATTACTTTGTAAAAACCCAGTCAACTGCATACAGCTATATCAGAACTACACCCCTGTGGGGTCAGGATTATCATTATTACTGTTTAAAACCCAGTCAACTGCACATAGCTATATCAGAACTACACCCCGTGGGGTCAGGATTATCATTATTACTGTTTAAAACCCAGTCAACTGCACACAGCTATATCAGAACTACACCCCTGTGGGGTCAGGATTAACATTATTACTGTTTAAAGCCCAGTGAACTGCACATAGCTATATCAGAACTACACCCCTGTGGGGTCAGGATTATCATTATTACTGTTTAAAACCCAGTCAACTGCACACAGCTATATCAGAACTACACCCCTGTGGGGTCAGGATTATCATTATTACTGTTTAAAACCCAGTCAACTGCACACAGCTATATCATGACAACATCCCGATGATGAATTATTTACAAGATCAGTCACAGGAAACCCATCAATATGAATATGTGAAGAAAAACTTTTTCTTGTTGTTGTTGAGATTTTCCATATAAAAACGTCACACCTGAGGTCAATATTTCATACTGTAAGTATAAAAATATCATGACACTGATGGCGGTCTTGTTGTTGTTGAGATTTTCCATATAAAAATGTCACACCTGAGGTCAGTATTTTCATACTGTAATTATAAAAATATCATGACACAGACGGCAGACTGTCAAAGCAACACCAACAGTGAAGGCAAGGTAAATGATGTAATGTACAAAATATGTCAAATCAACAGACAAGGCAAGGTAAATGATGTAGTGTACAAAATATGTCAAAGCAACACCAACAGACAAGGCAAGGTAAATGATGTAGTGTACAAAATATGTCAAACCAACACTAACAGACAAGGCAAGGTAAATGATGTAGTGTACAAAATATGTCAAATCAACAGACAAGGCAAGCTAATGATGTAGTGTACAAAATATGTCAAATCAACACCAACAGACAAGGAAAGGTAAATGATGTAGTGTACAAAATATGTCAAATCAACAGACAAGGCAAGGTAAATGATGTGTACAAAATACACTGACTGACCTGTACTTCCATGTGACGAAACCTGCATTCAGGTTTGTTGCAAACCCCAGCTCTCCAGAATCTGCACGTGATCTGGCTGTCACGGGCCGCCTGGCAATGACGGAACTTGCACAGTGAACCCTGCAGACATATATACACCACTACTTACAGCTGTTTCTTTTACAGTGACAACTATTGTGTTAGTGTGTTTACACTGACTTTCTTACAGCCATTTACAGTGACATATACTGTGTCAGTGTGTTTACACTGATTTACAGCCATTTACAGTGAAAAATATAGTTGGTGTGTTTACACTGACTTTCTTACAGCTGTTTACAGTGACATATACTGTGTTAGTGTGTTTACACTGACTTTCTTACAGCTGTTTACAGTGACAGATACTGTGTTAGAGTGTTTACACTGACTTTCTTACAGCCATTTACAGTGACAACTGCTGTGTTAGTGTGTTTACACTGACTTTCTTACAGCAATTTACAGTGACAACTACTGTGTTAGTGTGTTTAACATTGTTATTGTTGCCTGACCCAACAGTTAACAAGCTGGTATATCATTAACTCTTTCTGACCCAACAATTAACAACAAGCTGGTACATCCTTAACTCTAATGGAACAGATCCAAAACAAGTGCGACTGCCAGCGTCCAAGCAAATAGGAACCAGAAGAACAAGCAAACCAAAAAGGACGCGTATTCAATACAAGACAAGACAAGCACAAGTTTTCGGCCAACCGGCCTTTGTAAAGCGCGAATGCACGATCACGAACAGACACCAACCAACGGATAATAAGAAAAGGACTAAAAACTTCCCTGCAGCCTCGTCCAGTGGTCCCTTTTTATCCACTGGACGAGGCTGCAGGGAAGTTTTTAGTCCTTTTCTTCTTATCCGTTGGTTGGTGTCTGTTCATGATCATGCATTCGCGCGTGACAAAGGCCGGTTGGCCGAAAATTTGCGCTTGTCTTGTCTTGTTGTATTGAATACGCGTCCTTTTTGGTTTGCTTGTTCTTCTGGTTTCTAATGGAACAGTTAGTGACAAGCTGATACATCTTTAATTCTTTCTAACCCAACAGATAGTAACAAGCTGGTACATCGTTAACTCTTTCTGACCCAACAGTTAACAAGCTGGTAGGCCTACATCGTTAACTCTTTCTAACCCAACAGCTAACAACAAACTGGCACATCTTTAACTCTTTCTAACCCATCAGTCAGCAAGCTGGTATATGTGTATGTGCATGAATGCATGCTTGTGTGCGTGTGTGTGTGTGTATGTGCGTGTATACATGTGAATGTCTGTTGTATGTGCATACATGAAGTAATAAGTTCATCAGTAGTATGCCTCTACTTACCTTGGTGCAGAAAGAAGTCATGTAATAATAGCAGTCCGTATTGAACGACATGGTGATCTGACTGTGCTGGTGACAACGTATGATGGTGAGCTGACCGTGCTGGTGACGACAAAGAACAATGATGATCTGACCGTGCTG
Source organism: Monoplex corrugatus (assembly GCA_030674185.1). Lineage (NCBI taxonomy): Eukaryota > Metazoa > Mollusca > Gastropoda > Littorinimorpha > Ranellidae > Monoplex > Monoplex corrugatus. Next base: position 41,287,977 of record JAPXFY010000033.1, read on the forward strand.
GTGACGACAGAGTACAGCGGTGTGTTGACGGTACTTGTGACGATAGAGAACAATGGCAAGCTGACCGTGCTGGTGACGATAGAGTACAACGATGTGTTGACGGTACTTGTGACGATAGAGAACAATGGCAAGCTGACGGTGCTGGTGACGATAGAGTACAATGGTGTGTTGACAGTACTTGTGACGATAGAGTACAATGGCAAGCTGACGGTACTTGTGACAATAGAGAACAATCTGGAGAGGTGATGATAAAAAAACAAGTGTTGAAACAGACTAGAAGGCCACTGACATAAACTGGACAACAACTGTGCACTAGGTAATGGGGAGGACATGACATCACTGTCACTACAACATCAATGTCTACCATAACTGTTTGATACCTACACCTGTAGACTACAACATCAATGTCTACCATAACTGTTTGATACCTACACCTGTAGACTACAACATCAATGTCTACCATAACTGTTTGATACCTACACCTGTAGACTACAACATCAATGTCTACCATAACTGTTTGATACCTACACCTGTAGACTACAACATCAATGTCTACCATAACTGTTTGATACCTACACCTGTAGCTTTGTAATGGATCATTTCACAAGCACATCAACATCCACTATAACTATCAATAATTGTCTCCTGTCTACATCACTACATCAATGACTATCATCATTTCCCATGTCTAAACCTGTCTACATCAATGACTATCATCATTTCCCATGTCTAAACCTGTCTACATCACTACATCAATGACTATCATCATTTCCCATGTCTAAACCTGTCTACATCACTACATCAATGACTATCATCATTTCCCATGTCTAAACCTGTCTACATCACTACATCAATGACTATCATCATTTCCCATGTCTAAACCTGTCTACATCACTCATCAATGACTATCATCACTTCCCATGTCTAAACCTGTCTACATCACTACATCAATGACTATCATCATTTCCCATGTCTAAACCTGTCTATATCACTACATCAATGACTATCATCATTTCCCATGTCTAAACCTGTCTACATCACTACATCAATGACTATCATCATTTCCCATGTCTAAACCTGTCTACATCACTACATCAACGACTATCATCATTTCCCATGTCTAAACCTGTCTACATCACTACATCAATGACTATCATTTCCCATGTCTAAACCTGTCTACATCACTACATCAATGACTATCATCATTTCCCATGTCTAAACCTGTCTACATCACTACATCAATGACTATCATCATTTCCCATGTCTAAACCTGTCTACATCACTACATCAATGACTATCATCATTTCCCATGTCTAAACCTAAGATCTGGCTCTGAGTTTTGTATGTTTGTTTCTATTACTTTGTTTTTAACTGCTAAATGTCCATGTTTCAACTACTTCAATGACAACTCTTATCACAGATGTTAGATGTACATTTTCACTCACAGCCAGTGTTAACATGACAACTCTTATCACAGATGTTAGATGTACATTTTCACTCACAGCCAGTGTTAACATGACAACTCTTATCACAGATGTTAGATGTACATTTTCACTCACAGCCAGACGATACAGCCTGTGTTAACATAACAACTCATCACAAAAGTGATGCTTGTCCTCCCCATTTGTACTGTGCTTATGATATGACTGATGTGACAGCCTCATTAACACAAAACACTATTCACACAAATATATAGAAATCATATCAATGACAAAATATATTATGCACAGACAATCCATTCAATGATTCACAGAACAGCTAGATCACTATGATCCACATATATGACATTTGTACCACTGTGAGGATTTTTTCCTTTCTAGTTAGAAAGGTTCTTTATATCAAAACTGAATTCTGTACAATACTGGTAAAGACAATTTATACAAAATATATACAATACATCAATTCAAGATGAAATACAGCGACATCTATTTTTCAAACATATAGAATTGTGTATCTTTCCACTGGTAACATCTATTTTTCAAACATAGAATTGTGTATCTTTCCACTGGTAACATCTATTTTTCAAACATAGAATTGTGTATCTTTCCACTGGCAACATCTATTTTTCAAACATATAGAATTGTGTTGACAAATAAGAACAAGACACTCAGTCAATAACAATGTACATGTTGTGTTACAGTTGTCTAACTTATATTCCATGTTGACAAATAAGAACAAGACACTCAGCCAATAACAATGTACATGTTGTGTTACACTTATCTAACTTATATTCCATGTTGACAAATAAGAACAAGACACTCAGTCAATAACAATGTACATGTTGTGTTACAGTTATCTAACTTATATTCCATGTTGACAAATAAGAACAAGACACTCAGTCAATAACAATGTACATGTTGTGTTACAGTTGTCTAACTTATATTCCACATTGACAAATAAGAACAAGACACTCAGCCAATAACAATGTACATGTTGTGTTACACTTATCTAACTTATATTCCACGTTGACAAATAAGAACAAGACACTCAGTCAATAACAATGTACATGTTGTGTTACAGTTATCTAACTTATATTCCATGTTGACAAATAAGAACAAGACACTCAGTCAATAATAATGTACATGTTGCGTTACAGTTATCTAACTTATATTCCATGTTGACAAATAAGAACAAGACACTCAGTCAATAACAATGTACATGTTGTGTTACAGTTATCTAACTTATATTCCATGTTGACAAATAAGAACAAGACAGTCAATAACAATGTACATGTTGTGTTACAGTTATCTAACTTATATTCCATGTTGACAAATAAGAACAAGACACTCAGTCAATAACAATGTACATGTTGTGTTACAGTTATCTAACTTATATTCCACGTTGACAAATAAGAACAAGACACTCAGTCAATAATAATGTACATGTGTTACAGTTGTCTAACTTATATTCCATGTTGACAAATAAGAACAAGACACTCAGTCAATAACAATGTACATGTTGTGTTACAGTTGTCTAACTTATATTCCACATTGACAAATAAGAACAAGACACTCAGTCAATAACAATGTACATGTTGTGTTACAGTTATCTAACTTATATTCCACGTTGACAAATAAGAACAAGACACTCAGTCAATAACAATGTACATGTTGTGTTACAGTTATCTAACTTATATTCCACGTTGACAAATAAGAACAAGACTCAATCAATAATAATGTACATTCAATATTAGGTATAATTACAAGATTTTTCTTTCTTTCGTTAATTCCACTGACTTGTTTTGTACATCATCTCTTTTCTGTCTCTTTTCTTTTCTTCTTTTTTTTTTTTTTTGGTCTTTTTTTGTTTGTTTTCTTCATTTTTCTTTTTACTTTTTCTTTTTTTTTCCTTTTTGTTTCTTTTGCTCTTGTTCTCTTTTTTGTTCTCTTTTTGTTTTTTCTTTTTTTTTCTTTTCTTTTTTTCAATCATTTTCTTCAGCTCTCTTTGATTTTTCCTTAATTAAAGTTCACACCAGCTCTCCTCCCCTTGGTCCAGCTCCAGTCAAGAGGATGAGAAAGAGGAGGGGAATGGAAGGAGAAGGGCTGGGGGGGGGATGTCAAGATTTACAGGGATAGCAGGAGAGTGAATATAATCATTCCCTTCCTGACTCTTTCTATATTAGTTGTGACTGTGTTTTTCTTTGTCAGCTTAGTGGTATTGCCAGCTGTTTCAACTGTTTGGCTTATTTGTTGTTCATGGGTTGGAAACAAACATGCAGACTGTTCCATGATAACATTGACGGATTTATTGTGTAAAGATAAAACTGGCTGATTTATTGTCTTCTGACTGCAAATGATGGACCAAAATACAAGCTATCTGAAGATAAATTGGCTTTTTTGTTGTTGTTGTTGTCTGTTGACTGAAATATTTTCACTCAAAACAATGCCATTTCAAAATACGATTGACTCATTTTATTGTCCTTTGGCTGAAATTCAAACAAAATTGGCTGATCATATTGTCTTTAGCGTAAAAACCATGGACTCTGATGATAAAATTGGCTCCATTCATGTCCGTTAGCTTTCCTGGAAATGATTACCCACAAAAACATGTTATTTCACAATCAAACTGGCTCATTTTATTGTCCTTTGGCTGGAATTCAAAATCAAACTGGCCAATCTCACTAGAAATCATGGACTAGAATATATGCTGTTTGAAGATGAAACTGACTCCATTTACTCTCATTTGGCTAGAAAATGATCCCCCAAAATACATTCTACTGCAAAATGAAACTGGCTCATTATATTGTTCCTTTGGCTGGAAACCATGGACCAAAATACATGCTGTTTGAAGCTAGAATTATTCCTCTCCCCTACTACAGAGTGGCCCAGAGAAATTATCCAGTCTGTTAGATGTGCAACCGGACTGGGTGAGGGTGGGGTAACAGGGGTGGGGTTGTGGGTGGGACATGGAAGCTGCTTGGACTGAAGACGAGGCCTGGAAACTGTAAGGGATCTGCGCTGGCTCAGGTGTAGCTGATGGCATGGCATCATCTCCTTCACCTCCCCTAGTCCTAACATCTTCCCAGTTTTCTACCTGCAAACAACAGACACAGAATGAAGCATTGACTGAAAACTGTCTCCACTCATCACACATTCCCCAAGCCTAAAACGCAGTCTATGCATGTACCCAATTAGCAATCCCAAAAGTAAGTAACGCTTTATAGAACACGAACACGTGAATGGATCAGCAAGGCAGAAAATGATAGAAAGCAAAGGAACAAGGCAGAAACAAAGAGAATAACAGAAAACAGTAAATTTCTAGCACAGAATTTCCAGAAGGTGGGGGAATGTCATTTATACTGAAAGAACCCCCAGAATCACTACAGGGCAAAAACATTCAAATATCTTATAACAATACAAGGGGCAAATATATAAATAAAGATTTCTTAGAACCATAAATTGGCCAAATACTTGCAACAGGAAACAGTAGCTAAACAACACACTCCAGCAAATACAACAATGACATGTTTATAATCTTTCACTCTCAATCCATCCACACACACACACACACACACACACACAAACACACACACACACACACAAACAAACATGCACTCTCATATTGATAGACACACATCACCATACAAATGAATATAAATGATACATTATCTTGCACACATTCTACAGCTCTCTATTTCACATACACATACTGTCAACAAATACACAAAAAAATGTAAGTATTTTGATACTTTACCTTAATGCAGATGTAGCTACTGGCATGGCGTGGTCCTTCATCTCCCTAGTCCTAAAGTCTTCCCACTTTTTTTATCTGAAAAGAAAAATACAGAATGAAAACATTAAGATGACAGAGTCCACTGTATCCTTGTGTAGTACTGTAGACACTGTGAACCAGTTCAACCCAACAGAACCAAGTTAAAATGAGTGTAGTGATTATCAGGACAACACTATCAATGGTTTACTGTCATCATTCCCTCATCCCTCCATTACATGATTAGCACACCACTCTAACAATAGCTACTCCAAACAGCGTGTGTCTGGGGGAAAGTCTGCAGATTTGACCTACTTTTTGGTGTTTTTCAACTCGTCATATTTTGCGATGTGTGAAAGAAAATGTAATAAAATCTACTGCAATAAAAAGATTGGTGTTTCGTTGTTTGAATGATGTACTTGTTTAGACTAATACTCATTTTTATATGTTTTATTACATGTTCATTCGCCCTACCCTAGCGAGTTCGGCCAGCTGTCTTGACTTAACGCCGATTGCCTTCTGTTTACACTACCCTTACTTACTGCTCTGTCGCATCGCGTGAGTGGTTAGATCTAAAAAGATCGCCCAATGAAATGAAAGAAGACATCCAGAGCCTTATTTCATGCCCATTTCGTCACGATCCATGCTGTCAATGTGTAAAAATTCAAACAATAAAATGTTCAAAATAGAATTTCTACTGTAAAGACCTGATTGCTCACGCTCATAATACATCAGTTTGTAGATCAGACTTCCCTCTACAATATTTGTCCAAAATGATGTTTCATTATCACTTCCACGCCAAGCGGCAAGCGATCAAAAAGACCGAAGTGTACCGCTCGTCGCGAACATTGTTAGCCGCCATGGCCGACGCGCACGCTGAATTGTCGGTCACCAATAGTGACCGAAATGTGACACCGACTGCTTCAGTATCGCAGTCAGGTCAACTGTTCGCGCATGTTGGTAAGTTAATTCTTTATTGTTTTTGATTTTATTAATATTTTGTTGTTCTGTGAACTTTTTATGAGCCGACGCTGTTTGAAACAAGATGGTGTGGAATCGTGCCAACAACACAAACTCGACGTTGTGGGCTGGTCCGAAAAATGACTGACTTATTTAAATTTATTGGTGCTAACTCACCTTCATGATAAAAGTATTATGAGAAAGAGACTTTTCACTTATTTCATTCATGTATTTAGTAAAGAAAAGCATTCATTTCAAGGATTGAAGGGTTTTTATTTGGTCACGTGACCTGAGCTTGTGCAGTACTTTCGGTTTCACAGTTCTTCCAATGTGGTCGCAATTAATCATCAGATGAATCAGTTAAGCTTCAGCAAAACAAAACTATAGCATAGGTCTACGTATATAATTAGATCTATACTCACATTTTGTTCAGAATTTCTTACAATTATATGAATGTGCACTGTGAAATAAATGTGTAATCACAAAATTTGTTGCCAATAAATGAATAACAAACTGAACACATTCTCTTATTGATTCAACTTGTAAGCTGAAAATTTAGCGATGTGACAATACTGGACAATTACTGAATTTGTCTGCAAACTGGTTGACATAGAAACATGACTTAGAGAACAATAACAACAGGAAATGTGGCTGTTTTCAGCTGATGAAACCTACAACCGACTGAGGAGAAGCTTTCTGCCTGGAAGGGAAGACCACCATTGTTGCCAGCTGTACGCGTGACTAACTGTCTCCTGCTGCAGTTAAGAGGATCTCAGTTGGAAGGAAAGAAGTATTCAAAACAGTACTGCAATTCTGCCTCTAGGATTACATGGGTTGTCAGCAAATAAAAAAAAGGCTGTCTAAAACTGACAGGGTTTTTGGATGATCTCAGGCTAGTTCTTCAACACCATCTCCTCACAGAAAGACCTATCCCTTCTGCAGACTGTCCTGTGGCTGCCTGTTCTGCTACTGCAACTCATCCTGAAGGAGATATATCTGCTGCTATGAATGAAGACACTGTTGAAGCAGCCCTATTTCAGTTCACCAAGCAGGGCCAGTGGATGGCTGTTTATTTTGTAGAAAGATTCTATATTGGACAGGTGTTGGAGTTAAAGGAGAATGGCAGCTGGGCGTCAGTCCGGTACCTGAACAGGTCAGGGGTCACACGGACTGTTTCTGCTGGCCTTCACAGGAGGATATTTTTGCAAACACACATGCTGAAGATGTTTTCTACTGGGACTTTGATTGTCTTCCAGTTAGCAATGATGGTCAAATTTGGCGAGCAGATGATGTGGAGGAAATCACCTGAGGAAATCACCGCTGCATACACAAAAGTGTCATCCGTCTACTGTGAGTATGCAAATTGCCACAAAGCAAGCAGTATGGCTGACATATGTGAACCATCCATGTTATTGCAAATGCACCAAGTATCACTTGTTGATTCCTGGGATTCTGACCTGTTAATTGCAAGTGACAGATCTCAGCTAGTTACCGTATATCACACTTTGTCAGTTAAGACTCAGACTAGTTATTACTTCAGAGCACAGTGGCCAGAACTGTTGTCTAGTCTGCTCACATTTATTCTGTTTCAGTGAATTCCCAAGTACAAAACAAAAATGTTACTTAGTTGAAGCTACAGCAAGTCCACCTGAGACTGTGGTTTATCCATCTAAAGTGCCGTGGCTACAACAGCGTCACCTTGCCATGTTGTGATGATTCCTGTGTACTGTTAATGGAAATTTTGGGGCTTTTTAGTCCACACACATTTATTACATGGATGATCTGTGGACAGGAACAATGACAGCCATGCTACATGTAATTGTGATATTGATCATCTGCTGCTTTAGATACTGACAGGCACTTGAAGTCAAAACACTATCCAGATGGGTGACTGAGTTTTGCGATTTGCGAGTATTAAGAAAATTATTAACCCTTTGACTCCCGACTTCCTCACCCTATCCACCAACTTCTTGTAGGAAGCTGGTGGATGGGGTGAGGAATTCAAAGGGTTAAGTTTTTGATTTGATATCTCTGGTGACGATACAGAATGCTAGTGGGTAGGGTGAGGGAGTCAAAGGGTTAATCAATGTCAAATAAATGTGAATTTTTTTCATTTTTACAGTTTTGAAAGTGTGCTGGTTGAGTGTCTTTTTTTTGCTGAATCCAGTGATACCAAAAGCATTTTTCTAGCTCAATGGAAAGCAAAGTTATGAAAATGTGTCTCCGGCATGCTTTCGTGTTAAATACTTTGTATCAGTTGGGCATTGGCAAAAACCCTGATAAAGTGATATTTCTGGTTTTTGATAGCAAATTTTATCACTTTCCCTGTATAAGAACTACCTGAAAAAAATCAAACATCATCTATGCGTCAGGAATGTCAAGAAAAATGCAAAACTGATCAGAAAATACACATCAGTTCTGTTGTATAGCCTGCTGAAAATGACAATTTTGTTGATTTGCGCTTTGGCGCAGAAATGCGCGTGAAAATTAAATCTTTAAAAATTCGCAACTTTTTTCCTAATTGAGATACAGAAATGCTGTTGGTATCATTAGAATCACAATAAAAAGATCTGTTTATTGTAATAGTTTAAAAAATCTATAGGTAAATCTCAAAATCTGTTTGGAGTAGCTACTAACAATATACACAATACTCTGGTGAAGAAGCAAGTACTATACAATCCATGCTATAGCAAATCTTTTTTCCCAAACTGACCACATGATTATGTAACTGCATACAACCATCTTCAAAAAGTGGCTTTACTGTAATAATTTGGTCTAAAATCATGAAAAGAAAAAACAACTCTCCAAAGATCACCAAAAAAAAAAAAGTAGGCTAATAGGCCTATCATAACAAACATTGAAACAGCATCAAACTCTGACCACATCAGGTAGACTGCCAGTATATTGTAGTAATTATCTTGGCATAACAAACTTCACAGACACCAAGACTCAGAAACTAACAAGTGTGTATGACCATATCTTTCCTCATTGTAGACTACACATATGTAGGCCTAATATATATACTTTTTCATGGTCTCTTCCATTTAAGTGTTACATTTGATTATTTACACACAAACACAAATCCTGCATTACATTTTTTTTTAGCTACAGCATTCTGATACTTTTGCCATAGGCAAACGTGAATTCTACTGAAGCAATTATATTTTTAACAAAAGGTTGCAGAACAAGCTCATGTCTGATCAACAACTGATCCTCTGCCATTGAGCAGTCATGAAAAGAACTGCTGTGGTTATACATTTACTGAACAATTTTGCATCAAACAGTAGTAATATATCCAAATATAACTAAACAGCACATTGCAGCAAACCACACAGTAGCGACATGTTTAAATTCTTTCAATCCCAATCCACACACCATGCACAAAAACACACACACGACTGTACATTCTCTCGCACTCTTTCTAACGCGCGCTCTTTCACATACCCAGATTCTCTCACATACATAAAATGAAAGTAGTTTAGTACTTTACCTTACTGCCTGTACTGGTCTTTGGTTCATACTGCTGTCCAGGTGTCTCCATTTCACTGGTACCACTTCATTTTCTTTTCTTTGAGTCCGTTTGTATTGTTGTACTTATTTCACAACCGCTTCCTCTGTAGCCCCTTTTTCAGATTTTTCTACTTTCAAATTGTGCCCTTGTCTTTTTTTTTATTTCTATTTTTTATCTTCACTTCATTTTTTTCATTATCAATATCATCATTTTGGTACTACTATGACTTGATTTGGCAGGTGTCCATGAACTCATTTCCACCTCTCCTTGTTCAACATCTTTATTTTGACAGTTGCACCTTGCTCAATTACAATCATTTTGGTTAGAAGATAAACTACACACTGAGGCAATGTAACAGAAATATTACTAATGTGTACTTATACAAATCACAAGCTTTCTCAAGTTTCTGGAAGATTTACACTGAAAAAGAAGAATGCGTGGGAGGCAAGTTATGAATTTAGGAAATTTATCCATTTTGTATTCTGCTAACTCGATTCTTTTCAGGCAAACTACTTCTGCATTTCTAATATTTGCAATACAGTATCACTATCAATAGCATACTTAACTAAAATAGTATTATCACTAGATTTGGCAGTACCAATGTATGGCACGGGATAACAAATTCATATGCCTAAATTTTAAAGTAGAAGTAGTAGTAGTCGAGGGCTGGCTCAAAGCCTAGGCCTTTCGGCCTTTTGACGCCATATCTTTCATGTGTTTACGCTTTTCTTTGGGGTCTGAAAAGCATGCCTTAATATTCGTACTTGAGCAAATATGCTTTAGTCTATTTTTTTAAATAAAATCTTGAATTCTGCGTCATCGTCCAGGAAATTTTTGAATTTGTCAATGCTGTTAGTAAATTTAATTTCAAAAGGAATTGTATTCCACAATTTAACAACTGTTAAAAAAACAAAACACTCTTTTGTTAGTATTTCTTTAACAAATATTTTACCTTCTGCATTCCTTGTTAAACTAGCTTGTGAAAAGGAGAAAAATGTTTCAACTTGTAATTTATCCATCCATTCATTATTTTGTATACCTGTATTAAATCCCCCCTAACCCTCCAACCTTTCACTTTCAGTGAATGAAGTTTTAAAAACTTAAGCCTTTCTTCTTCATATTTTTATACTCAATAAGTAACCTAGTTGCCATTCTTTGTACATTTTCAATCAGTTTTGACTGTCTTATCAGATATGGATTCCAAAGAACACTTGCGTATTCTAAATGTGGTCTAACAAAAGCCTTATACAACATTAAAAATGTATGTTTATTCATGTACGAAAATGTTCTTTTGATAATTCCTATCATTTGGTTAGCCTTATATACTACTCTTTTAATGTGCGGGCTTAAGGATAATTACTATCAAATGTAACTCCCAAGTCTTTTTCCGTTTCACACACACTAGGCTAATTTTCTGTACATCATTTCCGATTTTCATGAAATACTCTCATCTAATATTCTTCTTACCAACATTAGCATTACATGACATTTTGAAACATTAAAATATTAAATCCAAGTATCTGACCAGTTTTGTAGCATTAGCAAGTCCTGTTGAATTAAATTAACACTGGGAACCTTGTCATATAGTTTTGTATCATCAGCAATAATTTTGCAAGTAAAGTGCAGTGAATCAGGTAGGCCTAAGTCATTTATAAATACTGTAAACAGGATTAGACCCAGCACACTACCCTGTGGGATCCCGTTTTTTACTTTTGTTTCTTCTGATTCAGCATTTTCTACCCTTATCCTCTGCTTTCAATCATACAAAAATATTTGAATCCATTTGAGTGTATTTCCTGTAATACCATAAGATGCTAATTTTATGAGCATCATACGAACGATAACTTGATCTACAAAGCACCCTGGTTTACCATATGTCCTTGTAACACCAAGGTCACGTGAACGTATAGCTCTACACTTCACGTGACCTTGGTGCTACATAGATGGCTTTAAATTAAAAACACACAATTCACACAGGCTGATAGATCTCACAGTATGCAAGTAAATTTCATTGCTAAATTAATGTTGTATCTACTCAATCCTAAAGTAGTCTACCGTAGTCTGCCTAGGCAGTAGCTGGTCTATTAACTTCTAAGTCAGTTCTGTCAATATCAAAACTAACGACTCATCATCAATCAGGTGATCACGGTGATCATGAGTGAAGTTTTCCAGATCAAACTGCAGATCAATTTTGGATTTTCTCTCCACATACAGGCATAAAATATACATATCATATGTATAGACTGAAAGATAATCATTAATGTTTCATCATTTGTGCTGGTCTATAACTTCTAAGTCATTTTTGCCAATATCAAAACTGTCGACTCATCATCAATCAGGTGATCACGCCATCACGGTCATTGTGAGTGAAGTTTTCCAGATCAAACTGCTGATCAATTTTGGATTTCCTCACCATATACAGACATGGAATATACATATTATATGTATAGACAGAAAGACAATGTCTCATCATTTGTAATTACATAAACTAAACCGTTAATTCACCGACAATAAATGTATAACACAAGTTATTTGTTCACAAATACACGAAACGCAGCTCAGGTACCTTCAATGGCGGATGAGAATGACGTCAACATCGAAAGTATCCTTTTACTATGAAATACTAATATGGCGATCTACCCAAATAATTCCATTGAACAAAATAATGCAACCAATTCTGAATCTTGTAAATCTGTTTAAAAAATATTGCACTTTTTTTCCCTGTTCATTTGTGGAAAGAGAAGCGGAGGGCAGAAGTAAGGAAAGGAGCTTGAAAAAAGGGAGAGTAAGGAGTAAGAGAGAGAAGTACAGTCAAGGAAAGTGCTGCAACTTCCAGCTTCCCAATTAAAATCTAAGCAGTTACACATGCTGTCAAAATTTACATTTAACTAGTGAAGTGATCATGCAATGTCTAGACTGCAACGTTTCTTCAATAAAATAACAATTATTGTGAGATCATTGAAGTTTATTGTAACATGTACGAAAGTTGTATAAAAAGACGCAATGAAGCATCATGGGAAAAGCAGACACCGCCTCCATTCACATTCGCCTTTCCCTTTCCCCTAGGGATAGGTTTTCGGAACTCAGACATTTTCCAACAAATTTTTTTCCACTAAAGCATCTATAGGTAGAAGTCAAAAAACATTTTGAAATATCCGTGCAGAATCATGTCTAATGTGAGAGGATGAAAACATCTCATCAGTAATTACATACATATGATAATACTTACGTAATTTTGATTCCAATTTATCTAACAGTTAACATTCAACCAATGAGGGTATTATGTTGTATTAGTACAAAAGCAAATGACTGTGTGTGTGTGTGTGTGTATGTGTGTATGTGTGTACATAGTAATAATAATAATGATAATAATAACAATAATAATTTCAATGACATCTATAAGGCACCAAATCATAAAAAGAAATTAAAAACCAAAGTGTCATTGTGTATTTTCTGTGTGCTGTGTGGAGTTCATGTGTCAACATTGTCTTTTTCATATGTGTAAAAAAAACAAAAAAAAACAAACTACAACAACTATGTGCTACAGAAATGCAACAAATTATCATTAGCTTTCACCAATACATGAAGCTTACAGAAGGCATTGGATTCCACTTAACTCATTAGGGCTATGTCGTACACATTCATTTCTTTGTTTGTTTGATGGGAGTGAAGTAAAGCATGTACAGTCAAGACGTTTTTGTGGGTGGATTCCACAAGAAGTTGATGACTGCTGTACATAGCAGTAGGGCATTTTTATCGTATATTTAGCACCATGATGTACCTCCTGGTACGCCAAAACTATTGATTTTTTTGGCACCTACTACTCCTCTGTGGGACTTACATCAAAGATAACTGTGCGATGTAAGACTGGAATCATTTAACACAGTTTTCTCCCTTACCCCATGTTCAGAACAATTACTAGGAACCGGCATCGTATAATATATCATGAGAGCCTGGTCTGTTTTTGTGCTGCTTGCAAAATGGCTTTTGAAAGATTGTAGCGTTGGGAGGTCACGTTTCCTTTGTAAAAAAAAGTCTTCAACTGGTCATGCAGATATGTTCTTAAAAGATGTAAGTATTCTGTAGAAGAATATTCCTGTGTCTCTTTTCATTCTGATGGTACAAGAAGATAACATTATTTATGAATTGGACTCAGCAGTACGATATTTTTTTTTGTTTTTGTTTTTTAAGGGTTAGTTTAGAGTTTGGCAAGAGCAAGGCACAGGATGATAATAATGAGGTCTCTATCCTTTGACCTGTCCGGGTTGGACGGGCCAGCCAGTAGGCAAAGCTAGCACTGGCATAGCTCTAGAGGTCCTTGAGACCCACAACCTCCCCCCCCCCTCCCACAACAAGCTGGGGATCCTCCAGTCACCTGAATCACAGGTGATGTAGGACGGGAGGATGTCCACCACTGAGGTCTAAACAGTGGTCCCTCCTCCCCTCCCTCCTCTACAACACTGATTCCAGTTGGTCCCACACAGTGTAATACATACATTATGTGTTCATATTCTGTAAGTAACCCTTGCCATCTGTGTGTTCCTGTGTTTGTAAGCGGTCAGTTCTGCTCTGTGTGTGTGTGTGTGTGTGTGTGTGTGTGTGTGTGCGTGATTGCGCGCGCGCACATGTGCGTGTGTGTGTGTGTGTTTCTATGTGTGTATGTGCGTGTGTGTGTGCGTGTATGTGTTTGTGTTTGTGTTTGTGTGTGTGGTGTGTTTTTGTGTGTGTGTGTACGTGCGTGTGTGTGTGTGTGTGCATCTGTGTGTGTGTGTGTGTGTGTGTGCATCTGTGTGTGTGTGTATGAGTAAACGTTTGACCACATCATCTCAAAACACTCTGATCCATAGCAATCTTATTTTTCCGTTTTATTTCAAATTCAAAAAGAAATGTGGGTGTCATCTTCAAAACAATAAGATAACATTCCTGATATAAGTTAACATTGGACTGTAACAACATCATGAGAATTAACATACAAACCACTGTATTGCAGAATTGAGCAATTGACAGATAGACATAACATGATAAAACTCATGAAGTCTTTTTTTCCACAAATGTGTGAAAAAGGACACACTGACTGAGAACAGCTGACCGACAAAGTACCACATGCCCTGAGAGAGTGAGAAAGGTTTGATTGATTTTTAATTCAAGTTTTATGCCAGCATCAACCTCAGGTGATGTTGCAAACGGTAATCATCATCCCAGGTAAGTGGGGGAAGAGAGAACTTGTGCTATACTACCGACACCACCAGAACAACAATGACCAGGTAAGTGGGGGAAGAGAGAACTTGTGCTATACTACCGACACCACCAGAACAACAATGACCAGGTAAGTGGGGGAAGGGAGAACTTGTGCTATACTACTGACACCACCAGAACAACAATGACCAGGTAAGTGGGGGAAGGGAGAACTTGTGCAATACTACCGACACCACTAGAACAACAATGACCAGGTAAGTGGGGGAAGGGGGAACTTGTGCTATACTACCGACACCACCAGAACAACAATGACCAGGTAAGTGGGGGAAGGGAGAACTTGTGCTATACTACCGACACCACTAGAACAACAACGACCAGGTAAGTGGGGGAACTTGTGCAATACTACCGACACCACTAGAACAACAATGACCAGGTAAGTGGGGGAAGGGGAACTTGTGCTATACTACCGACACCACCAGAACAACAACGACCAGGTAAGTGGGGGAAGGGGGAACTTGTGCTATACTACCGACACCACCAGAACAACAATGACCAGGTAAGTGGGGGAACTTGTGCTATACTACTGACACCACCAGAACAACAATGGCAACACCACTAGAATAACAATGACCAGGTAAGTGGGGGAAGGGAGAACTTGTGCTATACTACCGACACCACCAGAACAACAATGACCAGTTAAGTGGGTGAATGGGGGAACTTGTGCTCTACTACTGACACCACTAGAACAACAATGATGTTATGATGGGCCATGAGAAGGCTGGACTTTGTTCAGTAGGTATTCATAACACTCCAACAATTCCATATGTGCTCCACCCAACTCTGCCCACGAATTATCAGGCAGGCTCCTTGAACCTACACAGAACCCAATGCGTTGACAAGGTCTTGAAGTGGGCAGAGGAGAAGGGACCTGTCAAACACTAAGGTGACACCACCACAATGATGGAAACATTCAGACGGGCAGTGAACAGGACAGTTTTTATTGTTGCAGGCTGGGATTGAACTTAAGATAGAAGATCCTGAGCCCACGGCTCTGTCAAAAGAACCAACCAGCCAACTCGTCATGTGCACTTGTTTGTCTGTAGTGCAAAGTGTAGATTATATGGAGCAGTTTCCTCAGGGAGAAAATATGAGGACAGAGAGGGTGGGAGATGTACTTGCAGCGACAAGGGATAAATTTATATGGAGGGCCATGATCACCAACACAGTGCTGCTGCAGGGCACACGATGATGATGATTTATGTTTTAAGCATATGACAGAAAGATGAACAACACGTGAGATGAAAAATTATTTAAATGAAATGTGATGTCCTCACATCTGTACAATCTCTACTCTTTCAAAAAAATATATCCTGAAAAAATAGTATGTTGTTATTATTTCTCTTCCTGGACAATTTTTCTCAGATGTATGTTTGCACATTTTTCTTTTTTTCGAAAATTTATGTGTATTTTGTCATCAAGTAGAAATATTAGTATGGATTGGCATCTTTTTCATTCATTTGTTGTTTTAAGGAGACTGACTTTATCTCCTTAGAAAATGTGATTTTTCTAGACAAGGCATGAGACTGTAGAGAGAGAGAGATGGGGAGGAGAGAGGGAGGGAGGGAGAGAGAGTGTGTGTTTGTGTGTGTGTGTGTGTGTGTGTGTTTGTGTGTGTGTTGTGTGTGTGTAGAGTGCCTGAATGATGCTTGATGAGTTGCTTGTCTTGCATAGCGCATGTGAACTCACACACACACTCTCATACATACACGCGTGCGCACACACACACAATCACAGAACAGACTCAAAAACTTCCCAAGTTTAAAATCTGTACATATTTTCATCAATATGAGTATGACCTTTCACACACACACACACACACACACACACACAACACACACACACACACACACAAAACATAGAAGCTTGAAGTTTAAAACATGTACATATTTCCATCAATATGATTATGACCTTTCTCACACACACACAACATAGCCTACTGAGAAGCTTCAAATTTAAAATCTGTACATATTTCCATCAAAATGTTTATGACCTTTCATCTTCTAGAACATTTTCCAAGCCTGTCTTCTAGTATCCTTGATCAAGTATTTATAACTAGTAAACAAGTTCCCAATACACATCACTGATCATATCCAAACTATTTCAAAGTATGCAAAGTACTGACTGTTAATAAACCACCATTCAATGATAAATCTTACTTTTCAAAAAAATGTACAAAGCATTGACTGTTAATAAGCCACCATTCAATGATAAGTGTAAAATATCAGTTAATAACCACCAATCAATAATAAATCACATCTTTCAAAATAAATGTGCAAAATATCCATTGTCAACAAATCACCATCCATTGATCAAAATGTATAAAGGAGGATTTGTACTTCTGACATTTCTCTCTCACATACATACACACAAACTCACAAAGATAAGCATACATGGTGTGAGATTCACATGCCATTGAAAAACCAGGGAGTAAATAAACACCCTTCTAGACAAACAAAAATATCATGTTTGACCAGAGAACACATCAAATAATTAAACACAGTGCTGATGACTTCCAAAACTGTCCAGTACATTGATTTTTTCCTCTCTACGTTTTTTGATGAAAATAATCTTTCATCATCAAGAACTGTAAATTCAGTCTCGTAATACTAGCAAACAATTGATTCTTATTTGTTAAAAAGAAAAAGTGTTCCTGATACACTGTAACACTGAAAATATCATTATGGATTTTACTGTCATTCATTCTGACAGATCATCAGTATAAAAACTTCCAATACATTCTGTGTGAAAGTGACACTACATTTCTAATATCACACACAGTTGCTGGCCAATTCAAGCTGTGTGGTCTGACCAGACAGAAAATATTCACATATTCCCACCGGTCACAAAAACACAAATGAAAGATATTACACTCAGTGAAACAGACTCCTCCTCCTCCACTTCAAAACACCAGCAAAGTCTGTGACCTACAACAGCAAACCACTCCAACACAGTGACATCACAATGTCCACTGCCTAAGATGACTAACACACTGGACTGGGTCACCAAGACTCCAGTTGGTCAAACCACTGACCAGATCAATCCATATGTTGAGAGCTGTGTGAGTTTTGAGGGGGGTGGGTAAGGTGCTCACAGCTTTTAGCCAGCAATAGTAGATAAGACATAGTGTGACCACTTTCTACTAAATGTATGAACAGTACTACTGCACTTAATATTCATCTGAATATTCAGTTCATTGTTCATTTAGTATTTTCATTCAGTTCATAAACTGTGTCCAGGTGATGAGAAAAAATAGGTCTTACTGTTTCCCATGGTAAGTCACACCTCCCTTCCTGAGACATCTCTCCCGTCTCAATACGTCGTAAAGGTCTACGACAGCAGATATATATATATAGTTGCCTCTCCGTACAGCATAAAAGGCTTTAGAATCGTGTACGGCGTCTCACACAGCATAAAAGGCTATCTATGTACGAGACGTACTGTAGTGCTTACGGGTGTTTACCACCGCGCCAGAGGCACTACTTATATAAGAGACACTATCTCTGATGTCAGTGTCGACTTACCAACTGTGGGATCACAGAGGTCGACAAGTAAGGGGAGAGAAGCCCAGGAAGGCAGACAGACAAACTGGGCAACAAGGGCCGTGGTCATAAGCTGTGTCCAGGTCATAAGAAAAAATATGTGTCTTAATGTTTGTTTTTTTCCCATGGTAAGTCACACCTCCCTTCCTGGGACATCTCTCCCGTCTCAATATGTCGTAAAGGTCTATGACAGCAGATATATATATAGCTGCCTCTCCGTACAGCATAAAAGGCTTTAGCATCATGTACGGCGTCTCACACAGCATAAAGGGCTATCTATGTACGAGACGTACTGTAGTGCTTACGGGTGTTTACCACCGCGCCAGAGGCACTACTTATATAAGAGACACTATCTCTGATGTCAGTGTCGACTTACCAACTGTGGGATCACAGAGGTCGACAAGTAAGGGGAGAGAAGCCCAGGAAGGCAGACAGACTAACTGGGGAACAAGGGCCGTGGCCACAACACACACTGTTCTCATCATTCCAATGGACACACACTGTTCCACATACACAGCCACTCAAAGTCCTGGCCGCTTCTTTTAACCCTTTGACTCCCGCACCCTATCTACCAACTACAAAAACTTAACCCTTTGATTCCCTCACCCTATCCACCAGCTTCCTGCAGGAAGCTGGTGGATAGGGTGAGGGAATCAAAGGGTTAAGTTTTTGCTTTGCTAACATGGTTGGCAATGCAGGATACTGGTGACCGGAGTGCGGGAGTGAAAGGGTTAACACACTTGTGGACTCCACAAATGATATATCAAGGTCAGTCCCAGCCTGCAACACTAAAGAGTTTGCTGCCCATCTGAATGTTTCCATCATTCTTAGTGTTTTATACCTCCCTTCTTCTCCCCTCCCCATTTCAACACCTTGCCCACATATAGGGTTTTGTGCAGGCTCAAGGAGTCTGCCAGATCACTGCTGGAAGAGTTGGGTAGAGCACATATGGACTTGTCCTAGTGCTATGAATCCCTCTTGAACAAACACAGCCTCAATATTTTTGAGTGGAGGTCAGAGGTCACAAAACCTGCTGAATCAGGAAGGAAAAGGAAGAGCACAAATCACTGAGAGCAACATCTTTCATAAACATGAGGGAATACTGAAAACAAAAAACAATGTTTAAGAAAATGTTCCCTAAAACATGGTAAAAAAAAAAAGTCCCCTAAATACTATTATGACTGTGTCCTATCAAAATTGATCAAAAATTCATCTACATCGTGTAACAGTTTATCCAGTTCCTCATCAACATAAGCTCTGACGCACGCCTGTTGATCTACTGGCTCATGTAACCGTTTATTTAGATCGTCATCAGAATCAGCTCTGATGCACGCCTGTTGATCTACTGGCTCATGTACCAGTGTATCCAGGTTGTCATCAGAATCAGCTCTGATACACACCAGTTGATCAATATCATTTAACAAATTATCCAGATTGTCATCAGAATCAGCTCTGACGCACGCCTGTTGATCTACTGGCTCATGTAACTTTTTATCCAGATCATCATCAGAATCAGCTCTGATGCACGCCAGTTGATCAATGTCATGTAACAGTTTATCCAGACCGTCATCAGAATCAGCTCTGATGCACGCCTGTTGATCTACTGACTCATGTAACAGTTTATCCGGATCGTCATCAGAATCAGCTCTGATGCACAACTGTTGATCTACTGACTCGTGCACCAGTGTATCATCATCAGAATCAGCTCTGATGCATACCTGTTGATCTACTGGCTCATGTAACATTTTATCCAAATCATCATCATAACTGGCTCTGACGCACGCATGCTGATATAATGGCTCAGGAACAGAGGCAGGGGCAGTGGGACCTTGTGGCTCTGTAGGCGCCGTCTTATACCATTTCCGCTTCTGGATCTCCTCCAAAGACAGAACATCAGGGCTTCTGCTCCTTTTCATGACACCTTCACCTGAAACAACACATGATACTGGTGTGAGAGAGACAGACAAATGCAGACAGACATAAAAGATATCTAGGTATGAGAGAAGAGAGAGAGAGGGGGAGTGAGAAAGAAAGGGAAGAAGACAGAAAGACAAACGGACAGACACAAATAAACTCTAGATATATGAGAGAGACAGAAGCAGACAGAAATGGACACAACTGAGATTTAGATATGAGGGAAACATACATACAAACAATATCTAAAAAAAAATGCACTTCATACATTACCCAATTATCAATCCTAAGAAAAGGTATGTAAGGCTTCATATAACATATACATGTGAATGGACCAACTAGGCAGATAATGATAAGAAAAGATGACAGAAAGCAAAGGAGCAAGGCAGAAACAGAGTGACAGAACAGAGGAAATTTCTCGCACAGAATTTTCAGGTGGGGATACAGACACAGCCCTTGGCATCCCCACAGGGGGACAGAAACACACATAAACACACATATGCAAGACTATATGAGAAACAGAGAAATACACACAAGACCTAGATATGAGAAACAGAGAAACACACACACACAAGACCTAGATATGAGAAACAGAGAAACACACACACACAAGACCTAGATATGAGAAACAGAGAAACACACACACACACAAGACCTAGATATGAGAAACAGAAACACACACATACAACACTTAGATATGAGAAACAGAAACACACACACGCAAGACCTAGATATGAGAAACAAACAGAAACACACACAAGATGTAGATATGAGAAGCAGACATAAACAAACATACACACAAGACTTAGATATTAGAAACAGAAACACACACATGCAAGACCTAGATATGAGAAATAAACACACAAACAGACACGCAAAACCAAGATATGAGAAACAGACAGAAACACACACAAGACCTAGATATGAAAACAACAGAAGAAACAAACACACACAAGACCTAGATATGAGAAACAGACAGAAACAAACACACAAGACCTAGATATGAGAAACAGACAGAAACAAACACACAAGACCTAGATATGAGAAACAGACACACACAAACACAAGACCAAGATATGAGAAACAGACACACACAAGACCTAGATATGAGAAACAGACAGAAACAAACACACACAAGACCTAGATATGAGAAACAGACAGAAACAAACACACAAGACCAAGATAAGAGAAACAGACAGAAACAAACACACAAGACCTAGATATGAGAAACAGACACACAGAAACAAACACACACAAACACACAAGACCAAGATATGAGAAACAGACAGAAACAAACACACACAAGACCTAGATATGTGAAACAGACAGAAACACAAACACACAAGACCTAGATATGTGAAACAGACAGAAACAAACACACACAAGACCTAGATATGTGAAACAGACAGAAACAAACACACAAGACCTAGATATGTGAAACAGACAGAAACAAACATACACAAGACCTAGATATGTGAAACAGACAGAAACACAAACACACAAGACCTAGATATGTGAAACAGACAGAAACAAACACACACAAGACCTAGATATGTGAAACAGACAGAAACACAAACACACAAGACCTAGATATGTGAAACAGACAGAAACAAACACACACAAGACCTAGATATGTGAAACAGACAGAAACAAACACACAAGACCAAGATATGTGAAACAGACAGAAACAAACACACAAGACCAAGATATGTGAAACAGACAGAAACAAACACACAAGACCAAGATATGTGAAACAGACAGAAACAAACACACAAGACCTAGATATGTGAAACAGACAGAAACAAACACACACAAGACCAAGATATGTGAAACAGACAGAAACAAACACACAAGACCTAGATATGTGAAACAGACAGAAACAAACACACACAAGACCTAGATATGTGAAACAGACAGAAACAAACACACACAAGACCTAGATATGTGAAACAGACAGAAACAAACACACACAAGACCTAGATATGTGAAACAGACAGAAACAAACACACACAAGACCTAGATATGTGAAACAGACAGAAACAAACACACACAAGACCTAGATATGTGAAACAGACAGAAACAAACACACAAGACCTAGATATGTGAAACAGACAGAAACAAACACACACAAGACCTAGATATGTGAAACAGACAGAAACAAAAACACACAAGACCTAGATATGTGAAACAGACAGAAACAAAAACACACAAGACCTAGATATGTGAAACAGACAGAAACAAACACACACAAGACCAAGATATGTGAAACAGACAGAAACAAACACACAAGACCTAGATATGTGAAACAGACAGAAACAAACACACACAAGACCTAGATATGTGAAACAGACAGAAAACAAACAAACCAGACGTATGGAACAGACAAAACAACACAAGACCAGTATGTAAACGACACAACACACAAGCAGTATTGACAACAGAAAAACCCACAAGACCAAGATAGAAACAGACAAAACAAACAACACCAATATGAACACACAAACAACAAACTAGATATGTGAACAGACAGAAACAAAACAAAGACCTAATATGTAACAGACAGACAACACACACAATATGTAAACAGACAGAAAAAACCACGACCAGATATGTGAACAACAGAAACAAACAACAAATATGTGAAACAGACGAAAAAAACACAAGACCAGATATGTGAACAGACAGAAACAAAAACCAAGACAGATATGTGAAACAGACAGAAACAACACACACAAGACCAGATATGTGAAACAGACAAAACCAAGACATGTGAACAACAGAAACAAACACACAAGACCAAGATATGTGAAACAGACAGAAACAAACACACAAGACCTAGATATGTGAAACAGACAGAAACAAACACACACAAGACCTAGATATGTGAACAGACGAAACAACACAACAGACCAGAATGTGAAACAGACAAAACAAACACACAAGACCAGATATGTGAAACAGACAGAAACAAACAACAAGACCTAGATATGTGAAACAGACAGAAACAAAACACACAAGACCAAGATATGTGAAACAGACAGAAACAAACACACACAAGACCAGATATGTGAAACAGACAGAAACAAACAACACAAGACCTAGATATGTGAAACAGACAGAAACAAACACACACAAGACCTAGATATGTGAAACAGACAGAAACAAACACACACAAGACCAAGATATGTGAAACAGACAGAACAAACACAAAAGACCATATGTGAAACAGACAGAAACAAACACACAAGACCTAGATATGTGAAACAGACAGAAACAAACACACACAAGACCTAGATATGTGAAACAGACAGAAACAAACACACACAGACCTAGATATGTGAAACAGACAGAAACAAACACACACAAGACCAAGATATGTGAAACAGACAGAAACAAAACACACAAGACCTAGATATGTGAAACAGACAGAAACAAACACACAAGACCTAGATATGTGAAACAGACAGAAACAAACACACAAGACCAGATATGTGAAACAGACAGAAACAAACAACACAAGACCAGATATGTGAAACAGACAGAAACAAACACAAGACCTAGATATGTGAAACAGACAGAAACAACACACACAAGACCTAGATATGTGAAACAGACAGAAACAAACACACACAAGACCTAGATATGTGAAACAGACAGAAACAAACACACAAGACCTAGATATGTGAAACAGACAGAAACAAACACACAAGACCTAGATATGTGAAACAGACAGAAACAAACACACACAAGACCAGATATGTGAAACAGACAGAAACAAACAACACAAGACCAGAATGTGAAACAGACAGAAACAAACACACAAGACCAGAATGAAACAGACAGAAACAAACACACAAGACCTAGATATGTGAAACAGACAGAAACAAACACACAAGACCTAGATATGTGAAACAGACAGAAACAAACACACACAAAAAGACCTAGATGTGAAACAGACAGAAACAACAACACACAAGACTAGAAGTGAAACAACAGAAACAAACCACAAAACCTAGATATGTGAAACAGACAGAAACAAACACACACAAGACCTAGATATGTGAAACAGACAGAAACAAACACACACAAGACCAAGATATGTGAAACAGACAAAACAAACACACAAGACCAAGATATGTAAACAGACAGAAACAAACACACAAAGACCAAATGACAGACAGAAACAACACAAGACCAGAATAACAGACAGAAACACAACCAAGACTAGATTGAAACAGACAGAAACAAACACACAACAAGACAGAATTGAAACAGACAGAAACAAACACACACAAGACTAGATATGTAAACACAGACAGAACAAACACACAAGACCTAGATATGAAACAGACAGAAACAAACACACAAGACCAGATATGAAACAGACAGAAACAAACACACAAGACCTAGATAGTGAAACAGACAGAACAAACACACAACAAGACCTAGATATGTGAAACAGACAGAAACAAACACACAACCAAATAGAAACAACAGAACAAACAACACAAGACCAGATATGTGAACAGACAAACAAAACACAAGACCTAGTTGAAACAGACAAACAAACACACAAGACCTAGATATGTGAAACAGACAGAAACAAACACACACAAGACCTAGAATGTGAAACAGACAGAAACAAAACACACAAGACCTAGATATGTGAAACAGACAGAAACAAACAACACAAGACCAGATATTGTGAACAGCAGAAACAAACACACAAGACCTAGATATGTGAAACAGACAGAACAACAAACAAGACCAGATATGTGAAACAGACAGAAACAAACACACAAAGACCAAGATATGTGAAACAGACAGAAACAACACACACAAGACCTAGATATGTGAAACAGACAGAAACAACACACACAAGACCAAGATATGTGAAACAGACAGAACAAACCACACAAGAAGATTGTGAAACAACAGAAACAAACACACAAGATAGATAGAACAACAAAACAACACACACAAGACCTAATATGTGAAACAGACAGAAACAAAACACAACAAGACCAGTAGAAAACAACAAAAACAAACAACAAGACAGATAGGAAACAGACAGAAACAAAACACAACAAAGATGAACGAAAACAACAACAAGACTAGATAAACAGAAAACAAACAACACACAAGACCAAGATATGTGAAACAGACAGAAACAACACACAAGACCTAGATATGTGAAACAGACAGAAACAAACACACACAGACCAAGATATGTGAAACACAGAACAAACACACACAAGTGATACTGAAACAGACAGAACAACAAAACACAAACCAGAATGTGAAACAGACAAACAAACACACAGACCAGATATGTGAAACAGACAGAAACCAAACAACACAAGACAAAAAAGTACAAAGACAGAAACAAACACACAAGACAAAATGAAACAACAGAAACAAATGAAAAGACAAAGAAAAAAAGACAGAAAAAACAGACACAAACAAACGAGAAACCAGAATGGAAACAGACAAACAAACACTACAGAAGATATGTGAAACAGACAGAAACAAACACACAAGACCAAGATATGTGAAACAGACAGAAACAAACACACACAAGACCAAGATATGTGAAACAGACAGAAACAAACACACAAGAACCAAGATATGTGAAACAGACAGAAACAAAACACACAAGACCAGATATTGAAACAGACAGAAACAAACACACACAAGACCAAGATATGTGAAACAGACAGAAACAAACACACAAGACCAAGATATGTGAAACAGACAGAAACAAACCACACAAGACCTAGATATGTGAAACAGACAGAAAACACAACAACACAAGACCACAGACAAATATGAAACAACAGAACAAACACACAACAGACCTAGATATGTGAAACAGACAAAAAAACACACAAGACCTAGAATTGAACAGACAGAAAAACACACACAAGACCAAGTATGTGAAACAGACAGAAAAACAACACACAAGCCAAATGGGAAACAGACAGAAACAAACACACACAAGACCTAGATATGAGAAACAGACAGAAACAAACACACACAAGACCTAGATATGAGAAACAGAAACAAACACACACAAACATGAACTGGACTTGAGAAACAGATCAACACAAACCAGATCTAGATATGAGAAACAGAGAGAAACAAGAACTGGAAATGAGAAAGAGACAGAAACAGACAATGACTGACACAAACCAGATCTAGATATGAGAAACAAAGAGACACAAACAAGACATAGATATGAGAAACAAAGAGACACAAACAAGACATAGATATGAGAAACAAGACAGAAACAGAACAAAAATGAGATCTGGATATGAGAAACAGGTCAACACATATCTAGATATAAGAAACACATAAAATCTAGATATGAGAAACAGATACAAATTCTAGATAACGAAAGAGAGACAGACACACACAGATCAACACAAACCAAGATCAGTCCTTGCCAATTCTGTTTTGCTGAGGGCACTATGTTCTGCTTTCAGATCTTTACATAGCTTCTCTAACCTTGCTTCTCATATTCTGAAGCAGCCTTTATCTGTATCCTCTTTTTTTTATGTGGATTTCCTCCATCCGACACCAACATCTGAATTTCTGAGGAGGTGTTTTCACTTTTGGTGATTGTACTCCATAGACATCCCTACATGTCACATATACAGTATTGTCACTTTTGGTGATTGTACTCCATAGACATCCCTACATGCCACATATACAGTATTGTCACTTTTCGTGATTGTACTCCATAGACATCCCTACATGTTACATATACAGTATTGTCACTTTTGGTGATTGTACTCCATAGACATCCCTACATGTCACATATACAGTATTGTCACTTTTGGTGATTGTCCTCCATAGACATCTCTACATGTCACATATACAGTATTGTCACTTTTGGTGATTGTACTCCATAGACATCCCTACATGTCACATATACAGTGTTGTCACTTTTGGTGATTGTCCTCCATAGACATCCCTACATGTCACATATACAGTATTGTCACTTTTGGTGATTGTACTCCATAGACATCCCTACATGTCACATATACAGTGTTGTCACTTTTGGTGATTGTCCTCCATAGACATCCCTACATGTCACATATACAGTATTGTCACTTTTGGTGATTGTACTCCATAGACATCCCTACATGTCACATATACAGTATTGTCACTTTTGGTGATTGTACTCCATAGACATCCCTACATGTCACATATACAGTATTGTCACTTTTGGTGATTGTACTCCATAGACATCCCTACATGTCACATATACAGTGTTGTCACTTTTGGTGATTGTCCTCCATAGACATCCATACATGTCACATATACAGTATTGTCACTTTTGGTGATTGTACTCCATAGACATCCCTACATGTCATATATACAGTATTGTCACTTTTGGTAATTGTACTCCATAGACATCCCTACATGTCACATATACAGTATTGTCACTTTTGGTGATTGTACTCCATAGACATCCCTACATGTCACATATACAGTATTGTCACTTTTGGTGATTGTACTCCATAGACATCCCTACATGTCACATATACAGTATCTCCAAATGCAGCAAGTTTGTGTTCCAGGGTGCTGCTTACTATCAGTTTATTTCTTTGTCCAGCCTCTCCCATTCCTCTTTTGCACTTGTAGACAGCAAGTTGAGTTTTGGAACTGTCTGTCTAATTTAAGGTCTATCTATGATTGTTTTGTAATCTTGTAGATGTCTGTTTAAAGTTTAAAGTCTATCTATGATTGTTTTGTAATCTTGTAGATGTCTGTTTAAAGTCTATCTATGATTGTTTTGTAATCTTGTAGATGTCTGTTTAAAGTTTAAAGTCTATCTATGATTGTTTTGTAATCTTGTAGATGTCTGTTTAAAGTCTATCTATGACTGTTTTGTAGTCTTGTAGATGTCTGTTTAATGTAAGGTCAATGTGTCTGTTTAATAATCTTGTAGATGTTTGTTTAAGGTCTATCTGCGATTGTTTCGTAATCTTGTAGAGGTCTGTTTAATTTAAGGTCTGTGAATATTTTGTAACATGACAGACCTGTTACCAAGCAATGTTTTAATGTATAAAATGATGTTCTCTCCTAAAGTTCTTTGTAAACTTAATCTTTTGATTCACATAATAGTGTAGCTTGGCTTAAAGCAAACAGCAGTATACATTTTTTTTTCTGGAAAAAGTAGTAAGAGGTGTGCCAGAGAAGGAAGGGTCAGGTCTATCTGTGATTGTTTCGTAATCTTGTAGAGGTCTGTTTAATTTAAGGTCTGTGAATATTTTGTAACATGACAGACCTGTTACCAAGCAATGTTTTAATGTATAAAATGATGTTCTCTCCTAAAGTTCTTTGTAAACTTAATCTTTTGATTCACATAATAGTGTAGCTTGGCTTAAAGCAAACAGCAGTATACATTTTTTTTCTGGAAAAAGTTGCTTTTATTTTGAACCCACTGTCCATTTTCACAGTACCCTTAGTCACCAAGTCATATATGTCTATATATACAGATATATATATGAGCATCACCAAGTCATATATGTCTATATATACAGATATATATATATGAGCATCACCAAGTCCAGAAGTGTCTTACCTCTAGCTCTATACAAGGACTGCTGCGCTCTTTGCCCACGTGTTTCTTCCAGGGTCAGAACCTTCGATGTCCTCGTTCTAGTCAGTGTCTTGTTCCGTGGGACATGGATACCAGCACATCGGGCTCTATACGAGGACTGCAGTGCTCTTTGCCCATGTAGATCTTCCGGGGTCAGAACCTTCAATGTCCTCGTTCCAGTCAGTGTCTTGTTCCGTGGGACATGGGTACCAGCATGTCTAGTCTTCCAGTCTTCAAAGTCCTGTAGAAGTAATAAAAAACACCATCTTTTTAACTGAAACAAAACAATGCATTAAATCAAAGCACACACACAGAGGCATCAAAGTGGTCTAACTGAAGCAGAGAAAAACAGGCAGAGATCTGGGAAGGCAACTGTAGGTCCCCCCCCCCCCCCCCCCCACCAGTGGGATTCAGGGACAACAGCCCTGTGGGGTCAGGATTATCATTATTACTGTTTAAAACCCAGTCAACTGCACACAGCTATATCAGGACAACACCCCCGTGGGGTCAGGATTATCATTATTACTGTTTAAAGCCCAGTCAACTGCACACAGCTATATCAGGACAACACCCCTGTGGGATCCGGATTATCATTATTACTGTTTAAAACCCAGTCAACTGCACATAGCTATATCAGAACTACACCCTGTGGGGTCAGGATTATCATTATTACTGTTTAAAGCCAGTCAACTGCACACAGCTATATCAGAACTACACCCCTGTGGGGTCAGGATTATCATTATTACTGTTTAAAACCCAGTCAACTGCACACAGCTATATCAGAACTACACCCCTGTGGGGTCAGGATTATCATTATTACTGTTTAAAGCCCAGTCAACTGCACATAGCTATATCGGAACTACACCCCTGTGGGGTCAGGATTATCATTATTACTGTTTAAAGCCCAGTCAACTGCACACAGCTATATCAGGACAACACCCCTGTGGGGTCAGGATTATCATTATTACTGTGTAAAAACCCAGTCAACTGCATACAGCTATATCAGAACTACACCCCTGTGGGGTCAGGATTATCATTATTACTGTTTAAAACCCAGTCAACTGCACATAGCTATATCAGAACTACACCCCTGTGGGGTCAGGATTATCATTATTACTGTTTAAAATCCAGTCAACTGCACATAGCTATATCAGAACTACACCCCTGTGGGGTCAGGATTATCATTATTACTGTTTAAAACCCAGTCAACTGCACACAGCTATATCAGAACTACACCCCTGTGGGGTCAGGATTAACATTATTACTGTTTAAAGCCCAGTCAACTGCACATAGCTATATCAGAACTACACTCCTGTGGGGTCAGGATTATCATTATTACTGTTTAAAACCCAGTCAACTGCACACAGCTATATCAGAACTACACCCCTGTGGGGTCAGGATTATCATTATTACTGTTTAAAACCCAGTCAACTGCACACAGCTATATCATGACAACATCCCGATGATGAATTATTTACAAGATCAGTCACAGGAAACCCATCAATATGAATATGTGAAGAAAAACTTTTTCTTGTTGTTGTTGAGATTTTCCATATAAAAACGTCACACCTGAGGTCAATATTTCATACTGTAAGTATAAAAATATCATGACACTGATGGCGGTCTTCTTGTTGTTGAGATTTTCCATATAAAAATGTCACACCTGAGGTCAGTATTTCATACTGTAATTATAAAAATATCATGACACAGACGGCAGACTGTCAAAGCAACACCAACAGACAAGGCAAGGTAAATGATGTAATGTACAAAATATGTCAAACCAACACCAACAGTGAAGGCAAGGTAAATGATGTAGTGTACAAAATATGCCAAACCAACACCAACAGACAAGGCAAGGTAAATGATGTAGTGTACAAAATATGTCAAATCAACAGACAAGGCAAGGTAAATGATGTAGTGTACAAAATATGTCAAACCAACACCAACAGACAAGGCAAGGTAAATGATGTAGTGTACAAAATATGTCAAACCAATACCAACAGACAAGGCAAGGCAAATGATGTAGTGTACAAAATATGTCAAACCAACATCAACAGACAAGGCAAGGTAAATGATGTAGTGTACAAAATATGTCAAATCAACATCAACAGACAAGGCAAGCTAATGATGTAGTGTACAAAATATGTCAAATCAACACCAACAGACAAGGCAAGGTAAATGATGTAGTGTACAAAATATGTCAAATCAACACCAACAGACAAGGCAAGGTAAATGATGTAGTGTACACAATATGTCAAACCAACACCAACAGACAAGGCAAGGTAAATGATGTAGTGTACAAAATATGTCAAACCAACACCAACAGACAAGGCAAGGTAAATGATGTAGTGTACAAAATATGTCAAATCAACACCAACAGACAAGGCAAGGTAAATGATGTAGTGTACAAAATATGTCAAATCAACACCAACAGACAAGGCAAGGTAAATGATGTAGTGTACAAAATATGTCAAATCAACAGACAAGGCAAGGTAAATGATGTAGTGTACAAAATATGTCAAACCAACACCAACAGACAAGGCAAGGTAAATGATGTAATGTACAAAATATGTCAAATCAACAGACAAGGCAAGGTAAATGATGTAGTGTACAAAATATGTCAAACCAACACCAACAGACAAGGCAAGGTAAATGATGTAGTGTACAAAATACACTGACTGACCTGTACATCCATGTGACGAAACCTGCATTCAGGTTTGTTGCAAACCCCAGCTCTCCAGAATCTGCACGTGATCTGGCTGTCACGGGCCGCCTGGCAATGACGGAACTTGCACAGTGAACCCTGCAGACATATATACACCACTACTTACAGCTGTTTCTTTTACAGTGACAAATATTGTGTTAGTGTGTTTACACTGACTTTCTTACAGCCATTTACAGTGACATATACTGTGTCAGTGTGTTTACACTGATTTACAGCCATTTACAGTGAAAAATATAGTTGGTGTGTTTACAGACTTTCTTACAGCTGTTTACAGTGACAGATACTGTGTTAGTGTGTTTACACTGACTTTCTTACAGCTGTTTACAGTGACATATACTGTGTTAGTGTGTTTACACTGACTTTCTTACAGCTGTTTACAGTGACAGATACTGTGTTAGTGTGTTTACACTGACTTTCTTACAGCAATTTACAGTGACAACTACTGTGTTAGTGTGTTTAACATTGTTATTGTTGCCTGACCCAACAGTTAACAAGCTGGTATATCATTAACTCTTTCTGACCCAACAATTAACAACAAGCTGGTACATCCTTAACTCTAATGGAACAGATCCAAAACAAGTGCGACTGCCAGCGTCCAAGCAAATAGGAACCAGAAGAACAAGCAAACCAAAAAGGACGCGTATTCAATACAACAAGACAAGACAAGCACAAGTTTTCGGCCAACCGGCCTTTGTAAAGCGCGAATGCACGATCACGAACAGACACCAACCAACGGATAATAAGAAAAGGACTAAAAACTTCCCTGCAGCCTCGTCCAGTGGTCCCTTTTTATCCACTAGACGAGGCTGCAGGGAAGTTTTTAGTCCTTTTCTTCTTATCCGTTGGTTGGTGTCTGTTCATGATCATGCATTCGCGCGTGACAAAGGCCGGTTGGCCGAAAATTTGCGCTTGTCTTGTCTTGTTGTATTGAATACGCGTCCTTTTTGGTTTGCTTGTTCTTCTGGTTTCTAATGGAACAGTTAGTGACAAGCTGATACATCTTTAATTCTTTCTAACCCAACAGATAGTAACAAGCTGGTACATCGTTAACTCTTTCTGACCCAACAGTTAACAAGCTGGTAGGCCTACATCGTTAACTCTTTCTAACCCAACAGCTAACAACAAGCTGGCACATCTTTAACTCTTTCTAACCCATCAGTCAGCAAGCTGGTATATGTGTATGTGCATGAATGCATGCTTGTGTGCGTGTGTGTGTGTGTGTGTATGTGCGTGTATACATGTGAATGTCCGTTGTATGTGCATACATGAAATAATAAATTCATCAGAAGTATGCCTCTACTTACCTTGGTGCAGAAAGAAGTCATGTAATAATAGCAGTCCGTATTGAACGACATGGTGATCTGACTGCGCTGGTGACAACGTACGATGGTGAGCTGACCGTGCTGGTGACGACAAAGAACAATGGTGATCTGACCGTGCTGGTGACGACAGAGTACAGCGGTGTGTTGACGGTACTTGTGACGATAGAGAACAA
The DNA here is from genome assembly GCA_030674185.1 of Monoplex corrugatus. NCBI lineage: Eukaryota > Metazoa > Mollusca > Gastropoda > Littorinimorpha > Ranellidae > Monoplex > Monoplex corrugatus. The sequence goes on from JAPXFY010000033.1 coordinate 41,321,196, forward strand.
TGGCAAGCTGACGGTGCTGGTGACGATAGAGTACAATGGTGTGTTGACAGTACTTGTGACGATAGAGTACAATGGCAAGCTGACGGTACTTGTGACAATAGATAACAATCTGGAGAGGTGATGATAAAAAAAAAAGTGTTGAAACAGACTGGAAGGCCACTGACATAAACTGGACAACAGCTGTGCACTAGGTAATGGGGAGGACATGACATCACTGTCACTACAACATCAATGTCTACTTAACTGTTTGATACCTACATCTGTAGACTACAACATCAATGTCTACCATAACTGTTTGATACCTGTAGCTTTGTAATGGATCATTTCACAAGCACATCAACATCCACTATAACTATCAATAATTGTCTCCTGTCTACATCACTACATCAATGACTATCATCATTTCCCATGTCTAAACCTGTCTACATCACTACATCAATGACTATCATCATTTCCATGTCTAAACCTGTCTACATCACTACATCAATGACTATCATCATTTCCCATGTCTAAACCTGTCTACATCACTACATCAATGACTATCATCATTTCCCATGTCTAAACCTGTCTACATCACTACATCAATGACTATCATCATTTCCCATGTCTAAACCTGTCTACATCACTACATCAATGACTATCATCATTTCCCATGTCTAAACCTGTCTACATCACTACATCAATGACTATCATTTCCCATGTCTAAACCTGTCTACATCACTCATCAATGACTATCATCACTTCCCATGTCTAAACCTGTCTACATCACTACATCAATGACTATCATCATTTCCCATGTCTAAACCTGTCTATATCACTACATCAATGACTATCATCATTTCCCATGTCTAAACCTGTCTACATCACTACATCAATGACTATCATCATTTCCCATGTCTAAACCTGTCTACATCACTACATCAATGACTATCATCATTTCCCATGTCTAAACCTGTCTACATCACTACATCAATGACTATCATTTCCCATGTCTAAACCTGTCTACATCACTACATCAATGACTATCATCATTTCCCATGTCTAAACCTGTCTACATCACTACATCAATGACTATCATCATTTCCCATGTCTAAACCTGTCTACATCACTACATCAATGACTATCATCATTTCCCATGTCTAAACCTGTCTACATCACTACATCAATGACTATCATCATTTCCCATGTCTAAACCTGTCTACATCACTACATCAATGACTATCATCATTTCCCATGTCTAAACCTGTCTACATCACTACATCAATGACTATCATCATTTCCCATGTCTAAACTCTAAACTGGCATCAATGAGTTATATATTTCTTCTAACTTTATCTGACTTATTATTTCCCATGCTAAATCCTGTTTCCAAACTACTTCAATTATGCAAACCTTTAATCACAGATCAATGATTATATGTATCAACTTTTCACTCATCAGACAGTGTATTCCCATGTTAACACATCTATCACAGATATGTAGATGTACATTTTCAACTCAATGTCCAGTGTTTAACACTTGACAACTCTTATCACAGATGTTAGATGTACATCTTCACTCACAGCCAGTGTTAACATGACAACTCTTATCACAGATGTAACATTTTCACTCACGGCCTGTGTTAACATGACAACTCTTATCACAGATGTACATTTTCACTCACAGCCTGTGTTAACATGACAACTCTTATCACAGATGTTAGATGTACATTTTCACCACAGCCAAAACGATACAGCCTGTGTTAACATGACAACTCTTATCACAGAAGTGATGCTTGTCCTCCCCACTTGTACTATAATTATGATATGACTGATCAGTGACAGCTTCATCAACACAAAACACTATTCACACAACTATATAGAAATCATACCCAATGACAAAATATATTATACACAGACAATCCATTCAATGATTCAATTCATAGAATACCTAGATCACTATGGTCCATATCAATGACAAAATATATCATACAGACTATCCATTCAATGATTCATAGAACAGATAGATCACTATGATCCATATCAATGACATATATATCATACACAGACTATCCTTTTAAATATATTCATAGAACGGTCATAGTAAACAATTGGTCATATCAATGACAATAAATATATAATACACAATTATCCTATTCAATATTTCACGAACGGATCTTATCACTAGGTCGATATCAATGACAAAATAGATTGTATCCAGACATCATTCAATAATATAAGAATCGATGATCACTATGGTCGATATCAATGACAAAAATATATTATACACAGACTATCCATTCAATAATTCACAGAACAGATAGATCACTATGGTCGATATCAATGACAAAATATATCATACACAGACTATCCATTCAATAATTCATAGAACAGATAGATCACTATGATCCATATCAATGACAAAATATATTATACACAGACTATCCATTCAATAATTCATAGAAACAGATACATCACTATGGTCGATATCAATGACAAAATATATTATACACAGACTATCCATTCAATAATTCACAGAACAGATAGATCGCTATGATCCACATACATGACATTTGTACAACTCTGAGGATTTTTTTTTCTCTCTTGTTAAAAGGTTATTTGTATCAAAACTGAATTCTGTACATTAGTGGTAGAGACATTTTACACAAAATATATACAATGCATCAATTCAAAATGAAATACAGCAACATCTATTTTTCAAACATATAGAATTGTGCATCTTCCCACTGGCAACATATATTTTTCAAACATATAGAATTGTGTATCTTTCCACTGGCAACATCTATTTTTCAAACAAATAGAATTGTGTATCTTTCCACCTTTTATCCTTAACCTTTGACTCGCGCACCCTATCCACCAACTGCAAAAACTTAACCCTTTGATTCCTCACCCTGTCCACCAGCAGGAAGCTGGTGGACAGGTTGAAGGAATCAAAGAGTAAAGTTTTTGATTGTTAGCTTGGTTGACAATGCAGGATGCTGAGGGACAGGTGAGGGGAGTCAAAGGGGTTAATGATACGCTTCTGTTGTGCTTACAGTTATCTAACTTATATTCCACGTTGACAAATAAGAACAAGACACTCTGTCAATAACAATGTACATGTTGTGTTACAGTTATCTAACTTATATTCCACGTTGACAAATAAGAACAAGACACTCAGTCAATAACAATGTACATGTTGTGTTACAGTTGTCTAACTTATATTCCACGTTGACAAATAAGAACAAGACACTCAGTCAATAACAATGTACATGTTGTGTTACAGTTATCTAACTTATATTCCACGTTGACAAATAAGAACAAGACATCAGTCAATAATAATGTACATGTTGTGTTACACGTACTTACAGTTATTAACTTATATCCACATTGACAAATAAGAACAAGACACTCAGTCAATAACAATGTACATATTGTGTTACAGTTATCTAACTTATATTCCATGTTGACAAATAAGAACAAGACACTCATCAATAACAATGTACATGTGTTACAGTGTCTAATTATTCACGTTGACAATAAGAACAAGACACTCAGTCAATAACAATGTACATGTTGTTGTTACAGTTATCTACTTATTTCCATGTTGACAATAGAACAAGAGACTCATTAATAATTTGTACATTCTATATTAGTACATTACAAGATTTTTCTTTCTTTCGTTAATTCCATGACTTGTTTTGTCTCATCTCTTTTCTGTCTCTTTTCTTTTGTTTCTTTTTTTTTTGTTTTTTTTTTTTTTTTGTTTTCTTCATTTTCTTTTTTTTTTCTTCTTTTTTTCTTTTGTTTCTTTTGCTAGTCTTTTCTTTTCTTTTTTGTTCTATTTTTTTTCCTTTTTTTCTTTTCTTTTTCAATCATTTTCTTAGCTCTCTTTATTTCCTTAATTAAAGTTCACACCAGCTCTCCTCCCCTTGGTCCTGCTCCAGTCAAGAGGATGGGAAAGAGGAGGGGAATGGAAGGAGAAGGGGGGGGGATGTCAAGATTTACAGGGATAGCAGGAGAGTGAATATAATTATTCCCTTCCTGACTCTTTCTATATTAGTTGTGACTGTGTTTTCTTTGTCAGTTTAGTGGTATTGCCAGCTGTTTCAACTGTTTGGCTTATTTGTTGTTCATGGGTTGGAAACTAACATGCAAGTTGTTCCATGATAACATTGATGGATTTATTGTGTAAAGATAAAATTGGCTGATTTATTGTCCTCTGACTGCAAATGATGGACCAAATTACAAACTATCTGAAGATAAATTTGGCTTCTTTTTGTCTGTTGACTGGAATATTTTCACTCAAAACAATGCCATTTCAAAATACGATTGACTCATTTTATTGTCCTTTGGCTGAAATTCAAACAAAATTGGCTAATCATATTGTCTTTAGCGTAAAAACCATGGACTCTCAAGATAAAATTGGCTCCATTCATGTCCGTTAGCTTTCCTGGAAAATGATTACCCATAAAAACATGTTATTTCACAATCAAACTGGCTCATTTTATTGTCCTTTGGCTGGAATTCAGAATCAAACTGGCCAATCTCACTGTTTTGACTAGAAATCATGGACTAGAATACATGCTGTTTGAAGATAAAACTGACTCCATTTACTCTCATTTGGCTAGAAAATGATCCCCCAAAATACATTCTACTGCAAAATGAAACTGGCTCATTTTATTGTTCCTTTGGCTGGAAACCATGGAGCAAAATACATGCTGTTTGAAGCTAGAATTATTCCTCTCCCCTACTACAGAGTGGCCCAGAGAAATTATCCAGTCTGTTAGATGTGGAACCGGACTGGGTGAGGGGGGGGGTAACAGGGGTGGGGTTGGGGGTGGGACATGGAAGCTGCTTGGACTGAAGACGAGGCCTGGAAACTGTAAGGGATCTGCGCTGGCTCAGGTGTAGCTGATGGCACGGCATCATCTCCTTCACCTCACCTAGTCCTAACATCTTCCCAGTTTTCTACCTGCAAACAACAGACACAGAATGAAGCATTGACTGAAAACTGTCTCCACTCATCACACTTTCCCCAAGCCTAAAATGCAGTCTATGCATGTACCCAATTAGCAATCCCAAAAGTAAGTAACGCTTTATAGAACACGAACATGTGAATGGATCAGCAAGGCAGAAAATGATAGGAACTTAGGAAGCGATGACAGAAAGCAAAGGAACAAGGCAGAAACAAAGAGAATAACAGAAAACAGTAAATTTCTAGCACAGAATTTCCAGAAGGTGGGGGAATGTCATTTATACTGAAAGAACCCCCAGAATCACTACAGGGGCAAAAACATTCAAATATCTTATAACAATACAAGGGAGAAATATATAAATAAAGAGTTCTTAGAACCATAAATTGGCCAAATACTTGCAACAGGAAACAGTAGCTAAACAACACACTCCAGCAAATACAATAATGACATGTTTATAATCTTTCACTCTCAATCCATCCACACACACACACACACACACACAAACATGCACTCTCATATACATCACCATACAAATGAATATAAATGATACATTATCTTGCACACTTTCTACAGCTCTCTATTTCACATACACATACTGTCAACAAATACACAAAAAATGTAAGTATTTTGATACTTTACCTTAATGCAGATGTAGCTATTGGCATGGCGTGGTCCTTCATCTCCCTAGTCCTAAAGTCCTCCCACTTTTTTTATCTGAAAAGAAAAATACAGAATGAAAACATTAAGATGACAGAGTCCACTGTATCCTTGTGTAGTACTGTAGACACTGTGAACCACTTCAACCCAACCGAATCAAGTTAAAATGAGTGTAGTGATTATCAGGACAACACTATCAATGGTTTACTGTAATCATTCCCTCATCCCTCCATCACATGATTAGCACACCACTCTAACAATAATTATACACAATACTCTGGTGAAGAAGCAAGTACTATACATCCATGCTATTGGCCTAGCAAATCTTTTTTCATAAACTGACCACATGATTATGTAACTGCATACAACCTTCTTCAAAAAGTGGTTTTACTGAAATAGCTTGGTCTAAAATTTTGAAAAGAAAAAAAAATATCCAAAGATCACCTAAAAAAGAAATAGGCCTATCATAACAAACAGCATCAAACTCTGATCACATCAGGTAGACTGCCAGTACATTGTAGTAATTATCTTGGCATAACAAACTTCAAATACACCAAGACTCAGAAACTAGGAAGTGTGTATGACCATGTCTTTCCTCATTGTAAGCTACATATATGTAATATGTATACTTTCTCATGGTCTCTTCCATTTAAGTGTTACATTTGATTATTTACACACAAACACAAATCCTGCATAACATATTTCAGCTGCAGCATTTCAACACTTTTGCCATAGGCAACCGTGAATTCAACAGAAGCAATTATGATAAAAGTTTGCAGAACAAGCTCTTGTTTGATCAGCAACTGATCCTTTTCCACCACACAGTCATAAAAAGAACTACTGTGGTTATACAATATTTACTAAACAATTTTTCACCAAAGTGTAGTAATATGTCCAAATATTCTATAAATATAATGGATAAATGCACAAGAAACATTCTTAGTGGAATTTGTTAAGTTGGCTAAACACTTGCCACGGAAGACTGCAGCTAAACAGCACATTGCACTATTTTGCAGCAAACCACACAGGAGTGACATTTTAAAATTCTTTCACTCCCAATCCACACACCATGCACAAAAATACACACACGACCGTACACTCTCACACACTCTTTCTAACGTGCGCTCTTTCACACACCCATATTCTCTCACAAACATAAAATGAAAGTATTTTGGTACTTTACCTTATTGCCTGTACTGGTCTTTGGTTCATACTGCTGTCCAGGAGTCTCCATTTCATTGGTACCACTTCCTTTTCTTTTCTTTGAGTCTATTTGTATTTTTGTACTTATTTCACAACCGCTTCATCCTTTGCCTTTTTTCCCTGATATTTTTACTTTCAAATTTTGCCCTTGTCTTTTTTTTTTTTTTTTTTTTTTTTTCATTTTCATTTCATTTTTTCATTAAACATCATTTTGGTACTACTACTGACTTGAATTGGCAGGTGTCCATGAACTCATTTCCACCTCTCCTTGTTCAGCATCTTTATTTTGACAGTTGCACCTTGCTCAGTTACAATCATTTTGGTTAGAAAATAAACTACACACTGAGGCAATGTAACAGAATTATTATTGATGTGTACTTATACAAATCACAAGCTTTCTGGAAGATCTACCAACACACTGAAAAAGAATGCGTGGGAAGCAAGTTATGAATTTAGAAAATTTATCCATTTTGTATTCTGCTAACTTGATTATTTTCTGGCAAACTACTTCTGCATTTCTAATATTTGCAATACAGTAGCTACTCCAAACAGCGTGCATCAGGGGGAAAGTCTGCAAATTTGACCTACTTTTTGGTGTTTTTCAACTCGTCATATTTTGCGATGTGTGAAAGAAAATGTAATAAAATCTACTGCAATAAAAAGATTGGTGTTTCGTTGTTTGAATCATGTACTTGTTTAGACTAATACTCATTTTTTATATGTTTTATTACATGTTCATTCGCCCTACCCTAGCGAGTTCGGCCAGCTGTCTTGACGTAACGCCGATTGCCTTCTGTTTACACTTCCCTTACTTACTGCTCTGTCGCATCGCGTGAGTGGCTAGATCTAAAAGGATCGCCCAATGAAATGAAAGAAGACATCCAGATCCTTATTTCATGCCCGTTTCGTCACGATCCATGCTGTCAATGTGTAAAAATTCAAGCAATAAAATGTTCAAAATAGAATTTCTACTGTAAAGACCTGATTGCCCACGCTCATAATAAATCAGTTTGTAGATCAGACTTCCCTCTACAATATTTGTCCAAAATGTTGTTTCATTATCATTTCCACGTGAAGCGGCAAGCGATCAAAAAGACCGAAGTGTACCGCTCGTCGCGAACATCGTTAGCCGCCATGGTCGACGCGCATGCTGAATTGTCGGTCACCAGTAGTGACCGAAATGTGACACCGACTGCTTCAGTATCGCAGTCAGGTCAACTGTTCGCGCATGTTGGTAAGTTAGTTCTTTATTGTTTTTGATTTTATTAATATTTTGTTGTTCTGTGAACTTTTTATGAGCCGACGCTGTTTGAAACAAGATGGTGTGGAATTGTGCCAACAACACAAACTCGACGTTGTGGGCTGGTCCGAAAAATGATTGACTTATTTAAATTTATTGGTGCTAACTCACCTTCATGATAAAGTATTACGAGAAAGAGACTTTTCACTTATTTCATTCATATATTTAGTAAAGAAAAGCATTCATTTCAAGGATTGATGGGTTTTTATTTGGTCACGTGACCTGAGCTTGTGCAGTACTTTCGGTTTCACAGTTCTTCCAATGTGGTCGCACTTTCATCAGATGAATCAGTTAAGCTTCAACAAAACAAAACTATAGGCCTACGTATATAATTAGATCTATACTCACATTTTGTTCAGAATTTCTTACAATTACATGAATGTGCACTGTGAAATAAATGTTATCACAAAATGTGTTGCCAGTAAATGAATAACAAACTGAACACATTCTCTTATTGATTCAACTTGTAAGCTGAAAATTTAGCAATGTGACAATACTGGACAATTATTGAATTTGTCTGCAAACTGGTTGACATAGAAACATGACTTAGAGAACAATAACAACAGGAAATTTGGCTGTTTTCAGCTGATGAAACCTACAACCGACTGAGGAGAAGCTTTCTGCCTGGAAGGGAAGACCACCATTGTTGCCAGCTGTATGCGTGACTAACCCGTAGTAACCGTCTCCTGCTGCAGTTAAGAGGACTTCAGTTGGAAGGAAAGAAGTATTCAAAACAGTACTGCAATTCTACCTCTAGGATTACATGGCTTGTCAGCAAATAAAAAAAGGCTGTCTAAAACTGACAGGGTTTTTGGATGATCTCAGGCTAGTCCTTCAACACCATCTCCTCACAGAAAGACCTATCCCTTCTGTAGACTGTCTTGTGGCTGCCTGTTCTGCTACTGCAACTCATCCTGAAGGAGATATATCTGCTGCTGACATGAATGAAGGCACTGTTGAACTTGAAGCAGCCCTATTTCAGTTCACCAAGCAGGGCCAGTGGATGGCTGTTTATTTTGTAGAAAGTTTCTATATTGGACAGGTGTTGGAGTTAAAGGAGAATGGCAGCTGGGCGTCAGTCCGGTACCTGAACAGGTCAGGGGTCACACGGACTGTTTCTGCTGGCCTTCACGGGAGGATATTTTTGAAAACACACATGCTGAAGATGTTTTCTACTCAGTACTGGGACTTTGATTGTCTTCCAGTTAGCAATGATGGTCAAATCTGGTGAGCAGATGATGTGGAGGAAATCACCTGAGGAAATCACCGCTGCATACACAAAAGTGTCATCCGTCTACTGCGAGTAAGCAAACTGCCACAAAGCAAGCAGTATGGCTGACATATATGCAACCATCCATGTTATTGCAAATGCACCAAGTATCACTTGTTGATTCCTGGGATTCTGACCTGTTAATTGCAAGTGACAGATCTCAGCTAGTTACCGTATATCACACTTTGTAGACTAGTTATTACTTCAGAGCACAGTGGCCAGAACTGTTGTCTAGTCTGCTCACATTTATTCTATTTCAGTGAATTCCCAAGTACAAAACAAAAATGTTACTTAGTTGAAGCTACAGCAAGTCCACCTGAGACTGTGGTTTATCCATCTAAAGTGCAGTGGCTACAACAGCATCACCTTGCCATGTTGTGATGAATCCTGTGTACCGTTAATGGAAATTTTGGGGCTTTTTAGTCCACACACATTCACTACTTGGATGATCTCTGGGCAGGAACAATGACAGCCATGCTACATGTAATTGTGAATGTGATATTGATCATCTGCTGCTTTAGATATTGACTGGCACTTGAAGTCAAAACACTATCCAGATGGATGACTGAGTTTTGCGATTTGTGAGTATTAAGAAAATTATTAATCAATGTCAAATAAATGTGTATTTTTTTCATTTTTACAGTTTTGAAAGTGTGCTGGTTGAGTGTCTTTTTTTGCTGAATCCAGTGATACCAAAAGCATTTTCTAGCTCAATGGAAAGCAAAGTTATGAAAATGTGTCTCCGGCATGCTTTCGTGTTATACTTTGTATCAGTTGGGCATTGGCAAAAACTCTGATATTTCTGGTTTTTGATAGCAAATTTTATCACTTTCCGCGTATAAGAACTACCTGAAAAAAATCAAACATCAGAAATGGACACAACTGAGATTTAGATATGAGGGAAACATACATACAAACAATATCTAAAGAAAATGCACTCAATACATTACCCAATTATCAATCCTAAGAAAAAGTATGTAAGGCTTCATATAACACATACAGGTGAATGGACCAACTAGGCAGATAATGACAGGAAAAGATGACAGAAAGCAAAGGAGCAAGGCAGAAACAAAGACAGTGACGGAAAAGGACATTTCTCGCACAGAATTTTCAGGTGGGGATACAGAGACAGCCCTTGGCATCCCCACAGGTGGACAGAAACACATAAAAACACACACGACCTAGATATGAGAAACTGAGAGAGAAACAACCACACACACACAGGCAAGACCCACATATGAGAAACAGAGAAACAGACAGAAACACAAACAACAACTGGATATGAGAAACAGACAGAAACACAAACAACAACTGGATATGAGAAACAGACAGAAACACAAACAACTGGATATGAGTGACAGAGACAAAACACACGCAAGACCTAGATATGAGAGACAGAGACAAACACACACACACGCAAGACCTAGATATGAGAAACAGAGATAAACAAACACACACAAACAAGAACTGGACTTGAGAAACAGAAACAGATCAACACAAACCAGATCTAGATATGAGAAACAGAGAGAAACAAGAACTGGATATGAGAAAGAGACAGAAACAGACACTGACTGACACAAACCAGATCTAGATATGAGAAACAAAGAGACACAAACAAGACATAGATATGAGAAACAAAGAGACACAAACCAGACCTAGATATGAGAAACAAAGAGACACAAACCAGATCTAGATATGAGAAACAAAGACACACAAACAAGACATAGATATGAGAAACAAAGAGACACAAACAAGACATAGATATGAGAAACAAAGAGACACAAACAAGACATAGATATGAGAAACAAAGAGACACAAACAAGACATAGATATGAGAAACAGAGAGAAACAAGAACTGGATATGAGAAAGAGACAGAAACAGACACTGACTGACACAAACCAGATCTAGATATGAGAAACAAAGAGACACAAACAAGACATAGATATGAGAAACAAGACAGAAACAGATCAACAAAAATGAAATCTGGATATGAGAAACAGATCAACAAAAATGATACCTAGATAAAAGAAAAACATAAAATCTAGATATAAGAAACAGATACAAGCAAAATCTAGTAGATATGAGAGAGACACACACACAGACCAACACAAACCAAGATCTAGACCTTGCCAATTCTGCTTTGCTGAGGGCACTATGTTCTGCTTTCAGATCTGTACATAGCTTCTCTAACCTTGCTTCTCATATTCTGAAGCAGCCTTTATCTGTATCCTCTTTTTTTTATGTGGATTTCCTCCATCCGACACCAACATCTGAATTTCTGAGAAGGTGTTTTCACTTTTGGTGATTGTATTCCATAGACGTCCCTACATGTCACATATACAGTATTGTCACTTTTGTGATTGTCCTCCATAGACATCCCTACATGTCACATATACAGTATTGTCACTTTTGGTGATTGTACTCTATAGACATCCCTACATGTTACATATACAGTATTGTCACTTTTGGTGATTGTATTCCATAGACATCCCTACATGTCACATATACAGTATTGTCACTTTTGGTGATTGTACTCTATAGACATCCCTACATGTCACATATACAGTATTGTCACTTTTGGTGATTGTACTCCATAGACGTCCCTACATGTCACATATACAGTATTGTCACTTTTGGTGATTGTACTCCATAGACGTCCCTACATGTCACTTGCATTGGTTACCTGTGTTGAAAAGGATCCAACATAAAATTGCTGTTCAGTGCTTCAGATACTTCGACAATTCTATTCCCTCTTACCTGTCTGAATATCTTCAACTATACGTTCCATCTCGTCATCTTCGTACCTCAGCCGATACCCGCTTATTTCGAATCCCAACTTTTCGAACAAAATCATATGGTGAGCGATCCTTTTCTTTTCAAGCCCCTTCCTCATGGAATTCACTTCCCTACCCGCTGAGGCACAAAACAAGTCTTCAGTCATTTAAATCTGGCTTGAAAACGCATCTCTTTCCTCTCTGAAATTTATTAACCTAAAAGAGCTATGCTGTCTGCGCGCTAGCGTGCTTCTGTGTATGTTATTGCTGTGCGCCTATAGATATGTCTCGGGGTGGGAGGAGGATATGTGTGTGTGTGCCAGAGAGTAGGTACTAATATTTGATATTATTAACGGTGTGTATGTGCTTGTGGGATGGAGTGACAGAGGTCCGTCATGTATGATGAAAATTATATTAGGCCTATGTTTCTATGTTCGATGTAATGTGTATTGTACAGTTTGTAAGCGCTTAGGGCTTTCCAGAAAGATTAGGCGCTCTAAATGCCCTTAATAATAATATACAGTATTGTCACTTTTGGTGATTGTACTCCATAGACATCCCTACATGTCACATATACAGTATTGTCACTTTTGGTGATTGTACTCTATAGACATCCCTACATGTCACATATACAGTATTGTCACTTTTGGTGATTGTACTCCATAGACATCCCTACATGTTACATATACAGTATTGTCACTTTTGGTGATTGTACTCCATAGACATCCCTACATGTCACATATACAGTATTGTCACTTTTGGTGATTGTACTCTATAGACATCCCTACATGTCACATATACAGTATTGTCACTTTTGGTGATTGTACTCCATAGACATCCCTACATGTTACATATACAGTATTGTCACTTTTGGTGATTGTACTCTATAGACATCCCTACATGTTACATATACAGTATTGTCACTTTTGGTGATTGTACTCCATAGACATCCCTACATGTTACAGTATTGTCACTTTGGTGATTGTACTCCATAGACATCCCTACATGTCACATATACAGTATTGTCACTTTTGGTGATTGTACTCCATAGACATCCCTACATGTCACATATACAGTATTGTCACTTTTGGTGATTGTACTCCATAGACATCCCTACATGTCACATATACAGTATTGTCAATTTTGGTGGTTGTACTCTATAGACATCCCTACATCAGTACATGTCACATATACAGTTTTGTCACTTTTAGTGATTGTACTCAATAGACATCCCTACATGTTAATATACAGTATTGTCACTTTTGGTGATTGTACTCTATAGACATCCCTACATGTCACATATACAGTATTGTCATTTTGGTGATTGTACTCCATAGACATCCCTACATGTCACATATACAGTATTGTCACTTTTGGTGATTGTACTCCATAGACATCCCTACATGTCACATATTACAGTATTGTCACTTTTGGTGATTGTATTCCATAGCCATCCCTACATGTCACATATACAGTATTGTCACTTTTGGTGATTGTATTCCATAGACATCCCTACATGTTACATATACAGTATTGTCACTTTTGGTGATTGTACTCCATAGACATCCCTACATGTTATTATACAGTATTGTCACTTTTGGTGATTGTATTCCATAGACATCCCTACATGTCACATATACAGTATTGTCACTTTGGTGATTGTATTCCATAGACATCCCTACATGTCACATATACAGTATTGTCACTTTTGGTGATTGTACTCCATAGACATCCCTACATGTTATATATACAGTATTGTCACTTTTGGTGATTGTACTCCATAGACATCCCTACATGTCACATATACAGTATCTCCAAATGCAGCAAGTTTGTGTTCCAGGGTGCTGCTTACTATCAGTTTATTTCTTTGTCCAGCCTCTCCCATTCCTCTTTTGCACTTGTAGACAGCAAGTTGAGTTTTTGGAACTGTCTGTCTAATGTAAGGTCTACCTATGATTGTTTTGTAGTCTTGTAGATGTCTGTTTAAAGTCTATCTGTGATTGTTTAGTAATCTTGTAGATGTCTGTTTAAAGTTTATCTGTGATTGTTTAGTGATCTTGTAGATGTCTGTTTAAAGTCTATGATTGTTTTGTAGTCTTGTAGATGTCTGTTTAAAGTCTATCTATGATTGTTTTGTAATCTTGTAGATGTTTGTTTAAGGTCTATCTATGATTGTTTAGTGATCTTGTAGATGTCTGTTTACTTTAAGGTCTATCTGTGTCTGTTTGATAATCTTGTAGATGTTTGTTTAAGGTCTATCTGTGATTGTTTCATAATCTGGTAGAAGTCTGTTTAATTTAAGATCTGTGATTATGATTGTTTCATAATCTTGTAGAGGTCTGTTTAATTTAAGGTCTGTGATTATGATTGTTTCATAATCTGGTAGAGGTCTGTTTAATTTAAGGTCTGTGATTATGATTGTTTCATAATGTGGTAGAAGTCTGTTTAATTCAAGATCTGTGATTATGATTGTTTCATAATGTGGTAGAAGTCTGTTTAATTTAAGATCTGTGATTATGATTGTTTCATAATCTGGTAGAGGTCTGTGTAATTTAAGATCTGTGATTATGATTGTTTCATAATCTGGTAGAGGTCTGTTTAATTTAAGGTCTGTGAATATTTTGTAGCATGACAGACCTGTTACCAAGCAATGTTGTAATGTATAAAATGATTTTCTCTCCTAAAGTTCTTAGTAATCTTATCTTTTGATTCACAAGTTAAATGTAGCTTAGCTTAAAGCAAAAAGCAGTATAAAAGTTGTTTTAATTTTAAACTCACTGTCCATTTTCACAGTACCCTTAGTCACCAAGTCACATGTCTATATATACAGATATATATATGAGCATCACCAAGTCATACATGTCTATATATACAGATATATATATGAGCATCACCAAGTCATATATGTCTATATATACAGATATATATATGAGCATCACCAAGTCATACATGTCTATATATACAGATATATATATGAGCATCACCAAGTCATATATGTCTATATATACAGATATATATTTGAGCATCAACAAGTCCAGAAGTGTCTTACCTCTGGCTCTATACAAGGACTGCTGCGCTCTTTGCCCACGTATTTCTTCCAGGGTCAGAACCTTCACTGTGCTCGCTCCAGTCGGTGTCCTGTTCCGTGGGACATGGGTACCAGCACATCGGGCTCTATACGAGGACTGCGGCGCTCTTTGCCCATGTGTTTCTTCCGGGGTCAGAACCTTCAATGTCCTTGTTCCAGTCAGTGTCTTGTTCCGTGGGACATGGGTACCGGCATGTCTGGTCTTCCAGCCTTCAAAGTCCTGTAGTAGTAATAAAAAAACATCTTTTTAACTGAAACAAAACAATGCATTAAATCAAAGCATACACACAGAGGCACCAAAGTGGTCTAACTGAAGGAGAGAAAAACAGGCAGAGATCTGGGAAGGCAACTGTAGGTCCCCCTCCCCCCCAGTGGGATTGAGGGACAACACACCTGTGGGGTCAGGATTATCATTATTACTGTTTAAAACCCAGTCAACTACACAGAGCTATATCAGGACTACACCCCTGTGGGGTCAGGATTATCATTATTACTGTGTAAAGCCCAGTCACCTGCACACACCTATATCAGAACTACACCCCTGTGGGGTCAGGATTATCATTATTACTGTTTAAAACCCAGACAACTGCACACAGCTATATCAGAACTACATCCCTGTGGGGTCAGGATTATCATTGTTACTGTTTAAAACCCAATCACCTGCACACACCTATATCAGAACTACACCCCTGTGGGGTCAGGATTATCATTATCACTGTTTAAAACCAGTCACCTGCACACACCTATATCAGAACTACACCCCTGTGGGGTCAGGATTATCATTATTACTGTTTAAAACCCAGACAACTGCACACAGCTATATCAGAACTACACCCCTGTGGGGTCAGGATTATCATTATTACTGTTTAAATCCCAGTCAACTGCACACAGCTATATCAGAACTACACCCCTGTGGGGTCAGGATTATCATTATTACTGTTTAAAACCCAATCAACTGCACATAGCTATATCAGAACAACACCCCTGTGGGGTCAGGATTATCATTATTACTGTTTAAATCCCAGTCACCTGCACACACCTATACCAGGACAACACCCTGTGGGAGTCAGGATTATCATTATTACTGTTTAAAGCCCAGTCAACTGCACACAGCCATATCAGAACTACACCCTGTGGGGTCAGGATTATCATTATTACTGTTTAAAACCCAGTCACCTGCACACAGCCTTATCAGGACAACATCTAGATGATGAATTATTTACAAGATCAGTCACTGGAAACCATCAATATGAATATGCGAAGAAAAACTTTTTCTTCTTGTTGCTGAGATTTTCCAATATAAATGTATTTCATACTGTAAATATAAAAATATCATGACACAGATGGCAGTCTTCTTCTTGTTGAGATTTTCCATATAAAAACGTCACACCTGAGGTCAGCATTTCATACTGTAAATATACAAATATGACACAGATGGCAGTCTTCTTGTTGTTGAGATTTTCCATATATAAATGTCACACCTGAGGTCAGTATTTCATACTGTAAATATAAAAATATCATGACACTGATGGCAGTCTTCTTCTTGTTCAGATTTTCCATATAAAAACATCACACCTGAGGTAAGTATTTCATACTGTAATTATAAAAATATCATGACACAGATGGCAGACTGTCAAACCAACACCAACAGACAAGGCAAGGTAAATGATGTAGTGTACAAAATATGTCAAATCAACACCAACAGACAAGGCAAGGTAAATGATGTAATGTACAAAATATGTCAAATCAACAGACAAGGCAAGGTAAATGATGTAGTGTACAAAATATGTCAAACCAACAGACAAGGCAAGGTAAATGATGTAGTGTACAAAATATGTCAAACCAACACCAACAGACAAGGCAAGGTAAATGATGTAGTGTACAAAATATGTCAAACCAACACCAACAGACAAGGCAAGGTAAATGATGTAGTGTACAAAATATGTCAAACCAACACCAACAGACAAGGCAAGGTAAATGATGTAGTGTACAAAATATGTCAAATCAAAACAACAGACAAGGCAAGGTAAATGATGTAGTGTACAAAATATGTCAAACCCAACACCAACAGACAAGGCAAGGTAAATGATGTAGTGTACAAAATATGTCAAACCAACACCAACAGACAAGGCAAGGTAAATGGTGTAGTGTACAAAATATGTCAAACCAACACCAACAGACAAGCAAGGTAAATGATGTAGTGTACAAAATATGTCAAACCAACACCAACAGACAGGGCAAGGTAAATGATGTAGTGTACAAAATATGTCAAACCAACACCAACAGACAAGGCAAGGTAAATGGTGTAGTGTACAAAATATGTCAAACCAACACCAACAGACAAGGCAAGGTAAATGGTGTAGTGTACAAAATATGTCAAACCAACAGACAAGGCAAGGTAAATGATGTAATGTAAAATATGTCAAATCAACAGACAAGGCAAGGTAAATGGTGTAGTGTACAAATATGTCAAACCAACACCAACAGACAAGGCAAGGTAAATGATGTAGTGTACAAAATATGTCAAATCAACAGACAAGGCAAGGTAAATGATGTAATGTACAAAATATGTCAAACCAACACCAACAGACAAGGCAAGGTAAATGATGTAATGTACAAAATATGTCAAACCAACAGACAAGGCAAGTAAATGATGTAGTGTACAAAATATGTCAAACCAACAGACAAGGCAAGGTAAATGATGTAGTGTACAAATATGTCAAATCAACAGACAAGGCAAGGTAAATGATGTAGTGTACAAATATGTCAAACCAACAGACAAGGCAAGGTAAATGATGTAGTGTACAAATATGTCAAATCAACAGACAAGGCAAGGTAAATGATGTAGTGTACAAAATATGTCAAACCAACAGACAAGGCAAGGTAAATGATGTAGTGTACAAAATATGTCAAACCAACAGACAAGGCAAGGTAAATGATGTAGTGTACAAAATATGTCAAACCAACAGACAAGGCAAGGTAAATGATGTAGTGTACAAAATATGTCAAATCAACAGACAAGGCAAGGTAAATGATGTATGTACAAAATATGTCAAATCAACAGACAAGGCAAGGTAAATGATGTAATGTACAAAATATGTCAAATCAACAGACAAGGCAAGGTAAATGATGTAGTGTACAAAATATGTCAAACCAAACCAACAGACAAGGCAAGGTAAATGATGTAATGTACAAAATATGTCAAATCAACAGACAAGGCAAGGTAATGATGTAGTGTACAAAATATGTCAAACAACAGCAAGGCAAGGTAAATGATGTAGTGTACAAATATGTCAAACAACACCAACAGACAAGGCAAGGTAAATGATGTAGTGTACAAAATACAATGACTGACCTGTACTTCCATGTGACGAAACCTGCATTGAGGTTTGTTGCAAACCCCAGCTCTCCAGAATCTGCACGTGACCTGGCTGCCTCGGGCCGCCTGGCAATGACGGAACTTGCACAGTGAACCCTGCAGACATATATACACCACTACTTACAGCTGTTTGTTTTACACGAACAGATACTGTGTTAGTGTGTTTACACTGACTTTCTTACAGCTGTTTACAGTGACAAATACTGTGTTGGTGTGTTTACACTGACTTTCTTACAGCCATTTACAGTGACAACTAATGTGTTAGTGTGTTTACACTGATTTACAGTGACAACTAATGTGTTAGTGTGTTTACACTGACTTTCTTACAGCCATTTACAGTGACAACTACTGTGTTAGTGTGTTTACACTGACTTTCTTACAGCCATTTACAGTGACAACTACTGTGTTAGTGTGTTTACACTGACTTTCTTACAGCCATTTACAGTGACAACTAATGTGTTAGTGTGTTTACACTGACTTTCTTACAGCCATTTACAGTGACAACTACTGTGTTAGTGTGTTTACACTGACTTTCTTACAGCCATTTACAGTGACAACTGATGTGTTAGTGTGTCTAACACTGTTACCTGACCCAACAGTTAACAACAAGCTTATACATCTTTAACTCTTTCTGACCCAACAGTTAACAACAAGCTTATACATCTTTAACTCTTTCTGACTCAACAGTTAACAACAAGCTTATACATCTAACTCTTTGTGACCCAATAGTTAACAAGCTTATACATCTTTAACTCTTTGTGACCCAACAGTTAACAACAAGCTTATACATCTTTAACTCTTTGTGACTCAACAGTTAACAACAAGCTTACACATCTTTAACTCTTTGTGACTCAACAGTTAACAACAAGCTTACACATCTTTAACTCTTTGTGACTCAATTTAACTCTTTCTGACCCAACATTTAGCAACAAGCAGGTACATCTTTAACTCTTTCTGACCTAACAGAACAAGCTCATACATCTGTAATTCTTTCTGACTCAACAGTTAACAATAATCTGGTAGATCTTTAACTCTTTCTGACTCAACAGTTAATGACAAGCTGGTACATTTTTAACTCTTTCTGAGCCAACAGTCAGCAACAAGCTGGTACATCTTTAACACTTTCAGACCCAATAGAGTGCAACAAGCTGGTAATTTTTAACTCTTTCTGACCCAACAGTTAACAACAAGCGGGTACATCTTTAACTCTTTCAGGCCCAAAACAGAAAAGCTGGTACATCTTTAACTCTTTCGGACCCAAAACAATTAACAAGCGGGTACATCAGTAACTCTTTCTGACCCAACAGTTAGCAACAAGCTGGTACATCTTTATTTCTGACCGAACAGTTAGCAACAAACTGGTACGTCTTTAACTCTTTCTGACCCAACAGTTAGCAACAAGCTCGTACATCTTTAACTCTTTCGGACACAACAGTTAACAACAAGTGGGTACATCTTTATTTCTGACCGAACAGTTAACAAGCTGGTAAATCTTTAACTCTAATGGAACTGTTAGCAAAAAGCTGGTACATCTTTAACTCTTTCTAACCCAACAGTTAGCAACAAGCTGGTACATCTTTAACTCTAATGGAACTGTTAGGAACAAGCTGGTACATCTTTAACTCTTTCTAACCCAACAGTTAGCAACAAGCTGGTACATCTTTTAACTTTCTAACCCAACAGTTAACAAGCTGGTACATCTTACTCTTTCTAACCCATCAGTCAGCATGCTTTTTGTGTGTGTGTGTGTGTGTGTGTGTGTGTGTGTGTGTGTGTGTATGTGCATGTATACATGTATGTGAATACCTGTTGTATGTGCATACATGAAGTAATAAGTTCAACAGTATGCCTCTACTTACCTTGGTGCAGAAAGAAGTCATGTAATAATAGCAGTCCGTATTGAACGACATGGTGATCTGACTGCGCTGGTGACAACAACGTATAATGGTAAGCTGACCGTGCTGGTGACGACAGAGAACAATGGTGATCTGACCGTGCTGGTGACGACAGAGTACAACGGTTGTGTTGACAATACTTGTGACGAAGAGAACAATGGCAAGCTGACCGTGCTGGTGACGATAGAGTACAATGGTGTGTTGACGGTACTTGTGACGATAGAGAACAATGGCAAGCTGACCGTGCTGGTGACGATAGAGTACAATGGTGTGTTGACGGTACTGGTGACGATAGAGAACAATGGCAAGCTGACGGTACTTGTGACAATAGAGAACAATCTGGAGAGGTGATGATAAAAAAAAGAAAGTGTTGAAACAGACTGGAAGGCCACTGACATAAACTGGACAATAGCTGTGCACTAGGTAATGGGGAGGACTTGACATCACTGTTACTACAACATCAATGTCTACCATAACTGTTTGATACCTACACCTGTAGACTACAACATCAATGTCTACCATAACTGTTTGATACCTACACCTGTAGACTACAACATCAATGTCTACATAACTGTTTGATACCTACAACTGTAGACTACAACATCAATGTCTACCATAACTGTTTGATACCTACACCTGTAGACTACAACATCAATGTCTACCATAACTGTTTGATACCTACACCTGTAGACTACAACATCAATGTCTACCATAACTGTTTGATACCTACACCTGTAGACTACAACATCAATGTCTACCATAACTGTCTGATACCTACACCTGTAGACTACAACATCAATGTCTACCATAACTGATACCTACACCTGTAGACTACAACATCAATGTCTACAAAACTGTTTGATACCTACACCTGTAGATTACAACATTATAACTGCACATAACTGATACCATACACTGTAGACTACAACATCAATGTCTACCAAACTGTTTGATACCTACACCTGTAGCTTTGTAATGGATCATTTCACAAGCACATCAACATCCACTATAACTATCATTAACTGTCTCCTGTCTACATCACTACATCAATGACTATCATCATTTCCCATGTCTAAACCTGTCTACATCACTACATCAATGACTATCATCATTTCCCATGTCTAAACCTGTCTACATCACTACATCAATGACTATCATAATTTCCCATGTCTAAATCTGTCTACATTACTACATCAATGACTATCATCATTTCCCATGTCTAAACATGTCTACATCACTACATCAATGACTATCATCATTTCCCATGTCTAAACCTGTCTACATCACTACATCAATGACTATCATAATTTCCCATGTCTAAATCTGTCTACATTACTACATCAACGACTATCATCATTTCCCATGTCTAAACCTGTCTACATCACTACATCAATGACTATCATCATTTCTCATGTCTAAACCTGTCTACATCACTACATCAATGACTATCATCATTTCCCATGTCTAAACCTGTCTAACATCAATGACTATCATCATTTCCCATGTCTAAATCTGTCTACATTACTACATCAACGACTATTATCATTTCCCATGTCTAAACATGTCTACATCACTACATCAATGACTATCATCATTTCCCATGTCTAAACCTGTCTACATCACTACATCAATGACTATCATCATTTCCCATGTCTAAACATGTCTACATCACTACATCAATGACTATCATCATTTCCCATGTCTAAACCTGTCTACATCACTACATCAATGACTATCATCATTTCCCATGTCTAAACCTGTCTACATCACTACATCAATGACTATCACCATTTCCCATGTCTAAACCTGTCTACATCACTACATCAATGACTATCATCATTTCCCATGTCTAAACCCTGTCTACATCACTACATCAATGACTATCATCATTTCCAATGTCTAAACCTGTCTACATCACTACATCAATGACTATCAACATTTCCCATGTCTAAACCTGTCTACATCACTACATCAATGACTATCATCATTTCCCATGTCTAAACCTAAGATCTGGCTCTGAGTTTTGTATGTTTGTTTCTATTACTTTGTTTTTAACTGCTAAATGTCCATGTTTCAACTGCTTCAATGACAACTCTTATCACAGATGTCAGATGTACATTTTCACTCACAGCCAGTGTTAACATGACAATCTTATCACAGATGTTAGATGTTACATTTTCACTCACAGCCAGTGTTAACATGACAACTCTTATCACAGATGTCAGATGTACATTTTCACTCACAGCCAGTGTAACAATGACAACTCTTATCACAGATGTTAGATGTACATTTTCACTCACAGCCAGTGTTAACATAACTCTTATCACAGATGTTAGATGTACATTTTCACTCACAGCCAGACGATACAGCCTGTGTTAACATGACAATTCTTATCACAGAAGTGATGCTTGTCCTCCCCACATGTACTGTGCTTATGATATGACTGATCTGACAGCCTCATTAACACAAAACACTATTCACACAAATATATAGAAATCATATCAATGACAAAATATATTATACACAGACTATCCATTCAATGATTCATAGAAACCTAGATCACTATGGTCCATATCAATGACAAAATATATTATACACAGACTATCCATTCAATAATTCATAGAACAGATAGATCACTATGATACCATAATCAATTGACAGAAATATATCTATACATCAGACTATCCATTTATAATATCATAGAACGATTAGTCACTATGATCCATATCAATGACAAAATATATTATACACTAGACAAACCATTCAATAAATTCATAGAACAGATAGATCATATGAATGCATCATTTATGACATTTTTACACTGTGAGATTTTTCCTCCCTGTTAGAAAGGTTCTTTATATCAAAACTGAATTCTGACAATACTGGTAAAGACAATTATAAAAATATATACAATACATCAATCAAATATAAATACATGTGACATTGTCTATTTTTCCAGTTACAATAGAAAAGACTGTCATACTATTACTGTTTGTTCCCCTGGTAACATCTATTTTTCAAAACATAGAATTATGTATCATTTTACATGTCTAACATTCATTGTTTCAATAACAGTACATTGAAGTTGTTACTTTCCATGGCAATAACGACTGTCAAACAATAGATGTTGGTTACATAATAAATACAATGACACTCAGTCAATAACAATGTACATGTTGTGTTACAGTTGTCTAATTATATTCCACGTTGACAAATAAGAACAAGACACTCAGTCAATAACAATGTACATGTTGTGTTACAGTTTCTAACTTATATTCCATGTTGACAAATAAGAACAAGACACTCAGTCAATAACAATGTACATGTTGTGTTACACTTATCTAACTTATATTCCATGTTGACAAATAAGAACAAGACACTCAGTCAATAACAATGTACATGTTGTGTTACAGTTATCAACTTATATTCCATGTTGACAAATAAGAACAAGAGCACTCAATCAATAATAATGTACATGTTGTGTTACAGTTATCTAACTTATATTCCATGTTGACAAATAAGAACAAGACACTCAGTCAATAACAATGTACATGTTGTGTTACAGTTGTCTAACTTATATTCCATGTTGACAAATAAGAACAAGACACTCAATCAATAACAATGTACATTCAATATTAGGTACAATTACAAGATTTTTCTTTCTTTCGTTAATTCCACTGACTTGTTTTGTACATCATCTCTTTTCTGTCTCTTTTCTTTTCTTCTTCTTTTTTTTTTTTTGTTGTTCTTTTTTTGTTTGTTTTCTTTTTTCTTTTTTTTGTTCTTTTTTGTTTGTTTTCTTTTTTCTTTTCATTTTTTCTTTTTCTTTTCCTTTTTGTTTCTTTTGCTCTTGTTCTCTTTTTTGTTCTTTTTCTTTTTTTTCCTTTTTGTTTCTTTTCTTTTTTTCAATCATTTTCTTCAGCTCTCTTTGATTTTTCCTTAATAAAAGTTCACACCAGCTCTCCTCCCCTTGGTCCAGCTCCAGTCAAGAGGATGGGAAAGAGGAGGGGAATGGAAGGAGAAGGGGATGTCAAGATTTACAGGGATAGCAGGAGAGTGAATATAATCATTCCCTTCCTGACTCTTTCTATATTAGTTGTGACTGTGTTTTTCTTTGTCAGCTTAATGGTATTGCCAGCTGTTTCAACTGTTTGGCTTATTTGTTGTTCATGGGTTGGAAACTAACATGCAAATTGTTCCATGATAACATTGACGGATTTATTGTGTAAAGATAAAATTGGCTGATTTATTGTCCTCTGACTGCAAATGATGGACCAAAATACAAACTATTTGAAGATAAATTTGGCTCCTTTTTGTTGTTGTCTGTTGACTGGAATATTTTCACTCAAAACAATGCCATTTCAAAATACGATTGACTCATTTTATTGTCCTTTGGCTGAAATTCAAACAAAATTGGCTAATCATATTGTCTTTTGCATAAAAACCATGGACTCCTTTGGCTGGAATTCAAAATGAAACTGGCCAATCTCATTGCTTTTGACTAGAAATCACGGACTAGAATACATGCTGTTTGAAGATGAAACTGACTCCATTTACTCTCATTTGGCTAGAAAATGATCCCCCAAAATACATTCTACTGCAAAATGAAACTGGCTCATTTTATTGTTCCTTTGGCTGGAAACCATGGACCAAAATACATGCTGTTTGAAGCTAGAATTATTCCTCTCCCCTACTACAGAGTGGCCCAGAGAAATTATCCAGTCTGTTAGATGTGGAACCGGACTGGGTGAGGGTGGGGGTAACAGGGGTGGGACATGGAAGCTGCTTGGACTGAAGACGAGGCCTGGAAACTGTAAGGGATCTGCGCTGGCTCAGGTGTAGCTGATGGCATGGCATCATCTCCTTCACCTCACCTAGTCCTAACATCTTCCCAGTTTTCTACCTGCAAACAACAGACACAGAATGAAGCATTGTCTGAAAACTGTCTCCACTCATCACACATTCCCCAAGCCTAAAATGCAGTCTATGCATGTACCCAATTAGCAATCCCAAAAGTAAGTAACGCTTTATAGAACACGAACACGTGAATGGATCAGCAAGGCAGAAAATGATAGAAAGCAAAGGAACAAGGCAGAAACAAAGAGAATAACAGAAAACAGTAAATTTCTAGCACAGAATTTCCAGAAGGTGGGGGAATGTCATTTATACTGAAAGAATCCCCAGAATCACTACAGGGGCAAAAACATTCAAATATCTTATAACAATACAAGGGGCAAATATATAAATAAAGAGTTCTTAGAACCATAAATTGGCCAAATACTTGCAACAGGAAACAGTAGCTAAACAACACACTCCAGCAAATACAATAATGACATGTTTAAAATCTTTCACTCTCAATCCATCCGCACACACACACACACACACACAAACAAACATGCACTCTCATATTCATAGACACACATCACCATACAAATGAATATAAATGATACATTATCTTGCACACACTTTCTACAGCTCTCTATTTCACATACACATACTGTCAACAAATACACAAAAAATGTAAGTATTTTGATACTTTACCTTAATGCAGATGTAGCTATTGGCATGGCATGGTCCTTCATCTCCCTAGTCCTAAAGTCCTCCCACTTTTTTTTTTAATCTGAAATGAAAAATACAGAATGAAAAAATTAAGATGACAGAGTCCACTGTATCCTTGTGTAGTACTGTAGACACTGTGAACCACTTCAACCCAACAGAACCAAGTTAAAATGAGTGTAGTGATTATCAGGACAACACTATCAATGGTTTACTGTAATCATTCCCTCATCCCTCCATCACATGATTAGCACACCACTCTAACAATATACACAATACTCTGGTGAAGAAGCAAGTACTATACAATCCATGCTATAGCAAATCTTTTTTCCCAAACTGACCACATAATTATGTAACTCCATACAAGTTACAACCATCTTCAAAAAGTGGCTTTACAGTTACTGTAATAACTTGGTCTAAAATTATGAAAAGAAAAAAAAACTCTCCAAAAATCACCAAAAAAAAAAAGTAATAGGCCTATCATAACAAACACTGAAACAGCATCAAACTCTGACCACATCAGGTAGACTGCCAGTATATTGTAGTAATTATCTTGCCATAACAAACAGCATCAAACTCTGACCACATCAGGTAGACTGCCAGTACATTGTAGTAATTATCTTGCCATAACAAACAGCATCAAACTCTGACCACATCAGGTAGACTGCCAGTATATTGTAGTAATTATCTTGCCATAACAAACTTCACAGACACCAAGACTCAGAAACTAACAAGTGTGTATGACTATGTCTTTCCTCATTGTACATTTGTAGGCTACACATATGTAGGCCTAATATGTATACTTTTTCATGATCTCTTCCATTTAAGTGTTACATTTGATTATTTACACACAAACACAAATCCTGCATTACATTTTTTTAGCTACAGCATTCTGATACTTTTGCCATAGGCAAACGTGAATTCTACTGAAGCAATTATATTTTTAACAAAAGGTTGCAGAACAAGCTCTTGGCTGATCAGCAACTGATCCTCTGCCATTGTGCTGTCATGAAAAGAACTGCTGTGGTTATACATTTACTGAACAATTTTGCATCAAACAGTAGTAATATATCCAAATATAACTAAACAGCACATTTAATAGGTATGTTACAAAAAATTTCAAATATTTTTAATAAATATGTAATTACCATCATTGAAAAGAGCAAAAAAAGAACATTAAAATGGTATAAAAAGTTCTTTGATTGATTGTCTGTGACGAAAGTTACGATTTTTTTAATGATTAAATTTTCGACGTTTTCCTTCAATGGATTACATAGCAAAAACTGTGACCGCGTATGTGCCGTTTCATCACAAAAAGCACCATAACTTTGGAACGACTGAACCGATTGAAAAAAATCAAGTATCCATAGAAAGGTCTTTGTTTAGCCAAGATGATTACGACTTTCATGAATCTCTGGGTTTTTGCATTAATTAGGAATTAATTCATTAATTGCCTCAACTGGCTAAAGCGAAAATTAATTGAGATTCCTAAAATCTTTACAGTTTCCAAAATCATCAAATTTCTTACTTGAAAATTGTTGAGTAAAGCCTCAAGATAATTATAATGATAAATTACAACAGTTATTCAATGCCATTAGGCTGAATCTTTATGTAATAATCAATTAATTACAGTTTTTCATGAACAACCGCCTTTAAGAAGTTGTCAACCTGTGTATTTATTAAATACCTCTTGGTTTTTATATACAGATGTTTATAATTATGAGATATGTAGGCCTATGTATATCATTATATATCATATACATGTGTGTATAGATATATGTGATGTAAATATATTTATATTGATTAATCAAAATAAAAAATTGAGAGCCTGTGATGGTAGTATAAAACCCCTTAAAAATAGACATGAAAATTGTTTGAATATTTCACTGGAAAAAACTCAAGTTTCCTGGTAGCATAGAAATGAGTCTTTATTAAGACTAGAGATTACAGATTAATTACTAATTAAGCTGTTCTGAGGGGAAAAAAGATTCACAGACTGAATTGGTTTATAACTTGCACATCTGGAAAGTTCATATTGCAATTTTGAATTAAAAATTCAGCTGGTAGTAAGGACAGTGTATCTTTTCAATTATTTACCCTGACAAGCAGACCTTTTTCAAAAAGTTTTGTTTTTTTTCCTTGCGTAATCACACACTTTTTCATAAGCTGTCATACAACATGAAAGATAATGTGTTATGTACATAAATATGTGTGTGTGTATGTGTGTTATAAGTGTGCATATATATATATATATATATATATATATATATATATATATATATATATATATATATATATATATATATATATATTATATATATATGTACATGTACCAGTATGCATATCACTCAAAAAACAAAATTATATGCAAACAAAAACACAAAGACGACAATATTTGGTTACAAATGTTTTAATGCATAATGCTATATCAAAATAAATACACAGAACAGGTAACAAGATGAAAAGGGCATCAGCAGAAATATATCATAACATACACGCACAAACACCAGACATAAAAATAAGCTACATTGCAAAAACAAAATTCTGAAACATATTTACATGAGTTACATACAAATAGTCCACACATACACCAAAAAGCACAGAATCCATAGTCACATTTACAGCTTGCTAAATGAAGAGATTACAAAAATGTGCAGACATTGTAAGAATGGAATCGTGAAAGTCATCTGTGTAAAACCAAACATGTCAAATGAAAATCTTAAACAATAACAAAAATTAAAAAAACTAAAGATTATACATGAAGGGTATCCAAGTGTCATTACCTAGACACACCCCAGTCTTCTTAGAGTGTACACGCTTGACAGGAAGGCTTCTCTTGACATTTTGCTGTTGACCTCTCCCAAGAATTTTTTGCTAAATACATGCAGCATACAAGTCACTGTTCTTCTCAGTACAACTATGCCATTTCCTCCTCTCCATCTGATACAGTGATGAAAATGATTGCTCCACATCATTAAATTCATATGAAAGGGTGGCTATGTATCCCTGATGATTATTGGCATTATCATTAATAGTGTTTAAAGCCCAACCCACTATATCCCTGATGATTATTGGCATTATCATTAATAGTGTTTAAGGCTGGAGGGCTCTTGTCCTGAAAACCATTCTTTTCTCAAATGCCAATGTCTTCAAAAGTTCCATTTAAGCAAATGTATACGTGCTATTCTGTCTCTAGTGTACATGTATTCATGTGAGAGATACAATTATGAAGACTTCATGCATTAAAACCACCTCTCCCATTTAAAATGCCAAAACCCAAAGAAATAATGAGAATAATAAATAGCCTACGTACATTATATAGGCTACAGAGCAAACCTCTGGTAATAAAGTTTTCTTTTCAAACTCACTCAATATGTGTACAAACATGAATTATTGCACAGCAGGACATGACCAGTAGATAGAAAGTGGTAGTGCATATATATATCATGACAATTGACTTGTGGAACAGGCAGGTCAAGTGAGAAAGACCTGACAGATCCTTTGGTTCAACTGACAGTGAATTCCAAAGAGATGGTGTGAGAAATGGAAAGCACAATGCTCAAGCTGACTTAAGATGACATTTTATCACCATCAGAAGCTTTTGTTTTGAGAACTTCATGCATCTGTTTTATTTACCATTAAGATGAGACAATCCTAAAACATGTGTTAAGTGAATCAACACAGCAAGAGAAGATGAGCTGACTGACTGTACAGGCCTACATATGTCAGTCTTGCACAAAAATTATCAAAATATCCACTTACAATGGCATCAGTCTGTGACTGCACGATGAAACATTCAGAGTCATCCCACTCATACCCAGGTGGGGGAGGGTGGCATCGGAGTCACTCATTTTATCTGGATGAATAAAGACCTTACCCACTATTGGACATTTGAATGACAACAGTAACAGTAATGACAGACAAGGACTACTACTACTAGTTATCACAATTACTAGCACCTAATAATCATTGTATTTAGACCTATACAGTGCCAACAGTCCATATCAAAGCATCCTTGTGCACTTTAGACAGGAACAAAACAAACTAAAAGTGAAAAAAGATGGAGGTTTGTCATGCCCATACATTAATGCAGTAGGCCTATAGGCCTAAGCTCAGTTGGACACACACCAATTTAAAAGGCATATATTGAATATTTGAAATAAAAAAAAGATCACATTTAAAGCATTAATCTTAATCATTGTACCTAGGCTTTATATTTGGAAAATTCAAGATTTTTTTCAGTGTGATAATATTAAATTTAGAAGTTCAGCATTACTGTGCATCGGCTCATCACACCTTTGGGTATTTACTCTGTGTGTGTGTGTGTGTAGTGAGTGTGTGTGAGTGTGTGTTGTCACTGAGCTGCATCTGTCAAACATCAGTCATCAAGACTGTTGTGTGGGTGTACACATATCAGGAGATGAGACACTACTACATGACCAATATCCATTGTCCCTCACCATCCTTAACTATTGTAGTCCTATTTAGATCTACACTATGATTCTTGCTAAGCTTGCCTAGTTAGTAGTAGTGAGTTTTAATCTTATCCAATCTGACAATCTGAAGTCCAGAAGTCTAGAAGCTGATAATCATAATGAGGGGCAGCAGACCTTCGAAGTTCGGCTGCCCATCGACACAGTTTGCTGAGTCAGCTAGACTCAGACTGACAACCAGCGTCAAACTGAAGCTTGTATTTCCAGTCATTGACAATAATTTTTCACCAAATTTTACACAGTACACTAAAAATGCATTGTCTTGTATGTCGTGAAAAATGAAGAAATTATTCCAATAGGTTCAGCTGGTATGACAAAAAGAAAACGGTTAATCGGCACTAAAAAGTCTTGCGCCCATTGTGAACAAGGCAATTATGCGCAATAACAACGGTCACCACACCCACTATCTGTAATATGGCCTAAAATGTTTTTCTGACAATACAACTGCACCAAATTTTACACATAAGCAGGAAAATGCATGTTCTTATTGGTAATTAATTCACTTGAATTAATATTCATACCTGTAAGTTTGGGAGATACGGCCGCAAACACCAAAAGTCACACCAACACTGCCACGTCAGCAAATCAGAGGAAGCTCGTGAAAATGACCCGATCATTATGGGAAAAGTACGGACTTCGGTATTCAGATCGGTAATTATCGGACACATGAATACATTAACGAAGCAAACAGCGATTGTTTGCCTACCCTCTCACATGTGCCACCACGCCGGTCACAATCTTCCGCTGTAGTTTTCGCGCACGCGTAATCGCCGATTGTGACATACCTACACATTATAGCAAACCACACAGTAGTGACATGTTTAAATTCTTTCACTCCCAATCCACACACCATGCACAAAAACACACACACGACCGTACATTCTCTCGCACTCTTTCTAATGCGCTCTTTCACATACCAGATTCTCTCACATACATAAAATGAAAGTAGTTTAGTACTTTACCTTACTGCCTGTACTGGTCTTTGGTTCATACTGCTGTCCAGGTGTCTCCATTTCACTGGTACCACTTCATTTTCTTTTCTTTGAGTCCGTTTGTATTGTTGTACTTATTTCACAACTGCTTCCTCCGTAGCCCCTTTTTCAGATTTTTCTACTTTCAAATTGTGCCCTTGTCTTTTTTTTTTATATCTATTTTTTATCTTCACTTCATTTTTTTCATTATCAATATCATCATTTTGGTACTACTATGACTTGATTTGGCAGGTGTCCATGAACTCATTTCCACCTCTCCTTGTTCAACATCTTTATTTTGACAGTTGCACCTTGCTCAATTACAATCATTTTGGTTAGAAATAAACTACACACTGAGGCAATGTAACAGAAATATTACTAATGTGTACTTATACAAATCACAAGCTTTCTCAAGTTTCTGGAAGATTTACACTGAAAAAGAAGAATGCGTGGGAGGCAAGTTATGAATTTAGGAAATTTATCCATTTTGTATTCTGCTAACTCGATTCTTTTCAGGCAAACTACTTCTGCATTTCTAATATTTGCAATACAGTATCACTATCAATAGCATACTTAACTAAAATAGTATTATCACTAGATTTGGCAGTACCAATGTATGGCACGGGATAACAAATTCATATGCCTAAATTTAAAAGTAGAAGTAGTAGTAGTCAAGGGCTGGCTCAAAGCCTAGGCCTTTCGGCCTTTTGACGCCATATCTTTCATGTGTTTACGCTTTTCTTTGGGGTCTGAAAAGCATGCCTTAATATTCGTACTTGAGCAAATATGCTTTAGTCTATTTTTTTAAATAAAATCTTGAATTCTGTGTCGTCGTCCAGGAAATTTTTGAATTTGTCAATGCTGTTAGTAAATTTAATTTCAAAAGGAATTGTATTCCACAATTTAACAACTGTTCAAAAAACAAAACACTCTTTTGTTAGCATTTCTTTAACAAATATTTTACCTTCTGCATCCCTTGTTAAACTAGCCTGTGAAAAGGAGAAAAATGTTTCAACTTGTAATTTATCCATCCCATTCATTATTTTGTATACCTGTATTAAATCCCCCCTAACCCTCCTACCTTTCACTTTCAGTGAATGAAGTTTTAAAAACTTAAGCCTTTCTTCTTCATATTTTTACATTCAATAAGTAACCTAGTTGCCATTCTTTGTACATTTTCAATCAGTTTTGACTGTCTTATCAGATATGGATTCCAAACAACACTTGCGTATTCTAAATGTGGTCTAACAAAAGCCTTATATACAACATTAAAAATGTATGTTTATTCATGTACGAAAATGTTCTTTTGATAATTCCTATCATTTGGTTAGCCTTATAATTATATACTACTCTTTTAATGTGCGGGCTTAAGGATAATTCACTATCAAATGTAACTCCCAAGTCTTTTTCCGTTTCACACACACTAGGCTAATTTTCTGTACATCATTTCCGATTTTCATAAAATACTCTCATCTAATATTCTTCTTATCAAAATGCATTACATGACATTTTGAAACATTAAAATATTAATTCCAAGTATCTGACCAGTTTTGTAGCATTAGCAAGTCCTGTTGAATTAAATTAACACTGGGAACCTTGTCATATAGTTTTGTATCATCAGCAATAATTTTGCAAGTAAAGTGCAGTGAATCAGGTAGGCCTAAGTCATTTATAAATACTGTAAACAGGATTAGACCCAGCACACTACCCTGTGGGATCCCGTTTTTTACTTTTGTTTCTTCTGATTCAGCATTTTCTACCCTTATCCTCTGCTTTCAATCATACAAAAATATTTGAATCCATTTGAGTGTATTTCCTGTAATACCATAAGATGCTAATTTTATGAGCATCATACGAACGATAACTTGATCTACAAAGCACCCTGGTTTACCACATGTCCTTGTAACACCAAGGTCACGTGAACGTATAGCTCTACACTTCACGTGACCTTGGTGCTACATAGATGGCTTTAAATTAAAAACACACAATTCACACAGGCTGATAAATCTCACAGTATCTGAGTATGCAAGTAAATTTCATTGCTAAATTAATGTTGTATCTACTCAATCCTAAAGTAGTCTGCCTAGGCAGTAGCTGGTCTATTAACTTCTAAGTCAGTTCTGTCAATATCAAAACTAACGACTCATCATCAATCAGGTGATCACGGTGATCATGAGTGAAGTTTTCCAGATCAAACTGCAGATCAATTTTGGATTTTCTCTCCACATACAGGCATAAAATATACATATCATATGTATAGACTGAAAGATAATCATTAATGTTTCATCATTTGTGCTGGTCTATAACTTCTAAGTCATTTTTGCCAATATCAAAACTGTCGACTCATCATCAATCAGGTGATCACGCCATCACGGTCATTGTGAGTGAAGTTTTCCAGATCAAACTGCTGATCAATTTTGGATTTCCTCACCATATACAGACATGGAATATACATATTATATGTATAGACAGAAAGATAATGTCTCATCATTTGTAATTACATAAACTAAACCGTTAATTCACCGACAATAAATGTATAAACACAAGTTATTTGTTCACAAATACACGAAACGCAGCTCAGGTACCTTCAATGGCGGATGAGAATGACGTCAACATCGAAAGTATCCTTTTACTATGAAATACTAATATGGCGATCTACCCAAATAATTCCATTGAACAAAATAATGCAACCAATTCTGAATCTTGTAAATCTGTTTAAAAAATATTGCACTTTTTTTCCCTGTTCATTTGTGGAAAGAGAAGCGGAGGGCAGAAGTAAGGAAAGGAGCTTGAAAAAAGTGAGAGTAAGGAGTAAGAGAGAGAAGTACAGTCAAGGAAAGTGCTGCAGCTTCCAGCTTCCCAATTAAAATCTAAGCAGTTACACATGCTGTCAAAATTTACATTTAACTAGTGAAGTGATCATGCAATGTCTAGACTGCAACGTTTCTTCAATAAAATAACAATTATTGTGGGATCATTGAAATTTATTGTAACATATACGAAAGTTGTATAAAAAGACGCAATGAAGCATCATGGGAAAAGCAGACGCCGCCTCCATTCACATTCGCCTTTCCCTTTCCCCTAGGGATAGGTTTTCGGAACTCAGACATTTTCCAACAAATTTTTTTCCACTAAAGCATCTATAGGTAGAAGTCAAAAAACATTTTGAAATATCCGTGCAGAATCATGTCTAATGTGAGAGGATGAAAACATCTCATCAGTAATTACATACATATGATAATACTTACGTAATTTTGATTTCAATTTATCTAACAGTTAACATTCAACCAATGAGGGTATTATGTTGTATTAGTACAAAAGCAAATGACTGTGTGTGTGTGTGTGTATGTGTGTACATAGTAATAATAATAATGATAATAATAACAATAATAATTTCAATGACATCTATAAGGCACCAAATCATAAAAAGAAATTAAAAACCAAAGTGTCATTGTGTATTTTCTGTGTGCTGTGTGGAGTTCATGTGTCAACATTGTCTTTTTCATATGTGTAAAAAAAAAAATAAAAAAAAAACTACAACAACTATGTGCTACAGAAATGCAACAAATTATCATTAGCTTTCACCAATACATGAAGCTTACAGAAGGCATTGGATTCCACTTAACTCATTAGGGCTATGTCGTACACATTCATTTCTTTGTTTGTTTGATGGGAGTGAAGTAAAGCATGTACAGTCAAGACGTTTTGTGGGTGGATTCCACAAGAAGTTGATGACTGCTGTACATAGCAGTAGGGCATTTTTATCGTATATTTAGCACCATGATGTACCTCCTGGTATGCCAAAACTATTGATTTTTTTGGCACCTACTACTCCTCTGTGGGACTTACATCAAAGATAACTGTGCGATGTAAGACTGGAATCATTTAACACAGGTTTCTCCCTTACCCCATGTTCAGAACAATTACTAGGAACCGGCATCGCGTAATATATCATGAGAGCCTGGTCTGTTTTTGTGCTGCTTACAAAATGGCTTTTGAAAGATTGTAGCGTTGGGAGGTCACGTTTCCTTTGTAAAAAAGTCTTCAACTGGTCATGCAGATATGTTCTTAAAAGATTCTTACTGTACACAACACCCGAACACCTTGTGGAGCGGTCAAATTTTCGACTTTAAAGTCTTTATCAAGAAACTCAGAATGTCGACTAACAAAGCATAGCTATTACGAAGTTATGTAGAAATATTTTGCGTCATTTTTATTGTGCGTCATTTTTATGATGTCATGCTGTGTGCCATACGCCCACACATACACACACACACACACACACACACACACACACACAGAGTCGCACACACCTCCGCACACTCATACACACATTCATTCACATACTCCCAAACACACACACACACATTCACATACACACACACACACACACATGCACATACTCTCACACACGCACCCACACACACACATACACACACGCGCACCCACACTCACACTCATGCTAAAGTGAAGGGTGTGCTAACAGGTAAAATTGTCCTTCCTTCCCTCATCGCGTCGAGCGGGATTTCCTTTGGGCACTGTACAGTCGCAGCTCATGCAGATTGGACCATGAGAAGGGTTGGAGTCAGTCCCACACATTCAATCCTTGAGGGTAGTTGGTGCGCAGTTTGTGTCTCCAAAACCTTTCTCTTTCTTTCCTCCTGTTTGGATCTTCTGTTAGGATATGTTCTATGGCTGTGACTCTCAGGTGTTCAATGGAGTGTCCAGGGGTCTGGAAGTGACGAGCCACCAGCGTTTCCCTTCTTTCCTCCACCCCTTTCTTGTTGTAGTCAGGTTTTGTTGTTCTTGTGCTCTTCTGTTCGTCTGAGTTTTTGATGTTCGATCTGTGTCCATAGAATCTGTGTTGTAGAGTCTGTCCCGTCTCTCCTACATATTGCACATCTTTGCATTTGGCACAGTCAATGAGGTAGATGAGGTTTCTGCTTTTGCATGTCATAGAGTCCCTGATGGTGAAATTCTGTTCTGATCGGACACTTTTGAACATTGTAGTCTCTCTGAGGTGTTTGAGGCACAAGATGCATCTCCTTGCAGTGCACTTTTTGCAGCCCGCTTCTGTATTCCCCTGAATCTTGGCAAATGGGGGACAGGAGGGCATGAGTATATTTCTGAGGCTTTTGCTGGCTCTTTCTCCTACCATGGGTGGAGCAGGCATCGCTTTCTTCATTCTGCGGCTGGTGTGGAGCGTGGCTGTGCCTTCTTTCAGCCATATAGCCAGTGGAGGGTGGCTGGGGTTATGGGTCACGATGAATGGAACTCTGTTAGCATTCTCTTTGGGCTTGGTGGCGAACTTGAGGGTGGATTCTCGGGGGATGGAGGACACCCTGTCAATGGCAGCCTGTATCAGGCTGTTGGGGTAGCCACGTGCTCTCAGGCGATCCTTCAGTTCAGTGCATCTCTTCTTGAATGTTGCATCTTCTGAGCAGATCCGTCTGATTCTCAGGCACTGTCCATGAGGTATTGCTCGGACACAGTGGCGGGGATGACTGGATCTGAAGGGAAGGTACATGTTAGCGTCACTTGGTTTCCTGTGAAGATCTGTGATAAGATGTCCATCTTTGATGCTGACTGATGCGTCCAGAAAAGGGATGTTGCTACGACCATAGTGAGCGGTGAATTTTATGGTGGGATGCTGTTTGTTCAGCCAGTCCAGGAAATGTTTGAGTTTTGTTTCTCCATGGGTCCACAGCATGATCACATCGTCGATGAATCGACGCCACAGGTCTGTGCTAATGTGGTGAGGGGATGATGGCAGCAGGCGTTCTTCGATCCACCCCATAAAGAGGTTTGCAATCGCTGGCGCCATGGGTGTGCCCATGGCCGTTCCGTGAATCTGGCGGAAGAAGTGGCCGTCGAAGTCAAAGACGTTGTTCTGGAGGACATGTTTCACGATGTCCAGCAGCAGAGGAGTACTGGGAGCGTCTTTGATCAGATGTCTGTTGTTCTTGAGCATATGTTGAAGTGATTCTGAAACCTCCTCATGCGGTATGCTCGGGTAGAGTGCAACCACGTCGACTGTGACGATAAGTACGTCCTCGTGTATGGGTTCCATTTTTTCTTTCCAGGCCTCCACCACCTGCAAGAAGTGCGTTGTATCCCTCAGGTACGATGGCAGTGCTTGCACGATGGGCTGAAGCCAATGATCTATGAGCTTGGAAAGCCGTTCCGTAGGTCCATTAACGCCGGAGATGATGGGTCGCCCTGGAGGTGTCTGGTTATCTTTGTGTATCTTTGGGAGATGGTGAAATGTGTGAGTCCTCACAGTTTGTTCATCGACCTTCCCCCATTCGTAGCATTTCTGGTCCACTATCTGTTCTTTCAGAAGCGTTTCCATGAAAGCATTGGATGTTGCAGCTATCTCTTTGGTTGGATCCTTGTGAAGTACTTCATAGTGTTCAGCTTTGTTGAGTTGTCTCCAGGCCTCTTTCTCATACTGGTCAAAGTCCTGCACTACAATCGCCCCTCCCTTGTCTGCTTGTAAAATGCGCAGAGTGCGGTTGTTGACCATGTCTTTTAATTCTGAGATGGCTTTTTGGCTCTCTCTTGAGATGTTCCATCTCTTTGGAGGATTGGGTGTGTGGGTGGTCACTCGTGCTACAAGTGTGGAGCTAAAGGCATCCAGGGCTTCATCCCTACCCGTGGGTGGCTGCCAAAAGTTTTTCTTGTAGAACTTGGGCTTTGACGGTAACTGGGTTGGTGTGTTGTCTGTGTACCAATACTCGCGTAGGCGAACTTTCCTTATGCCTTCTTTGATGTCGTATAGAAGCTGTAGCTCATCGTATGTTTTTGGGGTGGGGCAGAACTTGGGCCCAAGAGACAATACTCTGACCTGATCTTCGGAAAGTCGAACAGAAGACAGATTCACCACCTGGTCTGGTTCAGTTTCCACCTGTTTGCGTTTCTTTCTGAAGCGCCTATTGCTTTTGGTTGTGTTGAGACTTTGAGATGTAGACTGCTGCTGTGGCTTCTCTTTGTTCTTCAGAAGTTGGAGAAGTTTTTTGTGTTTGGTTTGTTGACAGTGGGTTTTGGTGTTCGTTTCTTTTCTTTCCAAGTCTGCCACAAAATCACGAAAGGCTTCTTTATGTAGGGAAGATCGGAGGGTGGTTACTGTTGATGCCAATGTCTCCTGGATGTTCTTTGAAGCTTGCTTGTAGAAATTGATGGAAAGTTTCATGATGGACTTCTCTGCACTGGAAATTACATTGTGTATCTTTTGGTGAAGTGTGTTGCTTTCCGGGAGGCCTGTGGAGGCAAAACGAACTCTCATACCATTGGGAGTAAGGTTCTTTTGTTGGCATGTTTGTAGAAAGTTGATGTGGGATAGGTATCTTTGAAGCTTTGTTGCTAAGTTGACACTCTGGCCGATCTCTGTGCTGGGTGAGCCAGATCCAGGTGTGACACCGGATGCATGAAGATAAGTTTGAGTGGTCATGGTGACGAACAATGGCTGATTGCAGAGATCTCTATGTGCCCCAAGGTGGATCCACGAAGGGATGCAGGTTGTTCCTCACTTCATGTGGAAATCATAATTCTTACTGTACACAACACCCGAACACCTTGTGGAGCGGTCAAATTTTCGACTTTAAAGTCTTTATCAAGAAACTCAGAATGTCGACTAACAAAGCATAGCTATTACGAAGTTATGTAGAAATATTTTGCGTCATTTTTATTGTGCGTCATTTTTATGATGTCATGCTGTGTGCCATACGCCCACACATACACACACACACACACACACACACACACACACAGAGTCGCACACACCTCCGCACACTCATACACACATTCATTCACATACTCCCAAACACACACACACACATTCACATACACACACACACACACACATGCACATACTCTCACACACGCACCCACACACACACATACACACACGCGCACCCACACTCACACTCATGCTAAAGTGAAGGGTGTGCTAACAGGTAAAATTGTCCTTCCTTCCCTCATCGCGTCGAGCGGGATTTCCTTTGGGCACTGTACAGTCGCAGCTCATGCAGATTGGACCATGAGAAGGGTTGGAGTCAGTCCCACACATTCAATCCTTGAGGGTAGTTGGTGCGCAGTTTGTGTCTCCAAAACCTTTCTCTTTCTTTCCTCCTGTTTGGATCTTCTGTTAGGATATGTTCTATGGCTGTGACTCTCAGGTGTTCAATGGAGTGTCCAGGGGTCTGGAAGTGACGAGCCACCAGCGTTTCCCTTCTT
Source organism: Monoplex corrugatus (assembly GCA_030674185.1). Lineage (NCBI taxonomy): Eukaryota > Metazoa > Mollusca > Gastropoda > Littorinimorpha > Ranellidae > Monoplex > Monoplex corrugatus. The sequence continues at coordinate 41,360,975 of JAPXFY010000033.1, forward strand.
TCCTCCACCCCTTTCTTGTTGTAGTCAGGTTTTGTTGTTCTTGTGCTCTTCTGTTCGTCTGAGTTTTTGATGTTCGATCTGTGTCCATAGAATCTGTGTTGTAGAGTCTGTCCCGTCTCTCCTACATATTGCACATCTTTGCATTTGGCACAGTCAATGAGGTAGATGAGGTTTCTGCTTTTGCATGTCATAGAGTCCCTGATGGTGAAATTCTGTTCTGATCGGACACTTTTGAACATTGTAGTCTCTCTGAGGTGTTTGAGGCACAAGATGCATCTCCTTGCAGTGCACTTTTTGCAGCCCGCTTCTGTATTCCCCTGAATCTTGGCAAATGGGGGACAGGAGGGCATGAGTATATTTCTGAGGCTTTTGCTGGCTCTTTCTCCTACCATGGGTGGAGCAGGCATCGCTTTCTTCATTCTGCGGCTGGTGTGGAGCGTGGCTGTGCCTTCTTTCAGCCATATAGCCAGTGGAGGGTGGCTGGGGTTATGGGTCACGATGAATGGAACTCTGTTAGCATTCTCTTTGGGCTTGGTGGCGAACTTGAGGGTGGATTCTCGGGGGATGGAGGACACCCTGTCAATGGCAGCCTGTATCAGGCTGTTGGGGTAGCCACGTGCTCTCAGGCGATCCTTCAGTTCAGTGCATCTCTTCTTGAATGTTGCATCTTCTGAGCAGATCCGTCTGATTCTCAGGCACTGTCCATGAGGTATTGCTCGGACACAGTGGCGGGGATGACTGGATCTGAAGGGAAGGTACATGTTAGCGTCACTTGGTTTCCTGTGAAGATCTGTGATAAGATGTCCATCTTTGATGCTGACTGATGCGTCCAGAAAAGGGATGTTGCTACGACCATAGTGAGCGGTGAATTTTATGGTGGGATGCTGTTTGTTCAGCCAGTCCAGGAAATGTTTGAGTTTTGTTTCTCCATGGGTCCACAGCATGATCACATCGTCGATGAATCGACGCCACAGGTCTGTGCTAATGTGGTGAGGGGATGATGGCAGCAGGCGTTCTTCGATCCACCCCATAAAGAGGTTTGCAATCGCTGGCGCCATGGGTGTGCCCATGGCCGTTCCGTGAATCTGGCGGAAGAAGTGGCCGTCGAAGTCAAAGACGTTGTTCTGGAGGACATGTTTCACGATGTCCAGCAGCAGAGGAGTACTGGGAGCGTCTTTGATCAGATGTCTGTTGTTCTTGAGCATATGTTGAAGTGATTCTGAAACCTCCTCATGCGGTATGCTCGGGTAGAGTGCAACCACGTCGACTGTGACGATAAGTACGTCCTCGTGTATGGGTTCCATTTTTTCTTTCCAGGCCTCCACCACCTGCAAGAAGTGCGTTGTATCCCTCAGGTACGATGGCAGTGCTTGCACGATGGGCTGAAGCCAATGATCTATGAGCTTGGAAAGCCGTTCCGTAGGTCCATTAACGCCGGAGATGATGGGTCGCCCTGGAGGTGTCTGGTTATCTTTGTGTATCTTTGGGAGATGGTGAAATGTGTGAGTCCTCACAGTTTGTTCATCGACCTTCCCCCATTCGTAGCATTTCTGGTCCACTATCTGTTCTTTCAGAAGCGTTTCCATGAAAGCATTGGATGTTGCAGCTATCTCTTTGGTTGGATCCTTGTGAAGTACTTCATAGTGTTCAGCTTTGTTGAGTTGTCTCCAGGCCTCTTTCTCATACTGGTCAAAGTCCTGCACTACAATCGCCCCTCCCTTGTCTGCTTGTAAAATGCGCAGAGTGCGGTTGTTGACCATGTCTTTTAATTCTGAGATGGCTTTTTGGCTCTCTCTTGAGATGTTCCATCTCTTTGGAGGATTGGGTGTGTGGGTGGTCACTCGTGCTACAAGTGTGGAGCTAAAGGCATCCAGGGCTTCATCCCTACCCGTGGGTGGCTGCCAAAAGTTTTTCTTGTAGAACTTGGGCTTTGACGGTAACTGGGTTGGTGTGTTGTCTGTGTACCAATACTCGCGTAGGCGAACTTTCCTTATGCCTTCTTTGATGTCGTATAGAAGCTGTAGCTCATCGTATGTTTTTGGGGTGGGGCAGAACTTGGGCCCAAGAGACAATACTCTGACCTGATCTTCGGAAAGTCGAACAGAAGACAGATTCACCACCTGGTCTGGTTCAGTTTCCACCTGTTTGCGTTTCTTTCTGAAGCGCCTATTGCTTTTGGTTGTGTTGAGACTTTGAGATGTAGACTGCTGCTGTGGCTTCTCTTTGTTCTTCAGAAGTTGGAGAAGTTTTTTGTGTTTGGTTTGTTGACAGTGGGTTTTGGTGTTCGTTTCTTTTCTTTCCAAGTCTGCCACAAAATCACGAAAGGCTTCTTTATGTAGGGAAGATCGGAGGGTGGTTACTGTTGATGCCAATGTCTCCTGGATGTTCTTTGAAGCTTGCTTGTAGAAATTGATGGAAAGTTTCATGATGGACTTCTCTGCACTGGAAATTACATTGTGTATCTTTTGGTGAAGTGTGTTGCTTTCCGGGAGGCCTGTGGAGGCAAAACGAACTCTCATACCATTGGGAGTAAGGTTCTTTTGTTGGCATGTTTGTAGAAAGTTGATGTGGGATAGGTATCTTTGAAGCTTTGTTGCTAAGTTGACACTCTGGCCGATCTCTGTGCTGGGTGAGCCAGATCCAGGTGTGACACCGGATGCATGAAGATAAGTTTGAGTGGTCATGTTGCTTTTCTTGATTAAAACAGTGTGGATGTATGTATGTATATGTGCACATACATACATACATACATACATACATACATACATACATACATACATACATACATAATGATGGTACAAGAAGATAACATTATTTATGAATTGGACTCAGCAGTACGATATTTTTTTTTGTTTTTGTTTTTTAAGGGTTAGTTTAGCGTTTGGCAAGAGCAAGGCACAGGATGATAATAATGAGGTCTCTATCCTTTGACCTGTCCGGGTTGGACAGGCCAGCCAGTAGGCAAAGCTAGCACTGGCATAGCTCTAGAGGTCCTTGAGACCCACAACCTCCCCCCCCCCTCCCACAACAAGCTGGGGATCCTCCAGTCACCTGAATCACAGGTGATGTAGGACGGGAGGATGTCCACCACTGAGGTCTAAACAGTGGTCCCTCCTCCCCTCCCTCCTCTACAACACTGATTCCAGTTGGTCCCACACAGTGTAATACATACATTATGTGTTCATATTCTGTAAGTAACCCTTGCCATCTGTGTGTTCCTGTGTTTGTAAGCGGTCAGTTCTGCTCTGTGTGTGTGTGTGTGTGTGTGTGTGTGTGTGTGTGTGTGTGTGTGTGTGTGCGTGATTGCGCGCGCGCACATGTGCGTGTGTGTGTGTGTGTTTCTATGTGTGTATGTGCGTGTGTGTGTGCGTGTATGTGTTTGTGTTTGTGTTTGTGTTTGTGTGTGTGGTGTGTTTTTGTGTGTGTGTGTACGTGCGTGTGTGTGTGTGTGCATCTGTGCGTGTGTGTGTGTGTGTGCATGTGTGTGTGTGTGTATGAGTAAACGTTTGACCACATCATCTCAAAACACTCTGATCCATAGCAATCTTATTTTTCCGTTTTATTTCAAATTCAAAAAGAAATGTGGGTGTCATCTTCAAAACAATAAGATAACATTCCTTATTAAGGATTAAAACATTGAGATTAACAACAAACCACTGTATTGCAGAATTACAATGACAGATAGACATAACATGATAAAACTCATGAATTTTTTTCCACAATGTGTGAAAAGGACCACTGACTGAGAACAGTGACAACAAGGACCACATGTCTGAGAAGTGAAAAGTTTGATTGATTATTACAATTTACGCCAGCATCATACTCAGGTGATGTGCAAACGGTATCATCATTCCCAGTAAGTGGGAAAGAGAGAACTTGTGCATACTACGACACACTAGAACAACAATGACCAGGTAAGTGGGGGGGAATTGTGATAGAACATTTGAATAAGCTTAATACTACCGACACCACAGAACAACAATGACCTAGGTGAATGTGCAGACGGAACACAGACCAGGTAGTGGGAAGGAACTTGTGCATACTACTGACACCACTAGAACAACAATGACCAGGTAAGTGGGGGAAGGGAGAACTTGTGCATACTACTGACCACTAGAACAACAATGACCAGGTAAGTGGGAAGTTGTGCTATACTACACACCACCAGAAACAAACTAAGGGGAACTTGAACACCACTCAGAACAACAATGACCATAGAATTAACAATGACCAGGTAAGTGGGGAAGGGAGAACTTGTGCTATACTACCGACACCACAGAACAACAATGACCAGGTAAGTGGGTGAATGGGGGAACTATGTGCATCTAACTAACTGACACCACTAGAACAACAATAATGTTATGATGGGCCATGAGAAGGCTGGACTTTGTTCAGTAGGTATTCATAACACTCCAACAATTCCATATGTGCTCCACCCAACTCTGCCCACGAATTATCAGGCAGGCTCCTTGAACCTACACAGAACCCTATGCGTTGACAAGGTCTTGAAGTGGGCAGAGGAGAAGGGACCTGTCAAACACTAAGGTGACACCACCACAATGATGGAAACATTCAGACGGGCAGTGAAGGACTGTCAAACACTAAGGTGACATCACCACAATGATGGAAACATTCAGACGGGCAGTGAACAGGACAGTTTTTATTGTTGCAGGCTGGGATTGAACTTAAGATAGAAGATCCTGAGCCCACGGCTCTGTCAAAAGAACCAAACAGCCAATTCTCATGTGCACTTGTTTGTCTGTAGTGCAAAGTGTAGATTATATGGAGCAGTTTCCTCAGGGAGAAAATATGAGGACAGAGAGGGTGGGAGATGTACTTGCAGCGACAAGGGATAAATTTATATGGAGGGCCATGATCACCAACACAGTGCTGCTGCAGGGCACATGATGATGATGATTATGTTTTAAGCATATGACAGAAAGATGAACAACACGTGAGATGAAAAATTATTTAAATGAAATGTGATGTCCTCACATCTGTACAATCTCTACTCTTTCAAAAAAATATATCCTGAAAAAATAGTATGTTGTTATTATTTCTCTTCCTGGACAATTTTTCTCAGATGTATGTTTGCACATTTTTCTTTTTTTTGAAAATTTATGTGTATTTTGTCATCAAGTAGAAATATTAGTATGGATTGGCATCTTTTTCATTCATTTGTTGTTTTAAGGAGACTGACTTTATCTCCTTAGAAAATGTGATTTTTCTAGACAAGGCATGAGACTGTAGAGAGAGAGAGAGATGGGGAGGAGAGAGGGAGGAGGGAGGGAGAGAGAGAGTGTTGTGGAGTGTGTTTGTGTGTTTGTGTGTGTGTGTGTGTGTGTAGAGTGCCTGAATGATGCTTGATGAGTTGCTTGTCTTGCATGCGATGTGAATCACACACACACACTCTCATACAACACGCGTGCGCACACACACACAATCACAGAACAGACTCAAAAACTTCCCAAGTTTAAAATCTGTACATATTTTCATCAATATGAGTATGACCTTTCACAACACACACACACACACACACAAAACATAGAAGCTTGAAGTTTAAAATCATGTACATATTTCCATCAATATGATTATGACCTTTCACACACACACACAACATAGCCTACTCAGAAGCTTCAAATTTAAAATCTGTACATATTTCCATCAAAATGTTTATGACCTTTCATCTTCTAGAACATTTTCCAAGCCTGTCTCTAGTATCCGTGATCAAGTATTTATAACCAGTAAACAAGTTCCCAATACACATCACTGATCATTTCCAAACTATTTCAAAGTATGCAAAGTACTGACTGTTAATAAACCACCATTCAATGATAAATCTTACTTTTAAAAAAAATGTACAAAGACACTGACTGTTAATAAGCCCCATTCAATGATAAATACATTTTCAATTAAATGTGTAAAATATCAGTTAATAACCCACATAAAAACACATCTTCAAAATAAATTGCAAATATCCATTGTCAACAAATCACCATCATTGATCAAAATGTATAAAGGAGGATTTGTACTTCTGACATTTCTCTCTCACACACATACACACACACTCACAAAGATAAGCATACATGGTGTGAGATTCACATGGCATTGAAAAACCAGGGAGTAAATAAACACCCTTCTAGATAAACAAAAATGTCATGTTTGACCAGAGAACACATCAAATGATTAAACACAGTGCTGATGACTTTTCCAAAACTGTCCAGTACATTGATTTTTTCCTCTCTACGTTTTTTGATGAAAATAACCTTTCATCATCAAGAACTGTAAATTCAGTCTCGTAATACTAGCAAACAATCGATTCTTATTTGTTAAAAAGAAAAAGTGTTCCTGATACACTGTAACACTGAAAATATCATTATGGATTTTACTGTCATTCATTCTGACAGATCATCAGTATAAAAACTTCCAATACATTCTGTGTGAAAGTGACAGTACATTTCTAATATCACACACAGTTGCTGGCCAAGTCAAGCTGTGTGGTCTGACCAGACAGAAAATATTCACATATTCCCACAGGTCACAAAAACACAAATGAAAGATATTACACTCAGTGAAACAGACTCCTCCTCCTCCACTTCAAAACACCAGCAAAGTCTGTGACCTACAACAGCAAACCACTCCAAAAAAGTGACATCACAATGTCCACTGCCTAAGACGACTGACACACTGGACTGGATCACCAAGACTCCATTTGGTCAAACTACTGACCAGATCAATCCATATGTTGAGGGCTGTGTGAGTTTTGAGGGGGGTGGGTAAGGTGCTCACAGCTTTTAGCCAGCAATAGTAGATAAGACATAGTGAGACCACTTTCTACTAAATGTATGAACAGTACTACTGCACTTAATATTCATCTGAATATTCATAACATCATTTTCAAATATCTTCAGTTCATTGTTCATTTAGTATTTTCATTCAGTTCATAAGCTGTGTCCAGGTGATGAGAAAAAATATGTCTTACTGTTTGTTTTATTCCCATGGTAAGTCACACCTCCCTTCCTGAGACATCTCTTCAGTCTCAATACGTTGTAAAGGTCTACGACAGCAGAGAGATATATATAGTTGCCTCTCCATACAGCATAAAAGGCTTTAGCATCATGTACGGCGTCTCACACAGCATAAAGGGCTATCTATGTACGAGACGTACTGTAGTGCTTATGGGTGTTTACCACCGCGCCAGAGGCACTACTTATATTTGAGACACTATCTCTGATGTCGGTGTCGACTTACCAACTGTGGGATCACAGAGGTCGACAAGTAAGGGGAGAGAAGCCCAGGAGGGCAGACAGACAAACTGGGCAACAAGGGCCGTGGTCATAAGCTGTGTGTCCAGGTGATAAGAAAAATATGTGTCTTAATGTTTGTTTTTTTCCCATGGTAAGTCACACCTCCCTTCCTGGGACATCTCTCCCGTCTCAATATGTCGTAAAGGTCTATGACAGCAGATATATATATAGTTGCCTCTCCGTACAACATAAAAGGCTTTAGCATCATGTACGGCGTCTCACACAGCATAAAGGGCTATCTATGCATGAGACATACTGTAGTGCTTACGGGTGTTTACCACCGCGCCAGAGGCACTACTTATATAAGAGACACTATCTCTGATGTCAGTGTCGACTTACCAACTGTGGGATCACAGAGGTCGACAAGTAAGGGGAGAGAAGCCCAGGAAGGCAGACAGACTAACTGGGGAACAAGGGCCGTGGCCACAACACACACTGTTCTCATCATTCCAATGGACACACACTGTTCCACATACACACCACTCAAAGTCCTGGCGCTTCTTTTAACACACTTGTGGACTACACAAATGATATATCAAGGTCAGTCCCAGCCTGCAACACTAAAGAGTTTGCTGCCCATCTGAATGTTTCCATCATTCTTAGTGTTTCATACCTCCCTTCTTCTCCCTCCCCATTTCAACACCTTGCCCACATATAGGGTTTTGTGCAGGCTCAAGGAGTCTGCCAGATCATTGCTGGAAGAGTTGGGTAGAGCACATATGGACTTGTCCTAGTGCTATGAATTCCTCTTGAACAAACACAGCCTCAATATTTTTGAGTGGAGGTCAGAGGTCACAAAACCTACTGAAATCAGGAAGGAAAAGGAAGAGCACACATCACTGAGAGCAACATCTTTCAGAAACATGAAGGAATACTGAAAACAAAAAACAATGTTTAAGAAAATGTTCTCTAAAACATGGTTAAAAAAGTCCCGTAAATACCATTATGACTGTGTCCTATCAAAATTGCTAAAAAATTCATCTACATCGTGTAACAGTTCATCCAGTTCCTCATCAACATAAGCTCTGACGCACGCCTGTTGATCTACTGGCTCATGTAACCATTTATTTAGATCCTCATCAGAATCAGCTCTGATGCACGCCTGTTGATCTACTGGCTCATGTAACCATTTATTTAGATTGTCATCAGAATCAGCTCTGATGCACGCCTGTTGATCTACTGGCTCATGTAACCATTTATTTAGATCGTCATCAGAATCAGCTCTGATGCACACCTGTTGATCTACTGGCTCATGTAACATTTATTTAGATTGTCATCAGAATCAACTCTGACACACGCAGTTGATCAATCTCATGTAACAGCTTATCCAGACTGTCATCAGAATCAGCTCTGATGCACGCTTGTTGATCTACTGCTCAAGTAACTTTTATCCAGATTGTCATCAGAATCAGCTCTGAACATGCCAGTTGATCATCTCATGTAACAGTTTATCCAGACCGTCATCAGAATCAGCTCTGATGCATGTCTGTTGATCTACTGACTCATGTACCAGTGTATCCAGATCGTCATCAGAATCAGCTCTGACGCACGCCAGTTGATCTACTGACTCATGTACCAGTTTATCCAGATCGTCATCAGAATCAGCTCTGACGCACGCCTGTTGATCTACTGATCATGTACCGGTGTATCCAGATCGTCATCAGAATCAGCTCTGACACACGCCTGTCGATCTACTGAATCATGTACCAGTGTATCCAGATCGTCATCAGAATCAGCTCTGACACACGCCTGTTGATCTACTGACTCATGTACCAGTGTATCCAGATCGTCATCAGAATCAGCTCTGACCACACGCCTGTCGATCTACTGAATCATGTACCAGTGTATCCGGATCGTCATCAGAATCAGCTCTGACGCACGCCTGTTGATCTACTGACTCATGTACCAGTTTATCCAGATCGTCATCAGAATCAGCTCTGACGCACGCCTGTTGATCACCTGAATCATGTACCAGTGTATCCAGATCTTCATCAGAATCAGCTCTGACGCACGCCTGTTGATCTACTGACTCATGTACCAGTGTATCCAGATCGTCATCAGAATCAGCTCTGATGCACGCCTGTTGATCTACTGACTCATGTACCAGTGTATCCAGATCGTCATCAGAATCAGCTCTGACGCACGCCTGTCGATCTACTGACTCATGTACCAGTGTATCCAGATCGTCATCAGAATCAGCTCTGACGCACGCCTGTCGATCTACTGACTCATGTACCAGTGTATCCAGATCGTCATCAGAATCAGCTCTGACGCACGCCTGTCGATCTACTGAATCATGTACCAGTGTATCCAGATCTTCATCAGAATCAGCTCTGACGCACGCCTGTTGATCTACTGACTCATGTACCAGTGTATCCAGATCGTCATCAGAATCAGCTCTGATGCACGCCTGTTGATCTACTGACTCATGTACCAGTGTATCCAGATCGTCATCAGAATCAGCTCTGATGCACAACTGTCGTTCAAAATTATGTACCAGTCTATCCAGATCATCATCAAAATCAGTTCTGACACACGCCTGTTGATCTACTGGCTCATATACCAATTTATCCAGATCGTCATCAGAATTGGCTCTGACGCATGCCTGTTGATCTACTGGCTCATGTAACATTTTATCCAGATCGTCATCAGAATCGGCTCTGACGTACGCCTGCTGATCTAATGGCTCAGGAACGGAGGCAGGGGCAGTGGGACCTTGTGGCTCTGTAGGCGCCGTCTTACACCGTTTCCGCTTCTGGATCTCCTCCAAAGACAGAACCTCAGGGCTTCTGCTCCTTTTCATGACACCTTCACCTGAAACAACACATAATACTGGTGTGAGAGAGACAGACAGATGCAGACAGACATAAAAGATATCTAGATATGAGAGAGAGAAAGAGAGAGGGAGTGAGAGAGGAAGGAAGGAGGGAGGGAAGGAGACAGAAAGACAAACGGATGGACAGACACAAATGAACTCTAGTTGCGTAAGAGAGAGAGAAGCAGACAGAAATGGACACAACTGAGATTTAGATATGAGGGAAACATAGCCTACATACAAACAATATCTAAAGAAAATGCACTCAATACATTACCCAATTATCAATCCTAAGAAAAAGTATGTAAGGCTTCATATAACACATACATGTGAATGGACCAACTAGGCAGATAATGACAGGAAAAGATGACAGAAAGCAAAGGAGCAAGGCAGAAACAAAGACAGTGACAGAAAAGAGGACATTTCTCGCACAGAATTTTCAGGTGGGGATACAGAGACAGCCCTTGGCATCCCCACAGGTGGACAGAAACACATAAACACACACACACAAGACCTAGATATGAGAAACAAACACACACAAACAACAACTGGATATGAGAAACAGACAGAAACACAAACAACAACTGGATATGAGAAACAGACAGAAACACAAACAACAACTGGATATGAGAAACAGACAGAAACACAAACAACTGGATATGAGAAACAGACAGAAACACAAACAACTGGATATGAGAAACAGACATAAACACAAACAACAACTGGATATGAGAAACAGACAGAAACACAAACAACAACTGGATATGAGAAACAGACAGAAACACAAACAACAACTGGATATGAGAAACAGACAGAAACACAAACAACAACTGGATATGAGAAACAGACAGAAACACAAACAACTGGATATGAGAAACAGACAGAAACACAAACAACTGGATATGAGAAACAGACAGAAACACAAACAACTGGATATGAGAAACAGACATAAACACAAACAACAACTGGATATGAGAAACAGACAGAAACACAAACAACAACTGGATATGAGACAGAGACAAACACACACACACACACGCAAGACCTAGATATGAGAGACAGAGACAAACACACACACACACACGCAAGACCTAGATATGAGAAACAGAGAGAAACAAACACACACAAACAAGAACTGGATTTCAGAAACAGAAACAGATCAACACAAACCAGATCTAGACATGAGAAACAGAGAGAAACAAGAACTGGATATGAGAAAGAGACAGAAACAGACACTGACTGACACAAACCAGATCTAGATATGAGAAACAAAGAGACACAAACAAGACATAGATATGAGAAAGAGACAGAAACAGAAACAGATCAACACAACCAGATCTAGAAGAGAAACAAGAGAAAGACAAGAAAGAGCAGAAACAGACATGACTGACACAAACAAGACATAGATATGAGAAACAAAGAGACACAAACAAGACCTAGATATGAGAAACAAGACAGAAACAGATCAACAAAAATGAAATCTGGATATGAGAAACAGATCAACAAAAATGATACCTAGATAAAAGAAAAACATAAAATCTAGATATAAGAAACAGATACAAGCAAAATCTAGTAGATATGAGAGAGACACACGCACAGACCAATACAAACCAAGATCTAGACCTTGCCAATTCTGCTTTGCTGAGGGCACTATGTTCTGCTTTCAGATCTTTACATAGCTTCTCTAACCTTGCTTCTCATATTCTGAAGCAGCCTTTATCTGTATCCTCTTTTTTTTATGTGGATTTCCTCCATCCGACACCATCATCTGAATTTATGAGGAGGTGTTTTCACTTTTGGTGATTGTATTCCATAGACATCCCTACATGTCACATATACAGTATTGTCACTTTTGGTGATTGTACTCCATAGACATCCCTACATGTCACATATACAGTATTGTCACTTTTGGTGATTGTCCTCCATAGACATCCCTACATGTTACATATACAGTATTGTCACTTTTGGTGATTGTACTCCATAGACATCCCTACATGTCACATATACAGTATTGTCACTTTTGGTGATTGTCCTCCATAGACATCCCTACATGTTACATATACAGTATTGTCACTTTTGGTGATTGTACTCCATAGACATCCCTACATGTCACATATACAGTATTGTTTTGGTGATTGTACTCCATAGATATCCCTACATGTCACATATACAGTATTGTCACTTTTGGTGATTGTACTCCATAGACATCCCTACATGTCACATATACAGTATTGTCACTTTTGGTGATTGTACTCCATAGACATCCCTACATGTCATATATACAGTATTGTCACTTTTGGTGATTGTACTCCATAGACATCCCTACATGTCACATATACAGTATGTCCAAATGCAGCAAGTTTGTGTTCCAGGGTGCTGCTTACTATCAGTTTATTTCTTTGTCCAGCCTCCTCCCATTCCTCTTTTGCACTTGTAGACAGCAAGTTGAGTTTTTGGTACTGTCTGTCTAATGTAAGGTCTACCTATGACTGTTTTGTAATCTTGTAGATGTCTGTTTAAAGTCTATGATTGTTTTGTAATCTGTAGATGTCTGTTTAAAGTTTATCTATGATTGTTTTGTAATCTTGTAGATGTCTGTTTAAAGTTTACTAAGATGTTTTGTAATCTTGTAGATGTCTGTTAAAGTTTAAAGTCTATCTATGATTGTTTTGTAATCTTGTAGATGTCTGTTTAAAGTTTAAAGTCTATCTATGATTGTTTTTGTAATCTTGTAGATGTCTGTTTAAAGTCTATGATTGTTTTGTAATCTGTAGATGTCTGTTTAAAGTCTATCTGTATCTGTTTAAAGTCATCTATGATTGTTTTGTAGTCTTGTAGATGTCTATTTAAAGTCTATCTATGATTGTTTTGTAGTCTTGTAGATGTCTGTTTAAAGTCTATCTAATGATTGTTTGTTAATCTTGTAGATGTCTGTTTAAAGTTTATCTATGATTGTTTTGTAATCTTGTAGATGTCTGTTTAAAGTTTATCTATGATTGTTTTGTAATCTTGTAGATGTCTGTTTAAAGTCTATCTATGATTGTTTTGTAGTCTTGTAGATGTCTGTTTAAAGTCTATCTATGATTGTTTTGTAATCTTGTAGATGTCTGTTTAAAGTCTATCTGTATCTGTTTAAAGTCTATCTATGATTGTTTGTAGTCTTGTAGATGTCTGTTTAAAGTCTATCTATGATTGTTTTGTAATCTTGTAGATGTCTGTTTAAAGTCTATCTATGATTGTTTTGTAATCTTGTAGATGTCTGTTTAAAGTCTATCTATGATTGTTTTGTAATCTTGTAGATGTCTGTTTAAAGTTATCTATGATTGTTTTGTAATCTTGTAGATGTCTGTTTAAAGTTTATCTATGATTGTTTTGTAATCTTGTAGATGTCTGTTTAAAGTCTATCTATGATTGTTTTGTAATCTTGTAGATGTCTGTTTAAAGTCTATCTATGATTGTTTTGTAATCTTGTAGATGTCTGTTTAAAGTCTATCTATGATTGTTTTGTAATCTTGCAGATGTCTGTTTAAAGTCTATCTATGATTGTTTTGTAATCTTGCAGATGTCTGTTTAAAGTCTATCTGTAATTGTTTAGTGATCTTGTAGATGTCTGTTTACTTTAAGGTCTATCTGTGTCTGATAATCTTGTAGATGTTTGTTTAAGGTCTATCTGTGATTGTTTCATAATCTGGTAGAAGTCTGTTTAATTCAAGATCTGTGATTATGATTGTTTCATAATCTGGTAGAGGTCTGTTTAATTTAAGGTCTGTGATTATGATTGTTTCATAATGTGGTAGAGGTCTGTTTAATTTAAGATCTGTGATTATGATTGTTTCATAATCTGGTAGAGGTCTGTTTAATTTAAGATCTGTGATTATGATTGTTTCATAATCTGGTAGAGGTCTGTTTAATTTAAGGTCTGTGATTATGATTGTTTCATAATCTGGTAGAGGTCTGTTTAATTTAAGATATGTGATTATGATTGTTTCATAATCTGGTAGAGGTCTGTTTAATTTAAGATCTGTGATTATGATTGTTTCATAATCTGGTAGAGGTCTGTGTAATTTAAGATCTGTGATTATGATTGTTTAATATAAGGTCTGTGAATATTTGTAGCATGACAGACCTGTTACCAAGCAATGTTGTAATGTATACAATGATTTTCTCTCCTAAAGTTCTTAGTAATCTTATCTTTTGATTCACATGATAATGTAGCTTAGCTTAAAGCAAAAAGCAGTATCAAATTTTTTCTCTGGAAAAAGTTGTTTTAATTTTGAACCCACTGTCCATTTTCAGTGGTAACCTTTAGACACTAAGTCATACATGTCTATATATACAGATATATATATATGAGCATCACCAAGTCATACATGTCTATATATACAGATATGAGCATCACCAAGTCCAGAAGTGTCTTACCTCTGGCTCTATGCAAGGACTGCTGCGCTCTTTGCCCACGTATTTCTTCCAGGGTCAGAACCTTCACTGTGCTCATTTCAGTCAGTGTCCTGTTCCGTGGGACATGGGTTCTATACAAGGACTGCGGCGCTCTTTGCCCATGTATTTCTTCCATGGTCAGAACCTTCGATGTCCTCGTTCTAGTCAGTGTCTTGTTCCGTGGGACATGGGTACCGGCACGTCTGGTCTTCCAGCCTTCAAAGTCCTGTAGTAGTAATAAAAAAACATCTTTTTAACTGAAACAAAACAATGCATTAAATCAAAGCATACACACAGAGGCACCAAAGTGGTCTAACTGAATGAGAGATAAACAGGCAGAGATCTGGGAAGGCAACTGTAGGTCCCCCTCCCCCAAGTGGGATTGAGTGACAACACCCCTGTGGGGTCAGGATTATCATTATTACTGTTTAAAGCCCAGTCAACTGCACATAGCTATATCAGGACAACACCCCTGTGGGATCAGGATTATCATTATTACTGTTTAAAACCCAGTCAACTGCACACAGCTATATCAGAACTACACCCCTGTGGGGTCAGGATTATCATTATTACTGTTTAAAACCCAGTCACCTGCACACAGCCTTATCAGGACAACATCTAGATGATGAATTATTTACAAGATTAGTCACCGGAAACCCATCAATATGAATATGCGAAGAAAAACTTTTTCTTCTTGTTGCTGAGATTTTCCATATATAAATGTCACACCTGAGGTCAGTATTTCATACTGTAAATATAAAAATATCATGACACAGATGGCGGTCTTCTTGTTGTTCAGATTTTCAATATAAAAACATCACACCTGAGGTAAGTATTTCATACTGTAATTATAAAAATATCATGACACAGATGGCAGACTGTCAAACCAACACCAACAGACAAGGCAAGGTAAATGATGTAGTGTACAAAATATGTCAAATCAACACCAACAGACAAGGCAAGGTAAATGATGTAGTGTACAAAATATGTCAAATCAACAGACAAGGCAAGGTAAATGATGTAGTGTACAAAATATGTCAAATCAACACCAACAGACAAGGCAAGGTAAATGATGTAGTGTACAAAATATGTCAAACCAACAGACAAGGCAAGGTAAATGATGTAATGTACAAAATATGTCAAACCAACACCAACAGACAAGGCAAGGTAAATGATGTAGTGTACAAAATATGTCAAATCAACACCAACAGACAAGGCAAGGTAAATGATGTAGTGTACAAAATATGTCAAACCAACAGACAAGGCAAGGTAAATGATGTAATGTACAAAATATGTCAAATCAACAGACAAGGCAAGGTAAATGATGTAGTGTACAAAATATGTCAAACCAACAGACAAAGCAAGGTAAATGTTGTAGTGTACAAAATATGTCAAATCAACAGACAAGGCAAGGTAAATGATGTAGTGTACAAAATATGTCAAACCAACAGACAAGGCAAGGTAAATGATGTAGTGTACAAAATACACTGACTGACCTGTACATCCATGTGACGAAACCTGCATTCAGGTTTGTTGCAAACCCCAGCTCTCCAGAATCTGCACGTGACCTGGCTGCCTCGGGCCGCCTGGCAATGACGGAACTTGCACAGTGAGCCCTGCAGACATATATATATATACAACTACTTACAGCTGTATGTTTTACACGAACAGATACTGTGTTAGTGTGTTTACACTGACTTTCTTACAGCCATTTACAGTGACAAACATAGTGTTAGTGTGTTTACACTGACTTTCTTACAGCCATTTACAGTGACAATTACTGTGTTTGTGTGTTTACACTGACTTTCTTACAGCCATTTACAGTGACAATTACTGTGTTTGTGTGTTTACACTGACTTTCTTACAGCCATTTACAGTGACAACTACTGTGTTTGTGTGTTTACACTTTCTTACAGCCATTTACAGTGACAACTACTGTGTTTGTGTGTTTACACTTTCTTACAGCCATTTACAGAGACAATTACTGTGTTTGTGTGTTTACACTGACTTTCTTACAGCCATTTACAGTGACAACTACTGTGTTTGTGTGTTTACACTGACTTTCTTACAGCCATTTACAGTGACAACTACTGTGTTAGTGTGTTTACACTGACTTTCTTACAGCCATTTTGATTTACAGTGACAACTACTGTGTTAGTGTGTTTACACTGACTTTCTTACTGCCATTTACAGTGACACCTACTGTGTTAGTGTGTTTACAAAGACTTTCTTACTGCCATTTACAGTGACAACTGCTGTGTTTACACAGACTTTCTTACAGCCATTTACAGTGACAACTACTGTGTTTACACTGACTTTCTTACAGCCATTTACAGTGACAACTACTGTGTTAGTGTGTTTACACTGACTTTCTTACAGCCATTTACAGTGACAACTACTGTGTTAGTGTGTTTACACTGACTTTCTTACAGCCATTTACAGTGACAACTACTGTGTTAGTGTGTTTACACTGACTTTCTTACAGCCATTTACAGTGACAACTACAGTGTTAGTGTGTTTACACTGACTTTCTTACAGCCATTTACAGTGACAACTACTGTGTTAGTGTGTCTAACATTGTTGCCTGACCCAACAGTTAACAAGCTGGCACATCTTTAACTCTTTCTGACTCAACAGTTAACAACAAGCTGGCACATCTTTAACTCTTTCTGACTCAACAGTTAACAAGCCGGTACATCTTTATCTCTTTCTGACCTAACAGAACAAGCTAATACATCTGTAATTCTTTCTGACTCAAAAAGCTGGTACATCTTTAATTCTTTCTGAACTAACAGTTAACAACAAGCTGGTACATCTTTAACTCTTTCTGACCCAACAGTTAACAAAATGCTGGCACATCTTCAACTCTTACTGACCCAACAGTTAACAACAAGCTTATACATCTTTAACTCTTTTCTGACCCAACAGTTAACAACAAGCTTATACATCTTTAACTCTTTCTGACCCAACAGTTAACAACAAGCTTATACATATTTAACTCTTTGTGACCCAACAGTCAGCAACTAGCTGGTACATCTTTAACTCTTTCTGTCCCAACAGTTAACAAGCTGGTACATCATTAATCTTTCTAACCCAACAGCTAACAACAAGCTGGCACATCTTTAACTCTTTCTAACCCATCAGTCAGCAAGCTGGTATATGTGTATGCGCATGAATGCATGCTTGTGTGCGTGTGTGTGTGTGTGTATGTGCGTGTATACATGTGAATGTCCGTTGTATGTGCATACATGAAATAATAAATTCATCAGCAGTATGCCTCTACTTACCTTGGTGCAGAAAGAAGTCATGTAATAATAGCAGTCCGTATTGAACGACATGGTGATCTGACTGCGCTGGTGACAACAACGTATAATGGTAAGCTGACCGTGCTGGTGACGACAGTACAACGGTGATCTGACCGTGCTGGTGACGACAGAGAACAATGGTACTATGCATTTGATATGACTGATCAGTGACAGCTTCATCAACACAAAACACTATTCACAGAACTATATAGAAATCATACCAATGACAAAATATATTATACACAGACAATCCATTCAATGATTCAATTCATAGAACAGATAGATCACTATGATCCACATACATGACATTTGTACAACTCTGAGGATTTTTTTCTCTCTCTTATTAAAAGGTTATTTATATCAAAACTGAATTATGTACATTAGTGGTAAAGACATTTTACACAAAATATATACAATGCATCAATTCAAAATGAAATACAGCAACATCTATTTTTCAAACATATAGAATTGTGCATCTTTCCACTGGCGACATCTGTTTTTCAAACATATTGAATTGTGTATCATTCCACTGGCAACATCTATTTTTCAAACATATAGAATTGTGAATCTTCCCACCTTTTATCCTTAACCCTTTGACTCCCGCACCCTATCCACCAACTGCAAAAACTTAACCCTTTGATTTCCTCACCCTGTCCACCTGCAGGAAGCTTGTGGACAGGTTGAAGAAATCAAAGAGTTAAGTTTTTGATTAGTTAGCTTGGTTGACAATGCAGGATGCTGAGGGACACGGTGAGGGAGTCAAAAGGTTAATGACACAGTTATGTTCTGTTACAGTTGTCTAACTTATATTCCACATTGACAAATAAGAACAAGGCACTCAGTCAATAACAATGTACATGTTGTGTTACAGTTGTCTAACTTATATTCCACATTGACAAATAAGAACAAGACACTCAGTCAATAACAATGTACATGTTGTGTTACAGTTGTCTAACTTATGTTCCACATTGACAAATAAGAACAAGACACTCAGTCAATAACAATGTACATGTTGTATTACAGTTGTCTAACTTATATTACATGTTGACAAATAAGAACAAGACACTCAGTCAATAGCAATGTACATGTTGTGTTACAGTTGTCTAACTTATATTCCACATTGACAAATAAGAACAAGACACTCAGTCAATAACAATGTACATGTTGTGTTACAGTTGTCTAACTTATATTCCATGTTGACAAATAAGAACAAGACACTCAGTCAATAACAATGTACATGTTGTGTTACAGTTGTCTAACTTATATTCCACGTTGACAAATAAGAACAAGACACTCAGTCAATAACAATGTACATGTTGTGTTACAGTTGTCTAACTTATATTCCACGTTGACAAATAAGAACAAGACACTCAGTCAATAACAATGTACATGTTGTGTTACAGTTACCTAACTTATATTCCACGTTGACAAATAAGAACAAGACACTCAGTCAATAACAATGTACATGTTGTGTTACAGTTATCTAACTTATATTCCAAGTTGACAAGTAAGAACAAGACACTCAGTCAATAACAATGTACATGTTGTGTTACAGTTGTCTAACTTATATTCCACGTTGACAAATAAGAACAAGATACTCAGTCAATAACAATGTACATGTTGTGTTACAGTTGTCTAACTTATATTCCACGTTGACAAATAAGAACAAGACATTCAGTCAATAACAATGTACATGTTGTGTTACAGTTATCTAACTTATATTCCAAGTTGACAAGTAAGAACAAGAGACTCAGTCAATAACAATGTACATGTTGTGTTACAGTTGTCTAACTTATATTCCACGTTGACAAATAAGAACAAGATACTCAGTCAATAACAATGTACATGTTGTGTTACAGTTATCTAATTTATATTCCAAGTTAACAAATAAGAACAAGACAGTCAATAACAATGTACATGTTGTGTTACAGTTATCTAACTTATATTCCATGTTGACAAATAAGAACAAGAGACTCAATCAATAATAATGTACATTCAATATTAGGTATAATTACAAGATTTTTCTTTCTTTCGTTAATTCCACTGACTTGTTTGTACATCATCTCTTTTCTGTCTCTTTTCTTTTCTTCTTCTTTTTTGTCTTTTTTTTTTTTAGGTCTTTTTTTGTTTGTTTTCTTCATTTTTCTTTTTTCTTTTCATTTTTTCTTTTTCTTATTTTTCCTTTTTGTTTCTTTTGCTCTTGTTCTCTTTTTTGTTCTTTTTTTCTTTTCTTTTTTTCAATCATTTTCTTCAGCTCTCTTTGATTTTTCCTTAATAAAAGTTCACACCAACTCTCCTCCCCTTGGTCCAGCTCCAGTCAAGAGGATGGGAAAGAGGAGGGGAATGGAAGGAGAAGGGGGGTGGGGGGATGTCAAGATTTACAGGGATAGCAGGAGAGTGAATATAATTATTCCCTTCCTGACTCTTTCTATATTAGTTGTGACTGTGTTTTTCTTTGTCAGCTTAGTGGTATTGCCAGCTGTTTCAACTGTTTGGCTTATTTGTTGTTCATGGGTTGGAAACTAACATGCAAATTGTTCCATGATAACATTGACGGATTTATTGTGTAAAGATAAAATTGGCTGATTTATTGTCCTCTGACTGCAAATGATGGACCAAAATACAAGCTATCTGAAGATAAATTGGCTTTTTTTTTTTTGTCTGTTGACTGGAATATTTTCACTCAAAACAATGCCATTTCAAAATACGATTGACACATTTTATTGTCCTTTGGCTGAAATTCAAACAAAATTGGCTAATTATTTTGTCTTTAGCGTAAAAACCATGGACTCTGAAGATAAAATTGGCTCCATTCATGTCCGTTAGCTTTCCTGGAAATGATTACCCACAAAAACATGTTATTTCACAATCAAACTGGCTCATTTTATTGTCCTTTGGCTGGAATTCAAAATCAAACTGGCCAATCTCACTGTTTTTGACTAGAAATCATGGACTAGAATATATGCTGTTTGAAGATGAAACTGACTCCATTTACTCTCATTTGGCTAGAAAATGATCCCCCAAAATACATTCTACTGCAAAATGAAACTGGCTCATTATATTGTTCCTTTGGCTGGAAACCATGGACCAAAATACATGCTGTTTGAAGCTAGAATTATTCCTCTCCCCTACTACAGAGTGGCCCAGAGAAATTATCCAGTCTGTTAGATGTGGAACCGGACTGGGTGAAGGTGGGGGTAACAGGGGGTGGGGTTGGGGGTGGGACATGGAAGCTGCTTGGACTGAAGACGAGGCCTGGAAACTGTAAGGGATCTGCGCTGGCTCAGGTGTAGCTGATGGCATGGCATCATCTCCTTCACCTCACCTAGTCCTAACATCTTCCCAGTTTTCTACCTGCAAACAACAGACACAGAATGAAGCATTGACTGAAAACTGTCTCCACTCATCACACATTCCCCAAGCCTAAAATGCAGTCTATGCATGTACCCAATTAGCAATCCCAAAAGTAAGTAACGCTTTATAGAACACGAACACGTGAATGGATCAGCAAGGCAGAAAATGATAGAAAGCAAAGGAACAAGGCAGAAACAAAGAGAATGACAGAAAACAGTAAATTTCTAGCACAGAATTTCCAGAAGGTGGGGGAATGTCATTTATACTGAAAGAACCCCCAGAATCACTACAGGGGCAAAAACATTCAAATATCTTATAACAATACAAGGGGCAAATATATAAATAAAGAGTTCTTAGAACCATAAATTGGCCAAATACTTGCAACAGGAAACAGTAGCTAAACAACACACTCCAGCAAATACAATAATGACATGTTTATAATCTTTCACTCTCAATCCATCCACACACACACACACACACACACACACACACCACACACACACACAAACACACACACACACACACAAACATGCACTCTCATATTCATAGACACACATCACCATACAAATGAATACAAATGATACATTATCTTGCACACACTTTCTACAGCTCTCTATTTCACATACACATACTGTCAACAAATACACAAAAAATGTAAGTATTTTGATACTTTACCTTAATGCAGATGTAGCTACTGGCATGGCGTGGTCCTTCATCTCCCTAGTCCTAAAGTCTTCCCACCTTTTTTTTTATCTGAAAAGAAAAATACAGAATGAAAACATTAAGATGACACAGTCCACTGTATCCTAGTAGTACTGTAGACAATGTGAACCACTTCAACCCAACAGAATCAAGTTAAAATGAGTGTAGTGATTGTCAGGACAACACTATCAATGGTTTACTGTCATCATTCCCTCATCCCTCCATCACATGATTAGCACACCACTCTAACAATATACACAATACTCTGGTGAAGAAGCAAGTACTATACAATCCATGCTATAGCAAATCTTTTTTCCCAAACTGACCACATGATTATGTAACTGCATACAACCATCTTCAAAAGGTGGCTTTACTGTAATAACTTGGTCTAAAATTATGAAAAGAAAAAAAAACTCTTCCAAAGATCACCAAAAAAAAAAAGTAATAGGCCTATCATAACAAACAGCATCAAACACTGACCACATCAGGTAGACTGCCAGTATATTGTAGTAATCATCTTGGCATAACAAACAGCATCAAACTCTGACCACATCAGGTAGACTGCCAGTATATTGTAGTAATTATCTTGCCATAACAAACTTCACAGACACCAAGACTCAGAAACTAACAAGTGTGTACGACCATGTCTTTCCTCGTTGTAGACTACACATATGCAGGCCTAATATTAGCTACTCCAAACAGCGTGCGTCATGGGGAAAGTCTGTAGATTTGACCTACTTTTTGGTGTTTTTCAACTCGTCATATTTTGCGATGTGTGAAAGAAAATGTAATAAAATCTACTGCAATAAAAAGATTGGTGTTTCGTTGTTTGAATGATGTACTTGTTTAGACTAATACTCATTTTTTATATGTTTTATTATATGTTCATTCGCCCTACCCTAGCGAGTTCGGCCAGCTGTCTTGACGTAACGCCGATTGCCTTCTGTTTACACTACCCTTACTTACTGCTCTGTCGCATCGCGTGAGTCGCTAGATCTAAAAGGATCGCCCAATGAAATGAAAGAAGACATCCAGATTCATGCCCGTTTCGTCACGATCCATGCTGTCAATGTGTAAAAATTCAAGCAATAAAATGTTCAAAATAGAATTTCTACTGTAAAGACCTGATTGCCCACGCTCATAATACATCAGTTTATAGATCAGACTTCCCTCTACAATATTTGTCCAAAATGTTGTTTCATTATCATTTCCGCGCGAAGCGGCAAGCGATCAAAAAGACCGAAGTGTACCGCTCGTCGCGAACATTGTTAGCCGCCATGGCCGACGCGCATGCTGAATTGTCGGTCACCAGTAGTGACCGAAATGTGACACCGACTGCTTCAGTATCGCAGTCAGGTCAACTGTTCGCGCATGTTGGTAAGTTAGTTCTTTATTGTTTTTGATTTTATTAATATTTTGTTGTTCTGTGAACTTTTTATGAGCCGACGCTGTTTGAAACAAGATGGTGTGGAATCGTGCCAACAACACAAACTCAACGTTGTGGGCTGGTCCGAAAAATGACTGACTTATTTAAATTTATTGGTGCTAACTCACCTTCATGATAAAAGTATTACGAGAAAGAGACTTTTCACTTATTTCATTCATATATTTAGTAAAGAAAAGCATTCATTTCAAGGATTGAAGGGTTTTTATTTGGTCACGTGACCTGAGCTTGTGCAGTACTTTCGGTTTCACAGTTCTTCCAATGTGGTCGCAATTTCATCAGATGAATCAGTTAAGCTTCAACAAAACAAAACTATAGGTCTACGTATATAATTAGATCTATACTCACATTTTGTTCAGAATTTCTTACAATTATATGAATGTGCACTGTGAAATAAATGTGTAATCACAAAATTTGTTGCCAGTAAATGAATAACAAACAGAACACATTCTCTTATTGATTCAACTTGTAAGCTGAAAATTTAGTGATGTGACAATACTGGACAATTACTGAATTTGTCTGCAAACTGGTTGACATAGAATGATAGATACATGACTTAGAGAACAATAACAACAGGAAATGTGGCTGTTTCAGCTGATGAAACCTACAACCGACTGAGGAGAAGCTTTCTGCCTGGAAGGGAAGACCACCATTGTTGCCAGCAGTACGCGTGACTAACCGTCTCCTGCTGCAGTTAAGAGGACTTCAGTTGGAAGGAAAGAAGTATTCAAAACAGTACTGCAATTCTGCCTCTAGGATTACATGGGTTGTCAGCAAATAAAAAAAGGCTGTCTAAAACTGACAGGGTTTTTGGATGATCTCAGGCTAGTTCTTCAACACCATCTCCTCACAGAAAGACCTATCCCTTCTGCAGACTGTCCTGTGGCTGCCTGTTCTGCTACTGCAACTCATCCTGAAGGAGATATATCTGCTGCTGACATGAATGAAGACACTGTTGAACTTGAAGCAGCCCTATTTCAGCTCACCAAGCAGGGCCAGTGGATGGCTGTTTATTTTGTAGAAAGATTCTATATTGGACAGGTGTTGGAGTTAAAGGAGAATGGCAGCTGGGCGTCAGTCCGGTACCTGAACAGGTCAGGGGTCACACGGACTGTTTCTGCTGGCCTTCACGGGAGGATATTTTTGAAAACACACATGCTGAAGATGTTTTCTACTGGGACTTTGATTGTCTTCCAGTTAGCAATGATGGTCAAATCTGGCGAGCAGATGATGTGGAGGAAATCACCGCTGCATACACAAAAGTGTCATCCGTCTACTGCGAGTAAGCAAACTGTCACAAATCAAGCGGTATGGCTGACATAGGTGCAACCATCCATGTTATTGCAAATGCACCAAGTATCACTTGTTGATTCCTGGGATTCTGACCTGTTAATTGCAAGTGACAGATCTCAGCTAGTTACCGTATATCACACTTTGTCAGTTAAGACTCAGACTAGTTATTACTTCAGAGCACAGTGGCCAGAACTGTTGTCTAGTCTGCTCACATTTATTCTGTTTCAGTGAATTCCCAAGTACAAAACAAAAATGTTACTTAGCTGAAGCTACAGCAAGTCCACCTGAGACTGTGGTTTATCCATCTAAAGTGCAGTGGCTACAACAGCGTCACCTTGCCATGTTGTGATGAATCCTGTGTACTGTTAATGGAAATTTTGGGGCTTTTTAGCCCACACACATTCATTACATGGATGATCTGTGGACAGGAACAATGACAGCCATGCTACATGTAATAGTGATATTGATCATCTACTGCTTTAGATATTGACAGGCACTTGAAGTCAAAACACTATCCAGATGGGTGACTGAGTTTTGCGATTTGTGAGTATTAAGAAAATTATTAACCCTTTGACTCCCGACTTCCTCACCCTATCCACCAACTTCTTGTAGGAAGCTGGTGGATGGGGTGAGGAATTCAAAGGGTTAAGTTTTTGATTTGATCTCTGGTGACGATACAGAATGCTAGTGGGTAGTGTGAGGGAGTCAAAGGGTTAATCAATGTCAAATAAATGTGTATTGTTTTCATTTTTACAGTTTTGAAAGTGTGCTGGTTGAGTGTGTCTTTTTTTGCTGAATCCAGTGATACCAAAAGCATTTTTCTAGCTCAATGGAAAGCAAAGTTATGAAAATGTGTCTCCGGCATGCTTTCGTGTTAAATACTTTGTATCAGTTGGGCATTGGCAAAAACCCTGATAAAGTGATATTTCTGGTTTTTGATAGCAAATGTTATCACTTTCCCTGTATAAGAACTACCTGAAAAAAATCAAACATCATCTATGCATCAGGAATGTCAAGAAAAATGCAAAACTGATCAGAAAATACACATCAGTTCTGTTGTATAGCCTGCTGAAAATGACAATTTTGTTGATTTGCGCTTTGGCGCAGAAATGCGCGTGAAAATTAAATCTTTAAAAATTCGCAACTTTTTTCCTGATTGAGATACAGAAATGCTGTTGGTATCATTAGAATCACAATAAAAAGATCTGTTTATTGGTAATAGTTTAAAAAATCTATAGGTAAATCTCAAAATCTGTTTGGAGTAGCTACTAATACTAATATGTATACTTTTTCATGGTCTCTTCCATTTAAGTGTTACATTTGAATGTTTACACACAAACACAAATCCTGCATTACATTTTTTTAGCTACAGCATTCTGATACTTTTGCCATAGGCAAACGTGAATTCTACTGAAGCAATTATATTTTTAACAAAAGGTTGCAGAACAAGCTCTTGTCTGATCAGCAACTGATCCTCTGCCATTGTGCAGTCATGAAAAGAACTGCTGTGGTTATACATTTACTGAACAATTTTGCATCAAACAGTAGTAATATATCCAAATATAACTAAACAGCACATTGCAGCAAACCACACAGTAGCGACATGTTTAAATTCTTTCACTCCCAATCCACACACCATGCACAAAAACACACACACGATCGTACATTCTCTCACACTCTTTCTAACGCGCGCTCTTTCACATACCCAGATTCTCTCACATACATAAAATGAAAGTAGTTTAGTACTTTACCTTACTGCCTGTACTGGTCTTTGGTTCATACTGCTGTCCAGGTGTCTCCATTTCACTGGTACCACTTCATTTTCTTTTCTTTGAGTCCGTTTGTATTGTTGTACTTATTTCACAACCGCTTCCTCCGTAGCCCCTTTTTCAGATTTTTCTACTTTCAAATTGTGCCCTTGTCTTTTTTTTTATTTCTATTTTTTATCTTCACTTCATTTTTTTTATTATCAATATCATCATTTTGGTACTACTATGACTTGATTTGGCAGGTGTCCAT
>JAPXFY010000033.1:41387750-41500250 GCA_030674185.1 Monoplex corrugatus
AGAGTAAAGAGTAAGAGAAGAAGTACAGTCAGGGAAAGTGCTGCAACTTCCAGCTTAACAATGGAAATTGAAGCAGTTACACATGTTCTCAAAATTTACATTCAACTAGTGAAGTGATTCAGAAATGTCTAGACTGCAACGTTTCTTCAACAAAATAACCATTATTGTAGGATCATTGAAGTTTTTTGTAACATATACGAAAGTTGTATAAAAAGACGCAATGAAGCCTCATGGGAAAAGCAGACGCCGCCTCCATTCACATTCGCCTTTCCCTTTCCCCTTTCCTCGTTGGCGCTACCAGGAATAGGTTTTTGGGGCACCGCAGACATTGCCTGACAAATTTTTTCTCAAGCAGGCTATAAAGCATATTTAGGTAGAAGACAAGAAAACATTTTTAAATATCCATACAGAATCATATCTTTGTCAAAGGATGAAAACATCTCATCAGTAATATGTACGAAATTTTATTCCAATGTTTATGTTATATGTACAGGTCTAAAAGTAATCGTTCAACCAGTGATGTGTTGTGTTGTCAGTGGTGCAGATCCTTCTAAAAGTCAAGGGTTTTCATACCCCCACTAAAAAAAATTGAGGGTTTTCATACCCCCAATAATTTTTTTTTAGGGGGTTTTCATACCCTTTGCCAAAATTTCTGGGGGTATGAGCCACCGATGCAAAGACTCAGTATTTTGTTTTCCCAAGTGATTTTTTGGCCTAATGGTTTAAATAAATTAAATTATAAAAAAGCAAGCAGCATGGCCTTCTACTAAATTAGAATAAAGATCAACTCTTTACAGTGACACATGCCAGTTTCCACACTGACACAGACAACACAGGAGGAATGTTTCCATATTACAAAATTTAATGTGAACTGATTCTGATTCAAGTAACTGTAACTAAGCAATCACATTACTATTGTGTTTAGAAATAAAATATCTGACTGAGACAAAAAAGTACTTCTCGAAGGGCTGCTTTCGGTTTCCGCTGCATTTTCATTGGCCCAGGCAAAGAGTTGTAGAAAAGTGTGACGTAGCCTAGTTACTATTTTTACCGCTAATGTAATGCCCGACCCCAATGCTGCATGTGCCGCGGCGGGCAAGCTAAGTGATGTCGGTCGTGTCGTTAGCTTGCCCGCCGCGGCTAGGCGAGCGAACGGAGCGATAGGTCTATACCCCCACGGCTCAAAACCTTTACGTGATGAGACCAGCAGAGGAAAAATGCTTACGTGACCATACCCTCAAGACGACAAAGTCTTACGTGTTCATACCCTTTTGACATAATTTTTGTACGTGATTTCCATCTTCCTTACGTGATTTACCCCCATCTCTACGTGATCTGCACCCCTGGTTGTATTGGTACACATGGATAATACAGTTCTGCAATATTGTATTGGTACACAAGGATAATACAGTTCTGCACTATGTGGCAGATAGGCCTATCATTTGACTCAGATTGTCATAATGTTCCCTCTGCTTCTGTCTTCTCAAAGAGGTACAACTGTTTCCTCAAATCGCACAAGTTTGACCAATTGGGGGGGGGGGGGGGGCAAACTAAATCAACCAGAATGAGCACAGGTATAAAATAAACACCACTGAAAAACAGAAGAAATGAACTTTGCAAACAATCTTGTCTGCAGCAAATATTTTAACAGCTTTTTTGTTAATATAAGTTATCCAAAATGGTGTGCAAAAACTAAAAGATAAAACTTTCCTGGCAAACTGTAGTTCACTTCCGTATTATACTCCATACTTCCACACATGTTTAGTATCATGTGTATTCATTTTTTCCCCGCTGTTTCACAGGGAATACTGGTCATATGAAAAAGACAAAACAGCCACAAATCCACGTATGTATACACTATCAAACATTGGTTTACAGGTTGCTATGTTGAAATACACATGATTCTGGGAACTTAATGTGATCAATTCAAACTTGTATATGAGTGTTATTAAATGATACAACAAAGACGTTATGAACAGAAATACATAATATATATAAATGTGTAATAGAACAATCATCAAGACAGGAATGCAACTCAAGTGTCTGAGGTGTTCCTTCCAAAGGTTACTTCCCTTTGATTTGTGCCTAAATAAATTGTGAATATCTGCCAAATACTTTTTTTTTAGTGGCACAGCTCAAACCTGTAAAATCAAATGCCAACATGCCATTGATTTATCAACAGCCAGTCTTTACAAACTGTTACTAGTTAGCCAAGATGTAAAGAACAAATATTAGGGAACTTTGACAGATGATGAAAGCTAATCAAAACCAGGGATAAAGAGATAGAAAAGAGAGGAGGAAAAGAGAGGGAGAGAGAGAGAGAGAGATTATGATGATGATGATGATGATGGGGAAAAGAGACAGAAAAAAATGGAGGCAGAAGGTATATATATATAAGACAGGAGAGAAAGAGAAAAGGAAAGAGAAAAGAGACAAGACTGAGGATTATGTGAGAAAGATAGAAAACAGAACAGAGACAGGAAAGAGATAAAGATCATAAGGACTGGTGGTGTAGGAGACACAGGAGAGAAAGAGAATGGACAGGAGAGAAAAGAGGGGGGAGGGAGTACAGGAGAGAAAAGAGGAACAAGGGAAAGTGGGATAGACATATGTGGAGAACAGTTCACCAAGACAATAAACATCTGACAAATAAAACATGAAAGGTTTTGATCAACTTGTGCAACAAGATGTCCATCCAACTTGCAGAAAACTTGACTATTCTTTCAACAACAAAAAAACAAAAACAAAAACAAAAATCCACCAGCCATATCACGTGAGGAGAGAGTTGACATTAAACCTCAATCAAACAAACAAATATGGTTCACAAGTGTAAGTCATGCGAGTACATGTATGTATGCATATGTATGTAAATGAATGTAGATCTAGGTTATCAACATATTGACATTCTTGTAAATCTAACCCCATCAAATGCAGCCATGATCTTTCAAAAATAAATTTGTATCATGTTCTTAGTGATGTGAACCTCCAATAGCACCATAACTAGTCATTCATTGTGATTGTGACCTGTCTTAGTCACTCATGTCTCTATGCTGCCATTAACATGGGTATGTTCTTAGTGACGTGAACCTCCACTAGCAACATAACTAGTCATTCATTGTGATTGTGACCTGTCTTAGTCATTCATGTCACTATGCTGCCATTAACATGGGTATGTTCTTAGTGACGTGAACCTCCAATAGCAACATAACTAGTCATTCATTGTGATTGTGACCTGTCTTAGTCATTCATGTCTCTATGCTGTCATTAACATGGGTATGTTCTTAGTGACGTGAACCTCCACTAGCAACATAACTAGTCATTCATTGTGATTGTGACCTGTCTTAGTCATTCATGTCTCTATGCTGTCATTAACATGGGTATGTTCTTAGTGATGTGAACCTCCAATAGCAACATAACAAGTCATTCATTGTGACTGTGACCTGTCTTAGTCATTCATGTCTCTATACTGTCATTAACATGGGTATGTTCTTAGTGATGTGAACCTCCAATAGCAACATAACAAGTCATTCATTGTGATTGTGACCTGTCTTATTCATTCATGTCACTATGCTGTCATTAACATGGGTATGTTCTTAGTGACGTGAACCTCCACTAGCAACATAACAAGTCATTCATTGTGATTGTGACCTGTCTTAGTCATTCATGTCTCTATGCTGTCCAAAACAAGAGTGACTGCCTGCGCCCAAGCAAACACAAACCAGAAGAACAAGAAAACCAATGTAAGCGCGTCTCCAACAAGACAAAACAAAACAAGCGCAAATTTTCGGCCACTAGCCTTTGTCAAGCGCGAACGCACGGTCACAGACAAATCACAGACACCAAACAATGGATAATAAAAACGGGACTAAAAACTTCCCTGCCGCCTCATCCAGTGGGTAAGAGGCGGCAGGGAAGTTTTTAGTCCCGTTTTTATTATCCATTGTTTGGTGTCTGTGATTTGTCTGTGACCGTGCGTTCGCGCTTGACAAAGGCTAGTGGCCGAAAATTTGCGCTTGTTTTGTTTTGTCTTGTTGGAGACGCACTTACATTGGTTTTCTTGTTCTTCTGGTTTGTCTATGCTGTCATTAACATGGGTATGTTCTTAGTGATGTGAACCTCCAATAGCAACATAACTAGTCATTCATTGTGACTGTGACCTGTCTTAGTCATTCATGTCTCTATGCTGTCATTAACATGGGTATGTTCTTAGTGATGTGAACCTCCACTAGCAACATAACAAGTCATTCATTGTGACTGTGACCTGTCTTAGTCATTCATGTCACTATGCTGTCATTAACATGGGTATGTTCTTAGTGATGTGAACCTCCAATAGCAACATAACAAGTCATTCATTGTGATTCTAACCTACTTTAAAATCACTCATGTCACTATGCTGTCATAAACATGGGTCTTTGGAATAATAAACTTTCCTGACGCAAGTCTCCTGTCTGGTCTGTGCAAGGCCACAAGGACTGGCTATAAGACAGGTGTAGTGCTGCTCTCCTTGAGAAATAATGTTTTCTTCAAGTTTCAAGTCTCTCTCTCTCTCCCTCTATCTTTCTGGGTTTTTTTTCTTCTGTTTTTACTAAAGTTTTGTCTCTTTTTCTATAGATTTGAGTAAGTTGTGATGTCAAGGTCAGCCTGTCATGTTGGCTGTGGGAACTGTATCACTTTTTGAAATTAAAACTGTTACATTTTCTATTTTCAGTTTTTATGTTGTTACAGTTCTGTTTATGTCTTAAAACCGTTCATTGATAATTCTCAAGCTGCTGACAGTTACAGACTTTTCATATGAATAAAGTTGTACAGTTAAGGCACTGTTTAGCAGTTAAGGCTGGTGTAACCACTTGATACGACTAACAGTTAAGGCTGGTGTATCCACTTGATACGACTAACAGTTAAGGCTGGTGTATCCACTTGATACGACTAACAGTTAAGGCTGGTGTATCCACTTGATACGACTAACAGTTAAGGCTGGTGTATCCACTTGATACGACTAACAGTTAAGGCTGGTGTAACCACTTGATATGACTAACAGTTAAGGCTGGTGTATCCACTTGATACGACTAACAGTTAAGGCTGGTGTATCCACTTGATACGACTAACAGTTAAGGCTGGTGTATCCACTTGATACGACTAGCAGTTAAGGCTGGTGTATCCACTTGATACGACTAACAGTTAAGGCTGGTGTATCCACTTGATACGACTAACAGTTAAGGCTGGTGTATCCACTTGATACGACTAACAGTTAAGGCTGGTGTATCCACTTGATACGACTAACAGTTAAGGCTGGTGTATCCACTTGATACGACTAACAGTTAAGGCTGGTGTATCCACTTGATACGACTAACAGTTAAGGCTGGTGTATCCACTTGATACGACTAACAGTTAAGGCTGGTGTAACCACTTGATATGACTAACAGTTAAGGCTGGTGTATCCACTTGATACGACTAACAGTTAAGGCTGGTGTATCCACTTGATACGACTAACAGTTAAGGCTGGTGTAACCACTTGATACGACTAGCAGTTAAGGCTGGTGTAACCACTTGATACGACTAACAGTTCTGTTTGTGTCTCAAAATTGTTCATTGATAACTCTCCAGCTGTTGACAGTAAGACTTTTCATATGAATAAAACTGTACAGTTGAGGCACTGTTTAGCAGTTAAGGCTGGTGTAACCACTTAATATGACCAACAAACTGACACAGACTGACACGTCAACAGTGTTCTTGCCATTGATGAGTAAAATCCTCACCACCCTCTTACATGTGGTGAGGTGGAAAGTTTACAAGTGTAGGCATTAACATGGATGTTCATTTTTCATCCCTTGACAAAAGGGGAAAAAAAAGAGAGAGAGAAAAAAAAAAAAGAAAGATTGTTTCGTGTGGACTGGAGAGAGTTTTGAGTCTGTCTGTGACAAACATGTGTCAACAAGATTCTTGGCTATCTCTACATGGATCTGTAAAAATTCTCTACATGGATCTTTACCAAATTCTCCACATGGATCTTTACCAAATTATCTACATGGATCTGTATAAATTCTTTACATGGATCTGTATAAATTCTCTATATGGATCTTTATGAAATTCTCTACATGGATCTTTACCAAATTATCTACATGGATCTTTACCAAATTATCTACATGGATCTTTACCAAATTATCTACATGGATCTTTACCAAATTATCTACATGGATCTTTACCAAATTATCTACATGGATCTTTACCAAATTATCTACATGGATCTTTACCAAATTATCTACATGGATCTGTATAAATTCTTTACATGGATCTTTACCAAATTATCTACATGGATCTTTACCAAATTATCTACATGGATCTTTACCAAATTCTCTACATGGATCTGTAAAAATTCTCTACATGAATCTTTACCAAATTATCTACATGGATCTTTACCAAATTATCTACATGGATCTTTACCAAATTATCTACATGGATCTTTACCAAATTATCTACATGGATCTTTACCAAATTATCTACATGGATCTGTATAAATTCTTTACATGGATCTGTATAAATTCTCTCCATGGATCTGTATAAATTCTCTATATGGATCTTTATGAAATCTCTACATGGATCTTTATGAAATTCTCTACAAATTCTCAACATGGATCTTTACCAGATTTGGGTCAAAGGTGTCAGCTGATTAGGAGCCATGAATGTGTAAATTTAGTGATCATGAGGCCAAGGTCCATGTCACACAGACCAGAACTGCCTAAGGTAGCACTGTTTGAAGATGGTGTGAACAGTAATTCCTCAGGATTACATTGTTTTCACCATTGTGGTAGCCTGTTCTTGTCCTTGCTTCTTGTCAACTTCTGTTTTAGCTGTTTCTTGACGGTAACAGTGACCTTGAGAAAGACAAATATTATCACATCATTATTGTTTAAAGTCCAGCCAACTGTGCAGAGAGCCCTATCAGGGTTATAACCATATCAACATCTCTTTGAACCTGATTAAAAAAAAAAGGAATATATACTTTAGGTAAATATACCAAACTCTGGATTCTCTTTAACAATTTTCATAACGATAGAAAGCTTGTCAGAATGATAAGATCCCGTATTTTATTTATTTTTCTTCATGAAGGCCGACTCTGCCCCTCTTCCTGAATGCTTTGGCTTTCCAAAACACTTCATGCAGGGAATGATAAGATCCCGTATTTTATTTATTTTTCTTCGTGAAGGCCGACTCTGCCCCTCTTCCTGAATGCTTTGCCTTTCCAAAACACTTCATGCACAGGAATAGAGTGCACATGTTAACATGTACTTTGGTGCTTTCTTGTGTGTGTACGTGTGTGTGTGTGTGTGTGTGTGTGTGTGTGAACAGCAACATATTTTCATCAGGTGAAATTAGACTTGTTCTTCACAGGCAGAATGCATTCACTTGCTGCAGTGCCGAGCCACCTTTCTTTTTTCTTTTGCCCTCTCTTTAGTCCTCTGTGTGTGTATATATATGTGTGTGTGTTTGGTGGATAGGGTGTGGGAGTCAAAGGGTTAAAGTCTGGAGAGGTTAGAGTGGGGGTGGGGAATCCCCTGTCCAAACCTTGACTACTGGAACCCCGCACTTCTTGTATCATAGGCTGTGTTTTTATAACTGTCAGGCCACTGTGTGTGTGTGTGTGTGTGTGTGTGTATGTGTGTGTGTGTGTGTGTGTGTGTGTGTGTATGTGTGTGTGTGTGTGTGTGTGTGTGTGTATGTGTGTGTGTATGTGTGTGTGTGTGTGTGTGTGTGTGTGTGTGTGTGTGTGTGTGTATGCACTCACATTTTTGTGTGTGTGCGTGCATGTTAAGTGTGTATGTTGTGTGTGTGTTTTGTGTGTGTGTGTACGCGCTCACATTTGTATGTGTGTGCGTGCATGTTAAGTGTGTATGGTGTGTGTGTGCATGTTATGTATGTTGTGTGTGTGTGCACATGTGTGTGTGTATACGAGCATGTGTGTTTGTATGTGTGTGTATACATGTATGTGTACATGTATGTGTGTGTGTGCACATGTGTGTGTATATGTGTGTGTGTATACGAGCATGTGTGTTTGTATGTGTGTGTATACATGTGTGTGTGTGTACATGCATGTGTGAGTGCGTGTGTGCACATGTGTGTATATATGTGTGTGCATATGTGTGTGTGTGTGCACAAGTGAGTGTGTGTGTGCGTGAGAGAAAGAGAGAGAGCGAGAGAGAGAGAGTTTAAAAATCCACACTTCACAACTGGTAAAGTTTACTATTTTCTTTTAATGAACTGACATAATAATGATTCCTTCAGCATGTACACAATCTTAACCACTACATAAAACTGATAAAATGGGAGAAAGAGAAAGAAGAGAGGGAGGGGAAGGACAGAGGTCTGCCTGCAAGCAAAATTTATGATGCAAACACTTAAAAAAAAAAAAAAAAAAAAAACAACAACAAAAACCACCAACCTGAAAGCGGGTGGACTACAATCTCACTGAATCAGTTTATATCCAAGAATCCACATGCGTACCCATACCATTGTTCCTTTTGATTCTAGCTGGTCAAAATACTTTAGAGTGAAACCAAACAACCTGTGTTTAACAATTCAAAAACCACAATCAAGCAACTAGATAAACAAATAACAGAAATTCACTCTATGTTCTGAATGCAAACAGTACAATTAACATAAACAATATGTACAGAAGAAGAAGAAAAAAAGTACATTTCCAGACTCCCTTATAAATCACCTGAACAGCTGACAACATTTCCTTTCAAGTTCTTTGCTACTGAGTGTACATGAAATCCTTTAAAATCACCAACTTCACATCTTTTCTGTTTGTTTTTTGTATGAACACCAATAGTGCAAACAGGAATAATATCAACGGTTTTCACTTAGCAGCCACTACAAAGTGGTGCAGCGAGTTAAAACAGAGATACTCTTCACTGAATCGAGACAGGGAGAGGGAAAAGATGGGGGGGTGGGGGTGAGGAGAAACATCACTCCTGGTTTTCAACTCTTATCTCTTTTATACACTGGTAATCTGAATTTTATGAATATCAAAATTTTATCAATCCTAAACCAGACCACAATCATTAACAGCTGTCTGACAAGAAAAAAACACAAAATAAACAACAACAACAAAATCCTCCAGATTCACAAGTCAGATAAGGTCAACAATATCAGTCTGTGGACGAAGACACATCAACTGCCAGTAAAACACAAAATTGACAGAAAAAGGTGGGGATGGATCAGGCACACACACTACGTAAACCAGCATCACGTATCACCAGACATGCCCTAACATGGAATCCCCTAGGGAAGAGAAAGAATGGCCGGCCAAGAAACACCTGGTGAAGAGACCTCCAGACAGACACTAGGATTGGCCTTACCAGGAGACAGCTAGAGGCCAAAGTACAGGACAGAGGACCATAGAGGTCTGTTGTTGACGACCTACACCCCAGAGAGATAAGGGACCAGCCAGGTACGTCACTAACCCAGAACACAAACACACTGGAAGTACCGTAAAGTTCAGGCTACAAGCCGCGACTTTTTTCTCCAGCTTTAACCCCTGCGGCTTATAAAACGATGCGGCTTATTTGCAGATTTTTCCCGATCCCAGGAGCATTACATTCTCGTATATTCTTAGCTTCTCTTTAACTCACCAAAATCGTGTTTACCGTTCATGAATTTTCGGTGAGCTCCATATTAAAATGTTAATTGTTCACGTAAAAGAGTTAACTGTTAACTGCTCAGGTTTTCAATTCAAATCCGCACACACTGAAGCATATGGATCGGTATTCAGATCTGCTCTGCTCAAGCGTACACCCTCATCATGCCGAAAACGGACGTAATGCCTACGAAGCAAACCTTCAAGTTGAAGGCGATCGACCTGGCCATTGAAAAAGTGCGGCTTATAAACCAGTGCGGCTTATGTGTGAATGTAGTTCAGATTTTTCTATAATTTAGTGGGTGCACCTTATATACTGGTGCGCCCAATAGCCCAAACTTTACGGTAAACACCTTTTAATCAACAAGAATCAGATGACTTCAAATTTAACAACATTAGTCCACCACAAAGCCGTCCCTGCCAGAAAGGGAGAGGTCATAGTTAAAAACAGGCAGGCAGTTAAATGTGAAACAGAAGTATAAACTGATGCAAAGAACATGAAGACAGAAAAAACCAGAGAGCAGCTAATTTCTATAATACAGCTCAGCTTGAGCCAACTGTTTGCCCATATTATTTCCAAATCCTAGATGACTATTGTTATTTGTTTAAAATAATTAATTTGTGTATTTTTCAAAGTTTAAAATGATATGACTGCATTACCCATTTGTTAAAAAATTACTGATTTATTATTCTTTGAAAAACGGAGAAAGAAAAATACAAAAATACTTTGTCAGTTTGTTTACATTTACTTACAGCTCTCAGTTCAGACTCATATTTACTGGAAAAAGAATACAATCATATTCAGACTCATATTTACTGGGATAAAATGAAATAACAATCAATATTCAGATCATATTTACTGGATAAAATGAAATAACAATCAATATTCAGACTCATATTTACTGGGATAAAATGAAATAACAATCAATATTCAGACTCATATTTACTGGGATAAAATGAAATAATCAATATTCAGACTCATATTTACTGGATAAAATGAAATAATCAATATTCAGACTCATATTTACTGGGATAAAATGAAATAACAATCAATATTCAGACTCATATTTACTGGATAAAATGAAATAATCAATATTCAGACTCATATTTACTGGATAAAATGAAATAACAATCAATATTCAGACTCATATTTACTGGGATAAAATGAAATAATCAATATTCAGACTCATATTTACTGGGATAAAATGAAATAATCAATATTCAGACTCATATTTACTGGGATAAAATGAAATAATCAATATTCAGACTCATATTTACTGGATAAAATGAAATAATCAATATTCAGACTCATATTTACTGGGATAAAATGAAATAACAATCAATATCAGACTCATATTCATTGGGATAAAATGAAATAATTATTCAGACTCATATTATTGGGATAAAATGAAATAACAATCATTATTCAGACTCATATTATTGAATAAAATGAATGTAAGATAAAATGAAATAATCATTATCCATAATATAATCACATTGAAAGAAATAGCCCCAACCACAAAATACACAGCAATAAAAAAAGACTGGAAGAAAAAAACCAATGAAATGACAGTAACACGTACAACACAACGTGCAACAGAAATTCATCCAACAGTGGGGGGCACAATTTTCTTTTCTTTTCCACTATTCCTGGTTTGTTTTCAGCTGCTCCATGACATGAACGTCTGACTAGCCGGCATAACACAGCCCCTGAAGACCACAGACAAAACCTTCTCAATCACAACACAGCTATAGGGCCAGAGTCCCAATTCACACACACAACAAAGCAGAAACACTCAACATGAACTGGTCTCTCAGTCCGCTGACAAATTTTGACAGAAATGTTATCTTTCTAAACGTCAACTTGCACAAAAAAAAGAAAGTTACATTAATAATAATCACCTTGTTTTCTCGATAATTTTCTTACTGAGGAGAGAGAGACGCATCCAACCTCTTAGGACAGGAAAAAAGTCGTCCAATCCAGTCTGATTACCCCTTCAACTCTCTCATCCCATCTA
Organism: Monoplex corrugatus; assembly: GCA_030674185.1. Lineage (NCBI taxonomy): Eukaryota > Metazoa > Mollusca > Gastropoda > Littorinimorpha > Ranellidae > Monoplex > Monoplex corrugatus. The sequence continues at coordinate 41,399,406 of JAPXFY010000033.1, forward strand.
CCAGCTGCAAAAACTTTAACCCCTTCACTCCTTCACCTTATCCACAGCTTCCTCAGGGAATAAGAGTTCTCTGCATCACTATCTTGACTGATGCTGATTACCCCTTCAACTCTCTCATCCCATCTACCAGCTGCAAAAACTTTAACCCCTTCACTCCTTCACCTTATCCACAGCTTCCTCAGGGAATAAGAGTTCTCTGCATCACTATCTTGACTGATCATGCAGGATAACGCAGGACACTGATGGATAGGGTACGGGACTGAAAGGGTTAAAACAGAAACAAAACAGGAAGACAACAGCCACAAAACAAACACCGACAGTGATATGCCAAGTTCCTCACAACACTACACCTAATCCACAAACACAACTAAACACTTTCTGAAAAAGGGGAAAAGGATAAATTAGTCAAAGACGGAAAAGGAGACAAAGAGGAGACCGCACAGACAAGGTGAGGAGTGTGAGGAAGAGAAGGAGGAGTGGTAGGAAGAAGGGGGAGGGGGGAGGAAGAAGGGGAGAGAGGGAAGAAGGAAGACGCAGTAAGAAAGCAGGTTCAAACACAGAGTTATGGAAACAGCAGCTCAGCATATCGCCACAAGCAGCAGATTGGTTCATTACGTTTCTGTCAACTCTGACTCCTGCACCCTGTCCACCAGCATCCTGCATTGTCAACCACGTTAGCAAAGCAAAAACTTAACCCTTTGACTCCCTCACCCTATCCACCAGCTTTCTGTAGGAAGTTGGTGGACAGGGTGAGGGGTCAAAGGGTTCAGTTTTCGCAGTTGACGGAAAGGGTACAGGAGTCAAACGGTTAAATTCCCTGTTAATCCATACCCTGGACACGGTAATCAGAATCACAAGAAGGGGCACATCACGGAGAGATAAAAAAACCACCAATACTGAAAATCACATACTGACACCATATATTGAAAAATATGTTAAAGAGTAATTACTTCATAGAAATTTCCAGTAAACCAATTCACTCACCACCCGGCAGTAAACAACAATAAATGATTAAACAAACACCAACAGTACGTTATTCTGTTACATACCAGTAAGCACTTGACAATAAATCAACTCAATGGCTGATGTGACAAAAGTATAACAGACCAAAACACGACAAACAAACAACCAAAAACTTCACACATACCAAACAGAAAAGACTCAATTCATCTCTTCAATACATCCTAACACAAAATGGTCAGACTGCTACTAAACAGACACATGAATTATTCATAAAACTATAAAACTGACACACGAATAACTCATAAAACTCCACAAACCGACATAAAAAAAAAAAATCTATATAAAACTCCACAAACCAACACACGAATAAATCATAAAACTACAAAACAAAGAAAAATCATAACTGCCACTGCCAAGCACAATAATACTACTGAAAACAAGAACAGAATAAATGGGCATGTCTGTGGACAATGTATGTCTGATGCAAGCGATAATGTAGTCGTGTGTGCTGTCATGTATGCGCATTGCTTGTGTAAACTGTAACTCTTACCTTACAAGTATGACCAAAACCAAATCAAGGCATTCATTTTAACCTTTTAACTCCCACATCCTATCCACCAACTACAAAAACTTAACCCTTTGATTCCCTCACCCTATCCACCCGCTTTCTGTTAGAAGTTGGTGGATAGAATGAGGGAATCAAAGGGTTAAATTTCTGCTTTGCTAGTATGGTTGACAATGCAGGATGCTGGTGCGCAGGGTGCAGGAGCCAAAGGGTTGAAGTCTGTGCAGTCTTGTGACCCATTTACAAGAAAAAAAATCCATCATCCACTGTCACTAACTCCAGGCAAACATAACTGAACTCTGATCTCACACCAAGACAAAAAGCAAGCAAGCCAAGAATATATCATAAATCAAATATATTCCTTTCCCTCATTTTCAACAGTCAGGCCATCTGGTTACAACAGAAAATAAATCAATTCAATGCAAATTACATTTTGACTGACACTTCCAACTCAGCTGTATGACGGGAAGATGTATGGGTAGATGTATGCAGATATGCAGTGTTGAATGAACACAGAAATGGTCCCTTATTGTATGGGAAGTAATGCACATGCTGTACAGCGAGTTTTTTTGTCCTGCGATGGCTTTTTCCCTTTAGCCAGTAACTACTCCATGAAAGAGCCCACCACACGTAGTTGATACACTGTGACAGTCACTGCCAGAAATGTGGTTGGCATTAATGTAATGAGTTAAAACATACATGTAGTTGATATATTGTGACAGTCATTGCCGAAATGTGGTGGCACGGATGCTATGAGTTACAACAAAGTGTATGAGTACACACACACAATCCTGTTACACAAAAATTCCTCTCTTGATTGTTTTTTTGGTTTTCTTGAATGGGCGTGCATCTTTTTATCCCGCATTTCCTAATCTAATGTCTTTGTTGACTTTTCTATTATGCTCCACAAAAGCCACTTAGCCAACATTTGTGCCCGTCTTACTTTGTTCATTCACTTTCTATTCAAAGCATTAACCCTATATATTTACACCATCTTGATTCTGTCACTGCAGTCTAATCAAGTTTGATGTGTTTTGAAATACAAGCTGACCTGTAAATGATTCAAAGCAGATGGTGGCACTCCCAAAACCTGACCACAAACACAAGAAGAAAAACTTGAGTGCTTATATTCAATGATAATGAGTTCAGTATGCAGATCTTGAATCAGGACAGAATATCATAATGGTTATCAACTGTCAGACTTCTTTTAGATAAGCTGAAATCATGCGCAGCACGGACAGCCTGAACCTCTCTGAACAGAAGTGAGCCTGAGTTTATTCACTCAACAGTCCCCATTCAGCTCACTTAACTCAAATGCTGCACACACTGCAAATCAACTTAATATTATTCATTATTCATTCATATTCATTTCTTTTTGTCACAATGAAGATTTCATGTGAAACTCAGGCTGTCCCTCCCTTGACAATTCATCATGGCAGTGCAACATCACCTTTTCTTTATATTTATTTTTTTCAGAAAGGCAAGAATGCTAACTGGACTTCAAAGGGAAGGGGTCAGAACAGCAGACCTTCTCTTGTCTGTATTTCTTCTCTGAATGCAGGAATGAAGGAAATACAAGTACGATGAGAATCCAGAAACAAGGGAAGTAATGAATCAGACAAAACCAGGAACAGAAGAATTTATTCATATGATGGTGCTATACAATCATTTCTAAATATTCAAAAAAAATGTTTCACAATTGTTTCTTATCATTCAAGCCCAATAGTGTTTTTACAATGATTTCTAATCATTCAAACAATACAGACAGGTGCAAAAGTCAAGGGGAAAGATGTCAGACTTCCAGTCAGAAGGTCTGGGGGATCAATCCTAACCATAAGTACTTCCTGCTTGATGGATAAGCAGTGGACAGTTTCCTGATCTCTAAGGCCAAAGTGTGTGCAGACCTGTCTGTTTTTTTTTTTTTTCAATGTATCTGTTCATTTGGAAAATTCTTCCTTACAAAATTAAAATGAACTGAACAACAAAAAAAGCAAGCAAACAAACTGCCAACAGAATGAATGCACAATTTTTTTTTTTTTTTTTTGGGGGAAAAATTTTGCGTAGTTCTGCTTTGCCAAGCAATTGAGGGAGTGAGGGAAGGGGAGACAGAGAGACACAGAAAGAGGGAGAGAGGGAGGGAGAGAGAAAAAAAGTAACAAAATCAGTAATAAACTGACAAGTGAACACCAACACCCAAACATGAAAAATAACAGTACTTCTCCTTCCAGAGATCATAATTCACATTGTTACATAAAGTTAATGCTTAGAATTGGTACATTGACATATACTCCATAATTATTCAGTACACAATTTGTCAAAACAGTGTGGGAGGGGGGGGGGCAGAGAGAGGGGAGAAAGAGACAAGAAGAAGGGGGCAGAGAAAGAGGGAGAAAAAAAGCGAGAGGGAGAGGGAGGGACAGAGGGGTAGAGAAAGAAAAGGGAGAGAGGCGGGGGGGGGGGGGGGGGAGGGAGAGGGGGGGAGAGAGAGAAAAAAAATGAGAGAGAGAGAGAGAGAGGGGCAGTAGAATTTTCAACAAATTGACATTTTGATGATTCAATGTCTTTTAAAGCTTCAGCCCAATCAACATGAAGGGCTGATTTCAAAATGCACGATAAAATATCAACATTCAGAATGAGAGAGAGAGAGTGGGAGAGAGAGTGTGTGTGCAGTAGAATTTTGACAAATTTGACATTTTGATGATTTAATGTCTCTTAAAGCGTTCAGCCCGATGAAGAACAGGGGCTGATTTCATATAACATGATACAATAATGACAAATTCAGAGAGAAAAGAGAGAGAGAGCAGAGAGCTACAAGTTCATGAAGACACTAATGTCAACTTGAGTCATTTATTACCAATTTTCTGCTTACATAAGCACCAACATACACACATACCGAACACCTCAATTTAACAAAATGTATAAAGATAATATCCCTTCCCCATCTGACAAACACCACACACACACACACATACAATCACAAACAATTCGGTGGCTCAAAGATTTACTTGCCTCCTTTAAAACAGTAATCGCAAGTGACTAGCCATTTTACTGAGAGATGTGTTTAGTCTAGTAGTCATTAAGTAATCCCCTCACTGGCCCCTCTCCTTTTATACATACATACATACATGTATACATATTTTTTTTCAAATGAGAAAAGTGGAAAGACCTATAAGCTCCAGTACAAACTTGTCGAGTTGTATGGTTTACTTGTGATTCCTATGTGGGTTTTTTTTTCAATGCTTTTCAAGTTCTATGGCATACAAAAAACCCAACAAACAAACATGGCAGAACACTGTGTCAAAAATACATTTACAATGTTTTCACACAGCACACAATGACTCATGCTGTCACAACATGACAGACCCTGTGGCTATGATGGAAAAGGCCACAAGTGTACCATAGAGTATAACAAAGACCCCCAGGAAACTGTGAGTGTGGTGTGACAAGAGTCTGCGACTATGGTAGAAAACGACAGAACAAGAGGAATTTTCCAGGTGAGGAATTTCCAGGTAAGAGGAATTTTCCAGTTGAGAGGAATTTTCCAGGTAAGAGGAATTTTCCAACTAAATTCCTGTTTGGCTAGCTAACACACTTATCATACCCAACTAATGTAGAGTGGCGCACGATCGCTCTATTTTTGGCTGTAACCTAACCCAGTGATTACTGAGAATTTGGTCAACAGATACCTCCAGGTGGCGCTTCATCCCACCTGAACACCCAGGTCTCTTTTTCCGGCCGCATGCCCATAGTGAGCAGACATGCCTTTTGGCGCTCTTCCAACTTGCAGCCAACAAGAAGAACATCAGTAAAGAGTTTTTGTCTTTGCTGTGGTTTTGGTCTGCCGCTATGGTGTGACAGCTATGTTACTATGGTGTGATTCAAATAGGGGTTGACATGTATCCCAACACACCCACATCTCATGACTATATCACAACAATGGCTACACAACAAAACGCAGTAACTCTGGCAAACCACTTCAAACGACGCACAAGTGACATATGTAAACATGAATTCAATACAGAGAATCAAGACATCCCCGAACCCCCAAAATGAAAACATTTACACACACACAGACACACTCTCACACACACTGACAGGAATATAACAAGGCTTGATAACAATTTAACCCAACACCCTTTTAACACGACGGAACCATGTGACACAACTCCTCTCATGGCGAATGCAAGCACGCATGCATGCATGGACGCATTCCTTTTTTTTTTTCTTGACTTTTTAAAAAATATTTTTTTGCATAGCGTGAGCTCCTTAGTTGCTCTTCTTGGCTTTGGTGCGCGTGCGCACGCTGCCGTTCTCTGTGGCGGAGTTCTGGTCCACTTCAGGCAAAGAATTGTAGTCCTCATCTCCACTTCCTGCTGCTGTGAACACAAGACATCAGTGTTATTGTTTATGTTATTGTTATTGTTTACCGCCCAGCAGACTGCGCACAGCTATAACCATCACAAAACATACACAATACCTCTCTGGAAAAGAACAGTAAAAGAAAATTAACTATATGTATCAATGCATCTGTACACATAACCAAAGGATATGCCCCTGGCATTGACCATTCCATCCTGTTTACCACCAAGAGGTTAAAAAAAACATAACCTCAATACAAATTTCACAACCTCAATACAAATTTAAATATAATTAAGGATACTAAAAATGTGTGAAAACGGCCTATAATGCCTTAAGAGTCAAAAATGTATCTAATACATGTACCCAACTATCAATCCTCAGAGGAAGTATGTAAGGCTTTACAGAACACGTATAGGTGAGCAGACCACCATCAAGGCAGAAAACGACAGAGATGACAGAAAGCAATGGAGCAAGGTAGAAACAACGCGAGTGAATAAAACGGAGGAAATTTCTGGCACAGAATGTCCAGAAGGTGGAGATCCTGTTTACACTGAAAAAGCCCCCACCATACATAAAGAGACAAGACCCAACTTCATTAACAAAGTTAGTTAACAAGTTAACATATTGGAAAAACTTCCACACGGTAATTTCCTTACACACATCATCACAAAGTAAGGGGCATCATCACAATAAATGGTAAAAACCACTGGTCTTCACATATAATAATAACAATAATATTAATGATATTACTACTCAGGGCTGTTAGTGGTAAAATCTGTTTTTCCCTGAAAATTGGCCGGGGTCCAGGGGCCGCCCAGGCCCTGGTGGGGTCCAGGGGCAACGCCCCGGTGGGGGGTGCAGGGGGCAAAGCCCCCCTTTCGAAAATTGAAAATATGACATTTTGAAGCCAATCAGAGGGCCTATCCTGGCAGCAAACTGGGTAATTTTTAGTTCACAAAAAATTAACAAATCAATGGATCAATTTGTGTTTAGAGTAACTTTCTGAAACCACATGACATATATAGCACTTGGTTTTAGAAAGTCATTCTAAACACAATTTTTTTGTATTCATGCAATAATTCTTAATGTCAAGGCGTACTGCAGGTTCAACTTAAGAGAGCTCTCTATACTATTCCCTTACAGAACTTGGTTTTTTTTTTTGTTTTTTTTTTTTCTTTCGCGGAAGCACTTTGACTTTCCCTGAAATGGGATCACTGTATTCGCGGATTTCCGCGAAATCGCTGAACTCTAACAGCCCTGACTACTACTACTATCACTACTACTACTATTAATAATGATGATGATAAAAATACGAACACCTCTTACACAGCGCAACAGTGAAGACATTTAAGTCGTCAGACTTCCAATCAGACAGACAGTCTAAGTTAAACAGAAAGGTGTGTGTTTGATCCTGCCAGGTGAGTAAATGTTGAAGATTATCCCCACTTCCATGGTCAGTATGTGTGTGCACACCTGTCACCGCATCAACCCCTTCTGTGTCAACACTGAATGTCTTTTCACCGACTTCTAAACCACCCAGCTGAGTATTCTGCAGTTAACACGGTCTCTTGCAATCGTTGAGCTCATACACTTGTAAGACGTGGTTAAGCTTTGTGCTATAACACAAACATTCACACTGGATTTCAGCAGACTGGACATCTCTGTCAACAGAGCTACAGACATAAGGTCTTATGTCTCAAGTTCACTCCCAGTCCCTAACATAAACACTGGTCTGTTGGCTGCCCATCATAACATTCCAGTCACTCTGGGGGTGTCAGCTTACTGTTTCAGTGGTCCTGTTCACCCCCCTCCTCATTTCAAGACCTTCCAGTGCATAGTAATTGACACAGGCTTAAGGAGTCTGCTAGATAATTACTGGCAGATTTGGATGGAGCGCATATAGAACTGTCCCTGTATAATGAATCATTTTGAACAAAACTCAAAACTTGTAACTCGTATTAAATTTGGTGTGTCTGCTTGAAAATCTTAGATTCAAGCCAGCAGAGGAATTTTTCCAGTGGATTCCTGCAAAACTTACCATATCACACTAATGCAGAGTGGCACACGATTGCTTGGGAAAAAAGAGAGGAATTTTTCCAATAAATTCCTGCTAAGCTAGTACACTTACCATATCACACTAATGCAGAGTGGTACACGATTGCTTGGGACAAAAGAGAAGAATTTTTCCAGTAAATTCCAGCTAAGCTAGTACATTTACCATATCACACTAATGAAGAGTGGCACACAATTACTTGGGCCAAAAGAGAAGAATTTTTCCAATAAATTCCTGCTAAGCTAGTACACTTACCATATCACACTAATGTAGAGTGGCACACAATTACTTGGGCCAAAAGAGAAGAATTTTTCCAATAAATTCCTGCTAAGCTAGTACACTTACCATATCACACTGATGCAGAGTGGCACACAATCACTTTATTTTTGGCCTGAGCAATTGTGTGCCACTCTTCATTCGTTGGATACAGTAAAGTGTATGGCGCTAAACTAAAACACATCTAATGTTTGGAACCAACAACTAATGCCAGCTAACACAGAGGACGACAAAGACACAAAATCAGCGAGTGTGGTGAGTGTACCTTTGCCCGGCTTCTTCTTGCTGGGAGAGCGCGCCTTTCGGCTGGCACTGCTCCGCTCACGCAGTTTGCGCAGCTGGAAGGTGATAAAGTTCCACATCAACCAGGCCTGCATCAGACAGATGGCTGCCAGACATTGGATCCTGAAACACACACAGTCAGTGGTCAGTGTGACCTCTAGGTCACAGAAACAGACCCAAAGCCTTATGTACAGTCAGTCACACACAGTCTGTGGTCAGTGTGGCCTCTAGGAGGTCACAGAAACAGACCCAAAGCCTTATGTACAGTCAGTCACACACAGTCTGTGGTCAGTGTGGCCTCTAGGAGGTCACAGAAACAGACCCAAAGCCTTATGTACAGTCAGTCACACACAGTCTGTGGTCAGTGTGGCCTCTAGGAGGTCACAGAAACAGACCCAAAGCCTTATGTACAGTCAGTCACACACAGTCTGTGGTCAGTGTGGCCTCTAGGAGGTCACAGAAACAGACCCAAAGCCTTATGTACAGTCAGTCACACACAGTCAGTGGTCAGTATGGCCTCTCATCAACATCAGGTGCCCTGCCGCATGACGTTGGCGATCACAGACTTCCATTTGTCCCTATCTCTCGTTGCCCCTAGCATCTCCCCCACCCTCCTCGTCCCCAGACACTCTGCAAGTCCGTCCAGCATTTTCTCCCTGGGTCTACCTGGTGCTCTCTTTCCCTCCAGCTTTCCCGCTGTGACCAGGTGCTCCAAATCCCCCTTCCTCATAAAATGGCCTCTAAATGTTGCCTGTCTTTTCCTAATCTTCCTTATGAGTGATCTACTTGTGTCTGCCTCCATCAAGACTGTCTCGTTTGTTTTCTTTGCTGTCCATGGAACTCTCAACATCCTTCTTAGAAACCACATCTTGGCTGCCTCAATCTTGTTCTGGCTTTGCTTGCTGACTGTCCACGCCTCACATCCGTACAACAGTAATGGTTCTATATAACATTCAAGGACTCTCTTTCTGATGTTAATTGATAGGCGTTTGTTGGTAAGAATGGCCTCTACCATGTCAAAAAGAGGACCAAAGGACTTACATAGTGGCAAGACAGGAGCTGTTTGCTCCCCCTCTACACAATATGGGGGCATCTCTTATTCCATTTACTGATCATTCTATACAGTAATATCAGTAAGTGTGCATGCCATCACTCACCCAACAGCAGGCCAGTCTCTCCATTCATGTCTACTTTCACTTTCTCACTCAAGTCATATAAACGACTGCAACATCAATTCTACCGACACCTTGCATCATTTCTTTGGGCACCTCCTCTACACGTTTGCCTTCCTAACTCTTTACCAGCAGATGTTGACACATTTGTCTGACCATGTGATAACACTAATGGACCGAGTCTAGAAAAAACTGAAAAACAAAAACTACAAAATCTGTTTCCCTCTGGTGAAAAGGTAGGACACCATTTTCAACTCCTTCAGAAATGACCTACATACTTACCTGTCAATGGTTTGTCTTTGGATTTGACCGGTCAAATGTTATATAGAACCAATACTGTTGTACGGTTGCGAGGCGTGGACAGTCAACAAGCAAAGCCAGAACAAGATTGAGGCAGCCGAGATGTGGTTTCTAAGAAGGATGTTAAGAGTTCCAAGTAAACAAACGAGACAGTCTTGATGGAGGCAGACACAAGTAGATCATTCATAAGGAAGATTAGGAAAAGACAGGCAACGTTCATAGGCCATTTTATGAGGAAAGGGGAATTGGAACACCTGGTCACAACGGGAAAGCTGGAGGGAAGGAGAGCACCAGGTAGATCCAGGGAGAAGATACTAGATGGACTTGCAGAGTGGCTGAAGACTGGGAGGGCGGAAGAAATGCTTGAGGCAACATAGAGATAGATGGAAGTCCATAATCGCCAACGCCATGGGGCAAGGCACGTGATGATGATAAATACTGTACAACCTGTGCCAGTACACACAGGTGTAAAAGTTAGAAAACAAATGAAAGGTTCACCTGGCCTAAACACCCTGTATATGTACACACATGAGGAACATCAGATACGCACGTTAAAGACCCTGTAAGCCAGGGCAGTGTCCAGGGGCTTATGGACACATGAAAACACCCAGCAGGGACACCCACCAGAGTATGCTGCGTAGTGTGCAGCAAAATACACCCTGCACAGTCTGGGTAAAACAATGTGTATACATGCAATCTACAAATAATCAGAACAGGAAACAATAAAACAAACAAAAAAACTGACCAGAAACACAAAGAAAGACAAACACATTTATAAAGAGTAATACACGCGCACAAATGAATGCATGCATGCTCATACACACACACGCGCGCGCCCCCCCACACACACACACACATACATACTCATACATGTACACACACACACATACACACACAAGCAGTGACTAACCTGACCAGCTGAGTGTTGTAGTTTCCAGTGGCAGGGTTTACACTATCCTGACTAGCCTGCTCCAGTCCGTACCTGTCACACACACACACACACACACACGTACACAAACACACAAACAAATGCTGATAACAATAACAGACACACTATTCAAGGCTTTCTAAGGCCATCCTTTACCACAGCCAATGTATATTACATATAAACAACAGACACAGCCAATATATGTATATATATATAATAAACAGCAGACAAATAATGACAAAGATGCACAACGCTGTATACACTTTTGTCACTGCCAGTTGACAGCAGCAAATTTCACCAAAATAATGGACAGCACTGCAGGGATGTCTCGCCTTGGCAGGGATGTCTCGTCTTGTCAGATAGCTTTCGGATAATAGGTCTTGTCAGGATGATAGGCCTTGTCAGGATGTCAGGATAGGCCTTGTCAGGATGTCAGGATAGGCCTTGTCAGGATGATAGGCCTCATCAGGATAGGCCTCATCAGGATGATAGGCCTCATCAGGATGATAGGCCTCATCAGGATAGGTCTCATCAGGATGATAAGCCCTGTCAGATGTCAACTTGTCAGATAGGCCTTGTCAGGATGTCTGGCTTTGTCAGGAGAATGTCAGGCCTTGTCAGGAGTCGGGACTTGTCAGGATGTCAGGCTTGTCAGGAGAATGTCAGGCCTTGTCAGAATGTCAGGCCTTGTCAGAATGTCAGGCCTTGTCAGGAGAATATCAGGCCTTGTCAGGATGTCAAGGCCTTGTCAGAATGTCAAGCCTTGTCAGAATGTCAAGCCTTGTCAGGAGTCAAGCCTTGTCAGAGTGTCAAGCCTTGTCAGAATGTCAAGCCTTGTCAGGAGTCAAGCCTTGTCAGAGTGTCAAGCCTTGTCAGAATGTCAAGCCTTGTCAGGAGTCAAGCCTTGTCAGAGTGTCAAGCCTTGTCAGAATGTCAAGCCTTGTCAGGAGTCAAGCCTTGTCAGAGTGTCAAGCCTTGTCAGAATGTCAGGCCTTGTCAGGAGTCAAGCCTTGTCAGGAGAATGTCAGACCTTGTCAGAATGTCAGACCTTGTCAGAATGTCAAGCCTTGTCAGAATGTCAGGCCTTGTCAGAATGTCAGGCCTTGTCAGAATGTCAGGCCTTGTCAGAATGTCAAGCCTTGTCAGGAGTCAGAATGTCAAGCCTTGTCAGAATGTCAGGCCTTGTCAGAATATCAAGCCTTGTCAGGATGTCAGGCCTTGTGAGAATATCAAGCCTTGTCAGAATGTCAAGCCTTGTCAGAATGTCAAGCCTTGTCAGGATCAGGCCTTGTCAGAATGTCAAGCCTTGTCAGGATGTCAGAATATCAAGCCTTGTCAGAATGTCAAGCCTTGTCAGAATGTCAGGCCTTGTCAGGAGAATATCAGGCCTTGTCAGGAGAATATCAGGCCTTGTCAGGAGAATGTCAGGCCTTGTCAGGATGTCAGGCCTTGTCAGGAGAATGTCAGGCCTTGTCAGGAGAATGTCAGGCCTTGTCAGAATGTCAGGCCTTGTCAGGAGAATGTCAGGCCTTGTCAGGATGTCAGGCCTTGTCAGAATATCAAGCCTTGTCAGAATATCAAGCCTTGTCAGGAGTTAGGCCTTGTCAGAATGTCAGGCCTTGTCAGGAGAACGTCAGGCCTTGTCAGGAGAATGTCAGGCCTTGTCAGAATGTCAGGCCTTGTCAGGAGAATGTCAGGCCCTGTCAGGATGTCAGGAGAATGTCAGGCCTTGTCCGGATGTCAGGAGAATGTCAGGCCTTGTCCGGATGTCAGGAGAATGTCAGGTCCTGTCAGGAGAATGTCAGGCCTTGTCAATGTGTGGCCAAAGGAAGGGGAGATCATCAACTCTTACAGGATGGGATACTGTGCAATTCTGTCACTACACTGCATCCCACTTTCACTTTACCTAGTGGAGTCATTAAGGATATGCCCTGTAAACTGTTGCTAATCAGCACACTAGAGTATGTGCAATCAAATATGGTTTTTAATTTAATTCTTTAATACAGCCGTAGCCAACATTGAGTCAGTAGACTGTATTCAGAATCTTATGCCAGGCGGTCAGACAGACACAACTGGTAGTCGTCCTGAAGTTACTGTAGCACCATTATGAATGAGGGAAACCACCAAGCACGGTTACACTCACAGATGATATTATGGCGCTGTGGGATTTCATGGTTTCATGGTTTATCATGTTTTCTTATTTTATAATCCACCTGTATTTCATGGTTTTGTGGTCAACAGTTTATGGTTTCACAGTTTACATTTTACGGTTTCATGGTTTATATTTTATAGTTTCATAGTTCATATTTCATGGTTTATATTTTATAGTTTCATAGTTCATATTTTATGGTTTATATTTTATAGTTTCATGGCTTATACTTTATAGTTTCATAGTTCATATTTCATGGTTTCACGGTTTATATTTTATAGTTTCATGGTTTATATTTTATAGTTTCATAGTTCATATTTCATGGTTTATATTTTATAGTTTCATGGCTTATACTTTATAGTTTCATAGTTCATATTTCATGGTTTCATGGTTTATATTTTATAGTTTCATGGTTTATATTTTATAGTTTCATAGTTCATATTTCATGGTTTATATTTTATAGTTTCATAGTTTATATTTCATGGTTTATGTTTCATAGTTCATATAGTGGCCATGATCACCAATGTCATGTGGAGGACACTTGACGATTATGAGCTCCTATTTCACGGTTTCAAAGTTTATATTTCATGGTTTCATAGCTAGTATTTCCTGGTTTATGTTTCAAGGTTACATTTCGTGGATTCTTTGTTTACATTTCAGGGCTTCATGGTTTATAAATCATGGTTCCATAGTCTATATTTCATAGTTCGCATTTCATGATTACATAATTCATATTCTGCAATTTCACAGTTTTTATCCCAAGGCTCATATTCCATGGTTTCATTACTTATGTTTCATGGTTTCATAGTTTATACTATACGGTTCTGTAGTTTATTAACAAAATTCACAGAATATAGCTGCATGCATACCACTGGCAAACAAAATCACTATAACCTGATATTGGTAGAAGTATGACTGTAACATCATTACGAATGAGGGAAACCACCAAGTACTGTTACACTCACCCTATGACTGTAACATCATTACGAATGAGGGAAACCACCAAATACTGTTACACTCACCCTATGACTGTAACATCATTACGAATGAGGGAAACCACCAAGTACTGTTACACTCACCCTATGACTGTAACATCATTACGAATGAGGGAAACCAACAAGTACTGTTACACTCACCCTATGACTGTAACATCATTACCAATGAGGGAAACCACCAAGTACTGTTACACTCACCCTATGACTGTAACATCATTACGAATGAGGGAAACCACCAAGTACTGTTACACTCACCCTATGACTGTAACATCATTACGAATGACGGAAACCAAGTACTGTTACATTCACCCTATGACTGTAACATCATTACGAAAACCAAGTACTGTTACATTCACCCTATGACTGTAACATCATTACGAAAACCAAGTACTGTTACACTCACCCTATGACTGTAACATCATTAGGAATGAGGGAAACCAAGTACTGTTACACTCACCCTATGACTGTAACATCATTAGGAATGAGGGAAACTAAGTACTGTTACACTCACCCTATGACTGTAACATCATTAGGAATGAGGGAAACCAAGTACTGTTACACTCACCCTATGACTGTAACATCATTAGGAATGAGGGAAACCAAGTACTGTTACACTCACCCTATGACTGTAACATCATTACGAATGACGGAAACCAAGTACTGTTACACTCACCCTATGACTGTAACATCATTACGAATGACGGAAACCACAAAGCCTGGTCACACTAACCGACCTGGTACTTCAGTGTTAAGTAATAATGGTTAACCCTTTTATCACTGCATTTCCAGCTTGACACTTACGCTGTGTACTGGCCACCAACAACCAGAGCACAGTCGTATACTGTTTATGCAAGCAGAGCACTGGGTGGCCCATGACGTTACCATCACACAGTCACAAGTTTGGAACCTCATCATCCATCTTGCTAAGCCTCTGACCAAAATGAGCAGTGGAGAAGTCTCATCATTCAGACCAGGTACAGCTGTTTGTGGCTGTAAAACAGCCTGCTGAATACAGCTGACTAAAGCTGTCAACTTCTATGGCTGATTCAAACAGGTGAAAATGATGACAAGGTTAAGTGCAGCCAGCCTGTTGAATAGAACTGACTAATGTTGACAACTCCTGTGGCTGATTCAAACAAAAGAAAATAATGAAAGGTTAAGTACAGACAGCCTGTTGAGTAGAACTGACTAAAGTTGTCAACTCCTGTGGCTGATTCAAACAAAAGAAAATAATGAAAGGTTAAGTACAGCCAGCCTGTTGAGTAGAACTGATTAATGTTGTCAACTCCTGTGGTTGAATCAAACAGGTGAAAATAATGAAAGGTGAAGTACAGACAGCCTGTTGAGTAGAACTGACTAATGTTGTCAACTCCTGTGGCTGATTCAAACAGGTGAAAATGATGACAAGGTGAAGTACAGACAGCCTGTTGAGTAGAACTGACTAATGTTGTCAACTCCTGTGGTTGATTCAAACAGGTAAAATAGGACAAAAGATTAAGTACAGCCAGCCTATTGAGTAGAACTGACTAAAGTTGTCAACTCCTGTGGTTGATTCAAACAGGTGAAAATGATGACAAGGTGAAGTACAGACAGCCTGTTGAGTAGAACTGACTAAAGTTGTCAACTCCTGTGGTTGAATCAAACAGGTAAAATAGGACAAAAGATTAAGTACAGCCAGCCTGTTGAGTAGAACTGACTAATGTTGTCAACTCCTGTGGCTGATTCAAACAGGTAAAATAGGACAAAAGATTAAGTACAGCCAGCCTGTTGAGTAGAACTGACTAATGTTGTCAACTCCTGTGGTTGAATCAAACAGGTAAAATAGGACAAAAGATTAAGTACAGCCAGCCTGTTGAGTAGAACTGACTAATGTTGTCAACTCCTGTGGTTGATTCAAACAGGTGAAAGTGGTGACGGATTAAGTACCCTTTGCATGTATCTCATCTGTCTACCTATGTACAAAATCCTTTGCATATAAGTACATCTCATCTGTCTTGCATATCAGTACATCTCACCTGTCTATGTACAAAATCTCCTGCATGTAAGTATACCTCATCTGTCTTATCTATGTACAAAGTGTACAAATACCTACCAGAAGGTGAGGACGGCCAAAGTGATGGTGCCCAGCCGAACCAGGACAAACAGCACGTTGAAGGCCATGAACCTGCAACAGACCAACACAGACATTCCTCACTATTCCCTTTCACACTCTGTATGTTATCAAACATTTGCAAGAACTGATACATCAAACACTGGCAATACCCGATAATAGCACAACAGGGGACTCAGTCTCAGCCTCAGAAAGGCAGATAGGTCCTCATGGGTAAAACTGACATTTTAACTGCCACTTGTTTTCAGGGCTTTTCTCACAGTGTACAATTAGCTTCACAGTGAAAATCACCCTAGAAAAGCAATTACTGTTACTGTTCAAAGCCCAGCCAACTGTGCAGAGCCATATCAGAGCGATAACCATTTCAAAATGTACGCAACACCTTGTTGGAAAAAAAAAAGACCACCCGGAAAAGGAAAGTACACATATCAATTGTACACATAATTTAAGGATACGCCCCTGGTGTTGATATTCCATCCAATATATTCAAATTAATTTTTTTTTGTTACAGAATTTTCAACTGAATTCAGTTCAATTCAATACCGTTATATTAATCCAATTTTGGAAAATAAAATGTGCACACACTGAACTCCCACCACAAGTACATCATTCTGTTACCTACACAACACACAATCACAAATCTATAATAAAACATAAAAAAATAAAAACACCTAAACAGATCAAATCATCCATAAAAAAAAAAAGGCAAAGAACGATCATGGCATATACTGTAACTTCACACATGAAATCCCTTACAGGGAGCAAGTAGACAGGAGTGAAGGGTTAAGTTTTTGCTTTGCTATCGTGGCTGATAATACAGGAAGATGGTGGACAGGGTGAAGGAGTGAAAGGGTTAAGTTTCTGCTTTGCTATGACAGTTGATAATACAGGAAGGTGGTGGATGGGATGCGGGAATGAAAGGGTTAAATTTGTGCTTTGCTATCATGGCTGATAATATAGGAATATGTACTGGGAACAAACAGCTGCAATGAGAATAGAAAACAATGTAAGCTCTTTCCAAAACATCAAGAGAGGACTCAGACAGGGTTTGTGTTTTGTCACCAGATCTGTTTTCACTATATAGCGAAAACATCATGAGAAACCTAGAAGACTCTGGATTTAAGGTTGGAGGGGAAATGATAAACAACATTCGGTACGCAGATGACACTGTTCTAATTGCAGAAAATGAAAGGGACCTACAAAACCTTGTGAACATACTAGAAATAGAAAGCAAAGGTAAGGGGTTGGAACTAAACAGCAGGAAGACTGAAGTCATGGTGATCAGTAAAAAACATGAAATCCCCTCATGCAAAATAACAGCAAATGGCACAACCTTGACACAGGTTAATAAGTTCAAATACCTGGGAACGGTCATTTCATCAGACGGCAGATGCACATCAGAAATAGCTGGCAGAATCGGCCAAGCCAAAATAGCATTCAAGAAGATGACAAGCATTCTTACCAACAAATACCTATCAATTAACATCAGAAAGCGAGTCCTTGAATGTTATATAGAACCAATACTGTTGTACGGATGCGAGGCGTGGACAGTCAGCAAGCAAAGCCGGAGCAAGATTGAGGTAGCCGAGATGTGGCTTCTAAGAAGAATGTTGAGAGTTCCATGGACAGCAAAGAAAACAAACGAGACAGTCTTGATGGAGGCAGACACAAGTAGATCACTCATAAGGAAGATTAGGAAAAGACAAGCAACATTTATAGGCCATTTTATGAGGAAGGGGGATTTGGAGCACCTGGTCACAACGGGAAAGCTGGAGGAAAGAGAGCACCAGGTAGACCCAGGGAGAGAATGCTGGACGGACTTGCAGAGTGGCTGGGGATGAGGAGGGTGGGGGAGATGCTGGGGGCAACGAGAGATAGAGATGGTTGGAAGTCCATGGTCCATGCGGCAGGGCACCTGATGATGATGATGATGATATCATGGCTGATAATACAAAAAGATGTAGGACAGGGTGAGGGACTGAAAGAGTTAAGGTGTAAGACAGGCTGAGGGATCAAAGTATTGACTGTGACTTTGCTCAGGGAGACAGAACAGCATGTAGATGAAAAAAACAAACTATGACAGGCACAACAGTCAGGTGGGTAAGACATCAGACAACCATCTGGAAGACGTGGGTTTGGTCTTGTAGGAAGCAGGGCTTAAAACACTGAAACTAGCGGGGTCCGGGGGCAAATCAGGGGCCATAACTTGCGCACCATTGCTATGAACGCTTGCAAGCCAATCACGGATGCCTTGCTCCTTTCGCGGTTTTTGTTGTTGTTTTTTTTGGACAAACCGAAATCGCGGAATTCCGCCCAGACGCGGAACGTTTTAAGCCCTGAGGAAGGGTGGTTACTGTCATTTTGTTTCTGTTCAAAGCCCAGCCGACTGCGCAGAACTATATCAGGGCTATAACTGTCTCAGAATGTACACAACACTGGGGGAAAAATTAGAAAAAAAATTAAAGTACACACATCAATGCATTCATACACAAAACCTACGGATATGCCCCTAGCGTTGACCGCTCTGTTTAATTTATTACCGAGAGAGAGGGAGAGGGGGGAGGTAAAGAAACTAAATATAAATCTGTACAAAACTAAGTACACTAAAACATACAAAAGCTGCCCTAAATCATCAAAAATTGTCGCTGCACATCACATTTCTCTGCAGCTAAAAATGCGTTGCATACATGTACCCAATTACCAATCCTAAGAGGAAGTCTGTATGGCTTTATCGAACACATACAGGTGAATGGACCAGCAAGGCAAAAAAATGATTGGAAGAGATGACAGAAAGCAAAAGGAACAAGGCAGAAACACAGAGAGTGACAGAAAAGAGGAAATTTGTAGCACAGAATTTCCAGAAGGTGGAAACACTATTCATACTGAAAGAGCCCCCAGCATCCCCACAGGTGGTGAAGGTGAGTCAAAGGGTCAACAACACAAAAAGGGTTAACCGCACAAAAAGGGTCAACCTCACAAAAAGAGTCAACCTCACAAAAATGGTTAACCGCACAAAAAGGGTCAACCACACAAAAAGGGTTAGCACAAAAAGGGTCAACAGCACAAAAAAGGTTAATCGCACAAAAACGGTTAACCACAGAAATAGGGCCAACCTCACAAAAAGGGTTAACAGCACAAAAAGGGTCAACAGTACAAAAAGGGTTAATCGCACAAAAAAGGGCCAACCTCACAAAAAGGGCCAACAGCACAAAAAGGGTTAACAGCACAAAAAGGGTCAACAGCACGAAAAGGGTTAATTGCACAAATAGGGCCAATCTCACAAAAAGGGTCAACAACACAAAAAGGGTCGACAGCACAAAAAGGGTTAACGGCACAAACACAAACCAGGCATCACACAGTACAGGACACAATGGTTGAGCACAGACTCACGCGTGAGAGGCCAGGTCTGACTTCTCAGAGAAGTAGCTGAGTCGCGCGGCATGGAACACAAACTCCACCAGGTAGTGCAGAACCAACATGCACAAGGCCACTCGGCTGAAACTGAACATCAATCACCACTTCAGTTAGTCAGTCACCCAGTCAGTCACCCAATCAATCACTCAGCCATCTATCAGTCACCCAATCAATCACTCAGCCATCTATCAGTCACCCAGTCAGTCAGTCACCCAGCCACCCAGCCACTCAGTCACCCAATCAATCACTCAGTCAGTCAGCCATCTATCAGTCACCCAGCCAGTCAGTCACCCAATCACTCAGCCAATCAGTCACCCAATCAATCACTCAGTCACCCAATCGATCACTCAGTCAGCCATCAGTCACCCAGCCAGTAGCAATGCCGCACGAAAAATTGAAATTGGGTTTTGAGTTAAAAAATTTATATGGTTTTGAAGATAATTGTTATTCTGAGTAAAAAGCAGTTTAAATTTTTCAAATCGGACTAATAGTTCATGAGATATTCCAATTTGAAGCGTCAAAAATTTCTTAAATTTTGGTACCACGTTTTAGTGGGACAAAGAAGGACAAGTGTCACAGAACAAACACATCAAATGGCATGGTATGCTGATTTTGCTGGAAATGACATTTATTTTGTAATTGTGAGAGACAGACAGCATCAAAAGTCATGAAATTTTGGTCGTTGATGTATTTTGGCGTGCCGAATTGAATAAAACCATTATTGGAACTCTGTGACGAGCCATTTTTGTCTTATTACAGGAAACGTGATATTTTGGATGTTTTATCAGCGTTTCATTAATAATTGCCCATATTGTATTAATAACAGACAAAAATGAAGCTAGAAACAAAACAATCATTTCAAGAGATAGATATAAAATCATTTTGCTCATCGTTCAAGTGTCTTATTACTGCAAATTAAACCAAAAAAGTCACGACTCGCTACTTCAGTAGTCTTATGAATACCTTTTAATATTTCATCAGTTTCTGTACATATAAAAGGACATCTGAGAATCAATGACTTCTGGAATCACTTAAATAATTGAAATATTAAAAATTACTGCATGCTTTTATGCTGCAGTCTGTCCAAAAATATCATCCGATCAAAATTCTACTAAAAACTAAACACACACACATACACATGCACACACACATAACACACATACACATATATACACCAGAGGGTGGAATTGGCAAAGGAAAAAAAAGAGGAAAATCTAGGGGGGTCCGGGGGCATGCCCCCCCGGAAAATTTTGAAAACCGAGACTAAAATCTATGCATTCTGGGGCATTCTGGAGACAAATTGGAGGATTCTAGCACACTAAAATTCACAGTATTTTTTATAAATCCTATCTTAAATTTGCACTCACCAAAGCTAGTGAGAAGACCTCTTAGTGCCAAGAGGGGTAAAATAAGTCCTCAGTGGAGCTTGTGTCTTAGGAGTTTGGGCGACTGTTGTAATTTCCACTCCTATATAGGGTGTGTCCTCCAGTGTCATATTGCCTTGTTTGGAGCCCTTTTGTGTAGGGTCCTCTAGCGGCAACCCCTTATCTTGGGATGCCTGCTTTCGTTTGCAGTGCTTCGCAGTTTTCACGTGGTCCTCTAAAGCAACCCGGCCTCTTTTGTTGTACGCAATTTCGCACTGACACAAGTCGCAGAAGGCAGACCCTACTAAGTTTACTTTCCGGATGTGTTCTGCCAGCACCTCCTCGTTGACCTTGGTTTCCAACCAAGCCCATTTCCACGGATTTCTTGATTTAGAATCGTCGAAACTTTCGTTGCGATTCACAATACTCCTGGTCGCCATTTTGTCCCACAATGCATCACGAGCGCCAGCTTTGACTTCGCCAATAGAGAGTTCAGTTCTGTCGTCTGCTTCTAGACCCCACAGATTCAAAAATCGCCGAACTGAACGTATGCTTGTCGATTTTTTTTTTATGCGGAAAATATTTTTTAACGCGATTTTCGATTTTGATTTACGCGAAAAATCGCGTTTCCGCGACGAATTCCACCCACTGATACACACACACAGAAAAACATAACAGACAAGATTTATGTACGTTACATTTGATTTTTATTTTATACATCAGTCTTTAAAAAATAGACTAAACTGTCTGTGGATGAGTCAAGTCCCCGAACACTTAGCACAGCCAGCGTCCAAAGAAAACTTCAGGAAGGATATGGGACCACTCACCATTCAGGAACAGGTCACTTAACTCCTACAATAGAGAAATATATGAATTTCTGCATAATATATACTATTCATTGACAGATTGGAAAGGAAAGGAAACCATAATGCATAGTCTTCACATTAACATTACTTTAACATTAAGCCCAAACTCGCGAATTTGATTTTTAGCATATTACTTGTAAAAATCCACCAAAGCAGAGCAATCCTGCTAAGTATTTCCGGTGTACTCTTGCCCTTTAATACAAATCAATAACAACAGGCTACTATTAAATAAGATGCAATCTTCCCTTTAAAACAAATTAATGACAATGGGCCTATCCTTTTCAGATATTGACTACAAATTGAAACAACTACATAAGCTAATGGATGGCCTACTTTACAAATAATACAACTCATAGCCTTCTATTCAGTTTCAAAACCTAAATGAAGAATATTATAACAATGAACAGAAGATTTTGTTTTGTGACATTCTAAATCTCTGTGTGTGTTAGTGTGTGTGCGTGTTGTCAGAGAGAGAGAGAGAGTGTGTGTTGTCAGAGAGAGAGAGAGATGGAGAGAGAGAGAGAGAGAGAGGATCATGCCTGTTAACAACTTGGATATGAATGTATTGTGGCCTATTTACTTATTTATTCATTTCTTGTTCTCTGAGAGAGAGAGAGAGAAGAGAGAGAGAGAGAGAGAGAGAGAGAGAGAGAGAGAGAGAGAGAGAGAGAGAGAGAGAGAGAGAGAGAGATTCATGTCAAGGAAAGTACAATAACTTGCACAGAATTGTTTGTTGATTTGAAAAAAAAAATATTTGGACTTATTCATTCATTCATTTATTTGAGAGAGAGAGAGAGAGAGAGAGAGAGAGAGAGAGAGGGAGAGAGAAGAGAGAGAGAGAGAGAGAGAGAGAGAGAGAGAGAGAGTTGGGGAGGCGGGTATGTGCACCCCTCTGTTTGGGCAAACCCATTTTCCACGGCCCGGCGAAGCACGTCGAGCACATAGTATTTTTAGTAGTAAGCTCGCCCGTCGTGGGGTGAGCAGATCTACACTGCGACATACAAATAGCATGATCTCGGGGAGGAAATGGTTGACGAATCTAGCTTCGGCTGACAACTCCGAATCGAGTTCAAACGCAGTTGTCCTTTTCTTCAAAAATACAATGTCACAGATAAAACAGAACTTGATCTGTTGATTGCTAGATCTAGTCTTTGTCTGACAATGTAAAACTTGCCGAGCTGAAACTTGTACAGCGTTCTGTTACGCCGGTAGTAGGCCTATGGCGTCGGCACATTCCGACGTTGTTTTGCTACTGATTTGGAACAGATCCTCATGTAAAAAGTTGGCGTACGGCCGTATTTTACCTCAAATTGATTTCATATTACACATGCACATAGAAAAAAGTATGCAAAATCGAATCCCGCCGACGAGAAGTTCCAAAAATGGCGACTTGCCTGCAAACTTTTCCGATGAAAAAAAGCAAAACTTTGGAAGCGTCGATCTCGGTTCGAAACTGGCACACATAGCTCTCGTCGGGATATATCATTTTGTTACATTGATTCTCATTGGCTGCAAAATTACAATGTGATTGGTTAACAAATATAGCCGTACCGACCGAAATAGTGAAGCACACCAAACAAACTTCGATTCTAAACGCATACCATATCCGCGATTACGCCCGAAACGCGAATTTTCAACTTTCTCATCAAATAACTAATTCCATTTTCGCTGTAAGTACATAAAATGGCAATCATTCAAATCTTTATTCATTTCTGATTCATATAAGAAAAAAAATAAGGATGAAACACCGCTTAAAGAGGCAGTAATACTTGATTGAACTGAAGAACCCCCAGTTTTGCAGCCGGCCCCCGGTTTTGCCCAGTTTTTGGTACCACAAATTTGACGTCGCGTTTCGGTTCACACGGCATTGCTACAGCCAGTCAGTCACTCAATCAATCACTCAGTCAGTCAGCCATCTATCAGTCACCCAGCCAGTCAGTCACCCAGTCAATCACTCAGTCAGCCATCTATCAGTCACCCAGTCAGCCAACCAGTCAGTCACCCAATCAATCACCCAGTCAGTCAACCATCTATCAGTCACCCAGCCAGTCAGTCAGCCAGCCAGTCAGTCACCCAATCAATCACCCAGTCAGTCAGCCATCTATCGGTCAGCCAGCCAGTCAGTTACCCAGCCAGCCAGCCAATCAATCACTCAGCCATCAACACTGAAACTCAACACCAATCAATCCACCAGCACCACTGACTACACACAGCCACATCAGGGCTGTAACCATCTCAACATATGACTACACACAGCCACATCAGGGCTGTAACCATCTCAACATATGACTACACACAGCCACATCAGGGCTGTAACCATCTCAACATATGACTACACACAGCCACATCAGATCTGTAACCATATCAAAATATGACTACACACAGCCACATCAGGGCTGTAACCATATCAAAATATGACTACACACAGCCACATCAGGGCTGTAACCATCTCAACATATGACTACACACAGCCACATGAGGGCTGTAACCATCTCAACATATGACTACACACAGCCACATCAGGGCTGTAACCATCTCAACATATGACTACACACAGCCACATGAGGGCTGTAACCATCTCAACATATGACTACACACAGCCACATCAGGGCTGTAACCATCTCAACATATGACTACACACAGCCACATCAGGGCTGTAACCATCTCAACATATGACAACACACAGCCACATCAGGGCTGTAACCATCTCAACATATGACTACACACAGCCACATCAGGGCTGTAACCATCTCAACATATGACTACACACAGCCACATCAGATCTGTAACCATATCAAAATATGACTACACACAGCCACATCAGGGCTGTAACCATATCAAAATATGACTACACACAGCCACATCAGGGCTGTAACCATCTCAACATATGACTACACACAGCCACATCAGGGCTGTAACCATCTCAACATATGACAACACACAGCCACATCAGATCTGTAACCATCTCAACATATGACTACACACAGCCACATCAGGGCTGTAACCATCTCAACATATGACTACACACAGCCACATCAGGGCTGTAACCATCTCAAAATATGACTACACACAGCCACATCAGGGCTGTAACCATCTCAAAACATGACTACACAGCCACATCAGGGCTGTAACCATCTCAAAATATGACTACACACAGCCACATCAGGGCTGTAACCATCTCAACATATACACCATACCTCACTGGAGAAAAAAGAAAAAGAACACCTGGAAAAGAAAATTAAGTGCACATGTCAATGCATTCTCCAACATAATCTAGAGATACACCCCTTATCACCAGTGGATTAAAAAAAAACACCTGAACACAAACATAAACACAACTAAGGGCATTAAAACATACATAAAAACAGGCCCAGATTACCTACAACTGCTTTCACATATCACATTTCAATAGAGCCAAAAATGCACATAATACATGTACCCAATTATCAATCCAAAGGATTTAGAGAACACACACAGATGAATGGACCGGCAAGGCAGAAAATGATAAGAAGAAATGACAGAAAGCAAAGGAGCAAGAAAGAAACAAAGAGAAGGACAGAAAAGAAGAAATTTCTAGTAAAGAATTTCCAGAAGGTTGGGATACTATTTATAATGAAAGAGCCTCTGGCATCCCAATGGGGAAGACATACCTTGATCTCATGCAAATTCTTACTTTAATCAGGAATAAAAAAAATTTTGACAGCTTTAAATTTGTCAAGGTTCCCTTGAATCTAATGATAACAGGGAAACTCATTATCTCATCAAGAAGTGCATTTCTCAATCAATTTTAGAAACTCATTACCTCATCATGAAGTGTATTTATCAACCAATTTTACTGGTTTTACCGATGTGTGAATAACTATGTGAAGAAAGCAAAATGGTGACATCTCGCCAGACAGCGAGTGTGAACAGCACTAAACACCCTAAAATCATGAATTTAGCCGCTGTTTAGTAAGAATTAGAGCGAAAGCTTAATGAAGACAGCAATAAACAGCAATCTGATGATCCTTCACAAGAGGAAGATAAGGACGATAAGAAATACCAGCCTTCAGTATGGGCTCTTGACCTAGAAAGCTCAATTGAGTTTGACGCTGTTGATAAATACTGTGGATTACATTCTGAACACACACAGATGAAAACTTATTTTTTGGAGGGAAAATGAACGGACAATTACTTCTACCTATGTTATTAGTTCAGGTTTTAATGTGGGTTTTTTTTTTGTCCAACAATCCCTGCGTTTTTGTGTAAAAATTCCTTGGCAAGTAGTTTTTGTTCTTTACCAAATGCCACAGCAGACCAATGACTACTACTTTTTGTTGTACTATGCATTATCAAGTTTTCTCAACTTATTACTTTCTGCATGAAGAGACATCTCTTATGATTTGTATTTATGTTGTTTTTTTCATAAAAAAAAAGAGAGAGAGAGAGAGAGAGAGAGAGAGAGAGAGAGAAGAGAGAGAGAGAGAGTGTGTGTGTGTGTGTGTGTGATGCATTTCTTTTAGCGTGTTGTGTGAAGCATTTCTTAACAGCTTAATAAGAGACTAGTTGCTCAAACTGGAGCCTTACTCATCGTGGTAAACACACACACACACACAAACACACACACATACTCACCTACTCATACACAAATACTCTCTCTCTCTCACACAAACACACACATGAAAAACGTTGACTTTTAAGTAAACTCACTTGAGAACATAGGCAGCAACAATGAAAACCAAGTACAGACTGATGTACTGAACACGTCCAAGCATTTCCTCCTGTCAACAACAACACACAACAAGCATGACATCAATGTCACCACAGAGCTCTGCTGTGGGTAAAACGACCCATACACCCCGCATCAATGTTATGGTGCCAGTGATGACTGCTGAGCACACAGCACATTTGTTTTATTACTGTTTAAAGCCCAGCCAAGTGCTCAGAACCATGTCATCATCATCATCATGTGCCCTGCCGCATGGCGTTGGCAATCACGGCCCTCCATATGCATCTATCCCTTGTCGCCGCAAGCACATTTTCCACCCTCTCTGTCCTCACCCACCCTGCAAGTCTGTCCAATATCTTCTCCCTGGGTCTACCTGGTGTTCTCCTTCCCTCCAGCTTTCCTGTTATGACCAGGTGCTCTAATTCCCCTTTCCTCGTAAACTGGCCATAAATGTTGCTTATCTTTTCCTAATCTTCCTTATCAGTGATCTTGTGTCTCTAACTCCATCAAGACTGTCTCTTTGTTTAGAATCATGTCACGGTTATAACATCCAAAAACATACACCTCTTTCACCCTGAACAAAAAATCTGGAAAAGAAAATTAAAGTACACATATCAAAACATTTGCACACATAATCTGGCACGGACCATGCTGTCCAGTTTAACACCAGGTGTTAAGAAAAATGAATATAAACATAAACATAACCAACTACAATAAAACATGCATCAAAACTGGCCTAAGTTACCTAAAACTATTTCTGCACACATTTCCTTACAGCCAAAAATGCAGTAAATACATGTACCCAATTATCAATCTAAACCTGACCAATTTCACTCATCTTCTGACATTTCAGAGGTACAAACAACACACACCACACACACACACACACACACACACACACACACACACACACACACACAAAAAGAAACACCACTGAATTGTTACTCACTTTTTTGACTTTTTGGAAGTAGAGTTCTGGGAAGCAATGGAGCCAGTAGGCAATCTGAAACACAGTCACAACACTTAAATGTCAAATTATAAAGTATAATTAACAGTGCAAAAACTACAGCAGAACACATGCTATCTAATGTTCTGGTCACGGCGCACAAATCCGAGATACTTTAGTTGGCTCTGCCCTGCTGGCTATTAATAGCGCGCATCTTCCCCCTTCCCTTCCACTCCCCACACCCTTTTTACCTGTCCCGCTGCTTGAGCACAAAGACGCGCTACAGAGATAAACTTTGGTGACCCTGCCTGGCTAAAAATAGCACTCACAGGCGATGTTGGCTCTCAGCTAAAGGGTGTCAGAATGGCTGGAAAATGCAGCTGTGTGCTATATTTTTTTTCATGTTTATTTATTCTTTTTTTAGCATTCCAATTTTTCTCAGGTGTATATATGCATCTCATTTTGCCCACACTGTGCAGATGTTATGTTGCCGTATAGTCTGCAGACTCCTGTCTTTGGTGGGCATGCACGCTGGGGGTGCTTTCGTGTCTTCACAAGCCACCAGACACTGACATGGCTTACAGGATCTTTAACATGCTCATTTGATGTTCTGCATGTAGATACGTATCAAAGGGGTTAAGGCATTAGCAAGTCTGCACACATGTTGATGAGGGGCATCGGAAAAATCTCCGTCATTTACCTCCTGGAGGTAATCAGGCAGGATTGAACCCACATCTTCCAGCAGTTAAGTGTGATACCTGACCCACCTGACTACTGCACTCATCATAACAGACACTTGATACAGATCTACAATATCAGACATTAGAGCAGAACATGTGCCATCAAATGTTTTGAACAATGACACTCAATCTAGATGGCAATATTAGAAACTAGAGCGGAACATGAGCCATTCAGCGTACTAAACGACATTTAACAATAAATACAGACCTGTTGATATCAAATTACATTGTGGTGATTGTACTCAATATAGATCTGTCACAATCATGTTACTTGGTGGTGATTGTAGTCAATACAAATCAGTCAATAGCAATTACTCTGTGGTGGTTGTACTTAATATAGATCTATTATTATCATATTATTTAGTTGTTGTTGCAGTCTGTGCCTGGTTGCTCTGCCAGCAATTGAAATGTGATACCAGCAGTTAAATGTGCTACACAATACCTGTGTTCTGGCAGTAGACACCTTTCTCAGTAGCAATTGAAATGTGATACCAGCAGTTAACTGTGCTACACAATACCTGTGTTCTGGCAGCAGACACTTTTCTCAGTAACACCACACAAAGAGAACAATGACACCAGCCAATGGACCTTTGCATCTGTTCCTATAGCAGGTCATCTAAAGCTATTTTACAGGTTACCAATACCACACTTGCTTTAGGGTCTCTATTTCAGGACAGCCCACCAGGAAGATTTTCTTCTTCTTGTTACACAGTTTGCAAACAAAAAAACAAAAAAATAAAATAAAATAAAATAAAACAACCCTGCTCTGTCACAAGTGGTCTGCGTAACTACTGACAAACTTCAACACTGTGACACAGAAAACTGCTCAACTATACTCGGCCTGCATAACTGGACTGGTGAAACTCCTTGATGCCCCTGAAATTACACTGATATTGTTATTGTTATTTTGTGTAAAGCCCAGCTGACTGTGTAGAGCTATGTCACAGCTATGACTGTTTCAAAATATACACAATACTCCAAAGGGAAAAAAGGGGAAAAAAAGTACACATATCAGTGCATTCACCCACATAATCTACGGAGATGCCCCAGGCATTGACCACTCTGTCCAATTTATCACACAGGAGATTTAAAAAACAAACCTGAATGCAAATTTAAACATAACTTAAACATTAAAACATACACAAAAATGGGCCTAAGTTACCTAAAATAGCTTCCGCACATCTCATTTCCCAGAGATGGTCGATGTAAAAAAAATCTCCCTTTCTTTCAAAAAAGAATCTAAAGAAACAGAATGGCACAAGACACAACAGAGAACGCATAGTTACCTGAATGACGAAGAAAAACTTGACAATAAACCTGCAAAACAAAACAAAAGTTGGATCATTAAATCTCAGACCATTATGTTCACTATAACACTAACAGCACAATGAACAACTTTGTTCTCCTTCCCATCCCCCAATATAACCATCCACACACATAAATTTTTTGTTCCCTGGATTTCCACACACATGCTATATTCTCTTAACCACCCGCGTGCGCGCGTCCGTGCGTGCGTGTGTGTGTGTGTGTGTGTGTGTTGTCAAGATTATTAATATGTTCCATTCACTGTTTCAGTATGTGTGTGCGAGTGTGTGTGTGTGTGTGTGTGTGTGTGTCTGTGTGTGTGTGTGTGCGCATGCGTGTGAGCGTGTGTAAGTGTGCGTGTTTGTGTTGTCAAGGTCATCAATATGTTCCATTCATAGTGTCATCATGTATGTGTTTGTGTGGGCATGCATGTGTGCTTGCATGTGTTTGTGCGACAGCGTGTGTGTGTCTGTGTGCTGTAGACCTGTACATCTGACAGTGCAAAAATACAAACATGGACAAGAAAGTACTCAACATAAATTGTATAAAAGCTACATGTCTAATCAGTAACATGTATATAAATAAATAACAAGCACACACACACAAAAGTCCATGCAGGCCTGGGGTCAAGGGTAACAGATACTTACGGCAATGTGGCATGATCTTGTGGATATCCTTCCCACAGCTGACTGAGGCCAGTTACGTACCCTTCCTGAAACCACAGTACTCATCCTTCTTAAACATGAGACAGGGAAATCTGACAGACAAGGTTACAACACAGATACATAAGATGGTCATCATCATCATTACTGTTTAAAGCCCAGCCGACTGTGTAAGGCCATATCAGGACTACAACCTTCTCAATACCCATCTGAACGTGAAAAAAAACCACGGAAAATTACATACACATATCAATATATTTGCAAACATAATGTAAGGATACCTCCCTGGAGATGACCACTCTATCCATCATCAGTGGGTTTTAAAAAAACAACTTAATACAAAATAAAAACACAACTAAACACAAAAAGACATATAGAAACAGGCCTAAATTACCTGAAATTGCTTCTGCACATGTATTTCCTCAAAGCCAAAAATGCAGTTAATACATGTGCCCACTAATCGTAAGGCTTTATTGAAAACATACAGGTGAATGGGCCAGCAAGGCAGAAAATGATAGGAAGAAATGACAGAAAGCAAAGGAACAAGGCAGAAACAAAGAGAGTCACAGAAAAGAGGAAATTTCAAGCACAGAATTTCCAGAAGGTAGGGATACTATTTATATTGAAAGAGCCTCCGGCATCCCCATGGGATATTTTCTAATGGGATTTTTTCTAAAACGTAGGTATCATGCAAGCATAATGTCAGCCTTTTATTCAAAAATTGTTACGGCGAAACATAATCATTAATGGTCAAACCATTCTAAAAATACCCCCTTTTATACAAAAATTAATATTATACGATCCAAATTTTGTACTTCTCAGGGTGACAGTGACCTTGAAGAAGATTTAGTTGAAATAAAACTTGACACACACTGAGAACAGTGGTAATCACTAACTGTCACAAAAGTGACGAGAGATTTTCAATACTGTCACATGAGAAAAAGTTGTTCATGTTCCTGACGAAGTGCTGTTCATACACACACATTCCTTTTTAAAAAAAAAACAGAAAAAAGAAAAAGTGCCTATTCAGACATTTTTAGGGAAGTGGGGGGGGGGGGGTCCTTAAGACCTGACCTTGACAACTTCTTAAAATGTACACATATGTGCTTCCTTAATAATCCACATTTTTGCACAAATTTTGCTTAAGCTCCGTCAGCTCCTCCCCCCTTTACACCAGAGGCCACATGGCCCCTCCCCAGCATCCCCCCACCACACCTCACACGACGACATACCCGCAAAATGATGTCCGCTCCCCAGACGACAGAAGCTAAGTAGAAGAGCAAGAGCTGGCCGGATTCATTGAACTTGCTGTGCTTCACCTTGGACAAGTGCATCTTGCGGTTCATTTTCTGAAATATCATTACATGATTATTTTTTTCTTTCTGGAAAATCATTGTACGCCTCCTGAATTTTACAATAACCTGAATAGTCAAATGAAATAATTTAACAAACTAATCATGTGTGTATTCTTGGGCATGTGGTGTTTGTGTGTGTGTTGTGTGTGTGTGTGTGTGTGTGTGTGTGTGTGTGTGTGTGTGTGTGTGTGTGAGTGTGTGAGTGTGTGAGTGTGAGAGTGTGTGTGTGTGTGTGTGGTGTGTGAATGTGTATGTATTTGTGTAGTCATGCCTTTAAAATACGGTTATAATTAAAGTATGGTTACATATGATAACATATATTTGATATAATCATCATGTACTGTGTTATGTTGTAAATATTATCACTCACAGAGAGAGAGAGAGAGAGAGAGAGAGAGAGAGAGAGAGAGAGAGAGAGAGAGAGAGAGAGAGGGGAAGAGAGAGAGAGAGAGAGAGAGAGAGAGAGAAACTTTAAATTAGACAGAGAGAGAACTTAAATTATCACAAACTCTGAACAAACAGTTTATCACACACACACACACACACACACACACACACACACACACACCACACACACTCACTTTGACACAAACACTGCCCATAAACAGACACAAACACTGCTCATAATACAGACACAAACACTGCCCATAATACAGACACAAACACTGCCCATAATACAGACACAAACACTGCCCCATAATACAGACACAACACTGCCCCATAATACAGACACAAACACTGCCCATAATACAAACACAAACACTGCCCATAATACAGACACAAACACTGCCCCATAATACAGACAGGAGACAAACTTACATCCAGAATGTATTCCTGAATGACAGCATGGATAACAACACAGATGAGGAAATAGAAGAAGACTGAGAAGACATCCTTTCTGCCACATGTGTACATGGTGAACTCCTCTCCAGCTGAGTCTGAAACAGATACAGCAGAAGATATCTTTTTAGTACAGAAGCAAAGTAATAGATTGTATCAAAAACATACAACCATGTCAATCAAACAAACAGTGAAAAAAAAAATCTGCCTGAAAATCATAAACAAATCAACACCTAGACATATGATATACATAGACTGACATAAAGAAACCAAGGAATCTTTGCACACTTTGTATATATATATATATGTATAATTTTCTAACGGTTGTAATGCAAATAATCAGTCATACCCATTCAAACGCTTAATTCCATAACTAGCAACTATACTGTAACGTTAACCCTTTAACTTCCACACCCTATCCACCAACTGCAAAAACTTAACCCTTTGACTTCCTCACCCTACCTACCAGCTTTCTGCAGGAAGCTGTGGATAGGGTAAAGGAGTCAAAGGGTTAAGTTTTTGATTTGCTAGCATAGCGGGAGTCAAAGGGTTAAAGCACTTTTGAAACAACCTCCTGTACAAGAAACAGATGAAAATAACTCACCCCACTCACACTTAAAGGAAAACTGATCAACTCTCTCTCACATACTCCACTTTGCTTCATGCTGACTGCATTTCTATCTTCCCCCACTAAGGTTTTTTTCTTTCTAAACAGAAAATTAATTCACAAGAATCATATCTGACAAACCATTCATGGTCACGTTGTGCTGCATGGCAACGAACATGGAGGCAACTGGGCTGGTAGCCTGCAAAATCAATAAAAGATTATTTTTAAAAAATGTAAATATCTATAATTATTAGTATATATATCAACTATTCCACCAATCATCTTTTCAACTTAACATAAAAGAAGCAAATTTATACAAAAAGAATATCAGAGAAGAAGATTAGGAAAAAAACAATATTTATTTTATAGGACATTTTCTGAGACAAGAAAAAATTGAGCACCTAGGCACAACAGGAATGCTAGAGGGAAAAAGAGCACCAGGTAGACCCAGTGAGAAAAAATAGTTCTGCGGAGTGCATGAAGACAGAAAGGGTTAGAGATGTATTTGCAGTGACAAAAGATAACATTTATCGAAGGGCCATGTTTACCAACACCATAAGGCAAGGCATAAGATGATGATGATGAATCCAGATTTTGTTCATCTCAGGGTTATTTTTACGACCTTGAAAAAATTTGACATAAACAGAGGACAATGGTAAAATGTGAATACCGCGGAAAAAAATTGTTAGACGTTTCTGAGTATGTGCTGTTCTCAAGGTTCACACACCTCCAGAAGGTGCTGATTTTATATTCATGTGACCCTGACATTGACATCTCTTCCAAACTTATGCATTTGTGACAACTCAAAATATGGTAGAAATTCATCCAAGGGCAGCTGGGAAAATCTTGCAAACACATATCAACGGAAGCACAGAGAGAGACCCACTGTCACACACCCCAAAAGACACTATCCCTCCCAGGTAAAATGAAATAATCTCGCTTAAAAAAATAGGACAGGGAAAAAAAGAAACAAATCAGAAAGCTAGGAACAACATTCATCCCTTTTTTCCTTTCTTTTTGTTGTTGTTGTTGTCGTTGTTAGTTTTGTTGATAATGTATAAAGCCCTGCCAACTGCACAGAGCCATACCAGGACTATAACCCTCTAAATACACAATATCAACACGAAAGAAATCAAGTATATGATCAATAATCATATACAATCTAGAGATCCTTGGCATTGACAATCCCGAATTATCACCAATGCTTGGCACTCATCCAATTATCACCATGTTGCACTCCATCCAATTATCACCAATGCTTGCACTCCATCAATTATCACCATGCTGGCATCTCCAATTTATCCAACATGCACTCATCCAATTTATCACCAATGCTTGGCACTCCATCCAATTTATCACCATGCGGCACTCACCAATTTCACAAGCTTGGCACTCCATCCAATTTATCACCAATGCTTGGCACTCCATCAATTATCACCAATCTTGCACTCATCCAATTTATCACCAATGCTTGGCATTCCATCCAATTATACATGCTTAACACTCCATCCAATTTACACCAATGCTGGCACTCCATCGAATTTATCACCAATGCTTGGCACTCCATCCAATTTATCACCAATGCTGCATCATGCATTTATACAATGCTTACACTCCATCCAATTTATCACCAATGCTTGGCATTCCATCCATACACAATGCTGCATCATCCAATTTATCACCAATGCTTACACTCCATCCAATTTATCACCAATGCTTGGCATTCCATCAATATCACCAATCTTGGCTTCCATCCAATACACATGCTTAACATCCACCATACACCGGGGAAGGGAGGGGATATTGGGTAAAAAACAAAAATGAATACAAATAGCTAAGGACACTAAATTATACATAAAAACAGGTCTCAATTATCTGAAATTGTTTCTGCACATCACATTTCCTAACACTAGTAACAGCCAATATATGTACCCAATTATCAATCCTAAGAGAAAGTATGGAAGGCTTTAAGGAAAACATTCAAGTGAATGGACCAGCAAAGTAGAAAATGACAGGAAGAAATGACAGAAAGCAAAGAGCAAGAGAGAAACACAGAGAGTGACAGAAAAGAGAAAATTCCTAGCACAGAATTTCCAGAAGGTGGGGATATTATTTATACTGAAAAAGTCCCTGCCCATGGAGATACTCTCTTTTTCAAGGAACAGTTACACAAAACTGTTACCACTCTACAACAAGACTAGGTACAATTGCGTCAAACCGGTGGACAAGGGACCTGGTATTTCAGATGAAACTATAAACTGAATTGCCATCTGCAGCACACACTTAGCAGGCATTAAAAACTACAAGCAAAATCATGCAGAAATGTCCATGTTTATAGGCAACCCAAAATACACAGGAGCAATGACAAGGCTGGAGTGCAGGACCGAGGGCAACACCATACTAATGGTTATATGCCTTTTTTCCCTGTAGAGAATGGCCAGGTCATATTGTTTATATTAATTTCTTTTGTCACAATGGATTTACCATGTGAAACTGGCTGCTCTCCATTTTGAGAATGTGTCACCGCAGTGCGGTGCCACAAACAACTTTCTTTCTGACCAAGACTTAGAATTGCAAGAAAGCTACCGGCCTTCCAGGGAAAGACCTGGGAAATCAACCTCTCTCTCCAATGTTTTATACCAGGGTAGCTGGGAAAAATCACTGCTCTTCATAATTTTCAAATGCCATGGAATCTTTAGCATGCGTGGGCCAGAAGGCATACAGGTCTGACTCATTTTTCATCCCCTTCCGAAGGACTATATGCAAAGTTTGATTTTCCAGTCAAACTGAGAAGAAAAGTCAGGGCCTCAATGAGAAATGAACTTTGGAACCTTGAGTTTAGTTATTGGCAGGGAATGTCTAAACCATTCTGCCACTCTTCTCCTTTCTCAGTCTTCACTAGGAAATTTTTTTTTTTGAGTATTTGTGTTCCCAAATAAATAAAATCCATTTCAATCCTTGTACTATACTTGTAGGGTCTCAATAATATCTACAGGACTTTGGTGTTTTT
Source organism: Monoplex corrugatus (assembly GCA_030674185.1). Lineage (NCBI taxonomy): Eukaryota > Metazoa > Mollusca > Gastropoda > Littorinimorpha > Ranellidae > Monoplex > Monoplex corrugatus. The sequence goes on from JAPXFY010000033.1 coordinate 41,435,375, forward strand.
CAAGAGGGATCCATCACATATGGACAATTCCATATATTATATATGCGGTGTAACCAATCTGTCATCTGTGAACTCCAAGAGCCTGTGCACAGCCCTGTTATTTGCTGCCATGTTCAACTTAATTTCATTAGCAAGCTTTTTATTACTACTAAATGCATAAGCAAAATAAGTTTTAGCTAATTTCAACCCTCCCCCACCCACCCTTTTCTCTGTAATTCTAGAATCATGGCTACTCAGGCTAGTGATAGTAGTGTATCAAAAAACATGTCACAGATATATCAAAATTCTGACAAAACCTAAGTGATAAATTAAAAGAAATTATCAGAAATATCACAGGTGAAATAAATAAATATTCAAGTCTTTTATTGATACTTTTAATTTAGGCCTATAGGCTAGCCTACTGTCAAAATTATATATATATTTCATTATTATCATTATTATTATCATATAACATTATCATGCTTAATCATTTCTTTACCGATTTTGAAACCATCTAGTGACACTGTCCACACATATGGTAACTGTTGTCAGAATCTGACCAATGACATTTGCAGGTCACTTTCTACCAACTCCGTGCAAGCCCAAACCCTGTTATCACTCAAAATTATCTATACTGAGTAGTAGCAATAACAAAATAAGAGACGCGCCGGTTTGGGGCACACTTTCTGGCGAAATAATTCAACATTATCACAAATAAAAACATTTTTGTCAAATCAGCAAAGCTTCCATATCTCAGAACACTGAACCGATCGTGTATCTTCTGCAATGCCAGACTTTTAGACAATATGGATACATCATGCACACGCAATATTATCTTCTGCTACACATCTCTTGACAAATGACAAGCAAGCCGCAAGCGACTTGTGTACCTGAAACATGAGGCCGATCACAAATACCATCGCCACGCATGACACAATGTCGGCATGGTTCTGGATCAGGAACTCATGGCTAAAGATCGGAGGATTTTTGCTGCTTTTGCTTCGACGAGGTGCCATTTTCAGCAGTTGTCTCAAACCGGTGATGTGGACACGACAGCTTCTGCCTACAGAAAGGAAGTCACTTGTTGCCGACAAATAAAAACGTGGATCTGGAAGAGATGTTATTTTAAGAGGATTGTGGGTTGTTTTCGTCTTGGAATACTTAAAAGCTACAGTTAACTGTGAACATACATATTCATGAATAAAATGTTACTTTGAGACTTTTTATTTTTACTGCTTAGTTCTACGTTGTTCGGCTGCAATTGTTTGTACTTGTTTGTTTGTTCCATTCTCAAATGCAGCAATTTTGGGCCACGTCAGTTGACAATTTTAGTTAATTATTTCCTAGAAAACGCAAAAAGTACATGCAAGATGATATTAAGATATACAACAGTTCAAACAATAATGATTTTGTACAATATAATATCATGAAACTACAGTCGTAGGCTGAAACACGGAGCTTGTACTTCAGCATACACAACTGTAAGGTACATTGCTGATGAAAATCCTTGTCATGAATACACAGTGACATTGGAGTAGAATAAACCATTTGGTTCTATTTACAAATGCAAAAAAGAACAAGAGTTAAGTATTACATTTGACCCAGATCAATAGATCCTTTGAGTCATGCAAATAGCATCAGAGCTACCATTAAACCAAATCAAATAATGGCTTTGATAAAAACAGCCATTTTGTTTGTTTGTTTGTAGAGAAAGACGTCTTTCTGAATTAATTTGTAATTAAATGACAGATATCAAGAAAGGTTAAATATATCGATTTACTGTCCCTGAGAAAGATCTTATTGAAATAATTAGATTATACGTCAGATTAAATGATGTTTACCTTATCATCATATTCAGAATAACTTCATCAAATACTAACTTAAATAGCGGGAACAACTTGTACATAAAACAAACATGTGTAAATTTATAGTTTACTACAAGAGATTGACAGCATTGGAATACACAAAGTAGTTATATAAAAAGAGCACCAAACCTCACTTCCTTCAAAAGTCTTCATAATTTAAACCCCAAAATCAAACTGTCAAATTTAAGCTTTGACAAATAACTCAGTAATGCGTATGGTTAACACCAAGAAACATCATGAGGGTGCAGATGGGACCCAGAGCACTAATGCCTCGCCGCCACTCTCTGGAAAATCACCTCCCAAGCTCCTGACGCCACTCGACAGTCATTTCATCAAGCAAAAGGGGCTGTCCATGCGCTGCATGACCCATTCGGACTCAGTCATCAGTTATCTTGTTTAGAAACCGAATGGCAAGATGGGGAGCTGACAAACCCTGGCACACAGCCACACAACGTGCACCAACCAGGTCCAGCCCAGCCTCTGGACCAAGAGAGAATGGAAGAGTCCTCGCTCGCCCCACTCTGGTCATCATCTCTCTTTTGGGCAGCCCGTCCTGCCACCAGCTCGCATAGCTGCCAGTTCTTTTCCCCTTACTATAGTCTCGACAATTAGCAGTAATTCAGTGATGCATATAGTATAAATGACTAGTTGAATTCAATCCATTCATGTGATGCAAAAACCAACTACACTTGAAAAGTACCAAGTAGAGAAGAGACTTGTATATGAAAACCAAAGGACCTATAGTTCTACTTTTTGTGCCCCTATAACTGCTAGTGCTACATATGATGGATTCTTCTCGTGATCCGACTGGATGAAAAAGTATATTGATGAATGAAGGCAAGGTTTAAATAGGATCTTAATGAGAGGAGGCAAGCTTTAAAAATGATCTTAATGAAAGGAGGCAAGTTTAAAAGGATCTATAATTGACAAGAAGGCAAGCTTAAAAAAAAGATCTTAATGAAAGAAGGCAAGCTTTAAAAGGGATCTTAATGAAAGGAAGCAAGCTTCAGTAAGTATATTAATGAAAGTAGGTATGCTTCAAAAACTATCTTAATGAGAAGAAGCAAGCATCAATAGTAATTCAATCAAAAGTTCATATAATATGTTTATGGAAATGAGATTTTGACTATGCAGTTATCATATGATGTGATGATTTATGTTCATTAGAAAATCGCATGTCATATTATAAAATATTCTATTTCTTTCTGTTTTATCATTTGCTAAAGATCGATTTGGACTGAAGATTGAGACCGAATAATTAGTCATCTGTTCTTTATATCATCTCCGGTAATAAATATGATAATAAAGTAGAGGTCAGCTTGGATTGTCTCTGCAATACGTTAGAAGCAACAACGTACAACAACACAAACAAAACAAAAAAAACAACAACAAAATAAGCCCTTTGTAGTTCAGTTTCATGAGAGAGATAGATAGATAAGATAGATAGATAGGATAGATAGAGAGAGAGAGAGAGAGAGAGACAGACAGACAGACAGACAGACAGACAGAGACAGACAGAGACAGAGAAAGACAGAAAGAGAGAGAGGTGTGTAAGCTTACTGACGAGTTTGCACAGGTACGATTGCTTGCTCGCTTGACTTGATCTGGACATTCTGTTCTGTTCGTTCCGGTCAGTTTCCAGTCCTACCATACTGCCAGACATTTGTGTATATGTTGACTACCTAAAACAGTTTGTAAAAGAAGCCTTAGAAATATTGTGACACGTCCCCTGACGGGTTTCTCGCCATACAAAGGAAAGGGGGATGGGCGGGGGGAGGGGGGATTGATTGATCTGAATCACGCCTGGGGAACTTCCATAAGCGCGTATGTTATGTGGCCTCCAGTCTTAATGATACACTCAACTGTGAATGGATAAGCCCTTGACCTTCTCCAAAGTTAGGGATGGAGAAGGTAGGAAAGTAAAGCAGCGAGGGAGGGGAGATGGACACTGCCCCCCCCCCCCCCTGCCCTCTACGAGAACTGTTGAGATCAATAATTTATCATTATACTCCCCTGAGATGTCAGTCATGGGAAATACTGTTGAATTTTTCCTTATTCCGCGACCGATCCACTTTATTGATCATCCTTTTTGGCAGCGTGAATGAAACCTGAAATTCTATTGGCCAGGCGAGGTTTAAAGGGGGCGGGGTCAGACTAGTAGCGTAGCTGGCGCCAGCGAACAGTGAAAAAACAGCAGACAACGTGGCTGTCATTGCCACTGAAGGCACAATGGACGGTTTATAACACGGTTGCAGCGCTCGAAACTGAAAACAAACAAAATGGGAGTTTGTTCAAGAGGTATTCATCAAATTCGGACAATTCTGTACGCGTTCCACCCAAATCGACCAGCGATGATCAGGCAAAACTCTACATCAGCCTGCATGAAACCGCATTCGTCGACAAGGTCTTGAAACGGGAAGGGGGAGGAGGGATCTAATACAACACGAAGCCGGCATCTCTACGTTAATGGAAACACCTAGGATAGGCAATGAACATGCCAGTTTTTAATGTCATGCCAGGTGCGGGGCGGGACTGAACAGGACAAGACACCATATCTTGTGTCCATGGCGCTATCAAAAGAGCAGACTAGCCCAGTTTCAGTTTCAGTTTCTCAAGACGTCTCCGTGCTCGGAACGAATTCCATATGCACCAACGTCACAGGTGCCACGTGTATGATGACTGTGGCACGTGCCTTAACCCTGCACATAAACCCATGAGCTGGCCAGGTCCTGACGCCCTACCTAGACTGTTTTACTTAGTCTATGTTTTATACTGAATGATACACTAGAATGATATTGGTCACATGTTAATGACACGTGTGTGTGTTTATCTGACCTTCAAAAAAGGAACATATACATAAAGTTAAATAAATAATTAAAGGTCGATACATACATTGAATCACAACACAACTAGCTATTCTGTATAAACTCGTCTCATATGACAGACCCCAACCCCGCCTCCCCCCCCCCCCCCCCCATACTCAATGCCCAAATGCTCAGCCGTCTATCAACTAGGTGAAGACGATATTTTCTTAATCATATATGTATAAGTAAGCAAGTAAGCAAGCAAGCAAGTAAATAAGCAAGCAAGTGAGTGAGTCAGTAAGTAGGTGAACGAACAAATACAAAATAAAGGAGAAAAGACCAGCCCAGAAAACACTAGAACAACAAAGAATTAGACTCTCACAAACAACCGTTGCTTGGATATTTCATTCAACTTCTGGAGGCAAATGAAAACGCCAGGTGATAACGAACCTGTTCTCAACGTATCTTCACCCCTAATGCTCACATCCACGTGGGACACCTAAAATACAAAACAAAAAAGAAAAAAATCGGGGCTGACAGAGAGAGAGAGAGAGAGTGTGTGTGTGTGTGTGTGTGTGTGTGTGTGTGTGTGTGTGTGTGTGTGTGTGTGGGTGGGTGTGGGTGTGGGTGTGTGTTTAAAACTTTCCTTTTTTTTTTTTATTTGGGGGGTGGGGATTTGTGTGTATGTGCTCATTAATTTTTTTGTCTACACTATACAGACGTTATTTTGCCAGTTCACAGGCTATGCGCTCCATTTTCCTTGGGCGTGCATGTCCTTTTTTTTTCTTTTTTTGTTTTGTTTTGTTTTATTTTGTTTTGTTTGTTTTCCGTGTTTCCACAGGCCACTAGACACGAACTGACTTACAGGATCTTTAACGTGTATATTTGATGTTCTGCTTGGGTATACATGTAGACACGAAGGGGTTTTAACACTAACCGAGGTCTGATACATGTTGATCAAGATCTTTTCAAATATTTTAGTTATTTTGACCATTCAATATTTGTATGTTTATCATATTCCTCACGTCAGTTTGCCAAAGTAGTATTTTAGTTGACACTTTGTCAGGGTCACACTCCATGTCTGCATAACCAAAGCACTAAAAATCTGCCCAAATAGATTAGTTACCTTTGACCGAAACGAATCTAATTTTTCATCTCGACCGTTTTCCCAAAAACCTTTGCGAGATCCCAGGCAGCAGGTTTGACGAGTTCTACATCATCACGAAACAAGCGTTACCTCTTGAAGAGCTGAAGGATCTTTAGGTCCCTGTAAAGGACTTAAGTTTTGACAAAGCACTCTAGGATGGTCACCTAAAACGTCCCCTGCCCCTCAGCCTCCAACATGTTTTTTTCCCTTTCATTTTCACAGTGTTGTCTCTCTCGAAGATTTCTGTTTTGTTTCTTTTCTTTCAGATCAGACAATTAATTCTGTAGAATAAACCATTGCTGTGGTGTAGTGGTTAGCACAATGGACAACCTACTGGAAAGTTGTGGGTTCGAATCTCTTTCAGTCCTTTCAAAAGTCATTGTGGGGCTTTTCAGCTCCAACTGGCTCCTTAGTACTCAGAATTGAACGTACTATGAGCTCATTGGAAAGACTGGGACCACACAGTCGAGTCTTATCCACTTCACGGATGTATCATTGAGGATGTTGCTCAAATCTTCTGACCAACACTGCAAGTGTCTGTATTTCTCGGGTTTGGTTGACGCCAAGATATATTATGATTGTAAGTGTAAAGTGTTGCTCAAATCTTCTGATCAACGCCGCAAGTGTCTATGTTTCTCGGGCTTGGTTGACGCCAGGATATATTATGATGGTAAGTGTAGAGTACAGCCCTGTCACGCAGTCTCAATCATCATAGCATCATGATTATCATCCTTCTTGCCATTATCATCATTGCATTATAAAAATGTACCAGCTTCTGTGATTACTATTAAGGTGTGCGTAGAAACTTGGGGCTGGGGGGGTGGGTGGGGGAGGAGTGAGCATGAAGGTAACCCCCCTAGTGCGATGATGAAAAAGAAAATTGACGAGTAAAAGTCCTTTCCGTCTGTTTGCTTGTATTTGTCTTGGGGGGGGGGGGGGGCGGTGGGGGGGGGGGAGTGAGCATGAAGGTAACCCCCCTTAGTGCGATGATAAGAAAGAAAATTGAAGAGTAAAAGTCCTTTCCGTCTGTTTGCTTGTCTTTGTCTTTCTGTTTGTATTATTACTGCCACTTGGGGAGTAGGAACAAATGTATAGTCATGGTGGCTAGGTGGGTAAAAATAAAAACCTCCAGTTGGAAGAAGAATGGCAGAATGATTCAGACTTTCGCCTGCCAAAAACTAAACTCAAGGTTCCAGGATTCGCTCCCCGTTGAGGCTTCTAGTTTTCTCCTAATTTTGACCGTAAAATTGAATTGAACGTCTAGTCCTTCGGAAGGGGACAAAACATGAGTCGAACCTATGTGCCTTCTAGCTGTGCATGCTAAAGATCCCACGGCAGTTGAAAATCGTGAAGAGCAGGGCATTGCCCGGCTGCTTTGGTTAAAAAAAAAAAAATAAAAAAAACATCGGAGAGACAGGTTGATTTACCAGGTCCCTCCCCTTGAAGACCAATTAGCCTTCTTGCCTTTCTGAAGTCTTGGTAAAAAAAAGTTAATATGAATATGAATTTGAATCGAGGGCGAGGGGATGGGCGCCACCGTCGTGGTGCTGGCCCCGGGAAAAGTTGAGGTCTCTGACACCTCACTCCCCTACGACCTCAGGGTTATGGAACTATCTAGGTAGGACCTCAGGACCTGGCCAGGTCATGTGTTTATGTGCAGGCTTAAGGCTTGTGCCGTGGTCATTCTGGATCTTCTCCATTACATGGCACTTGTGACTTTATGGAACTCATTCCTAGCGCGGAGACGTCATCTTGAGAAAACGAAACTGAAACTGAAGCTGACACTGGAAGGTCGGGGAATTGATTCTACCTGGGCACTTCTTTTCTGGTGGGTAAAGGGAGGAGATTTTTCTCATCTGCCAGGTCAACATGTTTGTAACTTGTTAAATTAAGTACCTAAACCCTCTTCATGAGTTTCTGCATACAGTCATGTCAGTGTCTTCTGGCCAACAGAAAGCATGAAAACACCCATCGTGCATGCCCACCAAAGATGTTGACCTGGGAGATCAGAAAAATCTCCACCCTTTACCCACCAGGCGGGAGGTACCCAGGCAGGATCGAACTCCAGACCTTCTGACTGGAAGTCTGACGTCTTGTCCACATGACTACAGCGCCTATCTCAATTATGATCCTTCGTGATCAGGTCTTTTTCGAACATAGATTGCTGTTTGCTTGTTTTACTAGACGTTCATTTCAGATTCAGTATCAGTTTCTCAAGATGACGTCTCCGCGTGCTGAATGAATTCCATAATAGGGGCCTATGCACTATCATCACAGGTACCATGTGATGGAGATCCAGAATAATCACTGCACAAGCATTAAGCCTGCACGTAAATCTAAGAGCTGGCCAGCTGAGATCCTACGCAGATAGTTCCATAACCCTGAGGTCATAAAGGAGGTGGCAGAGACCTCAACTTTTCTCGGGGCCAGCACCACGAGGATGGCACCTATCCCCTCTCCCTCGATTCAAATTCATATTCATATCCACTTTTTTTTTAAAAACCAAGACTTCAGAACGGTAAAGAAGGCTAATTGGTCTTCAAGGGGTGGGACCTGGGAAATCAACTTATCTCGCCAATGTTTTATACCAAGGCAGCCAGGCAACGCTCTGCTCTTCACGATTTTCAATTGCCGTGGGATCTTTAGCGTGTGCATCCAAAAGGCACATGGGCCCGACTCATTTTTCGTCCCCTTTCGAAGGACTAGACGTTCAGTTCGATCTTCCGATCAAACTGAGGAGAAAAGTCAAGGCCTCTTCGGGGAGCGAACCCTGGAACCTCAAGTTTAGTTATTGGCAGGCAAACGTCTGAACCATTCTGCCACTCTTCTCCGTTCACTTGCATGAATGAAGTTGCCATTTCACCGTGCCAGTCACCGAGATGTAGTGGTCAGCACAATAAACTACTGACTGGAAGGTTGTGGTTTCCAATCCCATCAGTCTTTTCAAAATCTCTGGGATTTTTTTCCCCTGAGGACTCCTACTCAGAGTTGACTATGCTGTGGATTCACTGGGAAACCACATAGTCCAGTCTCATCTCATGGATGCGTCATTGAGGCTGGTGTTACTCAAATCTTCTTAAGAGCACTGCAGGTGTTTGGTTGACAACAGGATATAATTATGATAGCAATGTAGAGCACAGCCCTGTCATGCAGTCTCAAACCTAGAGGGAAATCCATAGCATCAAAAGTATCATACTCATCGTTATCATGGTCATAGCATTGTAAAAAAAACAAAAAAACAAAAAACAACAACAAACAAACAAACAAACAAACAAAAAACAAAAAAACACCCCCCAAAAAAAACAACAACAACAACAACAAACAAACCACCACCAACAACAAAAGCAAAAAAGTTTTCCATCAGCTTTTGTGGCCATTAATTAAAGTGGCGTAGAAAATGGGGGTGGGGGGGGGGGGGGGTGAGGGGAAGGCGAGCACATGGAAATTATTTAAGTCTGGATCTGGATCTGGATAATTACGCTGCAGGAGCCTTTTCAGGCTATCGTCGCAGCGGGTGGTAGGAGCGCATGGCTTAATTTGAATTAGTCCTCATTTATTTTATGTTATTTTTTTTTTGACTATAATAATTTAATTTTTCTTATTTATTTATTTATGAGTGAAAATAACTAATTTAAGTGGTGTTTCAACTACAGTTTCTCTTGAGTTTTTAGAACATGACGTTTAGTTTCTTTGCTGTGTCCGACTGGGTGGGGTGGGTTGTAGGGGGGGGGGGGGGAAACTACTGCCCCAACGGACACCCCGAGTTCAGCTCAAAGATGTCCTGTTGCGGCGCTGCATCTCCCTAGTCGGGTGGGGGGATGGGGGAGGGGAGGGGGTGGGGCTGGAGGGGGGCTGGAGAGGGGGGGGGGCTGATTTATTTATGGGAGGCAGCTGAGGCCGCTCCGCCCAGTGCTGCAGAAAATGCGGCGACGGAGCGTGCCTGCACTACCTCCTCCTCCAGCTTGTTCCAGTCTTCAAAGTCCTTGTGAAGAAAGAGCATCCATACTACTCTGTCCTTGTCTGGGGGACTTTGTAGCCACGGCTGTTGTTACATGCGTGTTTGGCGATGATGTTTGTTGCCACGTGGTCTGCATAGGTCTTCATTTTGATTTTCTTTTGGTCTTATCCACTGGGGTCAGGTATTTTTCTGGTGGTAGGGCTGGAACCTGACCTTCTGTTATTTTATATAGTGTTACCAGCCTTTGTGTGTCCTTCGCTGCTGCAGAGAGGGCAGACCAAGCTCTTGGAGCATCCTGGTGACGCACCCTGGTGTTTGGGACTTGTAGTCTTGCTTTATGAAGCGTGCTGCCCTTCTCTGTACTCTCTCCAGTCTATCCTGATCTTTTGCCAAGTACGGGTCCCATACAGTGGCTCCGTACTCCAGGGCAGACCGCACTAGAGAGATGTAGGCTGTACGGCGGCACTCTTGGGGACAGCTGCCCAAGTTACGACGGAGGAATCCTAGTGTAGTGTTTGCCCTCTTGCAGATGTTTGTTATGTGCGTGGACCACTTTAAATCTGCCGATATTTGTACTCCCAGGTATGGATTTTGCTCTACATGTTGGAGGATCTTCTCATCAAGCTTGTAGTAGAAGGATGAGCGGTTTTTGGTTGGTAGGACGTAACATTTTTTGGCATTAAACCGCATTCCCCATTTTTTCGCCCATTCCTCCAGCTTGGTGAGGTCTCCTTGGAGCAAGGTATGGTCCTGGAACTGGCATATCTCCCGGTACAGTAAGCAGTCATCTGCGAACAGCCGCACTTTTGATGTACTGCTCACGACCTCAGGCAAGTCATTGATGTAGCACAAGAAGAGCAAGGGACCAAGAACTGTGCCTTGGGGTACACCAGACATAACGGCTGTTTCTTCTGAGGTTTCCCCTTCTAGGACCACTACTCGCTCTTTGTGTCAGGAACTTTTCAATCCACCTGTGGACTGGGCCTGCTATCCCGTAGTGTTGCAGTTTGTGGAGGAGCTTTTTATGAGGTACAGTATCAAAGGCCTTACTGAAGTCCAAGATCACAACATCTGTTTGCGTTCCTTCGTCATTTGACTTTAGTAGGTCGTGCATAGTTGTGAGCAGCTGCGTTTCACAGGAAAATCCTTTCCTGAAGCCGTGATTTTTATCGGTAAGGATTTGATGCTTGTCCAGGTGTTCTCGGATATAGTGGCTGATGACATGTTCTAAGATCTTACACGCCACAGATGTAAGGGACACTGGGCGATAATTTTCAGGTCTGTTATTGGTCTCCTTTTTTGAATATGCAACTTATGTTTGCAGTCAACCAGTCTTCAGGAAGCTGACCATGTGTCCATTGAGTGGTTGTAAATGCAGGTCAGGGGTGCTGCTAGGATGTCAGCGCAGTTTTTTAAGACTCTGCTGGGGACTTTACTGGACCACTAGCTTTAGATGGGTTTAGGTTTCGCAAGTTTTGCTACACCTTCCTCTCTGATCGTGAGTTTGTTTATTTGTGGCTGTTTGGGGCCATCCATTTGTGGTGGTGAGGAGCCATCATCTGTGGTGAAGACAGAGCGGAACTGATTTAGTAGGATGTTTGTCTTGGTTTCGCTGTCACTGACCAGGTTTGTTCCTTCCTTTAGTGGGGCCATCCATTTGTGGTGGTGGGAGCCATCATCTGTGGTGAAGACAGAGCGGAACTGATTTAGTAGGATGTTGTCTTGGTTTTGCTGTCACTGACCAGGTTTGTTCCTTCCTTTAGTGGGGCCATCCATTTGTGGTGGTGGGAGCCATCATCTGTGGTGAAGACAGAGCGGAACTGATTTAGTAGGATGTTTGCCTTGGTTTTCGCTGTCACTGACCAGGTTTGTTCCTTCCTTTAGTGGGGCCATCCATTTGTGGTGGTGGGGAGCCATCATCTGTGGTGAAGACAGAGCGGAACTGATTTAGTAGGATGTTTGCCTTGGTTTTGCTGTCACTGACCAGGTTTGTTCCTTCCTTTAGTGGGGCCATCCATTTGTGGTGGTGGGAGCCATCATCTGTGGTGAAGACAGAGGGAACTGATTTAGTAGGATGTTTGCTTGGTTTTGCTGTCACTGACCAGGTTTGTTCCTTCCTTTAGTGGGGCCTCGCCGATATTATCCTGTCTTCTAGATTTGATGTATTTCCAGAAGGGTTTACTATTGTTTTCCTTCAGTCCATTCTCAATGATGTTGTTTATGTAGTTTTGTTCTGCTTTCCTCATGGCTCTTCTACATTCTTTTTGGCAGAATTTATAATTGGTCCAGTTGTTGCTTTTCTTTGCCCTCTTATGGAGTCTGATCTTACGCCTCAGTAGTTTCTTTATGTTTCTGGACATCCAAGGGAGATCCAAGTCGGATGATCCTTTAACTAAATCATTTCTGTGGAAGATAATGCTTTGTTATTAATACTGATCTGTGGTTTAAATGGTGTAAGAGCCACAAAAATACTATTTACGTTTTTTGTTTTGGTTAATTTCTAATCCTCATTCCTTGCAATATTTGTTTTTTTTTCCCAATATATTTTGCAACTTTTTCTTACTTGTTGAAATCAAGTCACTGGGTTACAGCAATTGATTCACACGGGATTTTCAACTGATTGATTTTAATTCACTTGTAATTATGTGACGAATCATTGTCTTGTAAGTAATATTGTCAAGTCGTGGATAGCTACGTTGAACGATATCAGACTTCGCGTAATTCCTTTAGAAATCCCATTTTGTAACGGCACATTAGTGCACAGCCGTTATTATATTTGTTGCAGCTGTGACTGGTGGAAAGTTTGTGGTTCTTGTTGCTTGTGTTGTGTGAACTCGGTGAGAGAGAGAGAGAGAGAGAGAGAGAGAGAGAAGAGACAGACAGAGACAGAGAGAGAGAGAGAGAGGGGGAGACGCAGGGCAAGTAATCCCAACCGAAAATCCTGACAAACATTTTAACCAATCAAAATACAGTATTGCCTTCAGCGTGAATGTAATGTTTAGTGCGTGCCCCGACAACAACCGAAGAATTTCGTTTTGAACAGTCCGGTGGATTTGTGTTTGTGGCTATGATTCAACAATGCTGGAGTACGAATTTGAATGTCACATGTGATGATTTATTTTAATGACGGATTATTGCGCTGATATTCAGACCTTGAAAACTGCTTAGAGGTCAAATTTAAACAAAGATCTGAATGTTTAGCCTACTTGATAGATGATGATGATCACAGCAACAATAATTTCTTAGGCTTTAGACTTAAAGGATGATCACGAACGACTTGAAGAAGGCATGATGATGATCGATTGATGGAAAATGGATCTACAGAATATATTTTGAGAAGTTGAACACAGAACAGAAAAGTAGCTGCAGGACTTTTTTTGTAGTTATGCTTCGTGTGTCTTTGGTGGATTTTATCATATAACTTAGATGGAGAAAAGCAAATCCGCAAAAATGAAACAAGCATTGAGAGTGAAAATAATCAGCATGGGTAATGCAGAAGTTGGCAAGGTGAGTGATCAGTTTGCTTTCAGTTTCATCTGTGCTTAAAAGAATAAAACATTTGTTTTTGGATCTGATAATAATGGGTCAAACATGATGATAATGATAATGGTTTTTGTAATAAAGTTCAGAAACAACACAAATTTGTCATCATGTACAGGCCTACTTATCATTCCCATCATCATCTTGACATCATGATCAAATAATCAAATTTAGCAACACACACACACACACACACACACACACACACACACACACACACACACACACACACACACACACACACACAGAGTCTCACACACACACCCGACACACACTCTCACACTCAGAGTGACACACGCATATGATTCATTCACACATGTATGAATACATGTATGCACATAGGGAAATTGTAGACCTCCCGTTTGTGGTGAGATTGAGGATGAACTTTTATTTTCTGGATAATTGTACTAGATACAGAGAAACAAGAATGAAACTACTGAAAAAGATTAAGAAACAAAATAGACATAACTTCAGCAGTTGATTGCCACGAATCCAGTTTAATAATCCAAGTTCATAACTTGTGAAGTTCTGCATTTTGTTTCCAGAGCTGCATCATCAAGAGGTACTGTGAAAAGCGTTTTGTTAGCAAGTACCTGGCAACTATTGGCATTGACTATGGAGTGACAAAGTGAGTGGACTGACACATTGGTAGAAGCATGAAGACTGTAGTTTATTTTTCTTTAATTCTTATCTTTATAATACATGTATATATATCAGACTGATCTTCTCCAACTCAGGGAGACATCAGGGATGTTAATTCATCTGTTGTTGTGTTCGTCTGAAATCTTTTGAATGTTCGTCTTTTGTATCTTCTGTGTTCCCTTGACCAAAACCATTTGCTCCCAAATTTATGCCTGTTGTGTTTGCTTGATTGAATAGTGTCATTTTTTAATTTGATTTAATTTTATTTATTTATTTTGTAAAATTAGGATTAAATCAAGCTGAAACTGAAAGTAGTGGATTGACTAGGAGATAATTATCTTTTGTTTTGTGTTGTTTCATTCTGTTGAGAATTATAAGTGGAAAAAGAAAATGAAATAAAACCAACCAACCAAAAAAAAAAAAACTGAATGGAACAAATAATCAGAATTTGTTGATCTCGAGAGATTTACTGCACATTATGGCAAGTTCCATCTGTACTTCACCCAGATCTGCCAGCAGTTGTCTGGGCAAGGAGGACAGGACTAATGAAAAATGAAATGCTAAGTTGAGAGTGAGACAACCAGAATGATGGTCACTGCAAGATGGGCTGTTTACATTTCTCTACTTGATTCAAGTTATGTCATATGACATGTCATCATCCACCTCATGCGATATAACTGATGGAGATAATCACCCCATGGAAAATCGGAGAGGGGGTTGACAGAAAATAGTGAAGACGACATAATGAGATGATGATCTCAAGGGAAACAATAACAGACTAGTCTTAATGTTGGACGATAGCAACGTCGAACTTGAATGTCAGATCTTTCAGAACTGCTTTGACTCCCGCACCCTCTCCATCAACTGCAAAAATTTAACCTCTTGACTCCTTCACTGTATCTACCAGCTTCCTGCAGGAAATTAGTGGATAGAATGAGGGAGCCAAAGGGTTAAGTTTTGTTTTGCTAACATGGTTGACAATGCAGGATGCAGGTAAACAGGGTACAGGAGTCAAAAAGTTAACAACGAATGAGATAAGTGAATAAACATCGGACTTCATGCCAGAAGATCCAAGCTTGATCGTGCCAGGTACTACCTGCCCACTTGATAAAGGATGGAGGTATTGCGATTTCTCAGGTCGACATGTGTAGACCTATAGTGTTAGTGTCTAAACTGAAACTCCTTTTGTGTGCATATGTGCACAAAATGTCAATATGCATGTTAAAGATCCTGTAAGTCATATCAGTGTCCGGTGGTTTTTAAGGAGACATGAATGCACCTAGCATCCACACCCACCAAAGACAGAGTATGTAGACTGTGCAGCAACATATGGCATGTGCAATGTGGGCAAAATGACATGCACACATGCATATATATATAAGAAAATGGGAATGCAGTGAAAAGAAAAAGGCTTTGTGAATTGAACTGGCGAGACAGATGAAGAGACTGTAAAATAAATGGACATTTATTTTGATTTATGAAAATGTCTTTTAAATAAATCATGAGAGACAGACAGAGAGAGATGGGGGGGTGGGGGGGGGGGGAGAGTTTGTAATGCTAAAATGGAAAATAAAATGTGAATTAAATTTATGTGTGGACTATTACTAGTTGAAAATTGTTGAAACGAATGACTTAAATTAGTTAAAAATGATGAGAAATTAATATGTAAATTGTAATGACTTAAAAATTACTAGAAATTAATATGTAGATTCTTGTAACAGAGTGCCAGTGCGAGACCGAGAAGTCAAGGTCAATATATTTGACATGGCTGGTCATCCTATCTTTTATGAAGTGAGTATAAATGATAAGATAACGAACCGATCAGCAGTGTGCATCATACACAAACACACAGACACACTGAATACGCACACAAACACACAGACAGTAGACAGACAGACAGACATGCTCACACACAATCACACACACACACGCACGCACATGGAGATCGATGACGAAGACATGGACATTTGTATACATGTATTACATGCTTGTAGAGATATAGGAAAACATCATTAATTTAGAGTATGCATGCTGAAGATGAAATCTTTTATGCAGTTCATTCTGTTTTGTTAACGGTATTTGTATTCATATCTAATCAAAAATGAATAAAAAATAAGTTTTAGGGGAATAAAAAGAAAAGAAATGGGTTGGGAGGAAAAAAGTCAATGTATATATATAAATATATGTGTCACACAAAGTTTACCAATTAGAAGTGTCCTGTCTCTTGGGAATTTGATGTTTTTAGAATTCATTTTGTTTATATACTCAGTTTTTGTGTGTAGTTTATTGTGTCTGAAATACTTTTTAAACTGTTATGAATACTGTGCCTTGAAAAGGAAAACTGCCTTGATTGACATGCACATTGTATATTTCAGGTAAGAAATGAGTTTTATCGAGATTCCCAAGGTGCTGTTATTGTGTTTGACGTCTGCAACCGTACCAGCTTTGAGTCGCTGGACTTCTGGGTACAGGAAATGCGCAATGAAATTGGGGACAAGAGTGAATGTGACAACATGGTCGTCTGCGTGTGTGCAAACAAGGTAAAGCTGTAATGCTCAAAAGTAGGTCAGCAATTTCTTTAACCCTCCTCAATTCTTCACCCTATTTACCAGCTGCAAAAACTGAGCCTTTTCATTCCCTTGCCCAGTTGACCAGCACTGGGGAAGGAGATAAAAGATAACAGTGTTTGCTTTGCTATCATGGTTGATAATGCAGGAAGATTGTGGACAGAGCGGAGGAATCAAAGAATTAAGTAAGAATGTGTATTTTAGGGAACAATTGATTGAGGGTGAATATGTGTATACAGCTGAGTGGAGGGTGTGTGTGTGTGTGTGTGTGTGTGTGTGTGTGTGTGTGTGTGTGTGTGTGTGTGTGTGTGTGTGTGTGTGTGTGTGTGTGTGTGTGTGTGTGTGTGTGTAAGCATATGTATATGAGCTTGTGACAAAAGGTGATCGTCCAGACCCCTTGTATATTTATCGCACAAATAAAGAATTAAAAAATTACCAATGCTTCTTTATTTATTGCTTGATGCTTTATAATACCTTGAAGAGATACATAATATAACATGGTGAGTCTGGGTGTCTGCCTTTCATTTGAAAATGCCCAAGTTGTACGCTTTTCTTAGATAAATTTTCCCGTTCAAGATGGCGGACGAGTGATGCGTTTGGTGTCGAAGCCTGGATACATATCTAAATTGCATACCATCACAACAGTATGAATAAAAGATGCAGAAAAATCAACGGCGAACATGTTAATATCACAAACTGTTTCTATTTCTGATTGTTTTCGATGCAGTCAAGCGGTAAAAATCCGTTTGACAGTCGTAACGCTGAATGTCAAATCGTGTCGGTCAGCAAATCTCTCGATCGTTCACATCAAGTTCGGGTCGGTTTCGTGTTCATATAACTCGGCATGTCAGGCAACACTAACCGAATGGAGAAAGGTGTTTTCCGAACCAAATTGGATTCAATGGCTGCAAACGAGCGCGAAATCCATACAGTAATAAGCAGTATGTCAGAAAATAACGACCGTATTTTTTCTCGCAATTCTACTAACAACGAACTTACAGATCCCATGCCGTGCTTTAAATAGCACTCAAGGCAAACGGTTTCAAATCGAGGCTGGAGCTTTCGTCAAGAATGGCGCGTCGAAGCAGAGAAGGTGAGGAAATGTTGTTTGTCCACAATCATTACGACCGTCAGAAATCGTAACAACTGTCAAATGCATAACGACCGTCAGAAGAAAATGATAGAAACATTGGTTTCAGCTGTTCTGTCAAATGTGTTTCTGTAAATGATTAAAATTCTTTAACATGCAAGTGAACCAAAAGTAGAGTGGCGGCAATTCAACGGGATTTTCCGCAACTTTTGGGCGATGTTTTGTGCATGACACATGATTAGGACATCGTTTTAGCGATGTCCGAAATAACGACCGAAGGATATTAAGTTAATCAATGTATCAATTATACGTGAAACTGGGGCAGAAAACGGCTTGGAATTTCTATTTTGCTTCTTCTTTAAATACATGACAGAACTAAAGTTCAGATCATAGGATTAGTGGGAAATCTGGCGATTATTTGACAGTTGTTACTCTCATAGTTGAAGACATTATCATTCAGTATGTCTGTCGTAACGACCATCAGTATCTCTTGTGATTAATAAATGATAAGTTTATTTTCATTATGATACATATTTACTTTGAAAATTTGAAAGTGCACATTTTCGGCTATTTCCATAATTCTTTTTGATAAAATGTGAAGGAGTAGAGACCAGCAACCAGATTCCACCAGCCCCCTTCCTCCCAGTCCCTCCATTTATTCTTTCTTCACTGTTCACCTCTTTCAAATGCAGCTTGTAAAATGGAGGAATGGCAAGGGGTGTATGTATTTGTTTTATGTGTTTGTTTTGTCTAAGAGCTTTTAAGTCGGTGTTCAGTCTCACACAGTCATACTCGTAGCACATACAAGGAAAAAAGAAACACATGTTTCATCAGAAATGATTTTAATACTTGCTTAAAATGTATGCTCACTTTTTGATTTTGTATTTGTTTACTGTTTTTTTACATTTATTTGTCTGTTGTCAGGTGAGGCAACTGGTATCCCTACAACTTTCTCTGGGACACAGTCTGGGAATCCTGTACTTGGTGTTTCCACTCCAACTACACTGACAGCAACACCAAAGAAAAAACATGATGTCAATTCACCGTCACCACAACGACTGAAAGCAGCTTACAAAGCACGGCTTCATGACCTAAAGAAGTCCAGAACCAGAGATGCAGCATTATTGAAAAAACTGTTGCATGATCTTGTCGACACATCAGTTACACCAGACAATGCTGATTTGTATAAAAGAAAGAAGAGTTCCCCAGCATCAAAGACAGCTTTGAACTTTCTGAATGATGTTGCAGTGGACATCCCAGGAAAAAGGTCTGTATCTAAAAAAACTGGGCAACAAAAGAAAATCTTGCCCAAGAGACTGAGGAGACTGCACAGGGACTTTTGCCAAAAATTCCCTGACAAAAAGGTCTCTCTGAGAACTTTTTATCGTCTCTTGCCAAACAGCATATTGACATCACGAAAACAAGTTTTCTGTCAGTGTTTGTGTGAGATCTGTGCAAACATTGACTTACAACTTGATGCAGTAAACAAGATCATTACTGCACCGATTGATCGCAGAGATGAACTGTCTGAAATGAGTCTCTGTCCTCAACCCACACTGTCATGCCTACAGCGCAAATGTAAACAATGTGGTGTCGAGAAAATCAGGTGTCATATTGACACCCATCTTGTTGACCATCAAGACCAGGCCAGTCCAGTAAAATGGAAGTCATGGCAAATGGTACAGACAGAGAGAGGGAAACGAAGGGAGCTGATACAAAGAGAAGGAACAATGAAAACTCTCATTAATGAGTTGCTGAAAGAACTCCATTCCTTTTCTCAGCATCTGTTCACCTTCCGCTGGCAGCACCATCAGTTGAAAACCATCCAGACCTCTCTGCCTCCGAAATGGGCCATTGTCATCATGGATTTCGCAGAAAACTTTCTGTGTTGATACCAAGATGAGGTGCAAAGTGCCCACTGGGGGTACAATCAGGTCACTGTTCATCCATGTGTACTCTATTACCAGTGCCCAAACTGTGTGGATCTCGTCACTGATTATTTAATTTTTCTCTCTGATGATCTCAACCATGATGCCCACATGGTGCAGGTCATACAAAAGCAGACCAAACAGCATCTTGCTGCCACCATGGGGTAGCTGGATAAAATGGTCATATTTTCTGATGGTTGTGCTGCACAATACAAGTCAAAACTTCCTTTCCACTATCTTGCCAACAGTGCTGCTGCTGATGTTGCTGTGGAGAGATGCTATTTTGGAAGTCGTCATGGCAAGAGCCCCTGCGACGCTTGTGGGGGTGTCATAAAAAGACTGGTTGAAGATGACATCCTTTCAGGATCTGTAATCCAGAATGCAGCATCTATGTACCAGAACTGTTGTGAGCATTTTGACAAGACTATGTTGCTCAGGTGCTGGAAGTGGACAGGGAGGAAGAGATGGTCAAACTCAGTTTCATGGAGTCTCAAAAGGGATTCTATGTCTGGCCCTTGCAAGAGGATCTTTCCTGGGAACGTGTCCGTGTTTTGAAGGAAAAGGTGGAGATGGAGATGAATGCTCTGATGAGCAATCAGAGGATGCAGTTTTTTTAAATTAAAAAGTAGACCAAAATCTGACCTTGATGTCTAATAGGGACATAAAATGAGCTTTTGTTTTGGCATGTGGCTGTATTTTGCTCACTCCTGAAATTGACATTGTGCACGGTTTCCAGTGATGTGACTGTTGGTTTACCAATGAATATTGACATAAATATTATGAGATGTTCAGTATGCAAATTTAAGTGCTCCATGAATAATACTTTTGGAAAGTCTGTTATGATGATGTTTTTCCATTGACACTGTGTCATTGTCAGCAGCTAATCACAGTCAATGCTGATGTTGTTTGGGAAAGTAAAAATCAAATGTTTACAAGAATCTTTTTGATTCTACTTTTGTACCATAACAGTATTATGGCTCCATTTTCCTTGTTTCTGATGTGTTGCAACTAGTCATCATTTTTTGCCATAAAGATGAACCTTGTTTCAGACTGCTTGATATCATAATTTGTGGCATGACAATTTGACTTAATGTTTGCTCCTTTATATGTCTTTGTACATTCAGTTAAATAGACAGAAAGAACAGCTAACAAACCAACCAAACAAAACAATTTTGCCACATGTTTTCTTGTGAAATTACATTTGTTAACCAGTAACCTGTTTTAAAGCATTTTGAAAACATATTTGTCATCAAGTGTCAAAACGACATTTACTGTTGCAACTTTCTTTGGTTTCTTGTAATTTGTAATTATGTTCTTTAACCACAAAATATATTTTCATATGATTTGTAAGCGCTCTGAGCTTATCAGAGAGAGCAGGTGCCCTAAATGTACATGTTATTATTATTGTTGTTACTGTCAAACTGTTTCTATTCATTTTGATCATAAATAATCTAATTCCTGTCAGCACATGAGCAGTTTGTTGAGTATGTCCAACAGTGAGGCCATAACAACTGTCAGATGGATTCTGTTTAAGGTGTCTACATGATCATTGTGACTTAGTTAGCTTGTTTTATAGGCCTTTATGTGTAAAATATAACAATAACAATATAACTGTACTCAAAGGAAATGTATGCCCATTTTTTTTAATGACTGTTGTTATTTTTGCATTGTTGGGAAATACTTGGGTATGTCCAATGCAACATCATAACAACTGTCAGATAAAAACGCCATATCATGGTAACAAGGCTACTGTGGGTCCTATACTTGGTATCATTACATGAAATGCACCCTCAACAACACAGAAAATCATCAGAGGATGCAGTTACTGTCTTATTTCCAACTGAGCAATAAAGAACAAATCAATATGTCCGACGGTTGTTATGTCGGACATACCATCTCATGTGAAACTTGATCTTAAACTGCACAGATGCCTTTTCTTTTGGAATGAAATTTAGCTGTAATACTCAGTCTTACTCCCACTGAAACAATTATGCTGTATAAGAGACATTCAAATAGGAATATTGATAAAGTTGAATGTCCAGCATAACAACTGTCAGATGCTCGTTATGATGCCTTATCGCATTACTAGCGGAACATCGGTGCATGAGTTATCTTTGTATGTATATTTTTATGACCCTTAAACATCAGTCTTCCTTTGGACAAAATTGCTGTTAATAAAAACTATTTTGAAAAATCCACTTTTTGTTGGCTTTTTTGGACGACCTTTTGTCACTTGCTCATATATGTTTATGTGTGAGTGTGTGTAATGGATTTTCATTTGTAGCATTTCAGTTGTCTCCAGAAATGATGAAGTGGTGTATTATTAACATTTATTATTCTCAAGCAATATTAAGATTTATGTTTATTGAACATAGTAAAGGAGAAGTTCTAGATTCAATAGAGTATATAAACAGACAAATAAACAATTACATGTTTAACCATGACCGTATACAGTTTTAACAACTGTATATTAGTGGAGAAGTTCTACATTGAGTAGATTGCAAATAAAGAGACAAATAAATGATTGCATGTGTAATCCTTTGACGCCCACACCATATCTATGGACTGCGAAAACTTAACTCTTTAACTCCCTTACCCTATCCACCAGCTTTCTGTATGAAGCTGGTCGAGAGGGTGATAGAGTCAGAGGATAAAGTTTTTGCTTTGCCAGCATGGCTTACGATGCAGAATGCTAATGGACAGTATGCTGGAGTGAAAGGGTTAACTATGACGCCTATACAGTTTTAACAATTGTGTGTTTAGTGTCTGTTAGCCATGAGAGACAGCACACCTGCATCTTTTTAGGTATGTTTATATTATGCCTTCTGTTGTGATTGTAGAGGGTAAAATAACAATCATGTTAATCAGTTCCCCTATGGGGATGCTAGGAGCTCTTTCAGTATAGATAATATCCTGCCTTCTAGAAATTTTGTGCTAGAAGTTTCCTGTTTTCTGTCATCTTTTTGTTCCTGTCTTGCTTCTTTGGTTTTTGTCATCTCTTCCTATCATTTTCTGCCTTGCTGGTTCATTTACCTGTATGTGTATTGTAAAACCTTGCATACTTTCTCTTAGGATTGATAATTGGGTGCATGTATTAAGTGCATTTTTTGCCTTAAGGAAATGTGATGTGTAGAAGAATTTTAGGTAATTTAGGCCAGTTTTATATATGTTTTAGTCTCCTTAGTTATGTTTACATTTGTGTTCATTTTTTTTATACTCCTAGTGATAAATTGGACAGAACGGTCAATGCCAGGGCCATATCCCTAAATTATGTGTGTGAATGTATTGATACATGTGTATGTGTGTTTTGTTTAATTGTTGCTTTTAATGCAGTATTGTATACTTTTTGAGATGGTTCTAACACCGATATGGTTGTATGCAGTCAGCTGGGCTTTAAACAACAATAACAGTAATAATGTTAATTAATATTGACAGGTGGACTGCAGACCCAGGGCAGTGGAAGAACCAGAAGGACGACTGTGGGCCGACTCTCATGGCTTCCACTATTTTGAGACATCAGCTCAGACTGGGGAAGGTGTATCTGACATGTTTCAGGTAGTACTTGTACTGTGTGATGTCTGATGAGGATTTCTGGCCTTTATAACTCTCTTACTCCCTCACCGTCACTGTGTGATGTCTGATGAGGCTTTCTGGCCTTTATAACTCTCTTACTCCCTCACTGTCACCTGTGTGATGTCTGGTGAGGCTTTCTGGCCTTTATAACTCTCTTACTCCCTCACTGTCACCTGTGTGATGTCTGATGAGGCTTTCTGGCCTTTATAACTCTCTGACTCCCTCACTGTCACTGTGTGATGTCTGGTGAGGCTTTCTGGCCTTTATAACTCTCTTACTCCCTCACTGTCACTGTGTGATGTCTGATGAGGCTTTCTGGCCTTTATAACTCTCTTACTCCCTCACTGTCACTGTGTGATGTCTGATGAGGCTTTCTGGCCTTTATAACTCTCTTACTCCCTCACTGTCACTGTGTGATGTCTGATGAGGCTTTCTGGCCTTTATAATTTCTCTTACTCCCTCACCGTCACTGTGTGATGTCTGATGAAGCTTTCTGGCCTTTATAACTCTCTTACTCCCTCACCGTCACTGATGTGATTTGATGAGGCTTTCTGGCCTTTATGAACTCTCTACCTCTTCAACTCATGTGGGGATGTCTGATGAGGCTTTTGGCCTTTTAATCTTTACTCCCTCATGTCACTGTGTGATGCATAGAGGCTTATGGCCTTATAACTCTCTTCTCCTCATGTCAAAGATTTAAGGTTTTTGGCTAGGGTTAATGACATGTTACATTGTGATGCGTTGACTTATTGTGGCATGTATGGTTCTTTAGAGAATTTGTGATATTTTGATAGATTATATATGATGTGCTACCACAAGGGTAGGTTAAGACTTTTTTTTTAAAGATTCTGAGGTATTGGTATGGTTACAAAATAAAAGAAATAAGTTTTAAAAGAATGTAAGAAGGTTTGTTGTTGGGTACTTAGAATGCAGATTATAGTAGTTTAACTTGGCAAGTGGCAAGCGGTTATTTTAAGAACTTGCCATTTGAAGTGAGTGAAGCTATTCATAATTTAGTTAAATTGTTGTGTCAGAAAAGGGTATGTTTAACATATTAAAACAAGCATAGATGTGATCAAGCAGTAATTAAAGCAATGGAAAATATGAAAATGTTCTCTTCAGGGCCGGGTGTGTGGGGTATATGCCACATGTTTTAATAGAGTGTTCTTTTTCAGAAATAATCCTATTTCTTTTTAGGGCTGTTTACTCACAGATGATGTTAAGTAAGTCAGATGTGAATCCCCATCATTTCCTTTCAAAAATCATTGTAAGAATTTTAGGCTCCACCAGGCTCCTGCACAGAGTTGAGCATGCTCTGGGCTCATTCAAAAAGTTGGGATCACACAGTCAAGTCTCATCCTCTCATAGATGCGCCATTGAGGGTGTTGCTGAAGTCTTCTGATCAACACCGCAGGTGTCTGTATCTCTTGATATCTCAGGATATGTTATGATAGTAATCATAGAGTACAGTCCTGTCACCTTGTCTCAGTCCTAGATGGAATGCTAGAGCATCATCATCATCATCATCATCATCATCATCATCATCATCATCATCATCATCATCATCATCATCATCATCATCACCACATTGTAGAAACTGTCCCAGTTTCTGTGGCTAATAAAGTGGCTTTAAAAATGGGACACATGCACACACACACACACAAAAAGGCAAGCACAGAGGAAATCTTCCTTTGTGCGATGATCCTTAAAAAAAGGGAAAAAAATGATTACCTTAATGGCAGGATGAAAAACAGATTCATAGACATGAAAGCTCGCTCATTTATTTGAGTGTACGTGGAAATTGCTGTCCTCAAACAAGGGGGAAAATGAATGAACACTCATCTGTGAGCTGTCTTGTCAAATTGTTGTACAACTGTCTGTTGTGTGTTGTCCAACAACAGGCCTTGTTTGAGGGTGTGGTGAGTACGCTGGAGAACGGGGGTAAAAAGGCACCCTTCACCACCCAGCTGGGATACACCAAGGAGCAGATTGAGGTCATACAGAGGCTGAAGAGTTCAAAGTCTGATACGAACGTCTGGGCTTGGCTCCAGGGGCCAGCAAGTGAGTGTCCAATGACGTTTTGTGTCTCTTGTTTTTCTTTATTTAAATCAGGTGTTTAGGTCGTCAGTCACTTCAGTGCAAAAATTGAATACAGACCTGACTTACGCATGTTAAAATAACATACATAGGATTACATCTGGAACATTTGACATCATTCCAACATACATAGGGTTACATCTGGAACATTTGACTTTGAAAATGTGTACAATTTTGCATGTTTTTTAAACTTAAAAATTTATCCTTACTCATGTTTAAGAAGACAAATACTTTTAACAGAGCAAAATCAATTGCATAAAAGACTTTAAATTTAACGTACATGTAAGACAGCCACATTGACAGCCAAAGATCTATACATGTACTTGAAGTACCATCAGTATCAGAAATATAAAAGATAAGAAGATGTGTGTACATTGATAAAACAGTCATTTTGTGAATTAGGTCTTGGCAGTAGCACAGAAAAATCAAGCTTCCCCTGTCGATTCTACAGTCACATACTTTGTCTTCCTTCAAGTCTAACTTGAAGACATACCTTTTGTCCAGCAGTGATTTCCCCCTCTATAGTCTGTCTTCCTTCATGTCTAACTTGAAGACATACCTTTTGTCCAGCAGTGATTTCCCCCTCTATACTCTGTCTTCCTTCAAGTCTAACTTGAAGACATACCTTTTGTCCAGCAGTGATTTCCCCCTCTATACTCTGTCTTCCTTCAAGTCTAACTTGAAGACATACCTTTTGTCCAGCAGTGATTTCCCCCTCTATACTCTGTCTTCCTTCAAGTCTAACTTGAAGACATACCTTTTGTCCAGCAGTGATTTCCCCCTCTATTGTCTGTCTTCCTTCCTTCCTTCCTTCAAGTCTAACGTGAAGACATACCTTTTGTCCAGCAGTGATTTCCCCTCTATTGTCTGTCTTTCTTCAAGTCTAACATGAAGATATACCTTTTGTCCAGCAGTGATTATCCCCCTCTATTGTCTGTCTTTCTTCCTTCCTTCCTTCAAGTCTAACGTGAAGACATACCTTTTGTCCAGCAGTGATTACCCCCTCTATTGTCTGTCTTTCTTCAAGTCTAACATGAAGACATACCTTTTGTCCAGCAGTGATTACCCCCTCTATTGTCTGTCTTTCTTCAAGTCTAACATGAAGACATACCTTTTGTCCAGCAGTGATTTCCCCCTCTATTGTCTGTCTTTCTTCAAGTCTAACGTGAAGACATACCTTTTGTCCAGCAGTGGTTTCCCCCTCTCTATGTGCCCATTCTTTCGTCCTACTCCCCTCCTGTTCTCCCTCTCCCGGTCTGTGTGTGTTTTGTTCCCTTGAGTTTTTGTCGTTGTGAGTGAATGGTTTGGTGAATGATGAGAGTGCACGCTCTGGTTTGATTCTTTTATCTAGATTTGGCATCTTATAAATATTATTATTATTATTATTGTTATTATGATGATGATGATGTTGATGATTATATTATTATTATTATTATTATTATATTATTATTATTTTTTTTTTTTTTTTTTTTTACATTATTATTTCCTGATGTCAGCTCCAGTGTGACCATTGTCATATTTTCAGGGACGACATCAACAAAGCGTATCGTCGCCTGGCAGTTCTCCTCCACCCTGACAAGAACGTGGCTCCTGGCAGCGAAGACGCCTTCAAGGTCCTGGTGGCCGCTCGCACCGCCCTCCTCAAACGATGTAGCTGAGGTCTGACAGGAGCTAGATTTCCGTGCATGTTGTGTATATGTTATTTTACTGTACTGTCTCTCAGATCTGCTGGGTTATAAACAGTATATTGTGGCTTAGCTGCTAGAACGGAGTGTCTGCCTTCTTTGTTCTCTTTATGATACACTGTTCTGGCAGCTACCCCTGTATAACGGCTCCCGGGATCTCTTATGATGTTTTGATCTTGGTAGATCTGCCTTCCTATTTGTTTTTTGTTGGTCGATTTTTTGTCACAAAGGTGACTTGGCCTTGAGATGCGTGATTGTCTTAGATGTGTGATTGTGAACACAGGTGGCAAAAAAATGGTGACAGCAGAGAGGCATACAGGAATCATGACCTGCATGTGGCCCGGTCCCCTTAGAGTGTCAGGAGGTTAGGACCTAAGCACTGTAATGGGGGGCTTGTCCTTTCCTTTGTAGCCTTTCTGCTGTCTTTCAGCTCTCCCGAGAGTTTCTTAGTACTTTTTAAAATTTATTTTTCATACAGTAACGTGTCAAACAGATTTCTCTGTGTGTGTGTGAGAGATTTATGCTGTACTGTGTGTGTGTGTGTGTGTGTGTGTGTGTGTGTGTGTGTGTGGTGTGTGGTGTGTGTGTTGTTGTGTGTTGTGAATTGTATGTATTTGTATGAGTGTAAATAGGTGCATGTGTGGATGTGTGTGTGTGTGTGTTTGGAAATGTGTGAATGTGTGTGTGCGTGTGTGTGTTTGGAAATGTGTTGTGTGTGAAGGGGGTTTAGGGGTTGTATGTGTTGTAATCTAGTATGCTGGTATTTTTGTTCAGTTCAGTGAGATAAATTTGTAGGCAGAATTTTGCCAGGGTAACTGCTGTTTTTGCTGTGGGTTGTTATAGGGATGGTGAACTTCAGTGATCTTGTGTTTGAAGGACTAGCACCCAGTCCATCACTCAGTCTAATGGAGGAGGGAGGGAAGGAAGAGCAAACACTGACTAAACTGACTAATGCACAAATTTAGCCAGGGTCAAACATGTCTAAATTTGCTGGGTGTCTGACCACTAAGCACCACATCCGTCCTTCCAGAGTCATTTGTTGATCGTGATCTGTACTTGATGATGATAGCCATCTTGCATGGGTCACAGAGGCATTATATTGGTGATTGGGTGCAGGTTATGTTATGAACTTTTCAGATTGTTCATGGTGGTTGTAATTTTGATGGGTCTGGTTGTGTCACAAAGGTATTATTGCTTCCACTCAGTGTTGATTTGGAAACTCGGTGACTTGGTTTTTTTTTCAACAGTACTTTGCCTTTCTTCCTTTGTCTCCATTCAGTGTTGTGTTTGATAATTCGGTGATCTTGCTTTTTCTAATGGTACTCTGTCCTCTTTTTTTTTTTTGCCATCTGTGTAGTCTGGCCATATGTGGCAACAATGTGACCACCCTGTCCAACTCATGACATCCTTATCGGCCTTATCTTCTGTCCAGGGTTCGCACAGTCCTTAAAAGTCCCTGATTTTGAGGGCATGCTTTTTAAGGCCTTAAAAGTCCTTAAAAATCAGGCTTTTGCTGAAAGGTCTTTAAAAAGTCCTTAAGTTTTGTCACTGCCTATGATTTTAATAAAGTCTGTGTAAAATCTTGAGTTTGTAAAAAAAAAAAAGGTTGAAATTGAATTGAAAAAAAAAAAAAAGAGAAAGTCTAAGTCGGAGTTAAGATCGACGATCTCACCGATACGTCGTCTGCTATAGGTCAAAACACCAGAGTTACGGGCCTTCATAGGCGCATGCGCGTACGGGAAAGATTGTTCCACATTTTGAAATTGAGAAGTCAACATGCCGGGGAAGTGTTTGTTTAAGTGGTTTGGCTGGAAAAAGACGAATACAAAGAATGGCTGCAGGCAGACCCAAATGGAGACAGATGCAAGGCCTTTGCCGCGTTTGTAAAAGACCATAGACATTCGTTCAATGGGAGAATCGGCTGTAAATACCCATGGAAAAGGGAAAAAACACAGCGATCTGATGAAGGCTTCAAATCCTGCAGTTCGTCTTTTGAATTTTTTTACAAAAAATTCTGCAACGAGCGATCCCATCACTTCTCGCAGTTCGTCATCCTGCAGTTCATCAACCAACTGTTCTGCTCAAACTCAGATGTCAGTGAACAGCCTGAGCCGTACTAAAACAGAGGCAATGAAAGCTGAACTACTGTGGACTTTAAAAGTAGTGACAAGTCATTACAGCTTTCGTTCGTGTGAAGGCATTTAAAAAAAAGTGCTTCAAAAGTCCTTAAATTTTTTGTCTGGAAATCTGTATGAACCCTGTCTGTCTGTCTACCTGATAGAAACGATAGTGTGACAGTGTGCGTTCAGTTGCTTGGTTCTCCTGCTGACAGCTGAGGCAGGTCTGTGAAGGTGTCAGTTTGAGCTGAGGGTGGATCCTGTTGAGATACAGGACAGGGTGCTGCTCCACCCTGAAGGAACCTCCATGGGCAAACACCAGTTTGTCTGATTAGATGACCATGTAGACATTGCCTTATATTCCTCTACCTAAAGAACACACATGCTGGCTTATGACATTGTATTGGAAGAATGCATGTGGGACAAAACTGATGTGATTGTATACTTGTGTGTGTGTGTATACAGGGGAAAAGGGTATGTGTGTGTGTGCATGGGAATATGAGAAGGAGAAATGGTTTTCAAATAACGTTAAAATCGTGGAGGGGAAAAAAAGAAGACAGCTGTCCATTTTAAGACTGTTGTTGATGACTGATCATTAATGATTCTTTAAAATGTCATGACATGATTTTTGAGTATTTATTCCGAAGAATAAGTTGCCTGTACCCTATTGTTAATTTAGCTGACATATACTACATGTAGTTGACAATAATGATAACTGTAATTTCAGTATATAATGCAGACTGTCCCTATCAAACGTGTGTGCTGACTACACTTTAAGTAACAGACCATTGTTATACTTTTAACATGTAGAAACAGACATTAACAAAAACCTGCACTGGAAAATGGTGTTAGGAAGTGCTAGTCACAAGGAGTAAAGGAGAATGAACTGAATGCACATTCACACACATATGTACATACATAGCACACACACACGCATGCACGAAATGAAAAGCTGGGATGGACTCAGTCTGTCAGACATATGACCTTTGACTCAAGTTGTCATCCTCTGTCGAGCTGCTTATTATGAACAAGTACTCAAGGGGTTGATGTTTTTCTTGGCAAGCACACAAAGGGTTAATGTTACTCATAGCAAGCACTTAAAGCGTTAACATTACTCTTAGCAAGTACTGAAAGGGTTAATGTTACTCTGGGCAAGCACTCAAGGAGTTCATGTTATTCTTGCAAAGCTTTCAAGGAATTACTGTTCCTCTTGGTGAGCACTAAAGGGGTTAATGTTAATCTTGGCAAGCACATAAGGGGTTACTGCTACTCTTGGCAAGCACATAAGGTGTTACTGTTATCTTGGCAAGCACCCAAGGGGTTAATGTTACTCTTGGCAAGCACATAAGGGGTTAGTATAGGTCTTGGCTTTATGCATGGCGAGTTATGAGTTTTCAGAGGATAATGTTGGATTATGGACACTGATCGGTTTATTGGGTGTTGAATGAACTGAGAGATGATATGAATGTGTCATAAGTTGGCAGACATGAAACAGAACGCAAGTAAAACCTCAACTTTACAAAATGATCAACATTGCCTTTTAATCTAGTCACTTAAGTACTGCTTTAACTAGTCATACCAGATGGCGCTGGAGGTTGTCAGCAGTGTTGAAAAGTCATCTGCAGATTAATAAGGTCAAAAATGAAACAAAACACACACATCCAAAAAAAAAATGCAGCGGAAAAATCGTTCATTGTTTAAGGTAGATATTGTCAGATTGGTTCTTTCTGTTTTCAAGAACCACCTCCTGTCGTTATTTTTGTTGTAGTGTTGTGTTGTAAAGTATTGCCAGATTAAATGGTAATATTTGAGATTGTACACTTTGTTATACAGTAATCAAAATTTTGATGAGCAGTGAATGAATTTAATATTTTGTTTGTGTATCACACGATAGAATTTTAAACCGTTTATTTTGTCCAAGCCTAGTGTGTTTGTGTGAAAACCATCTTGCTTTGAGCCTTGTGTGTTTCAGTAGACTGTTTTTGCATTTGTGAACGTCCAGAGCACACATAAGATTGTCAGATTTTCAAAAATCCTGTCTAGTTCAGCTGATAGGTTTTCTTTTTTTTTTTTTTTTTTTTTTTCAATTGGAGATCTGTGCAGTTTGCTGTGTTGTTTTTGGATCTGGTGTGAGCTGAATATTGCTGGCTTAATAATTGATTTGGTGTGCTGAATATTGGTGACCTAAACATGTACATTTGAAATACAGGTTGTTGTGTATGTACATGTATGCATATATTGTGTGTATGTAACATTATGTGTGTGTGGATTGTGTGAATGTGTGAATGAACATACATTGAATTATATGTATAATTGTGGTGTGTGTTAAAGTCTGAGTATATATGTGTGAATGTGTGAATGAACATACTTTGAATTTATATGTAATTGTGTGTGTGTGTTTAAAGTCTGAGGTATATATGTGTGAATGTGTGAATGAACATACATTTGAATTTATATGTATAATTGTGTGTGTGTGTTTAAAGTCTGAGGTATATATGTTAATGTGCGAATGAACATACATTTGAATTTATATGTATAATTGTGTGTGTGTTTTAAAGTCTGAGGTATATATGTGTGAATGTGTGAATGAACATACATTTGAATTTATGTATATTGTGTGTGTGTTTTAAAGTCTAGGTATATGTGTGAATGTGAATGAACATACATTTGATTTATATGTATAATTGTGTGTGTGTGTTTTAAGTCTGAGGTATATATGTGTGAATGTGCAAATGAACATACATTTGAATTTATATGTTAATTGTATGTGTGTGTTTTAAAGTCTGAGGTATATATGTGTGAATGTGCGAATGAACATACATTTGAATTTATATTATAATGTGGGTGTTTTAAAGTCTGAGTATATATGTGTGAATGTGTGAATGAACATACATTTGAATTTATATGTATAATGTGTGTGTGTGTTTTAAGTCTGAGGTATTATGTTGAATGTGCGAATGAACATACATTTGAATTTATATGTATAATTGTGTGTGTGTGTTTTAAAGTCTGAGGTATAATGTGTGAATGTGCGAATGAACATACATTTGAATTTATATGTATAATTGTTGTGTGTGTTTTAAGTCTGAGGTATATATGTGTGAATGTGCGAATGAACATACATTGAATTATATGTATATTGTGTGTGTGTTTAAAGTCTGAGGTATTATGTGTGAGTGTAAATGAACTACATTTGAATTATATGTATAATTGTGTGTGGTTTAAAGTCTGAGTCTGTGAGAATGACTATACATGTATTAAGTCAAGTAAGTGTGTAAACACAGACTGTGTGTCCCTGCAGTGTTTAACAGTTTCACAACTCAGGACATTACTACCCTCTGACTCAGCAACCTATCCACCAATGGTGGATAGGGTGAGGGAGTCAAAGAGTTAAGTTTTTGCTTTGCTAGCATGGCTGACCTGACAATGTAGGATGCTGGTGGACAGGGTGCAGAAGTCAAGGGTTGAGAGAGAAGGAGAGAGAGAGAGAGAGAGAGAGAGAGAGAGAGAGAGAGAGAGAGAGAGAGAGAGAGAGAGAGAGAGAGAGAGAGTGCACATTATTCCCAAGGTACTTGTTTCTAATTCCATGAGTGTGTGCAAATGTTATGTTAGAAAGGAACAAGTATAATGTGCATGAAAATTACTTGGTTAAATATTTTTAGCATAGTTCTGTTGTATTGGATATTAGAGGTAGTATTTACGATAGAGGTAGTGTTTACTTTATTCATCAGTAATGGTTAAGATGAAAAGTTATTAGTTATACTTCAATGTAGTTATCTGTTCTTGTTAGCCCTCATTGTATCTTGGTAAAATGTACACTATTAATGTTTGTATTCCACAGAGCCGATCTCTTCTTGTCCTTCAGTTTTATTGAAAATATACCATCCTCATTTGTTCTCCTCTCCCTTTTATTTTTTGCGGTTGTGGTAAAGCAACTTTGGGAGTTTCTGACTGCTAACTGTCAAGACTATAGACAGGGGGAAAGGAGGTGGTGGCTGGCTGGGCTGCCCAACAGAGTATGAAGACCCGGAGTAAGGTAAGAGAGGGCTCTTCCATTCTCTCTTGGTCTAGTAGCTGGGCTGGACTTGGTTGGTGTTCGCCGTGTGGCTATGTCCCAGGTTTGTCATCTGCCCACCTTGCATTCAGTTTGTGAACAAGGTAACTGATGACTGGGTCTGATTGGGCCATGCAACGCATGGACAGCCCCCCTTTACTCGAAGAAATGACTATCGAGTGGCGTTGGGAGCTTGGGAGGTGATTGTCCGGAGAGTGGTAAGGCATTGGTGCTTTTTTCAGGTCCCATCTAGCACCCTCGGGTGTTTCTTGTTAATGACTGGCTTGATGGTCAGTTGGGTAAGATGTCAGATTTCCATTTGGAAGGACAGGGTTCAATTCTGCCTAGGTACCTTCAGCGTGGTGGGTAAAAGATGGAGATTTTTCCAACCCTGAAAATGCTCAGTGTGCATGACCACTGAAGATGGGGAGTATGTAGACTGTGCAGCAACATACTGCCTGCACAGTGTGGGCACAACAACATGTGTACATGCAGCCAAGAAAATCGGAATGCTGATCCCTTAAACCCCCCCGCCCCCCTCCCCACCTGAAACCTCACAGTATTCCCTGTGGTGATAACTTTTGTTTTCAGTCTCCATGATTGGAGTAGCTGCAGCAAATTGACACCAGTGTATTTTATTTCTTTTAGTAATTTACTGTATTATAACTACTGCTGTATTTATGTTTTATTTTATTTCTTTTAGTGATTTATTACTATTATAACTACTGCTGTATTTATGTTATATTTTATTTCTTTTAGTGATTTATTACTATTATAACTACTGCTGTATTTAATTTATGTTATATTTTATTTCTTTTAGTGATTTACTACTATTATAACTACTACTGCTGTATTTGTTTTATTTTATTTCTTTTAGTGATTTATTACTATTATAACTACTGCTGTATTTATGTTTTATTTTATTTCTTTTAGTGATTTATTACTATTATAATAC
Organism: Monoplex corrugatus; assembly: GCA_030674185.1. Classification (NCBI taxonomy): domain Eukaryota; kingdom Metazoa; phylum Mollusca; class Gastropoda; order Littorinimorpha; family Ranellidae; genus Monoplex; species Monoplex corrugatus. Next base: position 41,469,376 of record JAPXFY010000033.1, read on the forward strand.
TGCTGTATTTATGTTTTATTTTATTTCTTTTAGTGATTTACTACTATTATAACTATTGCTGTATTTATGTTTTATTTTATTTCTTTTAGTGATTTATTACTATTATAACTACTGCTGTATTTATGTTTTACAACAGGTTTTAATACATCAGTCCGTCCGAAGACAAGCACTTTTGTGCCTACTGCTGATTAAATAATGTTGTGTACTGATGATACTTCTTCTCATTTTTATTTCCCTCTGTTGTCATTCCCCCCCCCCCCCCCCCCCCCCCCCCTTTCCCCACGGGACAAATTGGCTAACATTTTGACTACTAACATTATTAACAGTGTTGCAGAGTTGTACTTGGTCACCCCTTCCTATCTACACAGCTTTAGGTGGGTATGTGTTCCTCTTTACATTTTTTCCTCTTTGTTTTCATAGTCGCTGGTTGGTTCTTCTGATAGAGCCACAGACTCCAGACCAGATATCTAGAGTTCAATCCTAGTCCGCAACATTAAAAACTGACCTGTTGACTGCCCATCTTGATGTGTCCATCAGTCTGGTGGTGTCAGTGTTTTCATAGGCCCTTCACCCCCTTGCCCTTGCCTATTTAAAGACCTTGCCGATGTGCAGACTTAACTCTTTGGAGAGACGCTCTAAAATGGCTGCTGATACTCTCGAGACGCACAGTTTTTGGTACTTTAAAAAAAATTATGGAGAATAACCAACGATAATAAACCTATTATGTGCCATGATCATTCTGGATCTTCTCCGTCACATGGCATCTGTGACATTAATGCATATGGAATCCATTTGGAGCGTGGAGACATCATCTTGAGAAACTGAAACGACTGAAAATTCTAATTATACAGTATTAAACCTATGCCATGAATTTTTAATATGGTTTCTACTTATGTCTGTAAAGAGCGTGTGTGATATTGATAGGCTTATTTTCATTCCGTTTTGTCACAGTCACAACATTCTTTCTTTTTCTCACTGGCTGTGTGGAAGCAGTTGTTGTACATAATGTAGTTATTTGTACTTCTGTTTTGGTCATTGTTTGCATGAAAGCATTTATATGTGTACTTAAGTTTCTTATTTAGTTATTTTTTACCCAGTGTACATTTTTGAGATGTGGCTATGCACAGTCAGCAAGGCCTTAAACAACAATAACGATAACAATAACAATAACAATAACAGTGTCAAAATGGATTGTAAGTGTAATATTTAGGCTGCTCTTCTTGGAGTCTGTGCCTCCATTGTCATTCATTTAAAACAGAAACTCAGATTTTTAATTTTTTCTTTAAATTTGATTTTGTTTTCATGTGGACATCTTTGATGAAAAGAATGGAGTGTTTGTTCGTAACCATTTTGTGTTGGTGCTGTTTATTTTAGTGTACATATTTTTTTCAAAACACTTCTGATATTGTTTCTGAGATTCTGTAAGCTTTGTACTCAAACACCATCAGATTCCGCATAGCCTGGGCTCGTTCCAGTCGACAGATTTTGGTATGACTACTTTTTCTGTTGAGAGGCAGCCCAAGATGGCACTATGACAGGACATTGATGGTGCTGGCTTGAAGATTGAACGTGTGTATAACGGTGCATGCTAGAACTTGTAGTGTTGGCTGTGTCATCTGGTCATCCAGGCTTCTCAGCACTTTGCTGGGGGCTCTTTCGGTGTAAAAAATATCCCCACCTTCTGGACATTTTGTGCTATGTCTTTCTTTTGTTTGTCACTGTCTCTGTTTCTGCCTTGCTCCTTTGCTTTCTCTCACCTGTTCTTATAATTTTCTGCCTTGCTGGTCCATTCATGTTTTCTGTAAAGCCTTACATACTTTCTCTTAGGATTGATAATTGGGTACATGTATTAAGTGGATTTGTTTTAGCGTTCTTAGGTATCTTTATATTTCTTTTCAATTTTTTTTTTTTTTTAAAGCCCTGGTGAGTAGTCAATTCCAGAGGCTTATCCTTAGATTACGTGTGTGAATGCATTGATGTGTGTACTTAATTTTCTTTTTCCATTTTTTTTCCCCAGTGAGGTATTGTGTAGGCTACGTTTTGAGATGGTTACAGCCCTGATATGGCTGTGTTCATTCAGCTGGGCTTTAAACAACAAGAACAGTGTATAGTGTATTGTGTATCAAGGTAACGGATGCAGTAGATAAGTGGGTAAGACACTGGACTTACAGTTGGAAGGTCTGGGTTTGATCCTGCCTTGGTACCTTCTGTCGGGTGGGTAGGTAAAGGGTGGAGATCTTTTTAGTCACCCAGGTCAACATGTGTGCAGACCTGCTAGTATTAAACTGGTCTTCATGTATGTATGCATGCACAAGATCAAACTATGTACAGTAATGATCTCATAACCCAGATCTGTCTCGTTTGTTTTCTTTACTGTCCCTGGAACTCTCAACATTCTTCTTAGAAACCACATGTTTATGGTATGTAAAAAAAAAAACAAGCATGCACATCCACCGAATAAGACACTGCAGACTGTGCAGCAACATACCTCCTGCATAGTGTGAGCTAAACAACGTACGTATACCCATCTGAGAAAATCAGTATTTGGAAAAAAAAGAAACAGAAAAAAGTCAAGGCATATGGCATTGGCTGTGATGATTTTGTTACCTCCATGGAATATTGTGAGATCATCCACATGCTGTGATATCACCTTGGTATGATGGGGGAAAAAAAGAAATTAGTTAATTGAAGACAACAAGTGTTTGTTTCTCTACACAATTGTTTACTTTGATTTATTATGTGAAAATTTTAAAACCAACTGTTTCAGATTGTTTTTTATGGCAGTTTCTGTGATGACCCAAACAGTATTCAGTTACAACTTTTTTGTTTTTGTCAGTCCGGTTGTACAGGTTCAAATCTTGTTTCTTGTGAGAAAAAAAAAGCATGTATATACAGCACCCTGACCAGCCAGGTGTAAAATGGACAGCTGAACCTGGTCAGGGTTGGGGAAGATAAAGCAGGGAGGGAGAGTAGGTGGCAGCTGGCCTGAGAAGAGAGACTTGTCGTCCGGGGTGATGTTACAGTTAGGATGTCGATATGATGACGTTGCTTTCTTCTTGTCTTTGTTCTGCCTCTGCCTTCCTTGCATGTGATTGTGGACTTTACTTTTATATCGCCAATTTGTTGTGCAAGATGGTTGGATGTGTGTGTTGTTGATGAATAAACAAAGAAATCTTTTCAGTGCAAGTCTGACTTGAGGTTGTGATGTCTTTCCGTGTGGTTTTTCTAGTTTATGTAGGCAAGAAGTCTGTCTTGTCTGTCTGTCTCTCATATATAGACACACACACACAACACGCACCACAACCTCACACACGACAACGCACAACACACGCACACACACACACACATACACACACACACAACACACACACACACACACACACAACACACACGCACACACACAAACATACACACACCACCACACACACTACAACCACACAACACAACACATATATATATATATATATACATATACAGTGGTGCCCCCCAAGTCGAATCTAATTGGTTCCTTGGGCCATTCAACTTGAGAATGTTCTAGTTGGGAGGCAATTTTTTCCCTTAAAATTAAAGTAAAAAGCATTAATTCGTTCCAGGCCCAAAATCCCCATATCTATTTTACATTTTTATGGGTTTCTGTTGTGCCCTGTGGCCAGATAACTGCAATATAAGTACAATGGCAAGCAGAAATAGACTTAAATAGACATAAATAAAACAGAAATAGACTTAAATACTAATACTTTGCACTTTCTTGGGAGCCATAATGAGGGCTAATTTGAAGAAGAAATGCAAAAAAAATGCCAGCAACAACAGAGGATGATGTGCAGGCACAGGGGAGTGAGCGGGACTGGGCGGGCAGCACGTGCCTCAGGTCCTGGTTTTGTTGCCAGACATTCAAGATGGGAGTGAGAGGTTGAAGAATGTTGCCGAAATTTTCGTTTGACATGGGAAAATTCGACTTGGAATGCATTCAACTTGGTGGGTACCACTGTGTATATATACGTGTGTGGTGTGTGTGTGGTGTGGTGTGTGTGTGTGTGTGTGTGTCCCATCCGCACCCTTGTGGTGTTTCTTGTTAACCTGTTCACTAACTACATACATACATATATCTATGTATATAATCATTCATACATACATACACACATGCACATATTTATATAATATGTGCATGTATGTATGACATAATATATATATATTTATATATATATATATATATATATATATATATATATATATATATATATATATATATATATATATATAAGTACACACACACACATACGTACATATATAATATATATATATATATACATCACCCCACCTCACCTGTCGGTGTCACCGGGTTCAGTGTTGGCCGCTGCACATCTGGATGCCACCATCTCCCTCAAGGCCGCTCTGTCTTGACTTTTGTGGACAATTTCTTGGAATATTTAGGCCTCTATTGTTGGTTATGTTCTTGATGTATCAGATTGGAGGTCTCCCTTTCTTCCTTTTTGCTACTGTTTTTCTTGAAAGATGGTTGCCATGAGGTCCGTGTTCTTGTTGCGTGACACATGGCCAATGTATTTCAGTCTACTCTTGTTGATGTCTGCTTTAGTTTTCTGGTGGTATCAAGTTGTTCCAGGACACTTTCATAATTTCTTCTGACACGTAGTAGTCTCCGATAAAACCACATCTCTGCTGCCTCAATTCTTCTGCAGTCAGTTTTTTTTTCTCAGAATCCAGGCTTTCGCAGCCATAAATCATGACTATCCAGATCAAATGCTTTGCCATTCTAATTCTTATTTTGATGTCTTTAGAGCAGGTTCCATCATCAATTTTCACAGAGCTATGATATAGGAAATCCATAACATTTTCAAAAGGAACTTTGTTGATTGTGATGTCATGATTGTTTTCAGTGTCTAGATATGTAGCATTTTTGTTTTCTTGGCGTTCAAGTTTAGACCGGCCTTTTTGCCTGCTGCATCTACCCTGTAAAGAATTCGTTTTATGCTGGTAATGTTGTCTGGTAACAGTGCAGTATCATTGGCATAGTGTAGGTTTCAAAACAAGTGTGACTGCCCGCGTTCAAGCAAACAGGAACCAGAAAAAACACGAAAGAAGAATACAAACGCATATATTTAATACAAGACAAGACAGGCGCAAATTTTTGGCCAACTGGCCTATGTCAAGCGTAAGATTACAGACAAACGAACACCAGATACAAAAATTTTGAGAAAAAGACTGAAACTTCCCTGCTGCCGTGCCCAATGTGAGAAAATCTGTGCAGGTTTGTAAGGCTTTTTCCTCCCATCTTTATGCCCATGCCTTCTATGTCAGCATCTCTCAGGACTTGTTCCATGTAGATGTTAAAGAGATATGATGAAAGGATACAACTTATCTGATTTCCCTGTGGATGTTGAAGAATTCACATTTCTGATTGTTCCATCTAACTGTAGCCTTTTGGTCTTTATGAGGCAATTAATGCAATGATGTGTCTGGGAAAGTCCATTTTGACCAGTGTGTTGAACAGGTGGAGATGAATGATGCATATATATATATATATATATATATATATATATATATATATATATATATAATATAATCTGTATATATATATGTATACATATATATGTATAATATATATATATATATATAAATATGTCAACACACAACACATCTTTCTCATGTGCACATACACGTGTCCATCTCTGTTGTGCACACACACCCACACAGCAACACAACACACACACACACACACACGCACACACACACCACACACACACACACACACACACCACACACAACACACACACACACACACACACACACACACACAACACACACACACACACACACACACACACACACACACACACAACACACACACACACACACACACACACACACACACAACAACAAACTACAAAATCAACAACACACCACCACCTACAACAGAAGAAGCAGAAAAGTGATCAGAATAACAGACAGTCGTCGTTTTTATTCAGTACTGACAACTACAACAACTACAGGAGGCAACACAAAGCACAAAGCTTGAACGGCCTTGTGGCAAGCACTGCTGGGCAACTACACAGTCGGTGACCAGAGTAGTACAAGACAAACCAACATGCTGTTAATAGTAACTCACTTCGCAACATGTCTCACACAAACCGTGACATATCTCACACAAACCGTGACATATCTCACACAAACCTGTCCTGCGCTTCAGTGTCGCCTGGAGGCCTGATTTTGAAAGTATGTTTCAGTTTCAGTTTCTCAAAATGATGTCTCCGCGCTTGGAATGAATTCCATCTGCACCAACATCACAGGTGCCATGTGATGGTGATCATGGCACAAGCCTTAAGCCAGCACATAAACCCATGAACTGGCCAGGTCCTGAGGTCCTACCTAGACTATGTTTTACTAAACCTAATTTTTTTTACTAGTATTATATCAGTCTATGATTGGAACAATCTTGGTTACATGTAAATAACATGTGTATCTGTGTATCTTTGAAAGAACGGTTCCCTGTCAACACCCAGCAGAACTGGGTCTGATTTTTGTATGAAGTCTGTGGCATGTGTGTCCTGTATGTGTGCATTTGTATCACTGTTAGAATGGCACTTACCACTGTTTTTGCATCTCTCTCTCTCTCTCTTCCAAAACAGGTGAATTATTGTATAGAAAACAAGAGTGGCCCCAGCAGTAGTCTTGAACACCTTGCTGTACTACTGTCAGACCTGAGCTAGGCTACTGATGGCACACTCAACAGGTGGAACGGTTCCACCATTGTCGAAAAACACGTGTATAGACGTAAAAAGAGAGAACAAACGAGCGAATGGTTCCAACAAAGATGTCTGCAATATCATGTGGCAAGATTGAACGTCCAACCTTCAAATTCTAAAGAAACATGGTTTGCCAAGTACAGGGTGTCAACCCGTCAAATGAAAGCTTCTTGAACAGGACATGTTGTTAGTGTGGAAGACAACTATGTCCCAAAATACTCTTATACAGAGAACTTAACCCTTTGACTCCCGCACCCTATCCATCAACCGCAAAAAACTTAACCCTTTGACTCCCTCACCTTATCCACCAGCTTCCTGCAGGAAGCTGGTGGATAGGGTGAGGGAGTCAAAGGTTAAGTTTTTGTTTTGTTAACATGGCTGACAATGCAGGATGCTGGTGGACAGGGTGTGGGAGCCAAAGGGTTAAAGCAAAGACACCATGACCAGGAAGACCATTAGGGTGGTACAAGGACACTCTGAAAGCCAACCTCATCAGCTGTATCATCAACATCAGCAATTAGCAAGATTGCCTGCAACAAAGTGAGCTGGTGTCAGTTCTTTGAACAGTGCAGAACATCTGCTATTTAATGTATGAGGGACTGGCGGAAGCAGAACCCAAGGCCACGGGACTCTTTCCATGCTGTGCCCGCAAAAGAACGTGTGCTTCCCCGGATCAGCCCTGTATTCCACATTAAGACCCACACCAGGCCATGGGGACCAGTGTGCCTACTTATCTCTTGGACTAATGGGAGAGTCCATTAACATCATCATCAAATAGATAGTGGAGAGAAACATCATGAAATCTGTTTTAAACCATTTGCAAAGAAAAGGAAAACGTTTACAGATGGCCTTCAACATCTACCCTTTGCACTGCCAAACGTAGACATTAAAACACTCGACAGAAATATCACATAACCTGTGAGATGAGATGTCTCAAAAGAACAGCAGGGAAATCAAACGAGACATAACTCGAAATGAAGAGATTCAAAAGATGGTGGGAACAACACTTGTCAACAATCACATCACACAATCGTGGATTTAGTAGTCTGGCCTTCTCCAAACCAGGGGCTAATCAACCAGCCAGACCTTACAGCTTACTACAACACATGCTCCAACTTCAGAGCCAGAGGAAGACCACGGCAGTGCTGGATGGATGGCGTGACAGACACACTCCATATCTACATCAGACTCTACGCCAGGTTTCCCCTTAGTTGCAGACAATAGCTTCATCTCCCCCACAACACCTCCTGATACAAGCAGCAAGAAGAAGAATCAGAAAGAATGAAAAAAGCAACTTTTGTGATTTCTTTGTTGATTTCAGATTCAACCCCAGAAAACTTAGTCATTATAGTCACAACAAAACCTAAACTTAGTCATTATAGTCACAACAAAGCCTTACATGTCTTTGACAAATATCAAACAGCCAGTCTTGATTAGTGGCATTCACGGCACATTCACAGCAACACATTGTGTACATATACGTATGACACTTGAACATGGCCCAATCATTTCAGTAAGCTGCATCTCACAACAAAATTTCAAAAGCACATCACACGATCCAAAATGTAAGAGCAAGCGAGTTATTACCAAACCTGTTGCTTCATTTTTGGTTAAGACACATCAACTCCTTCACAGGTTCAGTATACGAAATTTCAATACTGAAAGCAAAATTTGATTCACCACTTAAAGAGAGATGGAGACAAATAGACTGAGTTTGAAATAAATTGACAACATAGATAAATTGAAGTAAAAAGAAGGAAAGTCCCCACAATGGGGTACTGTGGATGCAGAAATAAAGATCCCCTCCTGTTTTGGAACTACAGGAGCTGTCTAGTCTGCTTTCAGGTAGTTAGGGGTTCCTCTTTCCTGTCATGTTGTCTTTTCCTCACAACACTCTTTTCTTATTTCTGTCTTCCATATCATTCACCTGTATTTCTTCCTAATTCTCTTTTTAGCTCCCCAAAGATGGACGGTGACCTTGCAACTTACTATCTCACCACTTGCATGCTAGCATCTAGGTAACAAGCCCCATATGATACACCAAGCACAGTGCTCTTTTCTGTCACATTTATGTCAATTGTGGATTTTGTGACATGACGATAAAGACCAAGCTCGACCACTGATAAAGAATAAACTTCACAAATGTTGAAGTCAACAGCACATTCAATATTCAACAGTACAATGACCACAAGAAATAATTTCCCAGACAACAGAACAAGAAAATTTTAACGATCATGATAAAGTTTATGTACACTAGTTAATGACCTAAGGAAATTTCATCGTCGTTCCATCTAAACACTACATATGTCTGATAACAACTTGCTCATCAATCTTTGGCTTGGTAAAGTCATAAATATGAACGCATGAGATATTGTCATAATTCCATATATCGACAGGATTTTTCTCATTAATTCTTGACTTAGTCTGTCATTTTTGTTTCCTGTTTTTGCTGTCCCGTTTTTCAAAGACTCTTATTTCCTTACCGTAAAAAGTAAATTCAAATCATTTTCATCCATTTCTAGAGAATTTTAGGCGCTTCTCTACATTACATGATAAACGAGTATATGATTGAAAAGAATCTATTTATAATATTTCTTGTTGTGCTGGTCAGACGTGGAGTTCTGTAGGACTCAAATCTATATTCAATTAAAAAAGAAAAGCAAATGTAACCACAAAACCATGAAATATGGGTTTACCCACTGAAACACTTCTGTAGCTTCTAACTGGTTTCAAGCTGGGATTCAAAATGAGTGAAATCCACTATAAGGTTTATAGATAAAAAAAAAGACTTGTTCATGCACACACACACACACACACACACACACACACACACACACACACACACACACACACACACACACACACACACACACACACACATCCTCCATCGATCGTAATCATTTTCTCTTTTTGTAATAGAGATTAGACGAAAAGGTAAAACCAGCACGTGAAAGAAAAGGGCAGAAAAGAGACATTTTTATACACAGCAACAAAGATTATCAGTATCTGTACAATAAAAACTTCAACACTACAGCAAGACAAAAGTTGTAGTTGTAACAATGTACACTGACACCAAACAGCTTGTAAAATCCTGGACCATCAACTGTTCCAGAAGTAAAACCAGCACCGTTCATATAGCACAGAGGAAACTGTATTTACAAGTCATGGTATAGCAGCATATCATGCAACAGCTCTAACCAAAAAGACCAGACAATGAACACAGAAACATTTTCATAAACGGGGGACGAGGCACGTGCGAGTGAACTGAGACACAACCTCTGATGGGTGGTGGGGGTCTGGATCTATGACAGTGAGATTTTAGTGGCAACTTGTTCTTTGGGCTTTTCTTTACATGTACCCTAAGTTTTACAGTGAAATTCTCTCTAAAAAGGCAACAAAATTAATGATAATCACAGTGATATCCTTTCACTGAAATGACCTGAAATTGGCAATTTTCTTTCCACTATTACAATTCTGCTCCTTATGAAACCTCAACATTTCATACATTGTTTTAAAACTTTTAACATCAACATCAGAGTGTTACAGACAGCAATTCAAAATTATACTATCAAAATTCACACGGAAACATCCTTAGTGGTTTTTAAGTAACATCTGACTGAGAGTGTTCCCAAAGTTTCTCCTACTCTCAAAGTTTCTCCTACTCTCAAAGTTTCTCCTCAATTTCCTCCAAACAAGAGTTATGCACATACAGCGTTTCAAGGGCCACAACTCCTACAGTTTGTGCAATAGAGACTTCATTTGTACATAATCAGACAGGATATTTCACTCTCTTTCCAATGATAGCAGTAACGTGATGCTTCTAAGAAATCAACTTATGTCTCCCTTTGTGAGAAAGAGCCACATATTCACAAAATTACATTGATCTAATTCAGAACTGTCTAATATATTGCAAAAGATAAAAGATTAGAAAGCGTGTATATGATTTTGTACAATACTTGATACAATTCAGAACTGTCTTTATTGAAGAAAAACAAACCAAAAACACACAGAACAAAAACAAAAGACTAGAAAGTGTACACATGATTTTCTACAATACTTGATACAATTCTGAACTGTCTTTAATAAATTGCAAAAGATCAAAAACTAAACAGAGTTCACATGTCTATGTACAATACTCCATACAATTCAGAACTGCATTTAACGTATTGCAAAACATCAAAAACTAGAAAGAATACACAGGATTATGTACAATACTTGATCAACCAGTGCAATGAGAAGACACAGACAATTCAAACAGTACATTAGGAAACAAAACAAAACGACCAACATACAATAATATTCACATGTGACACAGGATTTTACATCTCTCTTCTGTTGTCTGTTGAAGAGTTCTTATTGGATTCTGCCTTACACTCTAATGACAAACATTTTAGCTTGGTTTGTGAGAAAACATAAAAATTATCAAGTGATGAACTGTTGAGGATTGTGAAAAGTAAATCAGTGAAAAGAGCAGTGAAAATCATTACTACATGTACAAGCTGGCCTGAGAGCAATGAGGTTCCTTTACCTCCTCCCCCCTCCCCCGATAACTGTACAAATATGACAATCTACACACATGACAGTTAGAAGACAATCTACTATCAGAAATAAGACAATCTGCTATCAGTAATATGACACTCTACTATCAGTAATAATACAATCTGTTTACAGTTATAAGACAATCTTCCTACAGTCATAAGACAGTCTACCCACCGTCATAAAACAATCTATGGTACCTACAGTTATAAACCAATTACCTCACAGTTATAATACAATTTATCCACTTCAGATAGTTAGCACTGATTTTATGCTGACGGGTTAGAAGCAGTACTGACTGAATTCACTGACCTGTCAATAACTGAATGAAGCAATTTAATTCACCAGTAAACAAATAATCTGACTGAAATAATATGTCAACAAGTAAACTGATCACTTGATGAACAAAATACTGGATGGCAGAGTTCTCTAAATAACATGTATATAAACTACATGGTTTGATTAGCTGAACATCAACTATACTGAATAAATGAAATGGAGTTTGGAGTTTGTTCAAGAGGGATTCAACGCACTTGGACAATTCCATATGCGCTCCACCCAAATCTGCCAGCCATTATCTGGCAGACTTCTTGAGTCTGTGAGAAAACCCTGTGTACTGGTCTTGAAGTGGGAGAGGGTGGACAGAGACCTCTGATACATAATGTTGACACCACCATAATGATATCAACATTAAGATGGACAGCCAACAGGCCAGTGTTTAATGTTGCGGGCTGGGATTGAATAATGATATCAACATTAAGATGGACAGCCAACAGGTCAGTGTTTAATGTTGCGGGCTGGGATTGAACTCAAGATATCAGATCTTGAATCCATGGCTTTACCAGAAGAGCCAACCAGCCCATGTGCATGAACTGAATGGACAAGAAAGAAGCTCACTCCTTATCTCTCTCCTCCATTCAACATGGAAAACGTGGAGGGTGTGGCTTAGTGAATGCTCAAACCATCTGCCTGGTATGCCAGGAACTGGAGTTTGAATCACGGACCAGACAGGAGTTTTTCTCTTCCTCCACCTCCTGCACTAGATCTTCTATGGTGGTCTGTGGATGAGATGATAAATCAAGGTTCCATGTAAAGCATGCACTCATCACACGTTATAGACCCTATGGCAAGAAACTGGCTGTCCACGGCCAAAATTTCTGTAGAAAAATCCACTTTTGTCTTTAAACAGAAATACAAAGACAAGAACAAACAACAACAACAACAACAACAACAACAACAACAACAACAACAACAACAACAACAACAACAACAACAACAACAAGAAGTAGTGCTGCATTGCAGCTATGCTTTCTCCCTGTGGAGAACAGCCTGAATTTACACAGTAAATCCTCTGTGACAAATTAAGAAACGAATACAATATAGACAGAAATGAAATACAAATACACGAAAAGATATCTACAGTGACAAAACAAGAAATTAACACAATAAAGTCAAAAACGCAATATAAACATATGGAAAGATATCCACAGTGACAAAATAAGAACACAAGAGAAACATATGAAAAAAATATCTACAATGACAAAATAAGAAATTAATACAATAAAGACACACACACACAAAAACAACAACAACAACAACAACAACAACAAAACAATGTAGACATGAAAAAATATCCACAGTGACACAATGAGAAATGAATACAAAAAACACAAAAACGCAATACAAACAAATAGAAAGAATATCTACAGCAAAGGTGAAGACTGAACCAGATAGAAAATAGCTCAAACAACAAGTCAAACATTTCAGCAAGAGGAATGATAGACCCAAACACTATACAACAGCTGCAAAGAAGCGCAATGAAAAAGAAAAGAAAAAAAAGAAAGAAACAAAATAGAATGCACACCTACAAACTTAAATGTCATTTGAATTTTTTTTGCAGGAGCAAAACACGAAATGCCAACCAAAATATAAAAATCACACACAGCAATAGGAATGATAGCCCCCAAAGAAAGACATCCACTGAAGAAATCCCAAAGAAGTGGGGAATGAAAAGCAGCAAATAAAATGTAATACACGACTACAAACTTAGTTTAAAAAAGTGGTAAGTCTGTCTGATCTTTTAAAAAAAAAAGCTGAAATAGAAATGTGCAGACAGTAAAAGTACAGATGCCCTCTCTGTAATACAGAAGTAGTAACAAAAATAAACAAAAAATGATAACGATAACAACAGTGATGAATAGGCTGATAACGATAATGATGATGATGATGAAGATGACAATGATGATGATGACAAACAGTAATGAATAGGGTGACAATGATACATGATAATGATGACGATGAAGCAAATAATGAATAAGTTTTTAAAAAACTAACAACAAGAACGATATGGTCAAGCCAAACTAACGACTTCCCTTGTAACACAAAAAATTATTGCAGAAAATCCCAACTTCATGCTTCTGCCTTGATGACGCATGAAACAAAGTGACACTTTGACATGGAGCGAGTAAAACGATAAGATCGTTACAACTGTGGAAACACGAAATGAAATAATTGCCAAAAGTTACAGAGAAAGTGTTTTCATACACCTTCCTCCAAAAGAACTGATTGTAGAATTTAGAGTGTATGTGTTGGTCTGTATGACCTTGGAAAGGGCATATCATGGCTTTTTATCTGATACATTCGCCACTCTTCTGTAGTCAGCCTCTCTGACCCGAAGCAGTAAAAATCCATCAGGAGACAGCTGAGACAGTCTTCCTAGTACGTTTTTGTTCATTACAGACAGACAGACAGACAGGCAGACAGAGAGACACACACACACACACAGACAACACACACACACACAGGCACACACACACATCCTTCCAGTCGATATGAAACAATCTCTTTTCTAAGAGAGATTGCAATTGGACGTGAACACAGATAATCAGAGCTTCTCAAGAACAACAAACAAACAAACAAACAAACAAACAAACAAACAAACAACTATAAATCAGCACTTCAGCAAGAAGAAAATAGTAGAAAATTTAGTAATCTTGTACACACAGTAATACATGCCTGCTACAATGAGCCACCATCAATGCTGACTACCAACATTCAAAATCTAGGTAAAAAATACATTCAACTGTCTACCATCAATTACAAAAAAGGTACATTTCAGTTGTACTGTTCTACCATCAATGGTACAAAAAAGGTACATTTCAGTTTGTACTGTTTTATCATCAATGGTACAAAAAAGTACATTTTAGTCGCACTGTTCTACGGGCTTGTCACACTGTTGAAGGCAGAGGTCAAGAGGTACCAGACCTGCAGGCGCCTTCTAACAAACCATGGTACCATGCAGTATAAGGCAAATGTCTACACAGTCATCTATTACAGACGAGAACACGAATTGCAATTCACTCCTGTCTGGTCTTCCTGCCTCCACCATCCACATCCTACAGCGCATTCAAAACAATGCTGCACGCCTTGTACTCAAAAAGAAAAAAGCTGACCACATTTCACCTCTCCTGGCACAACTTCACTGGCTCCCTGTATCAAAGCGCATACAGTACAAACTAGACACCATGTGCTACAAAAGCCTCAATAACGCAGACCCCGATTACCTGTCAAGCCTACTTGAGATCTATGTTCCCTCACGTACCCTCCGCTCTGCCTCCGATCCTCTGACTTTTCGCTTTCCACGCACTAAGCTCAATACCTACGGTCCACGAGCCTTCTCTGTTTCTGGTCCACTCTCCTGGAACAAACTTCCTCTCTCAGTCCGTCAGCAACCTACTTTTGTCTCCTTCAAGTCCGCTCTCAAAACTCACCTTTTCTCCTCTGCATGAAATCCTGACCTCACTCATCCCCCTCTGTAGCCCGTCTCCGCTCGGAATGGAATCACACTGTAATATATATTTGTATATACTATGCTCTCTATAATTTTCCATTGCTTTTATTCTTTCCCCCCATTTATAGCCATGTGTGAGTGTGTGTGCGTGTGTGTGCGCGCGTGCGTAAGTGTATGTTCAGCGCTTAGATTTGATTTCTATCAAGATTTTGCGCTATATAAATATTGTAATTATTATTATTATTATTAATTACTGTGGTACATTCAAGGTAGAGCAAAACCAGGGTCCTGGGTCTCAACAGCTCAAACTGATACCATCATCTACCTTTCCCTGTGATCAGAAGGACCAGACAGGGGACTG
Organism: Monoplex corrugatus; assembly: GCA_030674185.1. Taxonomy (NCBI): domain Eukaryota; kingdom Metazoa; phylum Mollusca; class Gastropoda; order Littorinimorpha; family Ranellidae; genus Monoplex; species Monoplex corrugatus. The sequence continues at coordinate 41,484,824 of JAPXFY010000033.1, forward strand.
CATGTTGCAGCGATATGTTGCCCACAACTGACACATGAGCCGTTTCACCAGTATGGTCAAGGAAAACCATCTGAATTTGTGCGGACAGCCTGTCAATGTGGAAAGGACAGAGTACTGCACGATCCTTTTGAAATGGATGTGAGGTGAAGGTCACTGCGAGTTTTGCTGTTTTGCCTTTCAGACGTCGGAAGCAATGGTGAAAAAAACCCCACAAAATTGCTTTCTCTCGATATTGTTTGTTTGTTTTTTGCAATTTTTGCTATGGCTATTCCAAAGAAAATCGTTATCTTTGTACAACTCTATCAAATACTTCGTCTCCAAATCTGTAAATTTCACAACTTTTGTTGTTGTTGATTGATTTGGTTCAGTTTTTACATCGACAATCGTTAACCTGATACAACTCTATCAAACACTTCGTCTCCGAATCGGCGAATTTCACAGCTTTTTTGTGTGTTTTTGATTGATTTGGTTCAGTTTTTACGTCAACACCCACCTCAGGTGATATGGCCGACGGGATAACCATCCCAGGGAAGTCGGGGAAGGGGGACTTATCTAATCCTATACTGACACCACCAGAACAACAATGATGTTAAGATGGGACAATGAGAAGGCCAGTTTTAATGGGTGAACTTATCTAATCCTATACTGACACCACCAGAACAACAATGATGTTAAGATGGGACAATGAGAAGGCCAGTTTTAATGTAGCACACCCCAGGATTTGAACTCACAACCACTGTCCTTTAGAATTTCATGGCTTTACTAGATGAAAAAAATGGGTGTCGGCTCAATGGTGCGGGTTGATTGGCTGGAGGATGCCAACGGTCTGTCTGGAATAGATCAGAATGCATTTTGAATGATCAGGTTGAACCATATGCCTAGAGCCATTTGAGACGTACGTTTACTATGGCAGATGATTCATTCAGTCTGTACATCCTGCCTCTGAAAAATACGCTTGAAACGGTTCGTGTGTACAGCACCTTAGAGACAGAGGACATGGCCAACTACAGACCACCAGACATGCAGCTGACAGACTGAAGGTGACTCCATTTGTCACCTGTGTGGCCTGACAGTGTGAGTAAAACAAGACATGTGTGGCCTGACAGTGTGAGTAAAACAAGACCTGTGTGCCTGACAGTGTGAGTAAAACAAGACCTGTGTGGCCTGACAGTGTGAGTAAAACACGACATTGATGGCCTGACAGTGTGAGTAAAACAAGACATGTGTGCCTGACAGTGAGTAAAACAAGACATGTGTGGCCTGACAGTGTGAGTAAAACAAGACATGTGTGGCTGACAGTGTGATAAACAAGACATGTGTGGCTGACAGTGTGAGTAAAACACGACTGTGTGGCCTACAGTGTGAGTAAAACACGACATTGTGTGCCTGACGTGTGAGTAAAACACGACATGTGTGGGTGACAGTGTGAGTAAAACAAGACATGTGTGGCTGACAGTGTGAGTAAAACAAGACATTGTGCTGAAAGTGTGAAGAAAACAGACCTCACACTGATGCACGCTTTGTTAACTGTGAACAATATAGAACATGCTGTCACCTTGAAATAACTTTCATGTCAGCTGAACGAAAAACTATGAAGCCTACCTATCTTAATGTTCTTCTAAAACACTGTAAGCCTACCTATCTCTTTTTTCTGTTAAAACCATTGTATAAGCCTACCTATCTTAATATTCTTCTAAAACCATTGTAAGTTTACCTATCTCTTTTTTCTGTTAAAACCATTGTAAGTTTACCTGTCTCTTTTTTCTTCTAAAACCATTGTAAGTTTACCTGTCTCTTTTTTCTTCTAAAACCATTGTAATTTTACCTGTCTCTTTATTCTTCTAAAACCATTGTAATTTACCTGTCTCTTTTTCTTCTAAAACATTGTAAGTTACTGTCTCTTTTCTTCTAAAACATTGTAAGTTACCTGTACCTTTTTCTTCTAAAAACCATGAGTACCTGCTTACATGAAGTTACCTTCTTTTTTTCTTCTAAAACCATGTAAGCTTACCTAGTCTTAAACAACCTGTTTGTCTTTCTTCTAAAACCATTGTAAGTTACCGTCTCTTTTTTCTTCTTAAAACCATTGTAAGTTTACCTGTTCTACTTTTTCCTGTAAGTTAAAAACACCATTGTAAGTTTACCTGTCTCTTTTTCTGTTAAAACACATTGAAGTTAGTAAAACCATTGGTCCTGCTTTTTCTTCTAAAACCATTGTAGTTACCTGTCTCTTTTTCTTGTTAAAACAACATTCATTGTAAGTTATTCCCTGTCTTTTTTCTTCTAAAACCATATGTAAGTTTACCTGTCTCTCTTTTTCTGTTAAAACCATTGTAATGTTTACACTGTCTCTTTTTCTTCTAAAACCATTGTAAGTTTACCTGTCTCTTTTTTCTTCTAAAACCATTGTAAGTTTACCTGTCTCTTTTTTCTTCTAAAACCATTGTAAGTTTACCTGTCTCTTTTTCTTCTAAAACCATTGTAAGTTTACCTGTCTCTTTTTCTTCTAAAACCATTGTAAGTTTACCTGTCTCTTTTTTCTTCTAAAACCATTGTAAGTTTACCTGTCTCTTTTTTCTTCTAAAACCATTGTAAGTTTACCTGTCTCTTTTTTCTTCTAAAACCATTGTAAGTTTACCTGTCTCTTTTTTCTTCTAAAACCATTGTAAGTTTACCTGTCTCTTTTTTCTTCTAAAACCATTGTAAGTTTACCTGTCTCTTTTTTCTTCTAAAACCATTGTAAGTTTACCTGTCTCTTTTTTCTTCTAAAACCATTGTAAGTTTACCTGTCTCTTTTTTCTTCTAAAACCATTGTAAGTTTACCTGTCTCTTTTTCTTCTAAAACCATTGTAAGTTTACCTGTCTCTTTTTTCTTCTAAAACCATTGTAAGTTTACCTGTCTCTTTTTTCTTCTAAAACCATTGTAAGTTTACCTGTCTCTTTTTTCTTCTAAAACCATTGTAAGTTTACCTGTCTCTTTTTTCTTCTAAAACCATTGTAAGTTTACCTGTCTCTTTTTTCTTCTAAAACCATTGTAAGTTTACCTGTCTCTTTTTTCTTCTAAAACCATTGTAAGTTTACCTGTCTCTTTTTCTTCTAAAACCATTGTAAGTTTACCTGTCTCTTTTTTCTTCTAAAACCATTGTAAGTTTACCTGTCTCTTTTTTCTTCTAAAACCATTGTAAGTTTACCTGTCTCTTTTTTCTTCTAAAACCATTGTAAGTTTACCTGTCTCTTTTTTGTTCTAAAACCATTGTAAGTTTACCTATCTCTTTTTTCTTCTAAAACCATTGTAAGTTTACCTGTCTCTTTTTTCTTCTAAAACCATTGTAAGTTTACCTGTCTCTTTTTTCTTCTAAAACCATTGTAAGTTTACCTGTCTCTTTTTTCTTCTAAAACCATTGTAAGTTTACCTATCTCTTTTTTCTTCTAAAACCATTGTAAGTTTACCTGTCTCTTTTTTCTTCTAAAACCATTGTAAGTTTACCTGTCTCTTTTTTCTTCTAAAACCATTGTAAGTTTACCTGTCTCTTTTTTCTTCTAAAACCATTGTAAGTTTACCTGTCTCTTTTTTCTTCTAAAACCATTGTAAGTTTACCTGTCTCTTTTTTCTTCTAAAACCATTGTAAGTTTACCTGTCTCTTTTTTCTTCTAAAAGCATTGTAAGTTTACCTGTCTCTTTTTTCTTCTAAAAGCATTGTAAGTTTACCTGTCTCTTTTTTCTTCTAAAACCATTGTAAGTTTACCTGTCTCTTTTTTCTTCTAAAACCATTGTAAGTTTACCTGTCTCTTTTTTCTTCTAAAACCATTGTAAGTTTACCTGTCTCTTTTTTCTTCTAAAACCATTGTAAGTTTACCTGTCTCTTTTTTCTTCTAAAACCATTGTAAGTTTACCTGTCTCTTTTTTCTTCTAAAACCATTGTAAGTTTACCTGTCTCTTTTTTCTTCTAAAACCATTGTAAGTTTACCTGTCTCTTTTTTCTTCTAAAACCATTGTAAGTTTACCTGTCTCTTTTTTCTTCTAAAACCATTGTAAGTTTACCTGTCTCTTTTTTCTTCTACAGCCCCTGCTATCACAACAAAAGTGAAAGGAAATCCTTTTATTTTATGAGTTGTGTGCTGACCATATTCCACCAACTACTGTCCCCTACTATTTGCTTGTTGGTTTGTTTCTGAATTCTCCTGACTGTCCAAATCCACCTGTCAAAAATCATTAAGAAAAAGGAAGATTGTTTTATATTGAAAGTTTCATATTGATCCAAGATGTGTGTGTGTGTGTGTGTGTGTGTGTGTGTGTGTGTGTGTGTGTGTGTGTGTGTGTGTGTGTGTGTGTGTGTGTGTGTGTGTGTATGTGTATGTGTGTGCGTGTATGTGTATGTGTGTGTGCATACATATATATATATATATATGCCTCTGTGTGTGTATATATATATACACATATGTACACACACACACACACACACACACACACACACACACACACACACACACACACACACACACACACACACACACACACATCTTGGATCAATATGAAACTTTCAATATGAAACAATCTTCCTTTTTCTTAATGATTTTTGACAGGTGTGTGTGTGTATACATACTTGTCTGTGAAGAAATGTGTGAACAAGATTTTTCAGCTCCTTTTGGACGGAGCTTGATAAACTGATTTTGGTCAAAGATGTGGACTGTTAGGAGCAGGAAAGACTTCATTTGGAAGGTCAAGTTCTGAGGACAAAGTTACATTGACCTGAAAAAATGCCTAAAATCAGACGTTTTGAATGGGTATATGGCAGAACTTTCTCTGGAACTTTTGACAATATCTAAAACCTGTTGGTTTGTTAGGTTTTTTTACTGTTGTAACCCAATCTACCATAGTCCTCGATGTATGTCAAGGATTATTTCAACTGAAGCTACTTTACGGTCACAGGGAACTTGAGAAGTATAACACTGGGATTTTTGTGATAATGTTTGTATAAAAACAGAGATTGTTAAATGGCCTGACAACCTTATTTCTCCTTTGTTTTCGACTTCTTTCAATGACAGACGAATAAGCAAAACATTTTTTGAATATCTAAATTTCTGAATATCAAAAGCCTTAAATGGTTATGAAACATTCTGGTCTTTTATACAATTATGGCATTTCATGTTAACCACAGACATTTGATGCAGACTTCAAAACAGAAATTTGTTAATACGTTAAATCCGTTGTTGGTTTAAGTTTTCAATTTCAAATTTTTTCTGAAAGGAAGCTGATAACTTCTTTGTACAAAAAAAAGTTACAGTTCAAAATGTACTGCGTTAAAGTCTGCATCTTTCAAAAATCTCTTTAAGTTTAAAACATAAAAATGACCACACTTCACAAGCTTTCTTAATAATCAGTGGAGTCCACCATTCTTTAATATTCTTGATCACAAACACTGACGTTAATTAATTCACCCTGTAATTAACTCACTGACGCTAAAAGCAATGCATTGTCCAACAAAATCAGTTGTCCAAGCTTTAACAAGTACAAGCACTCAAAAGGAATTATCAACTCTAAAACTCAAAAAGAGTTCAAACTACACTCCCATCCAAAGGCTGATGAATTAATCAAGGCCAGTAATTCAGCGTAGGTTGCGGTAAGAGTAGCGGACCCTGGCCTCCAAAGCGTAGACAATGGCGGTGGCGAGAGCGAGGCCCGAGGCCCCTGCCGTCAGCCAGAAAGACCAAGAGAACTGGCGCAACGACTCCATGTCCACGTCTATATAATAGTTGGCACACACGCCGAACACCACCACCGCCACTCCTAGCACCAAAACTGAAAAAACACAGCATCAATATACATTAATCGATGAAGGAATGAATCGATGCTCATAAATTTTCGATCAACTGGCCTTTGTCAAGCGTAAACGTAAGACAACAGAACAAATAAAAAAAAAAAAAAAAAAAAAGACCCCCCCCCCCCCCCCCCGCAAGGATTAGGAGAAAAACAGCAACACTTCTTTGTTGTTGGGTGGAGTAAGTTACAACAAAGAACAAACATCAAACGAAATACAAAAATCATAGAAAATTCTCCTGCTCCACCAAACAATAGGGGAAGACTTGCTGTTTTCTCCCAATTTTTGTATTGTTGTTAATAGTTGCTCTTTGCTGTCTTAAGTTCACGCTTGACAAAGGTGAGTTGTGCCTGTCTTGTCTCGTTATATTAGATCGCATTCTGATTCTATTTTCATGTTTTTTCTGGTTCCTGTTTGTTTGAATGCGGGCAGTCATTCTTGTTTTGCATTTGAATGGAACTGAATGGAACACACAATGAACTGGATGGAACATACAATGAACTGGATGGAACATACAATGAACTGGATGGAACATACAATGAACTGATGGAACATACAATGAACTGATGGAACATACAATGAACTGGATGGAACATACAATGAACTGAATGGAACATACAATGAACTGGATGGAACACACAATGAACTGAATGGAACACACAATGAACTGGATGGAACATACAATGAACTGGATGGAACAACAATGAACTGGATGGAACAACAATGAACTGATGGAACACACATGAATTGGATGGAACACACAGAATTGAATTGGATGGAACACAATGAATGAATGATGGAACACTACAAAGGAATTGGAATTGGATGGAACACACATGGAAATTGGAATTGATGGAACACAATGGAATTGGATGGAACACACATATGAATGGATGGAACAAAATGAATGATGGAACAGACACACTGAACTGGATGAACACACATGGAACTGATAGAACACATATGGAATTGGATGGAACACAATGGAATTGGATGGAACACACAGGAACTGGATAGAACACACAGGAACTGGATGGAACACATATAGAACTGGATGGAACACATATGGAATTGGATGGAACACATATGGAATTGGATGGAACACACAGGAATTGGATAGAACACACATGGAACTGGATGGAACACATAATGGAATTGTATGGAACACACAGGCAATTGGATGGAATACACATGGAACTGGATGGAACACACATGGAATTGGATGGAACATGTATGGAATTGGCTGGAACACACACGAATTGTGGAACACGGAATTGGATGGAACACACAGGAATTGGATGAAACACATATGGAATTTGATGGGAACACATATGGAATGGATGGAACACATAATGAATTGGATGGGAACACACATGGAATTGAATGGAACACACAATGAACTGGATGGAACACACATGGAATTGAATGGAACGCACAATGAACTGGATGGAACATACAATGAACTGAATGGAACACACAAGGAACTGGATGGAACACACAATGAACTGAATGGAACACACAATGAACTGAATGGAACACACAATGAACTGAATGGAACACACAATGAACTGAATGGAACATACAATGGACTGGATGGAACACACAATGAACTGAATGGAACACACAAGGAACTCAATGGAACATACAATGAACTGAATGGAACATACAATGAACTGAATGGAACATATAAGGAACTGAAATGGAACATACAAGGAACTGAATGGAACACACAAGGAACTGAATGGAACATACAAGGAACTGAATGGAACACACAATGAACTGAATGGAACATATAATGAACTGAATGGAACACACAATGAACTGAATGGAACATACAATGAACTGAATGGAACATACAAGGAACTGAATGGAACACACAAGGAACTGAAAGGAACATACAATGAACTGGATGGAACATATAATGAACTGGATGGAACACACAAGGAACTGGATGAACACACAAGAAACTGAATGGAACACGAGAGGAACTGAATGGAACACACAATGAACTGAATGGAACACACAATGAACTGAATGGAACATACAAGGAACTGAATGGAACATACAATGAACTGAATGGAACATACAAGGAACTGAATGGAACATACAAGGAACTGAATGGAACATACAATGAACTGAATGGAACATATAATGAACTGAGTGTTACTCGACATTAAGAACTGGATGACACCACAATAGACTTCAGCTTAATGACGACAAAACAGAAGCTATCCTCATTGGCACCCGTCAGAAACTTTCTCAGCTGCCTCCTCTTTCTCTCCCATTATGTAACACATCAGTCCCAATTTCTGATTCAGCTAAAAACCTTGGTGTCTGCATTGACTCTAACCCTCTCCATGAACAACTTTGTTTCTCAAACTGCCAGATCCTGCTACTATCATCTCCATCGTATAAGGCTGATCAGGAAGTATCTCTCTGTCGAAACAACTGCAAAACTCGTTCTCTCCTTCATAATGTCTCGCATTGACTATTGCAATTCACTCCTGTCTGGTCTTCCTGCCTCCACCATTCACATCCTACAGCGCATTCAAAACAATGCTGCACGCCTTGTACTCAAAAAGAAAAAAGCTGACCACATATCTCCTCTCCTGGCACAACTTCACTGGCTCCCTGTATCAAAGCGCATACAGTACAAACTAGACACCATGTGCTACAAAAGCCTCAATAACGCAGCCCCCGATTACCTGTCAAGCCTACTTGAGATCTATCTTCCCTCACGTACCCTCCGCTCTGCCTCCGATCCTCTGACTTTTCGCTTTCCACGCACTAAGCTCAATACCTATGGTCCACGAGCCTTCTCTGTTTCTGGTCCACTCTCCTGGAACAAACTTCCTCTCTCAGTCCGTCAGCAACCTACTTTTGTCTCCTTCAAGTCCGCTCTCAAAACTCACCTTTTCTCCTCCGCATAAAATCCTAACCTCACTCAACCCCCCCCCCCCCCCTCTGCAGCCTGTCTCCGCTCGGAGGGAATCACATGGTTATAATATATAATTGTATATGCTATGCTCTCTATAATTTTCCATTGGTTTTATTCTTGCTTTTATTGCTTTTATTCTTTCTCCCCATTTATAGCCATGCGTGTGTGTGTGTGTGTGTGTGTGTGTGTGTGTGTGTGTGTGCGTGCGTGTGTGTGCGTGCGTGCGTGCGTGCGTGCTTGCGTGTGTGTCTGCTTCAGCGCTTAGATTTGATTTTATCAAGATTTTGCGCTATATAAATATTGTAATTATTATTATTATTATTGAATGGAACATACAATGAACTGGATGGAACACACAAGGAACTGAATGGAACACACAAGGAACTGAATGGAACATATAATGAACTGAATGGAACATATAATGAACTGAATGGAACACACAAGGAACTGAATGGAACACACAAGGAACTGAATGGAACATACAAGGAACTGAATGGAACATACAAGGAACTGAATGGAACACACAATGAACTGAATGGAACATACAATGAACTGAATGGAACACACAATGAACTGAATGGAATACACAATGAACTGAATGGAACATACAATGAACTGAATGGAACACACAATGAACTGAATGGAACATACAATGAACTGAATGGAACACACAATGAACTGAATGGAACATACAATGAACTGAATGGAACATACAAGGAACTGAAAGGAACACACAATGAACTGAATGGAACATACAATGAACTGAATAGAACACACAATGAACTGAATGGAACATACAATGAACTGAATGGAACATATAATGAACTGAATGGAACACACAATGAACTGAATGGAACATACAAGGAACTGAATGGAACATACAAGGAACTGAATGGAACATACAATGAACTGGATGGAACATACAATGAACTGAATGGAACACACAATGAACTGAATGGAACATACAATGAACTGGATGGAACATACAATGAACTGGATGGAACATACAATGAACTGGATGGAACACACAATGAACTGAATGGAACATACAATGAACTGGATGGAACATACAATGAACTGAATGGAACATACAATGAACTGGATGGAACATACAAAGGAACTGAATGGAACATACAATGAACTGGATGGAACACACAAGGAACTGAATGGAACATATAATGAACTGGATGGAACACACAAGGAACTGAATGGAACATACAATGAACTGGATGGAACACACAAGGAACTGAATGGAACATACAATGAACTGAATGGAACATACAAGGAACTGACTGGAACATACAAGGAACTGGATGGAACACACAATGAACTGAATGGAACATACAATGAACTGGATGGAACATACAAGGAACTGAATGGAACATATAATGAACTGAATGGAACATATCATGAACTGAATGGAACATACAAAGGAACAGAATGGAACATACAAGGAACTGGATGGAACACACAAGGAACTGAATGGAACATACAAAGGAACTGAATGGAACATACAATGAACTGGATGGAACATACAAGGAACTGAATGGAACACACAAGGAACTGAATGGAACACGAGAGGAACTGAATGGAACATACAAAGGAACTGAATGGAACATACAAGGAACTGAATGGAACATATAATGAACTGGATGGAACACACAAGGAACTGGATGGAACATATATTGAAATGGATGGAACATACAATGAACTGGATGGAACATATAATGAACGGAATGGAACATACAATGAACTGGATGAAACACACAATGAACTGAATGGAACATATAATGAACTGGATGGAACATATAATGAACTGGATGGAACATATAATGAACTGAATGGAACATACAAGGAACTGAATGGAACATACAATGAACTGGATGGAACATATAATGAACTGGATGGAACATATAATGAACTGGATGGAACATATAATGAACTGGATGGAACATACAATGAACTGAATGGAACATACAAGGAATTGATGGAACATACAATGAACTGAATGGAACACACAAGAACTGAATGGAACATACAAGGAACTGAATGGAACAACAATGAATGAATGGAACACACAAGGAACTGATGGAACACAATGAGACATGAGAATGGAACACACATGAACTGAATGGAACATCATATGAATGATGGAACATATAATGAACTGGATGGAACAAAAGAACTGAATGGAACAACAATGAACTGATGGAACACATGAACTGATGGAACAACAATGAACTGATGGAACAACAATGAACTGGATGGAACAACATGAACTGATGGAACAACATGAACTGGATGGAACAACAGATGGAATTGAATGGGAACACACATGAATGGATGGAACATAAAGGAATGATGGAACAACAAGGAATTGATGGAACATACAGGAATGATGGAACACAATGAACATGGAACACATGAATGAATGGAACACACAGGAACTGGATGGAACAACAAGGAACTGATGGAACACACAAAATGATGGAATACAATGAATGATGGAACACAAGGAATGATGGAACACGAGAGGAATGATGGAACAAATGAACTGATGGAACAAAGGAATGATGGAACAACATGAATTGTGGAACATATATGATGAATGGAACACACAAGGAATGAATGGAACAATAATGAACTGGATGGAACAATAATGAATGAATGGAACATATAATGAACTGGATGGAACATTAATGAATGAATGGAACACACAAGGAACTGAATGGAACACAAAGGAATGATGGAACATATATGAACTGAATGGAACATACAAGGAACTGAATGGAACATACAAGGAACTGAATGGAACATACAGAACTGAATGGAACATACAAGGACTGATGAACACACAATGAACTGAATGGACTCAAGGAACTGAATGAACTACAAGAACTGATGGAACACGAGAGGAATTGATGGAACATACAAGAACTGAATGGAACACGAGAGGAACTGAATGGAACATACAGGAATGAATGGAACACGAAGGAACTGATGGAACATACAATGAATGAATGGAACATACAAGGAACTGAATGGAACACACAAGGAACTGAATGGAACAACAATGAACTGAATGGAACACACATGAACTGAATGGAACACACAATGAACTGAATGGAACATACAAGGAACTGAATGGAACACACATGAACAATGAACATACAATGAACTGAATGGAACACACAAGGAATGAATGGAACACGAGAGAACTGATGGAACATACATGAACTGAATGGAACACACAGGAACTGAATGGAACATAATATGAATTGGATGGAACATATAATGAACTGAATGGAACACACAAGGAACTGAATGGAACATACAATGAACTGGATGGAACATATAATGAACTGAATGGAACACACAAGGAATGGAATGAAACATATAATGAACTGAATGGAACACACAATGAACTGAATGGAACATACAATGAACTGAATGAACATACATGAACTGGATGCACACATAATGAACTGAATGGAACACACATGGACTGAATGGAACACACATGGAATTGGATGGAACATGTATGGAATTGGATGGAACACTCATGGAATTGTTGGAACACAGGAATTGGATGGAACACACAGGAATTGGATGGAACACACAGGAATTGGATGGAACACACATGAATTGGATGGAAAACATATGAAATTGGATGGAACACACATGGAACTGGATGGAACACACATGAATTGGATGGAACACACAATGGAATTGGATGGAACACATATGGAATTGAATGGAACAGATATGGAATTGGATGGAACACACATGGAATTGGAGGGGAACACATATGGAATGGATGGAACACATATGGAATTGAATGGAACACACATGAATTGAATGGAACACATATGAATTGGATGGAACACACATGGAACTGGATGGAACACACATATGAATTGGATGGAACACACATGGAATTGAATGGAACACACATGGAATTGAATGGAACACATGGAATTGGATGGAACACACATGGAATTGGATGGAACACACATGGAACTGGATGGAACACACATGAATTGGATGGAACACACATTGAATTGAATGGAACACACATGGAATTGAATGGAACACATATGGAATTGGATGGAACACACATGGAATTGGATGGAACATGTATGAAATTTGCTGGAACAAACACGGAATTGGTTGGAACACAGGGAATTGGATGGAACACACATGGAATTGGAATGGAACACATATGGAATTGGATGGAACACACATGGAATTGGATGGAACACATATGGAATTGGATGGAACACATATGGAATTGAATGGAACACACATGGAATTGAATGGAACACACATGGAATTGGATGGAACACAGTATGAAATTTGCTGGAACACACACGGAATTGGTTGGAACACAGGGAATTGATGGAACACACATGGAATTGGATGGAAACATATGGAATTGGATGGAACACACATGGAACTGGATGGAACACATATGGAATTGGATGGGAACACACATGGAATTGGATGGAACACACATGGAATTGCATGGAACACACATGGAATTGCAAGGAACACACATGGTAATTGATGGAATACACATGGAATTAGATGGAACACACATGGAAATTGGATGGAACACACAGGAATTGGATGGAACACATATGGAATTGGATGGAACACATATGGAATTGGATGGAACACATATGGAATTGGATGGAACACACATGGAATTGGATGGAACACACACACTGGAATTGGATGGAACACACATGGAATTGGATGGAACATATATGGAATTGGATGGAACACATATGGAATTGGATGGAGCACATATGGATTGCCTAAGTGTGATGAATCCCTCATGAACAAACTCATAACTCTAAGACTGCTATGGCCGACTATGACTCGCGTCCCAAGAACAAAGTGGGGGCGGGGGCCGGGGGGGGGGGGGGCGGATGAGCTTGATGAAATTATGCTGGATGAAGACATGATTGTTATCTGGTGATCCAGCAACAGTGCAGGGCCTTCTGTAGTGGGTGGCCCATCGCTTAGCGACGTAGGCTTCCTGACACTGGGACTTTAGCGAAATGAACTTTGGGGTTGGTGGTGTGTTGTGGAGCCACAATGAGCACCGTAGGATCAATAACGCCATTGAGGCAGGGGCAGATATAAAGCAGCTAAGAAAAATATAGATGTATATACATATATATGTACACCCCCCTCCCCCCAATTAAATAAATAAAATAAAAAGGAAAGAAAGTAAGAGAGAGAGAAAGAAAGAAAAACTAACAAATCAAGCTAGCAAACAAACAAACAAACAAACAAAAAACACCCCAAACAAACAAAGGGAAAAACACACACACACACACACACACACACACACACACACACACACACACACACACACACACACACACACACACACACACACCATACACCAAAAAACTTATACGCTACAAAAACAACCACCAACCAATCAAACAACCCCCCCTCCACAAACCACCACCACACACAAAACCCAAACAAAACAAAACCACAAAAACTTACATACGGTGATGAGAATGCCAGCCACACAAAAGCAAACAAAACAAACAAGACAAGAAAAACAAACAAACAAACATACAAACAAACAAACAAACAAACAAACAAACAAAATTCCACAAATCACTACCACACACAAAACCCAAACAAAACAAAACCACCAAGACTTACAGGCTATGATGAGGATGCCGGCCACAATGTGGCTAGAGTTACAGCCCTTGCACTCACAGCACAGCGCCACCGTGGCCACCAGAAGAGCGAAGAGAGTCAGAGCCAGCCCCACACACATCAGGCCCTGTGTCGCCCGCCACCATGCTGAAAATAAATAATACATTATTGGACCGGACTGTTATTATTATTATTATTATTATCATTATTATTATTGGAACCAGAAGAACAAGCAAACCAAAAGCAAGCGCGTATTCAGCACAACAAGACAAGACAAGCGCAAATTTTCGGCCAACCGGCCTTTGTCAAGCGCGAATGCACGGTCACAAACAGACCACAAACGACACCAAACAACGGATAATAAAAAGAGGACTAAAAACTTCCCTGCCGCCTAAGCATTATTATTATTATATTATTATTACTATTATTATTATTATCTTTATTATTATTATTATTGTTGTTTAAAGCCCAGTCTAGTGCACAGAGCCACGTCAGGACTGTAACCATTGCAAAATGTACACAATATTTCACTGGGGGAAACCAACTGGAAAAGAAAATTGAGTACACACATCAATGCAGTCGCCTACATAATCCAAGGATATGTCCCATATGTTGACCATTCCCTCCTATTCTTCATCAGGGGATTTACAAAACCAAACCTGAATACAAATTTAAGCTCAACTATGGACACTAAAACGTATAAAAAATGGCCTAAGAAAACTGAAATTGCTTCTGAACATTTTCTTAAAGTCAAAACTGCACTTAATGTATGTACACAAAATATCGATCTTAAGAGAAAGTATCCTTCGTGACAAAGAGTGGAGCTCCCATCGTCGTCCACTGTGATGGAGATGAATGATGATGATGATGTGTATGAGAGAGAGCGAGAGAGAGAGAGAGAGAGAGAGAGAGAGAGACAGACAGACAGAGACAGAGACAGACAGACAGAGACAGAGAGGGAAAGGGAGATAGAGAAAGAAAG
>JAPXFY010000033.1:41502750-41505250 GCA_030674185.1 Monoplex corrugatus
GTGTGCGTGTGTGCGTGTGTGTATGTGTGTGTGTATGTATGTGCATATTATAAAAAAAATATATATATGCATGTAAGGCTGTACATATAATTATACATATGTATGCACATGAGTGTATATATGTATGTGTGTATATATACGTGTGTGCAGATGTGTATACGTGTAAGTGTGTATGTTTGTGTAATGTATAAGCAAATGTGTGTGTGTATGTGTATATGTAAAAAAAATTCACCCACTGCAATTTTTCTCAATGTAAAACTAATTACGTGTGATATACATTACTCACTGTATACAGGTGACTGTACATTGAATTACTGTTACATGTTTTGCCATTATCACGTTTACATTTCAAAGAAATGAACCTTCTGAGCAAGGGTGAAAAGAAAACAACAACAAACAACAACAACAAACAACCAGCCATCGGCTCACCTCAGTGACGCAACAACAAAACATGTGCCCATCTGAACCTTCCCCCACCCACCCCACTCGCACAGGAATAAGAGTGTGCAGTTTTATCAAGAGGGATTCATTGTACTCAGGCATTTCCATAAGCGCTCCACCACCCCTAATGTACCAGCAGTTGTCAGGCAGAGTTCTTTAAAGGGACAACAGCAATACGTATGACTGGAGACAACTAGGAAGTCACTTGAAGCCAAACCGTTGGTGAAGTAACTCTGGCTGCAACGGACTACTGCCTAGCCTGGAAGGTTGTGGGTTCGAATCCCTATCAGTCCCTTCAAAAATCTTTTTTTTTTTCCTGCTCCCACCGGCTCCTACTTAAGAGTTGAACGTGCTATGGGCTCATTGAGAAGATTGGGACCGTACAGTCGAGTCTCATCCACTTGGTGGATGCGTTATTGAGGGTGTTGCTCAAATCTTCTGACCAATACCACAAGTGTGTTTGTCTCTCGGGCCTGGTTGACGCCAGGATATATTATGATAGTAAGCGTAAAATACAGCCTTGTCACACAGTCTCAACCCTAGATGGAACTCCATAGCATCACGATTATCATTCTCCCCCTCCTCCTTCTCATCATCACCGTATTGCAAAAACTGCGCCAGCTTCTGTGGCCATTAACTCTTTGGCGACAGGCTACTTTGATCGAAGTAACAGCTGAGCTCTCACTGAGGACGGGGCTACTTCGTTCATAGTAACAGACGGTCTAGGGTATATAACTCCCTCTACTTTTGTTATGCTAAAGATTTAGTAGTTGGCAGTTGCTTCCCTTGTGGAGGGAACTTCCGTTGAATGCTACAGCTACGTTTCGCCGGTTTCTTTGTCTAAAATCGATGGATAAGTTCATTTTCACCCGGTTCTCTGTGATTTCACTGTGGCTGCCCTAGGCCAGCAGGATAGCTCAGCTGTGGCAAGTGCAGTCACAATAGAGTCAAGGCGACGTAGAAAACTGGACAATGAAAAACATGAATAAAAGGAAAAAAAAAAAAAAAGGTGAGCACAAAGGAAATCTCCCCAAGAGCTATGATCCTAAACAAAACAAAACAAAACAAAACGAACAACAAAACAAAAACAAAAATTAAACAAAACAAAATAAAACAAAAACAAAACATCTGGTATTCAGCTCCATGTGCTGTTGACAAGGTCTTGAAATGATGGAGGGGGGGTAGAGAGGTAGGATGTAATTAAACACAACAGCTAAAAAAACCAAGCTCATAATTTTCCTTTCAAGTGTAAAATACAATCAAAAGTCTTTACCATACGTAAAATCATATCAGATGAAATCTATTGATCTCTTGTAAAAACTTGAAAATTATGTCCGGAGGAACATTTCTGAAGAGATTCCGGTGCTTATGTCTCACATCGTCCAAGCATTCAGTAAAAAGATGTCTGATGCTGAGTGGTCCATCACATGGTGTACACCATGGTGCTAATTCATTTTTTAAAAAAAGTACGCCAGGATATATCATGATAATAAGCACAGAGTGCAGTACAGCCCTGTCACGCAGTCTCCATCTTACACGGAACTCCACAGCCATCATCATCATCATCCACGTCGTCATCATCATCATACCATTGCAAAATTGTCCCAGCTCTTGTGGTGTAGAAAATGTTGAGGAAAAAGTTAGCACAAATGAAACTGCCTAAATGTGATGATACTAAACAAAACAAAACAAAACAAACAAAAGAAAGAAAGAAAGAAATATAAAAAAAAAGAAACAAGCCAACAACCCACCAACCCACCAACCAGCCCACCAACCAACCGACCAGCCAACCAACCAACCCACCAACCAACCAGCCAACAACCAACCAACCCACCAACCACACCAACCAGCCCACCAACCAACCGACCAGCCAACCAACCAACCAACCAGCCAACAATCAACCAGCCCACCAACCAGCCCACCAACCAACCGACCAGCCAACCAACCAACCAACCAACCAGCCCACAACCAACCAACCAACCAACCATCCACAACCAACCAACCAACCAACAACCAACCAACCAATCCAACCAACCAACCAACCAACCAATCAACCAAC
>JAPXFY010000033.1:41510250-41520250 GCA_030674185.1 Monoplex corrugatus
AATACTACGTGATGATGGCCTAATACAATCATGTTGGCTGTGTTCAAATACTACGTGATGATGGCCTAATACAATCATATTGGCTGTGTTCAAATACTACGTGATGATGGTCTAATACAATCATGTTGGCTGTGTTCAAATACTACGTGATGATGGCCTAATACAGTCATGTTGGCTGTGTTCAAATACTACGTGATGATGGCCTAATACAATCATGTTGGCTGTGTTCAAATATTACGTGATGATGGCCTAATACAGTCATGTTGGCTGTGTTCAAATACTACGTGATGATGGCCTAATACAATCATGTTGGCTGTGTTCAAATACTACGTGATGATGGCCTAATACAATCATGTTGGCTGTGTTCAAATACTACGTGATGATGGCCTAATACAATCATGTTGGCTGTGTTCAAATACTACGTGATGATGGCCTAATACAATCATGTTGGCTGTGTTCAAATACTACGTGATGATGGTCTAATACAATCATGTTGGCTGTGTTCAAATACTACGTGATGATGGCCTAATACAATCATGTTGGCTGTGTTCAAATACTACGTGATGATGGCCTAATACAATCATGTTGGCTGTGTTCAAATACTACGTGATGATGGCCTAATACAATCATGTTGGCTGTGTTCAAATACTACGTGATGTTGGCCTAATACAATCATGTTGGCTGTGTTCAAATACTACGTGATGTTGGCCTAATACATATCAGTATAAGAACTCCAAAACAAGTGTGACTGCCCGCGTTCAAGCAAACAGGAACCAGAAAAACAGGAAAAAAGAACCAGAACGCGTATTTAATACAAGACAAGACAGGCGCAATTTTTTGGCCAACTGGCCTTTGTCAAGTGTGAATGTAAGATCACAAACAAACACCAAATACAAAATCAGAAGAAAAAGACTGAAACTTCCCTGCTGCTTCGTCCAGTGGGAGAAGAGGACTAAAATCATAAGAGTATAAAAGCTGATGTGAATTTGTATTTCTTTTATTCTTATTCTTATTCTTATTGTTTAACCCCTTGACTCCTGCACCTTGTCCAACACCTGCAGAAACATAACCTTTTGAACCCCTCTCTCTGTCCACCAGCTTCCTGCAGGAAGCTGGTGAATAGGGTGAGGGAATCAAGCGGTTTGCCTTGCTAGCATGGTTGACAATGCAGGATGCTGGTGGACAGGGTGCGGGAGTCAAAGGGTAGAGCCCAGCCAACTGCGCAGAGTATATCAGAGCTGTAACCATTTCAAAACGTACACAGTACCTCACTGAAAAAAAAAAAAAAAAACGTGGAAAAGGAAAATAAGTACACACATCAATGCATTCTCGCGCATTATCATTATCTAAGGATATGCCCCTGGCGTTGGTATTTCCGCCCAATTTATTATCAAAGGATTTAAAAAACACACTTGAGTACAAATGTAAACATAACTAAGGACTCTAAAACATGTATGAAAGCAGGCTTAAGTTACCTAAAACTGCTTCAGCACATCACTTTTCCTTAGAGTCAAAATGCAGTCAATACATGTACATAAACCCAGTTATCAATCCTAAGAGAAAGTATGTAAGGCTTCATAGAACATATACAGGTGAATGGACCAACATGGCAGAAAGTGACTTTTTTTCCTTGCTTTTTTGTGTCAAAGTACGAAATGAGTATAACCTGCGAATTTTTTCTTTCAATGTCTAAATATAACACTTGCAAAAACTCCACTGCCTTCCAATCAATGCACGGACTGAGTATTAATTACACTTTGATTTCAATATCTAAAACCGAATACCATACCAACATAGACATACCTGTACATGCCAGAACGCCTCACGCCCTACGTATCTTTCAAAACACTCAAGTCTAAAGAGGGCTCACTCTTAATTAACCGTACCTCGGGTCTCTCTATTTGCGGAAAGAAACCCTTCTGACTTTGGCCCCCAAAACACGTAACTCTCGTCTGGTGTTTTTAGGAGAAAGCAAATCTCTGTTTACTTAAAACACACACACACACAGAGACACACACACACACACACACACAGACACACACACACACACACATACACACACACACACACGCGCACACACACGCACACACACACACATACACACACTTGCCTCTCTCACACACAAACACATACACACACATTCACACACACAGACACACACACATTCACACACACAGACACATACACGCTCACAAACACATGCACACACACACACACACACACACGGTCTCTCACACACACATACACACACACATTCACACACACAGACACACAAAGACACATACACACACACACACGTACACAAACACACACAGACACACATCAAAACATATCTACAAAACTGCAGACTGTTGCTAATAATTTTCCTAAATCAGATCACGTTGTAGTTAATCTCTCTCTATGAGGGAGGGAGGGAGGGAGGGAGAGAGACAGAGAGAAAGAGAGAGAGAGAGAGAGAGAGAGAGAGAGAGAGAGAGAGAGAGAGAGAGAGAAAAGTATGCTTGTGTGTGCATTTTTGTGTGCGTATGTATCTCTATGTGTGTGTGTACATGTATGTATGTACGTATGTATGTATGTATGTATGTATATGTATGTATGTATGTATGTATGTATGTATGTTGTGTGTGTGTGTGTGTGTGTGTGTGTGTGTGTGTGTGTGTGTGTGTTGTGTGTGTAAGAGCCGTATTTATCAAATGATTTTTATACATTTTGTTTTCCTTGTGTCTTCTTCGTGGAGTAAAGTTACTGTTACTTGTTTCTGATTTTACATGTATGTTGTGATGTGTTGTCGTTCTTGGAGAATTGTGTTTATAATGCATTAATGTATGCACCCACCTATGTTTATAGTGCGTTATGTACATAGTTATATTTATACTGTATTACGTACATACCCAGTTATATTCATACTGCATTATGTACATACCCAGTTATATTTATACTGTATTATGTACATAGTTATATTTATACTGTATTATGTACATAGTTATTTTTATACTGTATTATGTACATAGTTATATTTATACTGTATTATGTACATAGTTATATTTATACTGTATTACGTACATAGTTATATTTATACTGTATTATGTACATAGTTATATTTATACTGTATTATGTACATAGTTATATTTATACTGTATTATGTACATACCCAGTTATATTTATACTGTATTATGTACATACCCAGTTATATTTATACTGTATTATGTACATACCCAGTTATATTTATACTGTATTATGTACATACCCAGTTATATTTATACTGTATTATGTACATACCCAGTTATATTTATACTGTATTATGTACATACCCAGTTATATTTATACTGTATTATGTACATACCCAGTTATATTTATACTGTATTATGTACATACCCAGTTATATTTATACTGTATTATGTACATAGTTATATTTATACTGTATTATGTACATAGTTATATTTATACTGTATTATGTACATAGTTATATTTATACTGTATTATGTACATAGTTATATTTATACTGTATTATGTACATAGTTATATTTATACTGTATTATGTACATACCAGTTATATTTATACTGTATTATGTACATACCCAGTTATATTTATACTGTATTATGTACATAGTTATATTTATACTGTATTATGTACATAGTTATATTTATACTGTATTATGTACATACGTTATATTTATACTGTATTATGTACATACCCAGTTATATTTATACTGTATTATGTACATACCCAGTTATATTTATACTGTATTATGTACATATCAGTTATATTTATACTGTATTATGTACATAGTTATATTTATACTGTATTATGTACATAGTTATTGTATATTATTAGTACATAGTTATATTTATACTGTATTATGTACATACCAGTTATATTTATACTGTATTATGTACATAGTTATATTTATACTGTATTATGTACATAGTTATATTTATACTGTATATGTATAGTTAATTATACGATTTACATATTATTATACTGTATTATGTACATAGTTATATTTATACTGTATTATGTACATATGTTATATTTATACTGTATTATGTACAATAGTTATATTTATACTGTATTATGTAACATAGTTATATTTATACTGTATTATGTACATAGTTATATTTATACTGTATTATGTACATATTTATATTTATACTGTATTATGTACATAGTTATATTTATACTGTATTATGTACATACAGTTATATTTATACTGTATTATGTACATAGTTATATTTATACTGTATTATGTACATAGTTATATTTATACTGTATTATGTACATAAGTTTTATACTGTATTATTACAGTTATATTATACTATTAGTTATATTTATACTGATTATGTACATACAGTTATATTTATACTGTATTATAAGTTATATTTATTACATATGTATATATATTTATACTGTATTATGTACATAAGTTATATTTATACTGTATTATGTACATAGTTATAATTTTTTACTGATTTATGTACATTACCAGTTAATTATACTGATTAGTACATAGATTTATCTGATTATGTACATAGTTATATTTATACTGTATTATGTACATAAGTTATATTTATACTGTATTATGTACATAGTTATATTTATACTGTATTATGTACATAGTTATATTATATATTATGTAATATGTATCATAACCGAGTATAGTTATTTTATACTGTATTATGTACATCAGTTATATTTATACTGTATTATGTACATAGTTATATTTATACTGTATTATGTACATACCCGTTATATTATACTGTATTATGTACATAGTTATATTTATACTGTATTATGTACATACCCAGTTATATTTATACTGATATTATGTACATACCCAGTTATATTTATACTGTATTATGTACATACCCAGTATATTATATTATAGTACTGTATTATTAAGTTGTACATACCCAGTTATATTTATACTGTATTATGTACATAGTTATATTTAACTGTATTATGTACATACCCAGTTATATTTATACTGTATTATGTACATACCCAGTTATATTTATAACTGTATTATGTACATCCCAGTTATATTTATACTGTATTATGTACATAGTTATATTTATACTGTATTAGTACATAAGTTATATTTATACTGATTATGTACATACCAGTTATATTTATACTGTATTATTACATAGTTATATTTATACTGTATTATGTACAATCCAGTTATATTTATACTGTATTATGTACATACCCAGTTATATTTATACTGTATTATGTACATATTTATATTTATACTGTATTATGTACATATCCAGTTATATTTATACTGTATTATGTACATACCAGTTATATTTATACTGTATTATGTACATACCCAGTTATATTTATACTGTATTATGTACATACCCAGTTATATTTATACTGTATTATGTACATACCAGTTATATTATACTGTATTATGTACATACAGTTAATATTTATACTGTATTATGTACATAGTTATATTTATACTGTATTATGTACATAGTTATATTTATACTGTATTATGTACATAGTTATATTTATACTGTATTATGTACATAGTTATATTTATACTGTATTATGTACAGTTATATTTATACTGTATTATGTACATAGTTATATTTATACTGTATTATGTACATACAGTTATATTTTATACTGTATTATGTATATAGTTATATTTATACTGTATTATGTACATAGTTATATTTATACTGTATTATGTACATACCAGTTATATTATACTGCATTATATACATAGTTATATTTATACTGCATTATGTACATACAGTTATATTTATACTGTATTATGTACATACCCAGTTATATTTATACTGTATCATGTACATAGTTATATTTATACTGTATTATGTACATACCCAGTTATATTTATACTGTATTATGTACATACCCAGTTATATTTATACTGTATTATTACATACCCAGTTATATTTATACTGTATTATGTACATAGTTATATTTATACTGTATTATGTACATAGTTATATTTATACTGCTTTATGTACACAGTTTATTTATACTGTATTATGTACATACCCAGTTATAGTTATACTGCATTATGTACATAGTTATATTTATACTGTATTAGTACATAGTTATATTTATACTGTATTATGTACATACCCAGTTATATTTATACTGTATTATGTACATACCCAGTTATATTTATACTGCATTATGTACATAATTATATCTATACTGTACTATGTACATACCCAGTTATATCTATACAATATGATCCTGTAACCATCATTTCATCTGACCTTCTGTTCTGTGTGTACACGGTTTTTGTTTCTGTTTTAGTTAGTTCTGTTGTTATGTAACGTGCAATAATTATGCTTTGATATGGACTGTTTGGGCCGTACAAATGAGAATATTAGTGTTGTTATCTTCATTGTGTGAAAGCGTTTGCTGTACAGAAGCAAAGAGATGTATATGCACACAGAACCAGGCTTTCCACTCAACATTGCTTAGTTGGTATCAGAAGACATTTTTCCCTGTGCATTGTTCGGTGTGCAAGCAAAGCGAGTTTGAAAGACGTAGACACAGTAAGGCTGGAAACGTTCCACTAGAATGTCTGCATGAGGTATGCAACACTATGTGGCAATATCCAGTGTCCGATTTTTACTGTGTGTGTGTGTGTGTGTGTGTGTGTGTGTGTGTGTTGTGTGTGTGTGTGTGTGTGTATGTGCGTGTGTGTGCGCGCGTGTGTGTGTCCATATGTGTTTATTGTGTGTGTGTTGATTCACCAAAAAGGGGGTAGAGACTAATGAATGCATCGGCACTAACCCGATCATGACTGCGAATCCTCGAGGAACCACAAATGGAATTGCCATGTATCTGTGGAAGGAAATTCTCTGCGATGCACGGCATTAACATCCACAGGTGAAATAGGAGGCTGTGTGAACATTTGACATAAAGACAACACCACACTCCGCAGTAGATAAGAGTCAGAAAACCAAGGCCACGAATCAAACCACAGTGCCAAGGACATCCATAATGATGAGTTCAACAAGGAACGTGTACACCTGTTATTGCTAAGGACCAAAACCAACTTGTCGCTCACAAGTGTAAAAAGGTAATGGAGAGGCTGGATGAACTAACAGTCCACAGTGTAAAATGCGCTGATTGGAAGGAGTACCACGGAATGCAAACCAGCACATTGAGACATACTGTATATATACAACAGGTAGGGACGCTTACGATATACACCCAAGATGAAAACTTTTCCTCAGAAATCCAGACACCAACGGAAGATGGAAATCATCACAGGCAAAACCCCCAGGAACCCAAGAAGCAAATGACAGCTCCACTGTTGTATAGCCCAGCCGACTATTCAGCCATATACAGGGCTAATCCAATTATAGCACTTATAGCCCTGCCGACTATTTCAGCATATCAGGGCTAACTCAGATTATAGCACTTATAGCCCTGCCGACTAACTACACCATATAGGCTACCCTAGTTATAGCACTTATAGCCTGCCGATACTACAGCCATACAGGCTAACACAAGATTATACACTTATAGCCCTGCCGATTTACTACAGCCATATCAGGGCTAACTCCAGATTTAGCACTTATAGCCCTGCCGACTACTCAGCCATTCAGGCTAACACCAAGATTTTAGCACTTATAGCCCGCCGACATACACCCATATCAGGCTAACACCAAGATTATAGCACTTTAGCCCTGCGATACTACAGCCATATCAGGGCTAACACCAAGATTATAGCACTTATAGCCCTGCCGACTATTTCAGCCATATCAGGGCTACTCCAGATTATAGCACTTATAGCCCTGCCGACTACTACAGCCATATCAGGCTAACCCAAGATTATAGCACTTATAGCCCTGCCAACTACTACAGCCTATCAGGGCTAACTCCAGATTATAGCACTTATAGCCTGCGACTACTACAGCATATCAGGCTAACACCAAGATTATAGCACTTATTAGCCCTGCCAATTTACTACAGCCATATCAGGCTAACTCCAGATTATAGCACTTATAGCCCTGCCGACTACTACAGCCATATCAGGCTAACTCCAGATTTAGCACTTATAGCCTGCCGATTTACTACGCCATATCAGGCTAACTCCAGATTATAGCACTTATAGCCTGCGATATTTCAGCCATATCAGGGCTAACTCCAGATTATAGCACTTATAGCCCTGCCGACTACTACAGCCATATCAGGGCTAACTCCAGATTATAGCACTTATAGCCCTGCCGACTACTACAGCCATATCAGGGCTAACTCCAGATTATAGCACTTATAGCCCTGCCGACTACTACAGCCATATCAGGGCTAACACCAGATTATAGCACTTATAGCCCAGCCGACTATTTCAGCCATATCAGGGCTAACACCAAGATTATAGCACTTATAGCCCTGCCGACTATTTCAGCCATATCAGGGCTAACACCAAGATTATAGCACTTATAGCCCTGCTGACTACTACAGCCATATCAGGGCTAACACCAAGATTATAGCACTTATAGCCCTGCCGACTACTACAGCCATATCAGGGCTAACACCAGATTATAGCACTTATAGCCCTGCCGACTACTACAGCCATATCAGGACTAACACCAGATTATAGCACTTATAGCCCTGCCGACTACTACAGCCATGTCAGTGCTAACACCACATTAAAAACAACTCCCAAGTTTAATGAAAAACACAACAGATAAAAACCAAGCTCACCATTATACTTTCAAGTCTGAAATGCCGTTAAAAACATCTTTCCCATACATATAATAATGTCAGATGAAATTTGTTGATCTCCTGAAAAAAAGTTAAACTGCATCAGGAGGAACAACTCTGAAGCGGTTACTTCAGAAGAGCGTTGTATGGAGCTTATGTGTCATGCTCACGTCATGTAAGTGCAAGCATTAAGTGTACAGGTGCTTGATGCTGAGTAGGTCGTCACACACTATACACCACAGCGCTTCTTCATTTTTCTTTAAACAATATAAGTGAGTGTAGGATGTATAACCCATGTGTAACCTACGTAACATTGTCTCTTTTCTACGGTTCAGGACCAGATAAGGTCGGGCATTTGAAAAAGTTTGTCTGTCTGCTTGTTCCAGTCCTATAGCCAGAGAATTTTCACATGAGTTTGTACTTTGGATTTCAGATCTGTGTAAGGAATGAAGGGTTTAGACATATTTTCCCTGGTGGCGTTCTTGGCCAGGCAGTCAGCCTTTTCATTGCATTGAATACCAACGTGGCTAGGAACCCAAGAAAAAGAACAAAACAAAACAACATCGACAACAACAGTAACAACTACACAATGACAACAGTAGTATTACTTGATAATTTTACCCAGAAACTGTATTACTTGATAATTTTATATACAAACCACCATTTCGATGACAGTAGTTTCCCTTACAAACAAAGGATGTTTTTTTTCTTTTATTTCTTTCTACTGTTTATAAGTGCGCGTTTTTTCTACTATCTTATCAGCACGCATGCCAACATTGATGCCATAAATGGCACAGTTTTCAGACCAAGAAGCACCCACTTATGAAATGGAAAACAAGACCACAGAGAAGTGTTACTGGTTTTTCTTTTTCTCCTTATTTCTGTCTTTGTTGTTTGATATTTGTTCTATGTTGTCTTACGCTTACATTTCACAAAGACAGGTCAGAGGTGACTGAAAATTTGCACCTGTCTTGTCTCGTTCAGTTAAACACACGTTCTAATTCTATTTTCAAGTTTTAATTATCCTTCCTGCCACAACGGGGCATCACAAAAAGGAATACATCGTCATCGTCATCATCATCATCATCATCATCATCACATCATCATCATCATCATGTGCCCTGCAGCATGGCGTTGGTGATCATGGCCCTCCATACCAATTTATCTCTTGTTGTTGCAAGTACATCTCCCACCCTTTCTGTCCTCATCCGCTCCATAAATCAAATATTTCTCCCTGGGTCTACCTGGTGCTCTTTTTTCGCTCCAGCTTTCCTATTAAGAAAGCACCAG
>JAPXFY010000033.1:41525250-41532750 GCA_030674185.1 Monoplex corrugatus
GAATGTGAATCAGAGATAATGGAACTGAACGAATTGCCTACAATACGAATCAGAGATAATGATACTGAACGAATTATGCAGAATGTGAATCAGAGATAATGGTACTGAACGAATTACGCAGAATGTGAATCAGAGATAATGGTACTGAACGAATTACGCAGAATGTGAATCAGAGATAATGATACTGAACGAATTATGCAGAATGTGAATCAGAGATAATGATACTGAACGAATTACGCAGCATGTGAATCAGAGATAATGATACTGAACGAATTACACACAATGTGAATCAGAGATAATCATACTGAACGAATTACACAGAATGTGAATCAGAGATAATCATACTGAACGAATTACGCAGCATGTGAATCAGAGATAATCATACTGATCGAATTACACAGAATGTGAATCAGAGATAATGATACTGAACGAATTACGCAGAATGTGAATCAGAGATAATGATACTGAACGAATTACGCAGAATGTGAATCAGAGATAATCATACTGAACGAATTACACAGAATGTGAATCAGATATAATCATACTGAACGAATTACGCAGAATGTGAATCAGAGATAATGATACTGAACGAATTACGCAGAATGTGAATCAGAGATAATGATACTGAACGAATTACGCAGCATACGAATACGAGACAATGTTACTGAATGAATTACCCAGAATATGAATCAAGAGATAATGATATGAATGAATTACCCACAGTACGAATCACTGAGATAATGCTAGAAACGAAACACCCAGAAATGACAAATTATAGAGACAACGCCAATGTACAAATTACGGAGAACTGGATCCAGCATGTAAAATACCCCAGGACAGTTATACAGTCATCAGACAGCTGTGGAATTAAGCTAACGAGCGGCGTGGCATTAATTAGTGCAGATAATGTCGCCAATGGCCGACACCGTAGGGAGGAGGGTTTTTACTGTAAGTGAAATCAGCAGGGAGAAAAGATCAAGGTTCATGTATGATGTCTGCTACAACTGCTGTACTCTATATATACAATGTACATACACACATGTATATATATACATGTGTATGTATATATGTATACATGTACATATATGTATATATATGTATACAGATACATATGTACATTTATGTATATATACAGATATATATATGTATTATGTATGTACATCTATGTATACATATACAGCCTTTTTGACGGTTATTCTGTATGACTGCTGTGTTTGGCTCGGTCTGCCTGTTTGTCTCGTTTGTCTGTCTGTCTGTCTGTCTGTCCTTTTATGTGTTTCACAGTCCTGTATGGCTGCGTGTGTGTGTGTATCTCTGTCTGTCGGTCTGTCTGTATGTCTGTTTGATCAGTCTCTGTCTGTCTGTGTCAGAATGTTTCACAGTCCTGTATAGCCCCGTGTGTGTGGCTCTGGTAGTCTGTATGTCTGTTTGTCTGTCTGTCTGGTTGTCTGTCTCTATCTCTCTGTCTCTGTCTGTCTGTCTGTCTGTCTGTCTCTTTCAACAGTTTCCACCAATGTACTGCATTATGACATCAAAACGTACACACACGTATACTCGAGCACTCACACACACACATGTATACGCGCACGCGCTTGCGCACTCACACTCACACACACTCACATACACACAACACACACACTCTGTTTCCCCGTCACACACACACACACACACACACACACCACACACACACACACACACACACACACACACACACACACACACATACTCACACACACACACACACACAACTGTTACACGTCACACACAAATGACATTATAAGTAACACACATACATCATAGACACATACTCACACACACACAAATACCATACACACACACACACAACACACACACAAGACACACACACACACACCACATAACACGACCCCCACACACCAACAACAGCATACTACATATACGCACATATAGAACAACAACACACAAGAATGATAACAGACAACTACATACATAGCCACTCACCACTTCACAATAGCTACAAAACAATAACAACAACACTCATACATGGGTAGGAGACGCACAAGCCATCAACAGTAAGACAGACAATACTAACCACAAACATGATAGGCGAACACACAACTACACACTACACATGATAGAGACACGACAACTACCAACACATATAGGACACAGACAACTACCACACACATGATCAACAGACGACAACTAGCAATAAACAGATAGGACACAAGACAACTAGCCACACGACAACTATAAAGCACACACACAGCACAACACAATAGGAGACAACAACAGTCACACATGTAGCACAACAACTAGCACACAACACGATACGACGACAACACACACCAAGACAAAGGAACAGCAACTACTCAATACATATCAGAACACACACTAGCTCCACAACTGTAGCAAACTACAGATATACAACAACTAGCCAAACCTCCGGATAGACACAACAGCACACACATATACAGCACACACACTAGCCACAACAGACGACACAACTAGCACACAACAAGACGAACAACACTAGCACATCAACACGACTAGGAACAGCAATACTCATGCATAACAGGCAACACCTACTCACTGGCAGAACAAGAATATCATAACAGATAGATACAGACAATTATTCACAGACTGTATGAACAGCTACTCAGCAACAACATCTGGAGACACAACTAGCTTCACAGCCATGATAGTGCAGAACAAGACAACTGCACATCAATAGAACATGACAGACTAAGGGAGACAGCAACTAGCTCACAACATGGATAGGGAGACAGCAACAATGACTAACACATGCATGATAAACACACAGCAATGACATGATAGTGGAGACAAACACTCATAGACATGGATAGGGAGACAGACAACTAGCTCATAGACATGATAGAGGAGACAGACAACTAGCTCATCAGACATGGATAGCGAGACAGACAACTAGCACATAACATGGATAGGGAGACAGACAACTAGCTACAAACATGGATAGGGACGACACACAACATAAGCCACTAGCACACATGGATAGGAGACAGCAACTAGCACAAGACATGATAGGGAGACAGACAACTAGCTCACAGACATGATAGGAGACAGCAACTAGCTCATAGACATGTAGGGAGACAGCAACTAGCCATAGACATAGATAGGGAACAGACAACTAGCTCACAGACATGATAGGGAGACAGACAACTAGCCATAGACATGATAGGGAGACAGCAACTACCACAACATGACAGGAACAGCAACTAGCCACAGACATGATAGGGAGACAGACAACTACTCACAAATGGATAGGGAGACAGACAACTAGCCACAGACATGATAGGAGACAGACACTACACACAGACATGGATAGGGAGACAGACAACTAGCACACAGACATGGATAGGGAGACAGACAACTAGCACAAACATGATAGGGAGACAGCAACTAGCCATAGACATGGATAGGGAGCAACACATAGGACACACTAGCTCACAGACATGATAGGGAGACAGACAACTAGCACATAGACATGATAGGCAGACAGACAACTAGCTCCACAGACATGGATAGGAGACAGGCAACTAGCTCACAACATATAGGAGACAGACAACTAGCTCACATAGACATGGATAGGAGACAGAGCAACTAGCCATAGACATAGATAGGAGACAGACAACTAGCACATAGACATGATAGGGAGACAGACAACTAGCACATAGACATGATAGGGAGACAGACAACTAGCTCACAGACATGGATAGGGAGACAGACAACTAGCTCAAGACATGGATAGGGAGACGACAACATAAGACACTAGCCATAGACATGGATAGGGAGACAGCAACTAGCTCACAGACATGGATAGGAGACAGCAACTAGCTCAAGACATGATGGAGACAGCAACTAGCCAAACATGGATAGGGAGACAGCAACTAGTCACAGCTGATAGGAGACACAATAGCATAGACATGGATAGGGAGACAGACAACTAGCTCATAGACATGGATAGGGAGACAGACAACTAGCTCACAGACATGGATAGGGAGACAGACAACTAGCTCATAGACATGGATAGGGAGACAGACAACTAGCTCAAGACATGGATAGGGAGACAGGACAACTAGCTCATAGACATGGATAGGGAGACAGGCAACTAGCTCATAGACATGGATAGGGAGACAGACAACTAGCTCACAGACATGGATAGGGAGACAGACAACTAGCTCATAGACATGGATAGGGAGACAGACAACTAGCTCATAGACATGGATAGGGAGACAGACAACTAGCACATAGACATGGATAGGGAGACAGACAACTAGCTCATAGACATGGATAGGGAGACAGACAACTAGCCATAGACATGGATAGGGAGACAGACAACTAGCTCATAGACATGGATAGGGAGACAGACAACTAGCTCAAGACATGGATAGGGAGACAGACAACTAGCTCACAGACATGGATAGGGAGACAGACAACTAGCTCACAGACATGGATAGGGAGACAGACAACTAGCTCACAGACATGGATAGGGAGACAGACAACTAGCTCACAGACATGGATAGGGAGACAGACAACTAGCTCATAGACATAGATAGGGAGACAGGCAACTAGCTCATAACATGGATAGGGAGACAGGCAACTAGCTCATAGACATGGGATAGGGAGACAGCAACTAGCCATAGACATGGATAGGGAGACAGACAACTAGCTCATAGACATGGATAGGGAGACAGGCAACTAGCCACAGACATGGATAGGGAGACAGACAACTAGCTCACAGACATGGATAGGGAGACAGACAACTAGCACACAGACATAGATAGGGAGACAGACAACTAGCTCACAGACATAGATAGGGAGACAGACAACTAGCACACAGACATAGATAGGGAGACAGGCAACTAGCTCACATACATGGATAGGGAGACAGACAACTAGCTCACAGACATAGATAGGGAGACAGGCAACTAGCACACAGACATAGATAGGGAGACAAACAACTAGCTCACAGACATGGATAGGGAGACAGACAACTAGCACATAGACATGGATAGGGAGACAGGCAACATAGCTCACATACATGGATAGGGAGACAGACAACTAGCACACAGACATAGATAGGGAGACAGGCAACTAGCACATAGACATGGATAGGGAGACAGGCAACTAGCCATAGACATGATAGGGAGACAGCAACTAGCACACAGACATGGATAGGGAGACAAGGCAACTAGCACATAGACATGGATAGGGAGACAGGCAACTAGCTCACAGACATGGATAGGGAGACAGGCAACTAGCACACAGACATGGATAGGGAGACAGCAACTAGCTCACAGACATGGATAGG
This sequence comes from Monoplex corrugatus, assembly GCA_030674185.1. Lineage (NCBI taxonomy): Eukaryota > Metazoa > Mollusca > Gastropoda > Littorinimorpha > Ranellidae > Monoplex > Monoplex corrugatus. The sequence continues at coordinate 41,530,583 of JAPXFY010000033.1, forward strand.
GAGACAGACAACTAGCTCACAGACATGGATAGGGAGACAGACAACTAGCTCACAGACATGGACAGGGAGACAGACAACTAGCTCACAGACATGGACAGGGAGACAGACAACTAGGTCATAGACATGGACAGGGAGACAGACAACTAGCTCACAGACATGGATAGGGAGACAGGCAACTAGCACATAGACATGGATAGGGAGACAGGCAACTAGCACATAGACATGGATAGGGAGACAGGCAACTAGCTCACAGACGTGGAGAGGGAGACAGGCAACTAGCTTATAGACATAGATAGGGTGACAAGCAACTAGGGCTGAAGTTAGAGGTACCAGGCCTGTAGGCGCTTTCTAACAAACCATGGTACCATGATATAATATAAATGTCTATACGATCTTCTACATCAGACAAGACAGGCGTTCACACATTGTGGTCCCTTCACGGTAGAACAGCACGGGGTAAAAGAAAAACAAAACCAAAACCCGGTGACATTCATTACTAGATGTGGCCTGACGCGTAGATGACCAACGAAAGAAAGTTAATTCAGTTGATGTGTGAGTGCCAGGTACTGAAAGTCTCAATGCCAAGGAGCCCAAAGGAAGCAGAGGTGTCCAACCACCACGGGACCACCCATCAAAGACCCTACCTGGATGGAATTCAGCAGTGCCAGTTCTGATCCAGCTTACTAAGGATACTGTCTGCATGTACCAATCCTGGTATAGAGACCACTGCGGCCATCCAGTGACAGCCCCCATGAACCATCATCATCATCATCATTATCATCATCATCATCATCATCAGGTGCCCTGCCGCATGGCGTTGGCGACCATGGACTTCCATCCATCTCTATCTCTCGTCGCCCCTAGCATCTCCCCCACCCTCCTCATCCCCAGCCACTCTGCAAGTCCGTGCAGCATTCTCTCCCTGGGTCTACCTGGTGCTCTCTTTTCCTCCAGCTTTTCGTTGTGACCAGGTGCTCCAAATCCCCCTTCCTCATAAAATGGCCTATAAATGTTGCCTGTCTTTTCCTAATCTTCCTTATGAGTGATCTATTGTGTCTGCCTCCATCAAGACTGTCTCGTTTGTTTTCTTTGCTGTCCATGGAACTCTCAACATGAACCCCATGAACCACTGACACCAAAAACCCCGACTTTATGATTCTTATTCTTATTGTTTAAAGCCCAGCCGACTGCACAGGACCACATCAGGGCTATAACCATTTCAAAACGTACACAACGTCTGGTTGGGAAAAAGCTGGACAAGAAAATCAAGTACAGATATCAATGCCTGTGCGCACACAATCTAAAGATCAGGAAGAGAGTCCTTCAATGTTATATAGAACCAATACTGCTTTACGGTTGTGAGGCGTGGACAGTCAGCAAGCAAAGCCAGAACAAGATTGAGGCAGCCCAGATGTGGTTTCTAGGAAGAATGTTGAGAGTTCCATGGACAGCAAGAAAACAAATGAGACAGTCTTGATGGAGGCAGACACAAGTAGATCACTCATACGGAAGATTAGGAAAAGACAGACAACATTTATAGGCCATTTTATGAGGAAGGGGGATTTGGAGCACCTGGTCACAACGGGAAAGCTGGAGGGAAAGAGAGCACCAGGTAGACCCTAGGAGAAAATGCTGGACAGACTTGCAGAGTGGCTGGGGATGAGGAGGGTGGGGGAGATGCTAGGGGCGACGAGAGATAGAGATGGATGGAAGTCCATGGTCGCCAACGCCATGCGGCAGGGCACCTGATGATGATGATGATGATGATGATGATGATGATGATGATGATGATGATGATGATGATGTGATGATGATGATGATGATGACCCTGGTGTTGACCGTTCCGTCCAAATTATCACCGGAGAGTTTAAAAAAAAACAAACCTGGATGCAAATGTAAACACAACTAAGGACAAAAAAGCAAACACAAAAGCGGTCTGACTTGCCAAAATTTGCTTCTGCAAATCGCATTTCCTCAAAGCCAAACATGCAGTCAATACATATACCCAGTTATCAACCCTAAGAGAAAACATGTAAGACTTTATAGAACACATACAGGTGAATGGACCAGCAAGTCAGAAAATGATAGAAAGCAAGACAGAAAGGAGGAAACAAAGTGAGTGAAAAGAAGAAATTTCTAGCACAGAATGTCCAGATGGCGGGTGAAAC
>JAPXFY010000033.1:41537750-41557750 GCA_030674185.1 Monoplex corrugatus
AGTAAGCGTAGAATATAGCCCTGTCGCGCAGTCTCAATCCTAGATGGAACTCCATGGCATCATGATTATCAGCCTCATCGACATCATCATCATCGCATAATAAAAACTTTTTCAGCTTCTGTGACCATTAAAGTGGCGTAGAAAATGGGACAAACAAACAAACAAACAAACAAACAAACAAACAAACAAACAAACAAACAAAAAAGGTGAGCACAAAGGTAACTTTCCTGAGTGCAATGATCCTAAGAAAATTAAAAAAATATATTAACAAGATCTAGGAACAAGCACAACAACGGATAAGCTGACATATTTCGTGGAGGTAGAGAAAATGATTGATAGGAAATCATGAAGTGTGGTAACTAGGAAGTAGGGAAGACAAATGCTATAAGTCAAGTGAAGTGAGATGAATTCCATGATGTAAATTTATGATCAAGCCATATCATTGATCTTTCATCCTGTGTCAGACCTAAGGCCCACACAATCAGCAAGTTTCGCCCATCTAGCGTAATTCTTCTTCATCTTCTTCTTCCTCAGCTCCGTGAAGTGTCACAAGGGTGAAGCACTAAAGGACTGTTCACCAGATTCTTCCACAGCTCTGCCGGTTGTGTGCAAAAGCCTGAGTCTCTACAAATGATTTTTCAGTCCATTTCGTGATGCTGTCAGTCCATAAGTTTTTTCTGTCGTGTCTCGACCACCTCGCGGATGCATCGTTGAGAGTGTTGCTCAGATCTTTCCACCAACACGCCTGTATCTCTCTTTATGCCGGATATATCATGATTGTAAGCGTAGAGTACAGCCCTGTCACGCAGTCTGAATCCTACATGGAATTCCACAGCATCATGGTCATCATCCTCGTCGCCATTATCATCATCACATTGTAAAAACTGTGCCAGCTTCTGTGGCCATTAAAGTGGCAGAGAAAATGGGAACTTAAAGAAAAAAGTGAACACAAAGGAAATCTCCCAGAGTGTAATGATCCTATAACAAATAAAATAAAATAAAAGACAACAACTGTCAGTAATCAGAACATTTTTCCCACCACCATAATCCATCCTCAAAAACATCGACCACAATGGTTATGCCACCAATAAAGAAACAGCACTAAGCTTTTAGCACTGACTACAACAATAAATAATTCACTTATAGCACTGACTACAACATTAAATAATTCACTTATAGCACTGACTACAACATTAAATAATTCACTGATAGCACTGACTACAACATTAAATAATTCACTTATAGCACTGACTACAACATTAAATAATTCACTGATAGCACTGACTACAACATTAAATAATTCACTTATAGCACTGACTACAACATTAAATAATTCACTAATAGCACTGACTACAACATTAAATAATTCACTGATAGCACTGAGGTTGTAACACTGACTTTGACAATAAATAATTCACTAATAGCACTGAATTTGACAACGAATAATTCACTAATAGCACTGACTTTGACAACGAACAATTCACTAATAGCACTGACTTTGACAACGAACAATTCACTAATAGCACTGACAGAGGAGTAGGCATCATAATAGAAAGGGACAAGTCAAAATCAGTCAAGGGATACTGGGCTGTGTCAGACCGAGTTTGGCTAGTTAACCCCTTGACTCCTGCACCCTGTCCACCAGCATCCTGCATTGTCAACCATACCAGCATAGCCAAAACTTAACCCTTTGACTTCCTCACCCTATCCACCAGCTTCCTGCAAGAAGCTGGTAGATAGGGTGAGGAAGTAAAAGGGTTAAGTTATTGCAGTTGGTGGATAGGGTGCGGGAGTCAAAAGGTTAAGTGTGGTGGCAAGCCATTTGATATCAACATCATCCAAGTATATGCACCAACATCCGCAAGTACTCAAAGACGAAATTGAGAACTTAGATGAGACGACCAAGGCTCTGTGCAAATCACAGGATATTACAGCACTGAGCTCGTGGCACTGACTTCAACAGGAAATCATTCACTTACTGTCCCACCAGCAAAATAAATTGTCAGTAATCAGCGACTTTCACCCATTTCGTGTAGTTAGTCAAGTAGTTATTATTCCAGGAACTAAAACGCACAGTTTCAATTTCAATTTCTCAAGATGACGTCTCCGCGCTCGGATCGAATTCCATATGCACTTACATCACAGGTGCCATGTGATGGAGAAGATCCAGAATGATCACAGCACACACCTTAAGCCTGCACATAGAGCTAGCCAGGTTCTAAGGTCCCACCTAGATAGTTCCACAACCCTGAGGTCGTACGGGGAGTGAGGTGGCAGAGACCTCAACTTTTCCGGGGACCAGCACCAATAGGGCGGCGCCCATCCCCTCTCCCTCGCTTCAAATGCATATTCATATTCACATTTTCTTTTAACCAAGACTTCAGAAAGGCAAGAAGGCTAATTGGTCTTCGAGGGGTGGGACCCTGGGAAATCAACCTATCTCTCCAATGTTTTATACCAAAGCAGCCGGGCAATGCCCTGCTGTTCACGATTTTCAACTGCCGTGGGGTCTTTAGCGTGCGCAGCCAGATGGCACACGGGTCCCACTCGTTTTTCGTCCTCTTCCAAAGGACTGGGCGTTCGGTTCAATTTTTCGATCAAACTGAGGAGAAAGGTCGAAGCCTCTACGGGGAGCGAACCCTGGAACTTTGAGTTTTGTTACTGGCAGGCGAACGTCTGAACCACTTTGCCACTCTTCTCCCTGAGAGCAGTGACTTCAGCAAAACAGAGTTCAATAGTTTTTTTGTCCATAACTACAAAACTAGACTATGGTACAGACTTCAGGAATCAGCAACTCCATGCCCCCCCACCCCCACTCCCACACACCCCCACCCCTGGAAAGCATAACCCCCACTCAACACGTGTTACTGTTTCAAGAGGTAAGAAACATCACAGACTGTAGCAGCGATGATAACAACACATAACATAACTGACAACATCACCACCACCAACACGACTTGTTCTTCAACAGGCCGATCAACAAGCCTTCAACCCTGTGGTGCAAACATAACATCAACATCTGTATGTAGTTAGTACAAGACCTCAGACATGGAACACACTGTACAGCTGTAACTTCAGAGAAGAGAGACAGAGACCGAGAGAGAGACAGAGACGGAGAGAGACAGAGAGAGAGAGAGACAGAGACAGAGAGAGACGAAAACAGAGAGAGACAGAGAGAGAGAGAGACAGAGACAGAGAGAGACAGAGAGAGAGAGAGACAGAGAGAGACAGAGACGAGAGAGACAGAGACAGAGAGAGACAGAGAGAGAGAGAGACAGAGACAGAGACATAGAGAGTCAGAGACAGAGACACAGAGAGATAGACAAAGAGAGAGAGAGACAGACAGGCAGAGACAACAGAGAGAGAGAGAGAGAGCACGAGAGAGACAGAGTCAGAGAGACACAGAGAGAAAGAGAGAGACAGAGAGAGAGAGAGAGACAGAGAAAGGGAGACAGAGAGAGACAGAGAGAGAGAGAGACAGGACAGAGAGACAGACAGAGAGACACAGAGACAGACACACACACAGAGAACAGAAAGAAGACAGAGAGAGACAGAGACAGAAAGAGAGACAGGGAGACAGACAGAGAGAGAGAGACAGAGAGAGACAGAGACAGAGACAGAGAGAGACCGAGAGAGAGAGACCAAGAGAGAGAGACAGAGAGAGATAGACAGAGAGAGAATGAGAGACAGAGAGAGACAGAGACAGAGAGACAGAGACAGAAAGAGACTGAGAGAGCGACACAGAGAGAGAGAGGAGAGAGACAGATAGAGAAGAGACAGACAGAGACAGACAGACAGAGACAGAATGAGAGAGAGACAGAGAAAGAGAGACAGAGAAAGACAGAGAGAGAGAGACAGAAAGAGAGAGAGACAGAGAGAGAGACAGGGAGACAGAGACAGACAGTCAGAGAGACAGAAAGTGGGAAACAGACACAGAGACAGACACAGAGACAGACAGAGAGACAGAGACACAGAGAGAAAGACAGAGAGAGAGAGAAACAGAAAGAGACAGAGCCAGAGAGAGACAAAGAGAGACAGACAGACAGAGAGAGAGTGACAGAGAGAGACAGAGACAGAGAGAAGCAGAGAGACAGAGACAGATAGACAGAGAGAGACAGAGACAGAAAGAGAGACAGAGAGACAGAGAGAGAGACAAAGAGAGAGAGACAAAGACTGAGAGAAAGAGAGAGAGAGACAGAGAAAGAGAGAAATAGAGAAGAAGAGAGAAAAAGACAGAGACAGACACAGAGAGAGGCAGAGAGAGGACAGACAGACACAGAGACAGAAAGAGAGAGACAGAGAGAGAGACAGAGAGAGACAGACAGAGAGAGAGACAGAGAGAGAGACAGACAGACAGACACAGAGACAGAAAGAGAGAAACAGAGACAGAGAGAGGCAGAGAGAGAGACAGACAGACACAGAGACAGAAAGAGAGAGACAGAGACAGAGACAGAGACAGAGAGAGAGAGACAGAGAGAGAGAGACAGAGAGAGAGACAGAGAGAGAGAGACAGAGAGAGAGAGAGACAGACAGACAGACACAGAGACAGAGAAACTGTCACTGGCAGTCAACAATGCCAATTGTTCATGTGTCATAACGACTAAACTAGTTCCGGAACAGTCTTCAGAAATAAGAAAACTTTTATTTCACTCCTCACCCGTCTATCACTCAATGCATTCCGCTCTCGACCACACAAATACCTGAGTAGTTATTCCAAGAACTAATTAACCCCTTGACTTCCACACCCTGTCCACCAGCATCCTGCATTGCCAATCATACTAGCAAAGCAAAAATGTAACTCTTTGATTCCCTCACCCTATCCACCAGCTTTTTGCAAAAATGTAACCCCTTGATTCCCTCATCCTATCCACCAGCTTTCTGCAAAAACTTAACCCTTTGATTCCCTCACCCTATCCACCAGATTTCTGCAAAAACTTAACCCTTTGATTCCCTCACCCTATCCATCAGATTCTGCAAAAACTTAACCCCTTGATTCCCTCACCCTATCCACCAGCTTACTGCAAAAACTTAACCCTTTGATTCCCTCACTCTATCCATCAGCTTTCTGTAAAAAACTTAACCCTTTGATTCCCTCACCCTATCCACCAACTTTCTACAAAAACTTAACCCTTTGATTGCCTCAGCTTTCTGCAAGAAGCTGGTGGATTGGGTGAGGGAGTCAAAGGGTTAAGGTTTTGCAGTTGGTAGACAAGGTGTGAGAGTCAAAGGGTTAAGAAACAGCACACAGTGTGCAGTATAAACTTCATCAATACAGATCACATTAAACTGAAAACGTAACTTCATTTGGTATCCATGATAACGCACGCACATATCCAATATTTGGTTTAACCCTTTGACTCCCGCACCCTATCCACCAACTGCAAAAACTTCATCCTTTGATTCGCTCAGCCTATCCACCAACTTCCTGTAGAAAGCTGGTGGATAGGGTGAGGGAGTCAAGGGTTAAGTTTTTGCTCTACTAGCATGGTTGGCAATGCAGGATGCTGGTGGACAGGGTGCGAGAGCCAAAGGGTCAACCATCCTTCCAAGAAAACTATAGATCTACGTTTATACATACACAAACAAACCAAACAAACAAACAAACAAACAAACAAAACCCACGAAAATAGAATCAGAACGCGTATTTAATGATAGTTTTTAAAACGCGTTCTCATTCTTTTTCGTGTTTTTCTGGTTCCTGTTTGCTTGAACGCGGGCGCTCACACTTGTTTTGGATTTTGTACATGCAAACTGGATAAAACTTTCCAGAAGATTATTTCTTTTACAAGACATCTTACCACCAAAATATCACAAAAAGAATACACTGCAAAAGTGACTCGGAGTTTGCAGAAAATGGCTGCCATATCTACCACACGTTGTTGATGAAGTTGAAAATAATCACTGAGTTGTTTACCATACATAATATGAACGTTTAGTCAACGTATTACCCGTAGGGCCTGTGTAATTCTTTTTAAACTTTACGTTTTTGGTATTGATGACATTTCATTTATGATGCTTTTCCGTCCCCTTTACGGGGGTCCATAAATAATTCATCTGAAACTCTCTCTCTGTCTCTCTCTCTGTCTCTCTCTTGTCTCTCTCTCTTTCTCTCTCTCTGTCTCTCTCTGTCTCTCTGTCTCTCTCTCTCTCTCCTTCGTTGATGATTAAGACGTCCTACAAATACGTTGAATCATGTAAAATTAATTTCCTTCGCTGGTAATGTTTGTCTGCATTTTGCTGAGAGAGAGACAAAAAAAGATCAGAAATAAGTTTAGAAAAACTTCAGCAACAAACAACTCGGTGACCTAACTTGGCAACAAGGTCTAGCAACCAGCAACTTCAACCTCCCCCTCCCCCCCCCCCCCGCACACACACACCAGCACCCCCACACTTTAACGTAATCCTTTAGCAACACAGACCTGAATACAACCATAGAAGAATATAAATAGTACCTACAGTTGCCTTGTGTACCTACAGTACCTTCTCTCTTTGGTACACAACACAGTAATTCCAAGAACTGTGAAACAGCGCGCACACAGCCTTGTCTGCAGATGCAAGCAAAGTCTACAGCGGTAACTTACACACTGACGACTCGCGCCAGTAACGCAACTTGCTCTCTGTAGCCTACAGTAAAAGCTTCCCTACCACCCCCCCCCCCCCACACACACACACAACTACACAAAACGCTCACACACAGAATTCCTGTGTTCGCGGCACAAGTTGAGCGACTGTTGGAAGCAGAAACAGCCAGAGAAGTCTCTTTGCCTCGCCTATCCCAGCACGGAAACACAGAGAAAAAGAAAAAAAAAAAAAAAAAAAAAAAAAAACAAGAACGCTTTTTGTCTGTACGCTCACTGTCTCACCTCTGACCTTTCACAGAACACCCCCACCCTCACCCCTCCTTCTTTGTGCCTGCACTCTCTAGCCAAACCCACAGATGTATAATGTGTGTATTTACGTAAGAACGATGATTCTTGTCTAAGACCATCCAGCTCTGTAATCGCCTCGAAACTAGGTCACGCACTTTCAAAACAACTTTTGTTTAATTTTCTCCCCAGATTTCGAAACTTATTTCTGCCAGGCCAGATATATGAAAACCTGACGGTTTCTGAGGGAGTGAGTCACACACACACACACACACACACACACACACACACACAGGAAAGAGGAGAGAGAAGAGAGAGAGGAGAGAGGAGAGAGAGAGAGAGAGAGAGAGAGGAATTCTGCAAAAAGAACTGCTGGAACCGCGTGAGATGTGAGAAGATGAACGATATAGCATGAAGTGGGGAGGGGGAGGGAAAGGGAGGACGAGGTAAGGGGGGGGGGGGACTAGAACAAACAGCCAGCAGGCGAGCATACTCCATCTCTGTACAGGGTTATCCCCCTTCCGTCTATAGTCAGACCTGCAGAACTCACGCCCAGTCAGCCACACACATCTTTTGCCCTCATGTGCATCTACATCTATACAGTAACACATGTTCTCTCTCTCTCTCTCTCTCTCTTTGTCTTCTCTCTCTCTCTCTCTGCCTGCCTGTCTCTCTCTATTCTCTCTTTCTCTATCTGTTGTCTTCTGTCTCCTTCTCTCTCTGTGTGTGTCTCTCTCTCTCATGCTACGCATTACCTTCACCATCACATTGTACTCTCTCTCACAGCACCAACACACACACACCACACACACACACACACACACCACAACACACACACACACACACATACAACACCACCATATTGTCTATATGTCTGCCCCCCCTCTCTCTCTTCCCCAAACACACGCACGCACGCACGCAAGCACACAAGCCCACACACAGACGCATACATTCACCTCTGTCTCTGTCTCTGTCTCTCTGTCTCTGTCTCTGTCTCTGTCTCTCACTCACACATGCAACACACCATATTGTCTAGTTGTCTGCCCCCTCTCTTGCTCTTCCCCAAACACACACGCACACACAGATACACAACATACATCTCTCTCTCTCCTCTCTCTCTCTCTCACATACATGTATACTTACAACAACACCATATTGTCTATATGTCTGCCCCCCCCTCTCTCTCTCTTCCCCAAATACAGACACGAACGCATGCAAGCGCACACGCTCACACACAGATATTCTCTCTCTCTCTCTCCCTCTCCCCTCTCTCTCCCCTCTCTCCCTCTCTCCCCTCTCCCCTGTCTCTCGCACTCACACATACAACACTATTGTCTATATGTCTGCCCCCCTCTTTCTCTCTTCTTCAAACACACACGCACGCACGCACGCAAGCACACACGTGCACACACAGATATACATACATTCTCTCTCTTTCCCTCTCTCCCTCTCTCTCCCTCTCTTTCTCTCTCTCTCTCTCTGAAACATTGCAATGTACTTGTTGCTAACAAGGATGGGCGCCGCCCTTGTGGTGCTGGCCCACGTAAAATTTGAGGTCTCTGCCAACTCACTCCCCTACGACCCCAGGCTTCTGGAACTGTGATCTAGGTAGGACCTCAGGACCTGACCAGCTCATGGGTTTATGTGCAGGCTTAAGGCTTGTGCTGTGATCATTCTGGATCTTCTCCATCACATGCCCCGTGACGTTAGTGCATATGGAATTCATTCCGACGCGGAGACGTCATCTTGAGAAACTGAAACTTGAAATTAAAAAAAATTGTTACTAACCATTGCAGTACCAATTAAAATACAAGCGTTGACCAGTTGCCGTGGTTAGTGGTTAGCGCAACAGACTACCGACTGGAAGGCCGTGAGTTCAAATCCTTTTCAGTTCCTTCAAAAAAAATCGTTGTGAGATTTTAGTCCCTCGTTGGGAAGACTGGGACCGCACAGTGGAGTCTCATCCACTTCATGGATGCTTTATTGAGGGTGTTGCATAACTCATCATCATCATCATCAGGTGCCCTGCCGCATGGCGTTGGCGATCATGGACTTCCATCTGTCTCTATCTCTTGTTGCCCCTAGCATCTCCTCCACCTCCTCGTCTTCAGCCACTCTACAAGTCCGTCTAATATCTTCTCCTGGGTCTACCTGGTGCTCTCTTTTCCTCCAGCTTTCCCGTTGTGACCAGGTGCTCCAAATCCCCCTTCCTCATAAAATGGCCTATAAATGTTGCCTGTCTCTTCCTAATCTTCCTTATGAGTGATCTACTAGTGTCTGCCTCCATCAAGACTGTCTCGTTTGTTTTCTTTGCTGTCCATGGAACTCATCCAACCAAAACCGCAAGTGTCAGTATCTCTCGGGCCTGGTTGACGCCAACATATTTTATGATAGTAAGCGTTGAGTGCCGGCCTGTCACATTCTCAATCCTAGATGGAACTCCACAGCATCATGATTATCATTCTCATCGTCATCATCATCATCGCATTGTAAAAACCGTGCCAGTTTCTGTGGCCATGAATGTGATGTAGAAAATGACACCAAAAAGAAAAAGGAAAACGTGGTTCACAAAGGATTCTTCCTAAGTGCGATGATTCTGACGAAAAAAAGAGCTGTTACAAAATAAAAACTGTCCGTGTAAATTAATCAAAGGACATAACTCTTGAGAATTATCTCCCATGTTGTAGGCTACTTCTCAAAGCTAAACAACATGGGAGATATTCTCAAGATTATGTCCTTTGATTAATATTATAAAAGTTCTCCCTGCTTTCCTCTTATTTCTTTGGTATGTCCGTGTAGATTCCCGCTTATGTTTTTTCGTTCCCTTAGTGAGGCTCCATGATTAGTTCATCTGAATCTGAATCTCTTTCTGTTTCTGTCTGTCTGTCTGCCTATCTGTCTGTCTGTCTGTTTGTGTGTCTGTCTGTCTGTCTCTCTCTCTCTGCCTATCGGTTTGTCTGTCTGTCTGTCTGTCTCCCTCCCTCTCTCTTTCTCTCTCTCTCCCTCCATCGCTCTCAGTCTCCCTCTTTCTGTCTCTTTCTCTCTCTCTTCTCTCTCTTTTCTGTCTGTCTCTCTCTTGCTCTCTCTGTCTCTCTCTCTCTCTTTCTTCTCTCTCTGTCTCTCTATCTCTCTTCCTCTCTCTCTCGCTCACTCTCTCTCTCTTTCTGTCTCTCTTTCTCTCTCTCCTCTCTTTCTCTCTCTCTCTCTTCTGTCTCTCTTCTCTCTCTTTTCTGTCTGTCTCTCTCTTGCTCTCTGTCTCTCTCTCTCTTTCTCTGTCTCTGTCTCTCTCTCTTCCTCTCTCTCTCTCTCTTCCTCTCTCTCTTTCTCTCTCTTTCTGTCTCTCTCTCTTTCTCTCTCTCCCTCTCTTTCTCTCTCTCTCTCACCCATCTCTCTCTCTCTCTTTCTTTCTCTCTCTCTCGCTCACTCTCTGTCTCTCTCTCTGTCTCTGTCTCTGTCTCTCCCTCTGTCAGTTTCTGATACTGTTCTTTTCAGTGCCGTGTTGTGCTGTGCCTTACTGTTGCAGACATGTAGGCCTATGCAGGTTTTGCCGGGCGAAGTTCCAGAAAGCCGCCTGGTGAAATAATATCATTCCTTCTGCTTCAGGTTGCTACGGTAGACAGCGGGCTGCTTACTCATTCCACCCTCCGTCCTTCACCTACATTCTACTTCTTTTTCAGCTGACATATTCTGTACTCTTTCTCTCTCTCTCTCTGATTTTGTCTCTGTATCTTTGTCTCTGTCTGTCTGTCTGTCTCTCTTTCTCTCTGTTTCTCTGCCTGTCTCTATCTCTCTGTCTCTCTTTCTGTCTCTCTCTGTATGTGTGTCTCTGTCTTGTCTGTCTCTCTCTCTCTCTCTCTATACATGGCTGCTAATTTATGTGTGTCTCTGTCTCTGTCTCTTTGTCTGTCTCTGTCTGTCTGTCTGTCTCTCTCATATATGGCTGCTAATTTATGTGTGTCTCTGTCTCTGTCTCTTTGTCTGTCTCTGTCTGTCTGTCTGTCTCTCTCATACATGGCTGCTAATTTATGTGTCTCTGTCTGTCTGTCCTGTCTGTCTGTCTGTCTCTCTCTCTCTCTCATACATGGCTGCTATTTAATTCCACCACCACCACCATCCTCCATCCAATTCTTTTTAAGCTGACATATCTCCTTTATTCTTTCTGTGTCTGTCTCTATCTCTGTCTGTCTGTCTGTCTGTCTTCTGTCTGCCTGTCTGTCTCTCTCTTCTCTCTCTCTCTCTTTTTCTCTCTGTCGGTGCGTGTGTGTGTAGGAGGTGGGCAGGGGTGGGGAGGTAGGGGGATGAGCAAGTTGATAACTTACGTCGTTTACTCTTTCCATTCTGGTTTCGATCTCTCTGTGAAATCATCCGTCTTCCCTGACAATGCTGCAGAGGTGCCGTGTTTAAATTCCGTCACCTGTTTAAGTTTTGTACCATAAAATTAACCCTTTGACTCCCGCACCCTGTTCACTGGCATCCTGAACTGCCAACCATGCTAGCAAAGCTAAAACTTAACCCTTTGATTCCCTGGTGGATAGGGTGAGGTAATCAAAGGACTATGTTTTTGCAGTTGATGGACATAGTGCGAGAGTCAAAGGGTTAATGTTAAGGTTTACCTGATGTTCTGATTACCATCATCGTCTGTTGTTTTTTTTTTGGTTTTTTTTTGGTTTTTTTTTTTTGCTAATGTTGATTTTCATGGTTTTCATAAGCGGCGTTCAGAACAATATTGCTTGTATATGTTACAGTGTTGTCTGTGGTACTGATTCTGCTGATATGTCTGTAATGCTCCATACCTGTTCTCCTACCCTTACTCTTCGTTCTTCTTCTGGCGCACGGCAGTTCCAAATCCCTCGACACAGGAACAAGCCCCACGCTTTCCGATCTTTTGCCCATTTTGGATGTTTTCTGTGGGATTATCTGCCCTTTGATCAGATAAATTTGCCTGACGATTCCTCCTTTAGGAGCCAACTTTTCCATGTGTCTTTCTGTTAATTAAAATTAATATCACGTTTAACCCTTTGACTCCAGCACCCTGTCCACTAGCATCCTGCATTGTTAACCATGCTAGAAAAGCAAAAAACTTAACCCTTTGACTCCCATACCCTTTCCATCAGATTCCTGCAGGAAGCTGGTGGACAGGGTGAGGGAGTCAAACAATTAAGTTTTTGCAGCTGGTGAATAGGGTGTGGGAATCAAAGGGTTATTTTTTTTGCAGTTGGAGGATCGGGTGTGGGAGTCAAAGGGTTAATTTTTTTGCAGTTGGTGGATAGGGTGTGGGAGTCCAAGGGTTAAGTTTTTGCAGTTGGTGGATAGCCTGAGGGAGTCAAAGGGTTAAGGTTTTTGTAATTGGTGGTTAGGGTGCGGGAGTCAAAGGGTTAACATTTTTGCAGTTGGTGGATAGAGTATGGGAATCAAAGAGTTAATTTTTTTGCAGTTGGTGGATAGGGTGTGGGAGTCAAAAGGTTAAGGTTTTGCAATTGGTGGATAGGGGGTGGGAGTCAAAGGGTTAAGTTTTTGTGGTTGGTGGATAGGGTGTGGGAGTCAAAGGGTTAAGTTGTTGCAGTTGGTGGATAGGGTGAGGGTGTCAAAGGGTAAAAAATTTCAGTTGGTGAATTGGGTATGGGAGTCAAAGGGTTAAGTTTTTAGCAGCTGGTAGATAGGGTGTGGGAGTCAAAGCGCTAAACCATCCCACCACCTTTCTATATCTGTGAGTCAGCAAGCACTGTCGTTTCAGCTCTGTGGAGAAAGGAAGCAAGTTGTTGAGTACCAGACACGCCATGAAAAGCTGGATTATTTTGACACACAGTCGACATCTGTGTACAAAATCAAAAGGAAACTGAGCAACCAAAGTGGAAACCACTCCCAGTGAAATCACCTTTAAGATGAATGAATCATTGGAGAGAGAGAGAGAGAGAGAGAGAGAGAGAGAGAGAGAGATTGACAGACAGACAGACAGACATGACAGACAGACAGACAGACAAAGACAGAGAGAGGGGGAGGGATGGAGAGAGAAGAAACAAACAGACAGAAGACAGAGAGACAGACAGACAGACAAACGGAGGAGAGGAGAGAACAGAGAAGAGAGAGACAGATAGACAGATAGATAGACATAGACAGACAGCGAAACAGAGACACAGAGAGAGAGAGAGAGAGAGAAACAGACCGACAGACAGAGGCAGATGCAGGCAGGAAGAGAGACAGAGACAGACAGATGAAAGCGAGCTAGCAAGAGAGAGACCAGAGGAGACAAGACAGAGAGATAGAGACATACAGAGACAAAGAGAGACAGAGAGACAAAGACAAAGAGATAAAGGCAGAGAGATAAACAAGAAGAGAGAGAGAGGAAGAGAGAAGACAGACAGACAGGCAGACAGAAAGAGAGACAGAGAGAGGAAGAGACTTAGAGATAGGCAGAGAGAGACAGGGAGAGAGAGAGAGACAGACAGACAGATAGACAGACAGACAGACAGACGAGAGCGAGAGAGACAGAGACCGAGAGAGAGAGAGGGAGAGACACAGAGAGAGATAGAGAAAGAAAGAGAGACAGACGAGAGAGAGAGACAGAGAGAGAGAAAGAGGGAGAGACAGAGAGAGATAGAGAAAGAAAGAGAGACAGTGAGAGAGAGACAGAGACAGAACAGAAAAGTAAAACCAGTTTGTACTCGTACTTAACCTCTGACCTTCACAATTTGCTGTTTGCACTACGCCTCCTGTCTACCTGCTTGGTGGTGTGTGGTGAGTGGTGGTGGTGGTGATGGTTGGTGGTGGTGTGTGTGGTTGTGGTGGTGTGTGTGATGTGTGGTGGTGTGGTGGTGGTGGTGGTGGTTGGTGTGGTGGTGTGGTGGTGTGTGTGGTGTGTGGTGTGGTAGTGTAGTGGTGATGGTGGTGGTGGTGGTGATGATGGTGGTGGTGGTGATGAGTGGTGATGGTGGTGTAGTGGTATGTGAGTGGTATGGTGGTGTGTGGTGGTAGTGGTGGTGGTGTGGTGTGTGTAGTGTGTGGTGTGATGTGATGGTGTGTGGTGGTTGGTAGTGGTGGTGGTGGTGGTAGTGGTAGTGGTGTGGTGTGGTGGTGTGGTGGTGTAGTGGGTGGTGGTAGTGGTGGTGGTAGTGGTGTGGTGTGGTGGTGGTGATGGTGGTGGTGTGGTGGGTGGTGGTGGTGGTAGTTAGTGGTGGTGGTGGTGGTGGAGTGGTGGTGGTGGTGTGTAGTGTGGTGGTGGTGGTGTGGTGTGTGTGGTGTGGTGGTGGTGATGGTGGTGGTGGTGGTGGTGGTAGGTGGTGGTGGTGTGGTGATGTGGTGGTGGTGATGGTGGTGTGTGGTTGGTGGTGGTGGTGGTGTGTGGTATGGTGTGGTGGTGGTATTGGTGGTGTGTTGGTGGTGGTGGTGGTGGTGGAGTGGTGGTGGTGGAGGGTGGTGGTGGTAAAGGTAGTGGTGGTGTGGTAGTGGTGATGGTGGTGATGGTGGTGGTGGCGGCGGTTGTGTGGTGGTGGTGTGTGGTAGTGGTAGTGGTAGTGGTGGTGGTGGTTGGTGATGGTGATGGTGGTGGTGGAGTGGTGGTGTGGTGGTAGTGGTGGTGGTGGTGGTTGGTGATGGTGGTGGTGGTGTGGTGGTGGTGGTGAGTGGTTGTGGTGGTGGAGGTGGTGGTGGGATGGTGGTGGTGGTGATGGTGATGGTGATGGTGAGTGTGGTTGTGGTGATGGTGGTGGTAGTGGTGGTGGTGGTGGTGGTAGTAGTGGTGGTGGTGTGTGGTAGGTGGTGTGATGGTGGTGGTGGTGTGGTGGTGGTGGTGGTGGTGGTGATTTCATTTGGTGAAAACCCATCCTGAAACAGCTCAGAAATCTGACCGACTATTTTGTTCACCCCATTTCACGGGTCGTCGTCCTGTCGTCGTCCCGTCCGTCCGTCCATCTGTCTGTCTGTCTGTCCGTCCGTCCGTCCGTCCATCTGTCTGTCTGTCGTGTCCTGTCCGTCCGTCCGTCCGTCCGTCCGTCCATCTGTCTGTCTGTCTGTCCGTCTGTCTGTCTGTCCGTCCGTCCGTCCGTCCGTCGTCCATCTGTCTGTCTGTGTGTATGTATGTATGTATGGATGTATGGATGGATGGATGTATGTATGGAATGGATGTATCTATGTATCTATGTATCTCTGCTTTCTGTCATTTCTTCCTATCGATTTCTGCTTGCTGGTCCATTCACCTGTATATGTTCGATAAAGTCTTACGTACTTTTTCTTAGGATTTACATGTATAATTGGGTACACGTATTAAGTGCATTTTTGGCTCCACGGAGGTGAGATATGCAGAAACAATTGTAGGTGATTTATACCTGTTTTCTTATATGTTTTGGTGTCCTTAGGTATGCTTAAATTTGTATTCAGCTGTGTTTTTTTAAATCCCCTCTGCGATAAATTGGACGGAG
This sequence comes from Monoplex corrugatus, assembly GCA_030674185.1. Classification (NCBI taxonomy): domain Eukaryota; kingdom Metazoa; phylum Mollusca; class Gastropoda; order Littorinimorpha; family Ranellidae; genus Monoplex; species Monoplex corrugatus. Next base: position 41,553,031 of record JAPXFY010000033.1, read on the forward strand.
TGGTCAACGCCGGAGGCATGTCCTTGGATTATGTGCGCGAATGCATCGATATGTGTACTTAATTTTCTTTTCTTCTTTTCTTTTTCTATTCCCTGTTGAAGTTTTGCATGTTATGAAACGATTATAGCCCTGAATGGCTCTACGCAGTCGGCTGGGCTTTAAACAATGATAACAATAACAATCTATGTATCTATGTATATGTATGTTGTATCATGCAGATCTCTTTACCTTCTATCTGTCTGTCTGTGTCTGTCCATAAATTGATCTATCTATATGTTTATATGAATATGTAGTAGGCCTCCTTCGGTCATGACTGACCATGGACAAAGTACATCCGTTCTAATGTCTAGATGGGCTGTCTGCTTGGTCCAAGCAGCGTCGCCTGTGACTGTACAGACCAATGCTAGAGAGGTCTCTGTCGCAGCGGTCGCATGTGTATGCTGATGCTGGTCTGTTGGCTGTATATGTGCGAGTGTGTATGTCTGTATATCTGTGTCGGCATGCGAATGCTTGCTTTCATACACAAGTGTTTTTCGTATCGTACGTGTAAAGAATAGTGCTGCACGTCATGCACGCTATGTTTGACTTATTGCTGACTTGTGTTGTTTTTTTCTTTTTTTTTTTTTTGCCTACCATTGTCTGCAAGGTGCCAAGTGCTTTGAAGCTTGCTTCCTGTGGCTAGAAGTTTGAGAGATGGTCACTTTCACGACGGATTTATCGCCCTCGGGAACTTCCATATCCGCTCCTACCCATAATCATCCAGGAATTATTTGGCACACTTCCCACTGAGCCAGCGAGAAACTCCACCCGCCTGCCGAGTTTTGAAATGGGAAAGGGGAAAGGGGAGGGGGAGAGGGAGGGGGAGAGGGAGGGGGAGAGGGAGAAGAGATGTATGAAATACTGAGCTGACATTGACAGAATGATGGAACAGCGAACAGACCAGTTTTTGATGTTGTGGACTGGGGTTGAACTCGAGATACAAATAGGTGGCCAAATGAATGAATAAATAAATAAATAAATAAAAAGTAAATAAATAAATAAATAAATAAGGTAACATAGAATAAGCTAGAATAAATAAAACAAAATAATAGAATAAACTAAGCTAAATTAAGCTAAACTAAACTACACTACACTACACTAAACTAAACTAAACTAAAAACTAAAACTAAACTAAACTAACTAAACTAAACTAAACTAAAACTAAACTAAACTAACTAAACTAAACTAAACTAAACTAAAACTAAACTAAACTAAACTAAACTAAACCTAAACTAAACTAAACTAAACTAAACTAAACTAAACTAAACTAACCTAAACTAAACTAAACCTAACTAAACTAAACTAAACTAAACTAACTAAACTAACTAAACTAAACTAAACTAAACTAAACTAAACTAACAACTAAACTAAAACCTAAACTAAACTAAACTAAACTAAAACTAAACTAAACTAAACTAAAACTAAACTAAACTAAACTAAATTAAACTAAACTAAACTAAACTAAACTAAACTAAACTAAACGAAACGAAACTAAACTAAACTAAACTAAACTAAACTAAACTAAACTAAACTAAACTAAACTAAACTAAACTAAACTAAACTAAACTAAACTAACCTAAACTAAACTAAACTAAACTAACCTAACCTAAACTAAACTAAACTAAACTAAACTAAACTAAACTAAAATAACTAAACTAAACTAAACTAAACTAAACTAAACTAAACTAAACTAAACTAAACTAAACTAAACTAAACTAAACTAAACTAAACTAACAAAATGAAATAATAGAATGAAATAAACGAAATGAAATGAAACAAAATAAAATAGATAAAATGAAATAATAGAACAGAATAGAATAACTTAAAGTGAAATAAAATAAAATGAATAAGATAAAATAAAATGAAATAAGATAAAATAAAATGAAATAAAATAAGATAAAATAAAATAAGATAAAATAAAATATGATAAAATAAAGTGAAATAAAATAAGATAAAATAAAATAAGATAAAAAAAATAAGATAAAATAAAGTGAAATGAAATAAGATAAAATAAAGTGAAATGAAATAAGATAAAATAAAGTGAAATAAAATAAGACAAAATAAAGTGAAATAAAATAAGATAAAATAAAGTGAAATGAAATAAGATAAAATAAAGTGAAATAAAATAAGATAAAATAAAATAAAATAAAATAAAGTGAAATAAAATAAAATAAAATAAAGTGAAATGAAATAAGATAAAATAAAGTGAAATAAAATAAGATAAAATAAAATAAGATAAAATAAAGTGAAATAAAATAAGATAAAATAAAATAAAATAAAATAAAATAAAATGAATAAGATAAAATAAAGTGAAATAAAATAAGATAAAATAAAATAAGATAAAATAAAGTGAAATAAAATAAAATGAATAAGATAAAATAAAGTGAAATAAAATAAGATAAAATAAAGTGAAATAAAATAAGATAAAATAAAATAAGATAAAATAAAATAAGATAAAATAAAGTGAAATAAAATAAGATAAAATAAAGTGAAATAAAATAAGATAAAATAAAATAAAGTGAAATAAAATAAAATGAATAAGATAAAATAAAGTGAAATAAAATAAGATAAAATAAAATAAGATAAAATAAAGTGAAATAAAATAAAATAAGATAAAATAAAGTGAAATAAAATAAGATAAAATAAAATAAAGTGAAATAAAATAAAATGAATAAGATAAAATAAAGTGAAATAAAATAAGATAAAATAAAATGAAATAAAATAAGATAAAATAAAATAAGATAAAATAAAATAAGATAAAATAAAGTGAAATAAAATAAGATAAAATAAAATAAGATAAAATAAAATAAGATAAAATAAAGTGAAATAAAATAAGATAAAATAAAATAAAGTGAAATAAAATAAAATGAATAAGATAAAATAAAGTGAAATAAAATAAGATAAAATAAAATAAGATAAAATAAAGTGAAATAAAATAAGATAAAATAAAATAAAGTGAAATAAAATAAAATGAATAAGATAAAATAAAGTGAAATAAAATAAGATAAAATAAAATAAGATAAAATAAAGTGAAATAAAATAAGATAAAATAAGATAAAATAAAATAAGATAAAATAAAGTGAAATAAAATAAGATAAAATAAAATAAGAAAAAATAAAGTGAAATAAAATAAGATAAAATAAAATAAAATAAAATAAAATAAAATAAGACAAAATAAAATAAAACAAAACAAATAAAAATGAAATGGAATGAAATAAAACTAAGTAATTTTTTTAAAAAGTGCATCGACAGGGAATCGAACACGGGTCACTTGCGGGACAAACAGTAAAAACCTGAAATGTGCCCGAGGATTGACCCCACAACCATTGTGTCTTTGCTGGATTTGTCTGCTGCCTTTGATACAATAGACCATAACATACTTATCAACAGACTGCATACCACATATGGTTGCTCTGCAATCGTTTTGGACTGGTTTCGGTCCTACCTTAAGGACCGTACTCAATCTGTTGTTTTAGGAAAGTATCATTCCTCTCCATCAGTGCTCAGGTTTGGAGTCCCACAAGGCTCAGTGTTAGGGCCTGTCTTGTTCGTAATGTACACCAAGCCTCTGAGTCAGGTGATAAGTCGATCAGGTCTTCGCTATCACTTCTTCGCCGACGATTCACAATTGTATGATTCCAACATCCCAGCCGAGTTTCCAGCATTGCTTGGCAATTTACAATCTAGTATTGAGGCTGTCGGTGACTGGATGATGACAAACAAGCTTAAAATGAATGAAGATAAAACTGAACTGATAAAAATCGGTACTAAACATAAACTACAACAAACACCAACATGCACAATGACAGTCTGTGGCTGCAGTCTTTCTTTTGCACCATCTGTTAGAAATCTTGGAGTGTTTCTTGACGAATCATTAACAATGGACGCGTATATCAACAATCTTTGCCGTAGCCTAAACTTTCAGCTCCGTAGGATTGCAAAGATTCGTCCTTACCTCACCACCGATGCCGTGAGGAAGCTTGCAGTTTGTTTTATTTTGTCAAGATTAGATTACTGTAATTCTCTCTTAGCTGGCTTACCTGATGACAAACTTAGAAAGCTTCAGGTCATTCAGAATAATGCAGCCCGCCTTATCCTGCACAAGAAACAATCTGACAGTGCAAATCCACTGCTGAAATCCCTTCACTGGCTCCCCATCAAAGCCAGAATAGACTTCAAGATTGCTTGCCTCTGTTTCCGCTGTCTAAGTGATACAGTCACTGCACCACCATATCTTTCTGAACTGATCCAACATTATGTACCGACTCGAACCCTTCGTTCCGGAGATTCTTTTCAACTAGTCGAACCACGTTTTTCTCTCTCCACAGTTGGCAAACGCGCTTTCTCTGTTTTTGGTCCTTCAGTATGGAACAATCTGCCACTCAATCTGAGAAAACAACATAGTTACTTAACCTTCAGAAAGGAACTTAAAACCCATCTTTTTCAAAAGTATCTGGTTGCAGAGTAACTTCCACGGCATTGGTGCTGAAGTACAAAATGACTGTTTTTAACCTTTTCTAGTCCTTGGCATGACTGTGTCTATTATTGGTGTTTTTTAAGTTTATTCTTCTGATTATATATTTTAATTTTAATTTTTGTGTGTGTATGGGTGTGAGTGTGTGTGTGTGTGTGTGTGTGTGTGGTGTGTGTGTGTGTGTGTGTGTGTGTGTGTGTGTGTGTG
>JAPXFY010000033.1:41562750-41570250 GCA_030674185.1 Monoplex corrugatus
CGGAAGTCTGAGTGTCTTACCCACTTCGCCCAGAGAGAAACAGAGATATATGCATATATAGAGAGAGAGTTAAAGACAGCGAGAGAGAGAGAGTTAGACAGAGAGAGAGAGAGTTAGAGAGAGGGTTAGAAAGAGAGAGACAGAGAGAGAGAGAGAGACAGAGAGAGAGAGAGAGCGAGAGAGTGACAGAGAGAGAGAGAGAGAGAGAGAAAGAAAGAGAGAGAGAGAAAGAGAAAGAGAGAGTTAGAGAGTTAGAGAGAGAGAGAGGTTGAAAAAGGTCCCCCGTCCCCCTTCACAGAGTTGCTGGCATCATTCAGTGGGTACCAGACTGACGATAACAGGATTGCCACAATCCTGACACAGCATCAACACTTCCCCCCCCCCCCCCCCTCACACTACACACACAGGGCGCCAGTGTGTGTACAATTTATTCCAAGCGCCGACTGAAATGTCAGCCATCTTGAGAGATAGACTGAAACTGATCCTTCGTTCCGCCATCGTTGTCTGCTGATGTGAGACATCTGTATACACTGTCTTACTTCTTGTTTGGTTGGTTGGTTGGTTGGTTGGTTGGTTGGTTGGTTTTAATTTGTGTTTTGTTTTGTTTGATTTGTTTGTTGTGCTTTGTTTTTGTTTTGTGGTTTGTTGGTTTGTTTTGTAGTTTGTTTGTTTTGTTGTTTGTTTTTGTTTTGTGGTTTGTTGGGTTTTTTGTTTTTTGTTTGTTTTGTTGTTTCTTTGTTTTGTGGTTTGGTTTGGTTTTTTTGTTTTGTTTTGTTTTTTGTTTGTTTGTTTTGTTGTTTGTTTTTGTCTTGTGGTTTGTTTTGTTTGTTTTGTGGTTTGTTTGTTTGTTTTGTGGTTTGTTTGTTTTGTGGTTTGTTTGTTTGTTTTGTGGTTTGTTTGTTTTGTTTTTTGTTTGTTTTTTGTTGTTTGTTTTGTTTGTGGTTTGTTTGTTTGTTTTGTTGTTTGTTTTGTTTTGTGGTTTGTTTGTTTGTTTTGTTTGTGGTTTGTTTGTTTGTTTTGTGGTTTGTTTTGTTTTGTGGTTTGTTTGTTTGTTTTGTTGTTTGTTTGTTTTGTTGGTTGTTTTTTTGTTTGTTTTGTTGTTTGTTTGTTTTGTTTGTGGTTTGTTTGTTTGTTTTGTTGTTTGTTTGTTTTGTTGTTTGTTTGTTTGTTTTGTTGTTTGTTTGTTTTGTTGGTTGTTTGTTTTTGTTTGTTTTTGTTGTTTGTTTGTTTTGTTTGTGTTTGTTTGTTTGTTTTGTTGTTTGTTTGTTTTGTTGTTTGTTTGTTTGTTTTGTTGTTTGTTTGTTTTGTGGTTGTTTGTTTGTTTGTTTTGTTTGTTTGTTTGTTTTGTTTGTGGTTTGTTTGTTTGTTGTTTGTTTGTTTGTTGTTTGTTGTTTGTTGGTTTTGTTGTTTGTTGTTTTGTTGGTGTTGTTTGTTTGTTGTTGTTTGTTTGTTGTGTTTGTGTTTGTGTTGGTGTTGGTTTGTTGTTTTGTTGTTTGTTTGTGTTGTTGTGTGTTTGTTTTTGTTTGTTTGTTTGTTTGTTTGTTTTGGTTGTTGTTGTTTGTTTGTTGTTTTGTTTGTTGTTTGTTTTGTGTTGTTGTTTGTTTGTGTTTGTTTGTTGTTTGTTTGTTTTGTTTGTGTTGTTTGTTGTTGTGTGGTTTGTTGTTGTGTTTGTGTGTTTGTTTTGTTGTTTGTTTTGTTTTGTTTGTTGTTTTGTTTGTTTGTTTGTTGTTTGTTGGTTTTGTTGTTTGTTGGTTTGTTGTTTGTTTGTTTGTTTGTTTGTTGTTTTTTGTTTGTTTTGTGTTTGTTTGTTTTTTGTTTGTTTGTTTGTTTGTTTGTTTTGTTTGTTTGTTTGTTTTTTTGTTTTTGTTTGTTTGTTTTGTTGGTTTGTTTTGTTTGGTTTGTTTGTTTTGTTTTGTTTTTGTTTGTTTTTGTTTTTTGTTTGTTTTGTTGGTTTGTTTGTTTTTGTTGTTTGTTGTTTGTTGTTTGTTTTGTTTTGTTTGTTTTGTTTGTTGTGTTGTTTATGGTCATTGCACTTAGAAAGATTTCCTTCGCACTTTTTTGTCCCATTGTCTACACCACCTTAATGGCAGCATCTTGCACAGTTTTCAAAACGTGTTGATGATGACGACGATGAGGATGATAATCATGATGCTATGGAGTTCCATCTAGGATTGAAACTACGTGACAGGGCTGTACTCTCCACTTACTATCAAAACATATCCTGGCGTCAACTAGGTCTGAGAGATACAGGACACCTGCGGTGTTGGACAGAAGATTTGAACAACACCCTCAGTTACGCATCTGTGAAGTGGACGAGACTTGACAGTGTGGTCCCAGTCTTCCCAACGAGCCCATAGCACGCTCAGCTCAGGGTAGCAGCCGGTTGGAGCCGAAAAATCTCACAATGGGGTTTTGAAGGGACTGATGTGGATTCGAACCCACAACCTTCCATCAGTAGTCCGTTGGTCAAACCACTACACCACGGCAACTGATTCAGAGTAAGGCTTAGCCAATGTCAACCCATGTTTTTCACTGCTGCTCTTACTCATAGATCTCCGTCCACCAATATTCCTCTTCGCTGATTGTTTGATGGTACGGCCAGCCACAATGGTCTCTGGAGAGTTTGACTCTTTGTCCCGTTTCGCCTTACTGCCATTCCTACTTCACCTATTCAGCTGCTCTCTCTCTCTCCCTCTCTCACTCACCCACCCACTCCACACCCACCCACCCAACCACCCACCCACCACCCCACACACACCACACACACACACACACACACACACACACACACACACAGAGTTCATGCATGGATGAGTGTTAAAATATGTGACACACACGCGAAAACCATGCTGAAGTGTAAATTTTCATTTGAGACTTTAACATTTTCTGTACTTACAAGTGTTTCTTCAGATATTCATATATATATGCATATATATATATATATATATATATATATATATATATATATATATATATATATAATATATATATATATAGCCATATATATATATATATATATGTATGTATATATAAATTTTTTATTTATTATTTTTTTTTACCATGTGGAATTCCTGCTGCTCTCCCCGTTGAGGGCGCATCAGCACGGTGCAGCCATCCATTTATCTTTTTAGCAAAACTTCAAAAGGCGAGAAGATGACTAAAGGACCTTTTAGGGGAGGGATCTGGGAAATCAACCTACCTCTCCAATACTTTATACCAAGGCAGGCTGGCGAAAGCCCTAATTTTTACGAGGTTCAACTGCCGTGGGATTTTCTAACGTGCGCAGGCCAGAAGACACACGGGTCCGGCTTGTTTTTCGTCCCCTGCCAAAGGAGTAGACCTAGACGTTCAGTTCGATTTCCTGGTCAAACTGAGGAGAAACGTTGAGGCCTTAATGGGAAACGAACCCTGGAACCTCGAGTTTAGTTATTGGCAGGTGAACGTCTGAACCATTCTGCCACCTTTCTCCTTATGCACCAACATGCGAAACTCAAAACTGATTTATGTGACAGAAGAATTCTTTATTTTCTACACGAGTTCCTATTTGTTTGTCGTCATGGCAAAGGGGAATAATCTAGTAGCTCTGCATGCAGCCAGGAACTTGTATATGTTTGTTTACTCCTTATCAGTATACCTCGTTGAAAACAGCATACACAACAATATCTACGACACTAGAGACCTCTAGATTACACATCAAGTATCCAATACGGGCCAGATACGTAACGTACCGACTACGTATCGCATTTTCTCGCACGATTATATCGATACGTATCGCTTCGATAGGGACGTGACAACGTATGGAAGTCATGGTTATACGTGCTCTTGCCTGTATCTAGTTTGGGACTGCATATCTCAAGTGTCAAGGTAAGTAATATTTTGGTTGTGTTTTGAAATACTTTCTCTACCTTGTTATGTATGTCTTATGTCACTGATTCTTTAAACAATTCATGTACGAGTCGACAACGCACCATTGTCAGCAAGCAAAAGCCTGCTGTGGGAAGTACGTATCGCCAGCTGACCTAATAAAATTCGAACGAGACTCTGCTTGCAGGCCCTGTTCGACTGCAATTTTTGCTGTGAAATGCTATTTTGTGGACGCGAAACGTTACAAATGTCATGAGTGACGTTTTTTTATCTTGTTTTTTTTTTTTTCAGTTGCTGATAAATTTTCAAACGAAAAATGTATAATGGATGGGGCGTTTAAAGAAATCTAGGCCTAACGCCAAGCGCTGACTTAGATCTAGCCTGCAGTTCACTGTCTGGTTTCTCATCAAGGCCACATAGGCCTACCCTGGTAAGAGAAGCTGGTGGGGAGCCAGAGTGAACTGTGTTTGCTCATGCGCAGAAACTGATAGTGGTGATGATGATTATATTATATTATTTATTTATTTATTTATCATTATTATTATTGTTATCATTACCAGTATCATCATCATCATCATCAACATCATAATGAATAAATATGTAAACAAATAAAAAGACAAATGAAATAAATGTCTTCCTGTTTTTCAGATCTAAGTGTTCCCCATGCCAAATCGAGAAATCACACAGCCCAGCTGCACAGTGGAGTAACTGGCAAGATTAAATACAAACAGAAGAAAAAAGCAAAAAGACTGATTTTGACATTCAGAAAGATTAACTTTAATGTGAAGAGAGAAAATATAGAAGTCCAGAAACTGAAGGATGCAAACAATCGCTTGAAGATTGAAGCACAGCAAAGAGATGAGCAAGCAACGCAGCTGATACAGAAGAAAGGAAGAACGAAAAGAAAGGAAACACGATGATGGAGTGACAGATTGAAGACAGAAAATGCGATGGATAGGGAAAACAAATTAATGGATGCCATGCTGCAATACATGAAATACAACATAATACAATACTCTTTTATACATCCACATAGGAAAATTAAAATGTACATACACTGGACTCGCACCACACATAGATTATTCTACAGCTACTCAAAACTACAATCACAACTCAATGACAGAACATAAAATAAACACGCCTCAACAATTCAAAGCAACCACAAAATAAAGCAGCCAATAATCTTGGTATATGCCATAACTCTGCACATGATACGCATCCAACCCCCAACCCTGTCTTCCCCCCTTTCCCATTTTCCATGCACACCACACACACACACACACACACACACACAACACACACACACACACACACACACACACACACACACACACACACACACACACACACACACGTACAGAAGAAGCACACCATTAGAAGTCACAAAATGACAGGTGCAGTAATCAAGCAGGTAAAGCCAACTTGTAATAAGAATGTCTGGGTTTGGTCCCTTCTGAGTACCTCCTGCCTGGTGACAAACGGTGGAGAATTTGTTCAGTTCTCTGGTCAGCATGTGTACAGACCTACCAGTGTCTGAAACCCCTTTGTGTGCACGCACATGCAGAAAATCAAATATGCACCATACAGATCTTGTAAGTCATATCTTGTGTGTTTGGTGGCTTATGGAAGCTTGGCTCAGCATGAAGCGTATCTACCAAATCAGAGTATGCAGACTGCACCAGTATACTGCCTGCACAGCGTGGACAAAACTGCGCACACATGCATCTGAGAAAATCTTATCAATCTAGAAAGATCATAAGTTTCTCTAAAAAAAATAAACAAACTGAGCAGATCTGTGCCATTAAAAAAAAACAACAACAACAACAACAACAAAAACCCAACAATTCCTCATGATTGTTTTGTACACGTTACCGTTTTTTGGTTTGTTTGTTTGTTTTGGGGTTTGTTTGTTTTTTACTAATTAGTCGTCTTCATTTTTATGGTCTCAGAGCATGTATAATCTTTCAGAATGGTATTTCAGAATTCATTTTGTCACAAGAAAAGATTCATATACCCATATACTATAGTGAATATTTTCGTCACATGGAAAGTGTGTTGCAAGTGCATGACTTGTGCGTGCCGGCAGGAGCGTGTGTGTGTGTGTGTGTACACAAAAACTGAGTTATTAAGTATAGTGTAAAGTATGTACTTAATTAGTTTAATTACAATCTGAATTTATAAACAATTCCTGTTCTTCCTTGCCAGCATTAAATAAAGTACAGGAAGTACATATCTATAACAAAACAATTTTTGAGCCATGATTTATTGACACAGATAAAGCATGGGGCAACACACACACACACACACACCACACACACACACACACACACACACACACACACACACACACACACAAACACACACACACACACACACACACACACACACACACACACACACACACACACACACACACACACACACACACACACACACACACAAACACAAACACAAAACATCAATAGCGTTCATTGCCTATGATGTATTATGTTGAATGATGTCATAATATTGGAGCAACCAAGTTGCTAGGAAAGATAAACAGTAATTGCTAGATCTATTTTCCTTTAAAAATCCGAGTATAACAATTTAGTTCGTCGTTACATTGGTGGTATCAATGAAAAACAAATAGCTGCATATGTTTATAATGTCACACGTCGTAAAGTACAGGAAAGGTTGTGGTTACCTCCCTTGCTTCGGGGCTGTCGGGGGACTTAGATCTGTTTCACGTGTAATCTAAAACCAAATCGCTTTCACGTACGGGACACGTACGTATCGCTATATGTATACGTGTTGGGAGATACGTGACGTGTAATCTAAAGGTCCCTATTTAAAGCGTAACGTTTCAACGTGCTGCTTCGGAAGATTATGTAAATATTTACATAATCAAAAGTGATAGTCACGATTAAATTTATAACTGCGCTTTTCGAAACTTCCTTGCTGCAATTTGGCCTCCCTATCCAGATCTAAGTTTGGTTTCGTCATCTTTGACAGTGGACGGTGATACAATTTTCTGCGCCCCCAGCAAATCAGTTACAGCCATTTCTTCATTTCGGTAGGTAGACTGTCCTATTTCATCTAATGCGCGCTTATGAAAATATCTCATTTCAGTTCATTTTTAATGAATAAGTTTGTGATTTTCTAGTTCAAGTTCATATTGCTTATAGCCCAGCCGACCACAAGAGCCATATCAGGACCAACAACACGTCAAAAACGACAACCCAGTTAAGGTAACAGACAACAGTTAAAAACCATCATCATCATCATCATCAGGTGCCCTGCCGCATGGCGTTGGCGATCATGGACTTCCATCTGTCTCTATCTCTCGTTGCCCCTAGCATCTCCCCCACTCTCCTCGTCCCCAGCCACTCTGCAAGTCCGTCTAGCATTCTCTCCCTGGGTCTACCTGGTGCTCTCTTTCCCTCCAGCTTTCCCGTTGTGACCAGGTGCTCCAAATCCCCCTTCCTCATAAAATGGCCTATAAATGTTGCCTGTCTTTTCCTAATCTTCCTTATGAGTGATCTACTTGTGTCTGCCTCCATCAAGACTGTCTCGTTTGTTTTCTTTGCTGTCCATGGAACTCTCAACATTCTTCTGAGAAACCACATCTCGGCTGTCTCAATCTTGTTCTGGCTTTGC
>JAPXFY010000033.1:41595648-41600648 GCA_030674185.1 Monoplex corrugatus
GTGTGTGTGAGAGTGTGTGTGTGTATGTGTGTGTGTATCTCTGTGTGTGTGTATGTGTGTGTATCTGTGTGTATCTGTGTGTGTGTGTGTCTGTGTGTGTGTGTATCTGTGTGTGTATGTGTGTTTTGTATGTGTGTGTGTATCTGTGTGTGTGTCTGTGTGTCTGTGTGTTTGTGTGTGCGTGTGTGTGTGTGCGTGCGTGCGTGTGTGTGTGTGTGTGTCTGTGTGTGTGTGTGTGTGTGTGTGTGTGTGTGTGTGTGTGTGTGTGTGTGTGTGTGTGTGTGTGTGTGTGATCAGTTGCTATCAGGTAGTGGTTAGTACAACGGACTACCGACTGGAAAGTTGTGGGTTCGAATCCCCATCAGTCCCTTCAAAAATCAGTGTGGGATTTTTCAGCTCCAACCAGCTTCTACCCAGAGTTGAGCGTGCTATGGGCTCATTGGGAAGACTGGGACCACACAGTCAAGTCTTGTCCACTTCATGTATACGTCACTGAGGATGTTGCAAAAGTCTTCCAGCCAACACCACATGTACGTGTATCTCTCAGGCCTGGTTCACGCCAGGATACATAATGACAATAAGCATAGAGTACAGTCCTGTTACGCAGTCTTGATCCTAGATGGAATTCTGTAGCATCATGATTATCATCCTCATCATCATCGCCATCATAATCATCACAATGTTAAAACTGTGTCAGCTTTTGTGGCTATTGAGGAGATATTGAACATGGGACAATAATGAATATACATATAAACAGATAGATAGATTCATGTATAGATAATACATACTTAGATAAACACATAAAGAAATAAAAGAATAAATAAATAGAAAAACAAACAAAAATGACTAAATTAAAAAAAATTAAAACATAAATATATCGATAGATAAATAAGCAAGTAACAAAGAAAGAAAGAAAGAAAGAAAGAAATGAAGAAAGAAAGAAAGAAATGAAGAAAGAAAGAAAAGAAAGAAAAGAAAGAAAGAAAGAAAAAAGAAAGAAAGAAAGAAAAGAAAGAAAGAAAGGAAGAAAGAAAGAAACAAAGAAATAAAGAAACAAAGAAAGGAAGAAAGAAAGAAAGAAAGAAAGAAAGAAAGAAATGAAGAAAGGAAGAAAGAAAGAAATGAAGAAAGAGAGAAATGAAGAAAGAAAGAAAGGAAGAAAGAAAGAAAGAAAGAAAAGAAAAGAAACGAAAAGAAAAAGAAGATAAAGCAAATTTCCCTGTGTATTGGTCTTTAAAAGATTTTAAAAGAAAGAAAGAAAGAAAGAAAGCACGAAAACAGTACAACACAACACAACACAACACAACACAACACAACACAACACAAACCAATTCCCCCCCAAAAAGTTAACAACAGTGTTTTGATCCTAGAGATCTTTTTTCTGGTGCAGAAGATCAGAACAACAACAAACAAACAAACAAACAAACAAAAAACAAGATGGCGTAGAAAGAACAATACCGTCACGACAGATGGATTACCGCCTAGAATGTAACCAATCAAATTTACACCCCCACTTCAACATGGACCCACAGGCGATTTGCTGGATGTAATCAGATTTTGATTCCCTGTTACAAAGTTTCTCGCGTTAAGTGGAGAATGTTTTTGTGGTCAAACCGTTCAAATCCATTTACTGTTCTCTTCTTCTTCTTTGTCTTATTCATCTTCTTTGTATGTTATTTCCTTTATATTTGACAGTGTTTAGAAAAGGACATTAAATCTTTTCTCTTTGTCTGGTTTTGTTTTGTTTTGTTTGTTTATTTGTTTTCTTTTCTTTTGTTTTCTTTTCTTTTGTCTGTCTCTTTCCCTCTGTCTCATACGTTCGTGTGTGTGTTCGTTCTTTGATTTAACGTCTGTTCACTAAGAGTGATATTAGACGGGGAAAAAATGGAGGATGGGAGATGGGTGAGTTGGATTGGGGGCAGAGGGGAGAATGAGTATGAGACATGAGTAAGCGGGTAAATATAAAAATGGAACAAGATCTTAACACTAACAATTAACATTAATAATGCGAAGGGAAAATTTAACGCTAAAGTACAAACTTCATAAATTTAAAGCAATACATTAACAGGACTGTGAACCAATGATTCTGAAATTTTAACTGACAAAGATTGATCTGACGTTACTTCTTTAAAATGAGTTTCAGAATAGTTTTCTTGTGTAAACATTTTTGGTAAAAAATGAACGTAGCTTTTTGCAGTAAAATAAACAGTGAAACAGTGTGAATTGTTCTCCGCAAATACACTTGATATTTTTTACAATATTTTGTTTTCAACGCGTTTAGCTGAATGCGAAAATGAACAGCAACAATTGATCTCGAATGATATATGGAAGAATACTGCAATTTTTTACATATATTTTGAAAAGAATGTTTTATCATTTGTTGTGTCACAAACTTTTCATTGAAATGTTCATGAAAACGAATCCATGAGGCTGATTCTAGCAAGCCACAAGCTTCTTTTAGGGAAGTTTTAATACGTAATTCTATAGTATTATCAGTGTTGTGTACACCTTGCTTAGCTGCTCTGTCTACTACTTCGTTGCCATGAAGACCAACGTGAGAAGTCACCCAGCATAAACTGATATCTGTACCTTTTGTCCTTTTGTTCGTGCGTGTGTGCGTGCGTGCGTGTACGTGTGTGTATGTGTATGTGTATGTGTGTGTGTTTGTGTGTGTGAGAGTCTGTGCGTGTGTGTATGTGTGTGTATGTTTCTGTGTATGTATGTGTGTGTATGTGTGTGTGTCTGTGTGTCTGTGTGTGTGTGAGCGTGCGCGCGTGTGTGTGTGTGTGTGTGTGTGTGTGTGTGTGTGTGTGTGTGTGTGTGTGTGTGTGTGTGTGTGTGTGTGTGTGTGGTGTGTGTGATCAGTTGCTATCAGGAAGTGGTTAGCACAACGGACTACCGACTGGAAGGTTGTGGGTTCGAATCCCCATCAGTCCCTTCAAAAAATCATTGTGGGATTTTTCAGCTCCAACCAGCTTCTACACAGAGTTGAGCGTGCTATGGGCTCATTGGGAAGACTGGGACCACTCAGTCAAGTCTTGTCCACTTCACGTATACGTCACTGAGGATGTTGCAAAAGTCTTCCAACCAACACCACACGTACGTGTATCTCTCAGGCCTGGTTCACGCCAGGATACATAATGATAGAAAGCATAGAGTACAGTCCTATTATGCAGTCTTGATCCTAGATGGAATTCCATAGCATCATGATTATCATCCTCATCATCATCGCCATCATAATCATCACAATGTTAAAACTGTGTCAACTTTTGTGGCCATTAAGGAGATATTGAGCATGGGACAATAAAAAAAATGAATATATAGATAAACAGATAGATAGATTCATGCACACATGATACATACATAGATAAACACATAAAGAAATAAAAGAATAAATAAATAGAAAAACAAACAAAAATGACTAAATTAAACAAATTTAAACATAAATATATCGATAGATAAATAAGCAAGTAACAAAGAAAGAAAGAAAGAAAGAAAGAAATGAAGAAAGAAGAAAAGAAAGAAAGAAAGAAAAAAGAAAGAAAAGAAAGAAAAAGAAAGAAAAGAAAGAAAGAAAGAGAGAAAGAAAAGAAAGAAAGAAAGAAAAGAAGGAAGGAAAGAAAGAAAGAAAAGAAAGAAAGAAAGACAGAGAGACAGACAGACAGAAAGAAAGAAATATAGAAAGAAAGAAAGAAAGAAAGAAAGAAAGAAAGAAAGAAAGAAAGAAAGAAAGGAAGAAAGAAAGAAAGAAAGAAAAGAAAAGAAACGAAAAGAAAAAGAAGATAAAGCAAATTTCCCTGTGTATTGGTCTTTAAAAGATTTTAAAAGAAAGAAAGAAAGAACGAAAACAGTACAACACAACACAACACAACACAACACAACACAATACAATACAACACAACACAACACAAACCAATTCCCCCCCCCCCCCCTCAAAAAGTTAACAACAGTGTTTTGATCCTAGAGATCTTTTTTCTTGTGCAGAAGATCAGAACAACAACAAACAAACAAACAAACAAAAAACAAGATGGCGTAGAAAGAAAAATATCGTCACGACAGATCGATTACCGCCTAGAATTTAACCAATCAAATTTACACCCCACTTCAACATGGACCCACAGGCGATTTGCTGGGTGTAATCAGATTTTGATTCCCTGTTAAAAAGTTTCTCGCGTTAAGCGGAGAATGTTTTTGTGGTCAAACCGTTTAAATCCATTTACCGTTCTCTTCTTCTTCTTTGTCTTATTCGTCTTCTTTGTATGTTATTTCCTTTATATTTGACAGTGTTTAGAAAAGGACATAAAATCTTTTCTCTTTGTCTGTTTTTGTTTTGTTTTGTTTGTTTATTTATTTGTTTTGTTTTCTTTTGTTTTCTTTTCTTTTTTCGTGTGTGTGTGCGCGCGTGCGTGTATGTGTGTGTGTGTGTGCGTATGCGTGTGTTTGTGTGTTGTGAGTGTGTGTTTGTGTGTGTGTGGGAGAGAGAGTGTGTGTGTGTGTGTGAGTGTGTGTTTGTGTATGTGAGAGTGTGTGTGTGTACGTGTGTGTGTATCTGTGTGTGTGTATGTGTGTGTATGTGTGTGTATCTGTGTGTGTGTATGTGAGTGTATCTGTGTGTATCTGTGTGTGTGTGTATCTGTGTGTGTGTGTATCTGTGTGTGTATGTGTGTGTGTATGTGTGTATCTGTGTGTGTGTCTGTGTGTCTGTGTGTTTGTGTGTGTGTGTGTGTGTGTGTGTGTGTGTGTGTGTGTGTGTGTGTGTGTGTGTGTGTGTGATCAGTTGCTATCAGGTAGTGGTTAGCACAACAGACTACCGACTGGAAGGTTGTGGGTTCGAATCCCCATCAGTCCCTTCAAAAATCAGTGTGGGATTTTTCAGCTCCAACCAGCTTCTACCCAGAGTTGGGCGTGCTATGGGCTCATTGGGAAGACTGGGACCACACAGTCAAGTCTTGTCCACTTCACGTATACGTCACTGAGGATGTTGCAAAAGTCTTCCAACC
>JAPXFY010000033.1:41603148-41605648 GCA_030674185.1 Monoplex corrugatus
GGGGCATGGGTTTGTGAAATAGGAGGGGGAAGACACAAAACAACATCAACACTAAATAATACAGCACAGCACAACACAACCTGACCCAATAAACAATACAGCACAACACAACACAGCACAGCACACGATAGCACAACACAATACCAGATAGCACAACACAACACAAGACAACCTGACCCAAATATAGCACAACACAAGACAACCTGACCCAAATATAGCACAACACAGCACAACACAGCACAACCTGACCCAACTATAGCACAACACAACACAACACAACCTGACCCAAATATGGCACAACACTGCACAGCACAACACAACACAACCTGACCCAAATATAGTACAACACAACACAACACAACACAAGACAACCTGACCCAAATATAGCACAACACAAGACAACCTGACCAAATATAGCACAACACAGCACAAGACAACCTGACCAAATATAGCACAACACAGCACAACACAACCTGACCCAAATATAGCACAACACAACACAAGACAACCTGACCAAATATAGCACAACACTGCACAGCACAACACAACCTGACCCAAACATAGCACAACACAACACAACACAACACAAGACAACCTGACCCAAATATAGCACAACACAACACAACCTGAACCAAATATAGCACAACACAACACAACCTGAACCAAATATAGCACAACACAGCACAACACAACCTGACCCAAATATAGCACAACACAACACAAGACAACCTGACCAAATATAGCACAACACTGCACAGCACAACACAACCTGACCCAAACATAGCACAACACAACAGAACACAACCTGACCCAAATATAGCACAACACAACAGAACACAACCTGACCCAAATATAGCACAACACAGCACAACACAACACAACCTGACCCAAATATAGCACAACACAACACAAGACAACATGACCCAAATATAGCACAACACACACACAACCTGAACCAAATATAGCACAACACATCACAACACAACCTGACCCAAATATAGCACAACACAACACAAGACAACCTGACCAAATATAGCACAACACTGCACAACACAACACAACCTGACCCAAATATAGCACAACACAACATAACACAAGACAACCTGACCCAAATATAGCACAACACTGCACAACACAACACAACCAGACCCAAATATAGCACAACACAGCATGACACAACCTGACCCAAATATAGCACAACACAGCACAACACAACCTGACCCAAATATAGCACAACACAACACAAGACAACCTGACCCAAATATAGCACAACACAACACAAGACAACCTGACCCAAATATAGCACAACACTGCACAACACAACACAACCTGACCCAAATATAGCACAACACTGCATGACACAACACAACCTGACCCAAATATAGCACAACACTGCACAACACAACACAACCTGACCCAAATATAGCACAACACTGCACAACACAACACAACCTGACCCAAATATAGCACAACACTGCACAACACAACACAACCTGACCCAAATATAGCACAACACTGCACGACACAAGACAACCTGACCCAAATATAGCACAACACTGCACAACACAACACAACCTGACCCAAATATAGCACAACACTGCACAACACAACACAACCTGACCCAAATATAGCACAACACAACATAACACAGACAACCTGACCCAAAATCTATAGCACAACACGCACAACACAACACAACCGACCAAATAAGCACAACACACACAAGACAACCTGACCAAATATAGCACAACACAGCACAACAACACAACACACACAACCTGACCAAATATAGCACAACACAGCACAAGACAACCTGACCAAATATAGCACAACACAGCACAACACAACAACACAACACAACCTGACCAAATACAGCACAACACAGCACAAGACAACCTGACCCAAATATAGCACAACACGCACAACACACACAACACAACACACTACAAAACACAACACACACAAACAACACCAAAGCACAACACAGCACAACACAACACAACAACACAACACAACACAATCACAACAACACATCACAACACAACAACAACACATCACAACACACACAACACAACACAACACAACACACATCACAACACAACACAACACATCACAACACAACACATCACAACACAACACACATCACAACACACATCACAACACACATCACAACACAACACACACACACAACACAACACAACACACACACAACACACACACAACACAACACAACACAACACACATCAACAAACACACATCACAACACAACACACATCACAACACACATCACAACACACATCACAACACACAAACAACACATCACAACACACACACAACACACATCACACACAACAACACACATCACAACACAACACAACACACATCACAACACAACACAACACACATCACAACACACATCACAACACACATCACAACACAACACAACACAACACACACATCACAACACAACACAACACACATCACAACACAACACAACACA
>JAPXFY010000033.1:41645648-41720648 GCA_030674185.1 Monoplex corrugatus
CCCATCCCACCCCATGGGAATGCCGGGGGCTCTTTCAGTATAAATAGTATCCCCACCTTCTGGAAAGTCTGTGCTAGAAATTTCCTCTTTTCTGTCACTCTCTTTGTTCCTGCTTTGTTACTTTGCTTTCTGTCATTTCTTCCTATCATTTTCTGTTTTTGTGTTTGTTTGTTTGTTTGTTTTTTGTCTATTCACCTGTATGTGTTCGATAAAGTCTTGGGTACTTTCTCTTAGGATTGATAATTGGGTACATGTATTAATTAAGTGCTTTTTTTATTTTTTTATTGCCAGTCGCCGTGGTGTAGTGGTTAACGCAACGGACTACCGACTGGAAGGTTGTGGGTTCGAATCCCCATCAGTACCTTCAAAAATCATTGTGGGATTTTTCGGCTCTAACCGGCTCCTACCCAGAGTTGGGCGTGCTATGGGCTCATTGGGAAGACTGGAACCACATGTCATTGAGGGTGTTGCTCAAATCTTCTGACCAGCACCGCAGGTGTCTGTATCTCTCGGGCTTGGTTGACGCCAGGATATATTATGATAGTAAGCGTAGAGTACAACCCTGTCACGCAGTCTCAATCCTAGATGGAACTCCACAGCATCATGATTATCATGCACATCGACATCATCATCATCTCATAATAAAAACTGTTTCAGCTTCTGTGGCCAGTAAAGTGGCGTAGAAAATGGGACGAAAAAAAAAAAAGGTGAGCACAAAGGTAACCTCCCTGAGTGCAATGATCCTAAAAAAATAATATAAAAAATTAAGTGCATTTTTGGCTCTACGGAAATATGATATGCGGAAGCAATTTTAGGTAGTTTAGGCCTGTTGTTATATGTCTTCGTGTCCTTGGTTTGTGTAGGTTTTTATTCAGGTTTGTTTCTTAAATCCACTATGTGATAAATTGGACGGAGTGGTCAACATCAGGGGCATGTCCTTAGATTATGTGCGCAAAAGGCATTGATATGTGTACTTAACTTTCTTTTCCTTTTTTGTCCTGCTCAAGTATTGTGTATGTTTTGAAACGGTTATAGCACGCAAAGCCAGAACAAGATTGAGGCAGCCGAAATGTGGTTTCTAAGAAGAATGTTGAGAGTCCCACGGACAGCAAAGAAAACAGGCGAGACAGTCTTGATGGAGGCAGACACAAGAAGATCGTTCATAAGGAAGATTAGGAAAAGACAGGCAACATTTATGGACCATTTTACGAGGAAAGGGGAATTAGAGCACCTGGTCACAATAGGAAAACTGGAAGGAAAGAGAACACCAGGTAGACTCAGGAGAAAAATATTGGACAGACTTACAGGGTGGCTGAGGACAGACAGGGTGGAAGATGTGCTTGCCGCAACAAGGGTTAGATATATATGGAGGCCCATGATCGCCAACGCCATGTGGCAGGGCACATGACGATGATGATGATGATGATGATGAGATAGCGCTCATTTGGTTCTACGTAGTCAGCTGGCCATTTAAGCTAAAATAGCAATAACAAGGAAGCTACATGCACTAAATTTTCACGTTGAGACAGATTCGAACCCGAACGATCAGATCGAAATACCGAAGTACGACCCTTAGGCCTACACCAACAAAGTTAACTAGTGCATGTGAGACCACAACTCACACACAACATTGCACCATGAAACACGTGCAAAACGTGAAAAACACAAAATGCACGGGATTCAGAGCATCATGGGAAAGTGTTTGCAGACGATCACAGCCACATTGGATGACAAGTCGTTGAACCGAACAGTCGGATTCGACTGTTTACGATTGAAAAGCAGAGTTTGCAGACGGAAGGACGCCACGCCTTGGCAGGTAAGTGTTGTTATTTTGGATGGGTGGTGATCTTAAAATGAACAGAGTGCGTAGTTCTTCTGTTTCTCTTTAACCATCAACAAAATTTGTATTCATTTAGGCTTACAAGTTCGCAAGAATGTGAGACCTAAATTGCGGAGTCGGGGGGGGGGGGGGGGGGGGGAGATAGAGAAAACTTTATGTAGTGGAATAGAATATTGGGATAAACTGTTAGATCCAAAATAAACAACGATAAGTTTCAAGAGCCGACGACAAAAGTTAGGCTAAGCAGTAGGATAGAATATTGGGATAAACTGTTAGAGCAAAATAAACAATACCGTTGCAAGATCCGACGAGAAAAGTTATGCAGTGGAATAGAATATTAGAATTAACGGTTAGACCCAAAATTTAAAAAGTCAAAAAAACAAATCCACCCAGATAGAACTAGACAGTAGATAACAAATTTAAATATGTACGCATTGCAAAAACGTATCGAAGTGTGACCATTTAGCTGTGTGACAAATTTTTTTGTCATTTAAAAAAAAATGATTACGCAATTATTGAAAAGAAAAGTAGGTTTACAGTGAATTAGTTTCATTTGGTTGAATGTGAACAAAGTTATGAAGTTTAAAATGTTTTGGCCATATTTTTAAAACATGGCGTACATAGCAGAAACTGATCAGTTGTCTTCACTTTATGAATTAGAGAGGGGGGGGGGGGGGTAAACTTTACATTCTTCTGAGCATCAGAAATCGAGCTGTTTCACTTACCTCCCTCACACTACGTACAATGATTGGCCACAACACTAAAACTACCGCAAACCGTTGCCCTTTTAAGGGCTTTGTGTACTCAAATTTATCAATGAAATGCTGCGGTAGGAGTTAAATAGAAAATCCATGTTGTGGGAAAGCTGCATGAGGTGAAAATGGAGCGGTAAAGTTTACATTTGATGGGGGGAGGGGAATGAATCTGCACAATATTTTTTTTACCAGTTTGTACCAAGCAAGTTCGTGACCCCATGGGTTTAGCGGGGACCTTTGAGAATCAACACCCCCACCTTGAGGAAATATGCTGCTGGACATTTTCAGTTTCTTCCTTGCTCATTTGCTTTCAATCGTATTTGAATTTTTCTGATTTCCTGGTTCATTCATTCGTTTTCCCGTGGAAAAGTGGAATTGTAGTACAATATTAATATACACATCTGGTATTGTGGAGAGACACGTACATTGGAGAAAGTTTTGTATCATGAAAGTTTATAAATGATTGATTGTTTCACAGCAATAGCATGATGACTGTTCGAGGGCACAGTTTGACAGATTATGAAGTCGTGATACTGTGTGTGGATATGTGTGTGTGCATGCAATCTGCATGTCACTACATGTATGTCACTAAACAGTCCCCTGAGGAAGGCCACTGGCCTTAGTACTGGGCTCAATATTCTAGTTTTTGTTTTTTGGTTTATCTGCAATATATATATATATTGCAGGGAAAATTTTACGTCGGCTTGTCTTTTTTTCACATGCTGCTTCATATATATAATTGAAGCAGCATGTGCACAGAAAAGGCAACAAATCGATGAAAAAATTTCCCAAATTTTCGGCAGCACACCCGCCTTCCTCAAGGGGACTTTAGTCACTGACTACGATATGCTACACAAACACATCAGAATATTTTACGTAGGCTACATTACGTAGTTTTGACTCGATATTGTTGTGACGTCAATTGACAAGACAGAGTTCAGGCCCAGAGGAAATATGGTTTTCATTTTGTTCATCCAAAAAGACTCCCTCCTCAGTCTGGTGTCCAGGTTCTCAGAGTGCACCTTCTCCACTGCGATACATTTTAAATTTTGAAGTGAATGGCCAGTTTGGTTGAAGTGTTTGGTGACCCGAGTGCCTGTATTTTTTTTTTATGTTTGACCGGTGTTGGTAGAATATATATACGTGTGTGTGTGTGTGTTTGACCAGGTTGGCAAAAACCAAGGTGAAGTTCAATTTTTTTTTTCATTTTTGAGTTTGAACTCGTCCTTCAGTCTACACATTAACATGTGAAACACATTTTTTTTCTATTAGTTTTCATGTTAGATGCATTTGCATTTTGTAAAATGTATTTTTGGTCATGGTAGTACTGAAAAAATACTGAAAATAATGAATTGCTTCTTTAGGTGCTTTTGACAGAAAGAGGATAAGACTTCTGGAAATCAGAGGTCAGATAATTTTAAATATGGACAGATGTCAGTTGACCCAGTGTTGACCCTATCCAGCTATTCTTAGACAAAGCTATGACTGGCTGGCTGGCTGTGTCTGTAGCCAGGTTTTCCCATGTCTCTTTAATACCACCACACACACACACACACACACACACACACACACACACACACACACACACACACACACACACACACACAAACAAACAAACAAGATATCTACAGAAAGCAAGTGCGCGTTATGTCTTACTTGCCTTTCTGAAGTCTTGGTTAAAAAAAATGAACATGAATTTGAATCGGGGGAGAGGGGATGGGCGCCGCCCTCGTGGTGCTGGCCCTGGGAAAAGTTGGTCTCAGCCACCTCATTCCCCTGCAACCACAGGGCCTCATAACCTGACCAGCTCGTTGGTTAATGTGCAGGCTCAAGGCTTGTGTCGTGATCATTCTGGATCTTCTCCATCACATGGCAACAGTGACGTTACGGAATTCATTCCGAGCGCGGAGATGTCATCTTGAGAAATTGAAATTGAAATTGAAATTCTTACTGGTCGGAACAAACTGTACTTACAGTAATTACTGGAACATTGCTGGAGAATGAACGTATACATGACTACAAAACGTGTGTTGTAGTGCAGTCCACAATGTGCTAAACAATGATCATTAACAAACGGAAATGTCTTTTATTTGATGGTAACTGTACTTTGACGGTGAGAACTTTATAATCCATTTGATACGCTGTAGTTAAGTTCATTCGTTGTTTAGCCCAGACAACTGGAAAGGGCCGTATCAAGGCTAAATGATTTAGTTACAGGGAATTGATGTTTAACTTGATATCATTTGACTTGGGAGTGTATTACTGTGTGCAGGCGTGTGTGTGTGTGAATCCACAAGTTGTGTAAGATAGCCACAGTGTAAGGAAGGATACACTGATCCTTACACGACCATTACCTCCTGTATAAGACGATTCAACAGTAAGTTGGCACCTAGGAACGGAGACATGACAGCTTGGGTCATTGAAGTCTGGTTACTGGTGTATTGTTACACATTTACACCACTTGCAAGGTCAGATCCTGGAAGTGTGCTGTGTGTGCACAAGTGACTTGTCCATGACCCCTCATTACAAGTTTTTCAGTCTTCTGTCTGTGCTCTTCCACCACAGGGCAGGTTGGTTCCTTGAAGTCTGGTCACTAGTGTAGTGGTGTGTTGCACATCTTCAGCACTTGCAGGGACTGGTCCTGGAAGTGTGTAATGTGTGCAAAGAGTAACATCTGGTACAGAAACATTGAGCATACTGGACTGGCAGTCTGCTCAGTCTTCAGTGCCAGACATAGAAAATGACCATTTCAGGTACATTTCCTTTTTGTCTTTGAATGTGTGTGTGTGTGTGTGTGTGTGTGTGTGCGTGCGTGCGTGCGTGCGTGCGTGCGTGCGTGTGTGTGTGTGTGTGTGTGTGTATGTGTGTGTTACTGTTAGAGAGTGAAGTCCCCTGTTGTTGACAGTACCCCCACAGTACAGTATGACACAGACATTGGACAAGTGGATAGTGGTTTGATGTAGAAATGTTTCAGGTTACATACATACTTGTGTTACCAGCAGATCAGTGATGGACACAGGATTGGGGTTTGTGACACCTGAAGTGACTGTATGATAAACCTGTATGGTATGGGAAAAACACTTGTGTAACTCTATATTTAGAAAAAACACTCAGCATGATGATATCGATATATTGACGATGAGTGAATGACAAGATTGAATGGAAGACACCGAGTTTGGATTATACTGTGCTCGAAAAGACGTCACAGTGTGTGGATGTGTCCATACAGTAATTAATCAGCCATTGGCATCCTGTAGTTTGGGGTCTTGTTGTAGGCAATGAGGAAACTTTGATGTATAAATAAGGATGCATTACAGCTGTATCATGACGTCAAAGACCATATGCTGTTAAATTCTTCGATTCATGAGAGTGGGTTTATGCTCGTCTGTTTATATACTTTATATACACACACGCACATATGCACGCGAGCACACAAGTAGCATGCACACACACAAAATGCGAGATATATATGTATAGATATGTCTGTGTATATTATATATATATATTATATGTATTATATATATATGTATGTGTGTATGTATATATATATATTATATTATATTATATATATATTATATGAATATATGAATATACACTATATATGTATATGAATATATACATATATATGTATGTGTATGTATACATATATACACATATATATACATACATATATACACACACTACTATAAAACATAACTGTCCATTGTAGTCTTGGAACCAAGTGAATAACAAAGTGATAACGCCAGCAGAAAATGACTACTACAGTTACATAATGAATGTAGCAATTAGAAAAAGACAAACAGGAAGGTTTACAAAGCTCATGTTGTCACAAGTCATTTTTTCCATGACGTTACTTCCAATGCAACACGTGTGTTCCATGTTCCTACAGTCCTTGCTCTTCACCACAGGGCAGGTTGGTTCCTTGAAGTCTGGTTACTAGTGTAGTGGTGTGTTGCACATATTTCACACTTGCAGGGACAGATCCTGGAAGTTTAAACAGTGTGCATACAGCAACCTATGGCACAGATACACGAAGCACAGTGGATAGGCAATGTGCTGTTTTCAGTGCCACATTCCTAAACGGTATTCAAGGTTTGCTTCATTTTATGTCGCAACTTATTAGTTTTCCCCCCTTGATGTTTTTCTTTTCTCTCCTGTATTTCTAGGGCCCCAAAGTGCTGACGGTGGACACAGCCTGCAGTATGTTGGTCATGTAATGAGCACACACAGCAAGGGTTGTAGCAGCCACCAAGCACACAGCACCTGGACATGGTTGTCCCCTGTAGGACCATGTGTCACAAACTGTCTGTAGTCCAACAGCCAGCAGTGTGGAACGAGCTGTCCTGCATCCTTTGTTCAGTACAGTCAGCACACGCCTTCCTGGTCTGTGTGGGCATCCTTGCACAACTACAAGCTATCTCCATGGATGGATTGTCCATCTTGTGTGTCCTGGTGTGGAAGGTCAGTTGATGAGAGAGACAGAGACAGACAGACAGAGACAGACAGAGAGAGAATGCCTTAGTGTGCGTGCACATATATAGGGAACACTTGCAGGGACACATGCTGGAAGTGTGTGAAGTGTGCAGACGGTAACATATGGCACAGATACACCAAGCACAATGGATACTCGGTGTGCTCAGTTTTCAGTGCCACACTCATAAAAACTAACCAACTAACCAACGTCCATACATTTCCTTCTTGAGGTCATTTTTGGGGTGTGCGTCTGTGTGGGATGGTGTGTCTGTGTGGGATGGTGTGTGTGCGTCTGTGTGGGATGGTGTGTGTGCGTGTATGTGTGTGAATCCTGAAATGTTGAGTTGTACAGAGATGGTTTATTCTAAAGTGGAAATGACGTCACAGATGACTTCTTGATAAATCACTTCCATTGCAACACGTGTGTTCCATCTTTCTACAGTGTAGTGGTGTGGTGTGTTGCACAAACATACCACTTGCAGGGACAGATCCTGGAAGTGTTTCATATGTGCAGACAGTAACCTATGGCACAGATACATAAGCACAGTAGACAGGCAGTGTGCTCAGTTTTCAGTGCCATACAGGACGGCTTCCCATTTATTCCACCAGTGGCCTTGTTATTCTCATGGCCTCAGAGTAGTAAAGGGGAAAAGACTTTTTCTTGAGTGTATTAGTACATTGAGGTTTTAGTTTAGTTCAGTTTGTTTCTCACCCAGCCAACTGGAAAAGGCCATATCAAGGTTTAATGATTTAGTTACAGGGCTTTAAACATGGTCCTAATTTACTCACACAGTAAACAGATCTGGTTGAGATTATCTGGTTACAGGTTTAAAAATATTTAATGTGATAACGTCGGTACATTGACGCTAAACGAACTACAAGATTGAGTTGAAAAGATTGAGTTTGACTTTGACTATACTCAAGAAGACGTCAGTGTGTGGATGAGTCCATACAGTAATTCCATCAGCCAGTGGTATCTTGTAGTTGAGGGTCTTGTTGTACACGGTGTACACATCGTGTGGTGTGGGGAATATATACCACAACATTGGAATGGTAGTATAGTGATACTGATGCACATCTATGGATGTGTCAAAAGATGTACACACAAGAGAAATTGTAGTTTGTAACATGAATGTTTATACAAGATAATGCACTATAGCAATAGTATGATGAAAACTACACGAAGGTATATTGTACAATAAAGTACTATGGACCCCTGCCTGGCATCCTGGACTTTGAAATCTCCCTGTATGTAGAACAAAGATGCCAGAGAACAATCTGTATGTACAGTAATCACTGGAACAGTGCTGGAAAATGAACATATACATGACGGGCAAAGAGAATGCCTTAGTGTGTGTGCACACATGTAGGGAATGCTTGTTCTGACATATACTGGACCAGTAAGACATACAGCATTCGTACTGTCCGCAGACATCTTTGTTCTATATACAGGGAGATGTCAATGTCCAAGATGCCAGGCAGGGGTCCATGATACTTTATTGTACAACATACCTTGTGACGACAAACACTACACTATTCACTAGTTCAATACTTCTGTGCCATACATCAGCTGTGGGTACCTTACACAAAATATAAATATTGTAATTATTATTTATTATGTCCACATGTTGTATTTTAGTTTTACAGTTCTTCCTTGTCCACCATAGGGCAGGTTGGTTCATTGAAATATGTGTCAGTGTAGTGTTGTGTTGCACATAACCTCTACTTGCAGGAACGAATCCAGGAAATGTAGATCGTGTGCATACAGTAACCTGTGGCACAGACGCACCAAACACAGTGCAAAGTGTGCATAGTTTTCAGTGCCACATCCTTAACACTAGGTACATTTCTTTCTGGTTGGATGAAATGTTGAAGGTACCCATACAGTAAAACATACTACAGATACGTTGGACAAGTGGATAGTGTAGGACCAAGTGCTGGAAACTGAAAGTAAGGATGCACTGTGATTGTCTTACAGGACAGGTACCTGTGAGATATGAGACGGTGCATACAGTAAGTTGGCACACAGTGATATGTACATGACCACATAATCTGTGTCATTGTGCGTACAAGAAATGTGCTGTACAACAAATGTAGAGGGCAGGTTGTAGGGGTGTGTTGCACATACATTCCACTTGCAGGGACAGATCCTGGAAGTGTATGAAGTGTGCAGACAGTAACCTATGGCACAGATACACCAAGCACAGTAGACAGGCAGTGTGCTCAGTTTTCAGTGCCATACAGGACTGCTTCCCATTTATTCCACCAGTGGCCTTGTTATCCTCATGGCCTCAGAGTAGTAAAGGGGAAAAGACTTTTCTTGAGCGTATTAGTACATTGAGGTTTTAGTTTATTTCAGTTTGTTTCTCACCCAGCCAACTGGAAAAGGCCATATCAAGGTTTAATGATTTAGTTACAGGGCTTAAACATGGTCTTAATTTACTCACACAGTAAACAGATCTGGTTACAGGTTTAAAAATATTTAATGTGATAACGTCGGTACATTGACGCTAAAAGAACTACAAGATTGAGTTTGACTTTGACTGTACTCGAGAAGACGTCACAGTGTGTGGATGAGTCCATACAGTAATTCCATCAGCCAGTGGTATCCTGTAGTTGAGGGCCTTGTTGTACACAGTGTAGACATCTTGTGGTGTGGGGAATGTATAACATTAGAATGATAGTATAGTGATACTGATGCACATCTATGGATGTGTCAAAAGATGTACACACAAGAGAAATTGTAGTTTGTAACATGAATGTTTATACAAGATAATGCACTATAGCAATAGTATGATGAAAACTACACCATATGTTTACTGTCCATTTCATGTTATAACATGCAAGCAGTATTAACAACAAATAACTGTTACTGTCAGTTATGTTCTGGATGTAGCAAGTAGCAGTGGACAACAGCTGTACAGAGATTATTTCAAAGTTAAATTTGACGTCACAGATGACTTAATATTTTTCATGACGTCACTTGCATTGCAACACGTGTGTTCCATCTTTTTACAGTCCTTGCTCTTCCACCACAGGGCAGGTTGGTTCCTTGAAGTCTGGTTACTAGTGTAGTGGTGTGTTGCACATTGCCAGCACTAGCAGGCACTGGTTCTGGTAGTGTACATGTTGTGCATACAGTAACCTGTGACAGATACACCAAGCACAGTGGATAGGTAGTGTGCTGAGTTGTCAGTGCCACAGTCATAAAAACTTAATGACCATAGATACATTTCCTTGCTGTTGTCATTAGTGTGGTGTGTGTGTGTGTGTGTGTGTGGTGTGTGTGTGTGTGTGCGTGTGTGTGTGTGTGTGTGTGGGGTGTATCCATTGTGTGTGGGGGGTTATCCGTTGTGTTTGTGGTGTGTGTGTGGGGGGGGGGGGTATCCGTTCTGTTTGTGGTGTGTGTGTGTGTGTAAAATGCTCAGGTTGTTGAAGTTACCCGTACAATAAAGTATGCTACAGATATCTGACAAGTGTACTGTGATTGTCTTACAGGACGGTACCTGTGAGATATGAGACGGTGCATACAGTAAATTGGCAACAGAGACATGTACATGACCACATAATCTGTGTCATTGTGCGTACAAGAAATGTGCTGTACAACAAATGTAGAGTAGCACAGGGAAATATTGAATTTGATAGTATCGGTAAATTGACGCTACAAGTGTAGTGTGTGATTGTGTGGATTCCGTTAGACTTGACCAAACAGGACTGCTGCTGATTTACTGCACCAGGTGGCTTCTTATCATCATGGGCTTATTTTGAAAAGGTCTTTGTTACTGCCATGCTTATGTTAGCAGCGAAATAGTGATGGATGGAGAAATGACTGGTTGCTAAGATGTAAGGTGATTATATGGTAAACCTTTTAAAGGTAGAGGACACAAATAGATTATAGCGCCAAAATATCCATACAGAATGTTGTGTACTTGTGACATAGGCCCTACAAGATGGCTGTTTATAGTGTACTGCATTCCTCCCCTAGGGATACCCAGGGGCTCTTTCAGTATGAATAGTAGTCATCGTGTGGGAATTGTTTGCTAGAAATGTCCTGTTTTCTGTCATGTCTTTGTGTCTTGGTCCTTTGGTTTGTGTCATCTGTTGCTATCATTTTCTGCCTTGCTTGCTCAATGACCTGAATGTGCTGTATAAAGCCTTGTATACTTTTGTTAGGATTGATGATTGGGTACAGAATTCCATCAGCCAGTGGTATCCTGTAGTTGAGGGTCTTGTACACAGTGTAGACATCTTGTGGTGTGGGGAATGTATAACACACCAATAGAATGATAGTATAGTTATATCAATGTGTATGGACACACAGTGATAATAGGGAAGACACACAATCAGTTGAATGGTAGTATGGTGATATTAATACACATCTATACATGTTTCAGAGGTACACACCAGAGAAACTGTAGTTTGTAATATGAATGTGTATAAACGATGATACATTATAGCAGTTGTATGATGAAAACTACACCATATGATGTTAACTGTCATTTCAGTGTTATAAATTGCAAGTAGTATTGTTAATAACAGATAACTGTTAGTCTATTGTAACAATTCTGGATGTAACGTGTATCAGTGGATAACAGAGGTCTACAAATATAGTTTAATTAAAAGTGACATTTTGGCCACAAGTGACTTGTTTATGACCCCTCATTACAAGTTTTTCTGTCTTCTGTCTGTGCTCTTCCACCACAGGGCCGGTTGGTTCCTTGAAGTCTGGTAACTAGTGTAGTGTGTTGCACCATCTTCAGCACTTGCAGGGACTGTTCCTGGAAGTGTGTAATGTGTGCAAAGAGTAACCTATGTCACAGAAACTTGAGCATACTGGACTGGCAGTGTGCTCAGTCTTCAGTGCCATACATAAAAAATAACCATTTCAGGTACATTTCCTTTTTGTCTTTGGTGTGCGTGTGTGTGTGTGTGTGTGTGTGGTGTAAAATGCAGTTAGCTCTCACACAGGAACATGTACATCACTACATAACCTGTGTCTTTGTGATTCACAACATGTGCTGCACAAGGACGATATCTGAATGTGTTACTTAATGGTATCAGTACACTGACGGTAGCAGAACTACAATGTGTGATGGAAAGGATTGTGTTAGAATCAAGCCAAACAAGAATACTTGCCCTTTACTCCACCAGGGGCCTTGTTATCCTCATGGCCTGATTTGGAACATTCCTTGTTACACCTGTGATTCTGTCAGCAACACAATAGTGCTGGATAGAGAAATGACTGGTTTTATAAGACCCCAACATGACAAGTTGATAAACGTAACTGGTATAGGACAATACTTACATTATAGCCCCAAGAGATGAATACAGAACGTTGTGTGCTTGTAACATAGAATTTTTATTCCTTTTCTCCCATTGGACGAAGCAGCATGGAAATTTGTCTTTTTCTCCTTATCTTTGTATTTGGTGTTTATTCGTTTGTAATCTTACGTGTACACATGACAAAGGCCATTTGGCCGAAAATTTGCGTCTGTCTTGTCTGGTAGTATCAAATAGGCGTTCTGATTCTATTTTCTGGTTCCTGTTTGTTTGAACGCGGGCATTCACACTTGCTTTGGATAGATGATTGTAGTCACGTGCCATTTGTACACTGACACGTGATTTGTTTTTCTTAACCCCACTTCCATTGCAACACGTGTGTTCCATCTTTCTACAGTCCTTGCTCTTCCACCACAGGGCAGGTTGGTTCCTTGAAGTCTGGTTACTAGTGTAGTGGTGTGTTGCACTTGGTATACACTGCCATTGACATATCCTGGAAGTGTTGTACGTGTGCAGACAGTAACCTATGGTACAGATACACCAAGCACAGTAGACAGGCAGTGTGCTCAGTTTTCAGTGCCATACAGGACTGCTTCCCATTTATTCCACCAGTGGCCTTGTCCTCATGGCCTCAGAGTAGTAAAGGGAAAAAGTCTTTTTCTTGAGTGTATTACTACATTGAGGTTTTAGTTTAGTTCAGTTTGTTTGTCACCCAGCCAACTGGAAAGGGCCATATCAACAAGGTTTAATGATTTAGTTACTGGGGAATGATCTTAAACGTGGTATTAGTTTACTCACACAGAAAACAGATCTGGTTGAGATGATCTTGTTGCAGATTTAAAAACATTTAATGTGATAAAGTCGGTACATTGACGCTGAGAGAAGTACAAGATGGAGTTGAAGAGATTGAGTTTGACTTTGACTTTGTACTCAAGAAGACGTCACAGTGTGTGGATGAGTTCATACAGTAATTCCATCAGCCAGTGGCATCCTGTAGTTGATGGTCTTGTTGTACACAGTGTAGACATCTTGTGGTGTGTGTGTATGTATATATATATGAATATACATATATGTATGTGTGTATATATATACATATACACACACACATAATATAAAACATAATTGTAGTCTTGGAACCAAGTGATAATGCCTGCAGACAATGACTACTACACTTACATAATGGATGTAGCAATTAGGAGACAAACAGGAAGGTTTACAAAGCTCATGTTGTCAAGTGATTTTTGTCATGACGTCACTTACATTACAACGTGTTCCATCTTTGTACAGTCCTTGCTCTTCCACCACAGGGCAGGTTGGTTCCTTGAAGTCTGGTTACTAGTGTAGTGGTGTGTTGCACATACTTCCCACTTGCAGGGACAGATCCTGGAAGTGTTGCACATGTGCAAACAGTAACCTATGGCACAGATACATAAAGTACAGTGGATAGGCAGTGTGCTGTTTTCAGTGCCATACATTAAAACTGACCAACTAACGTAGGCTCGTTTCTGTGTTGTAGTCATTACGTGTGTGTGTGTGTGTGTGTGTGTGTGTGTGTGTGTGTGTGTGTGTGTGTGTGTGTGTGTGTGTGTGTGTGTGTGTGTGTGTGTGTGTGTGTGTGTGTGTGTGTGTGTGTGGTGCGTGCGTGCGTGTGTGTGTGTGTGTGTGACCACACAGAAATGTTGAAGGTACCCATACAGTATAATATACTACAGATACATTGGACAAGTGGATAGTGTAGAACCAAGTGATGGAAACTGAAAGTAAGGATGCACTGTGATTGTCTTACAGGACCGGTACCTGTGAGATATGAGACGGTGCATACAGTAAGTTGGCACACAGGGACATGTACATGACCACATAATCTGTGTCATTGTGCGTACAAGAAATGTGCTGTACAACAAATGTGCTGTACAACAAATGTAGAGTAACACAGGGAAATATTGAATTTGATGGTATCAGTAAATTGACGCTAGAAGTGTAGTGTGTGATTGAGTGTATTCCGTTAGACTTGACCAAACAGGACTGCTGCTGATTTACTGCACCAGGTGGCTTCTTATCCTGATGGGCTTATTTTGAAAAGGTCTTTGTTACTGCCATGCTTCTGTTAGCAGCGAAATAATGATGGATGGAGAAATGACTGGTTGCTAAGATGTAAGGTGATTACCTGGACCCCTTGTGTCCTGACTGTTGACTTGTTTGAGGGTGTTGGTCCACCCAGTGATGCCATGTTGACATCCACCCCCTGACGTTGTTTGAGGGTGTTGGTCCACCCAGTGATGTCATGTTGACATCCACCCCCTGACGTTGTTTGAGGGTGTTGGTCCACCCAGTGATGCCATGTTGACATCCACCCCCTGACGTTGTTTGAGGGTGTTGGTCCACCCAGTGATGCCATGTTGACATCCACCCCCTGACGTTGTTTGAGGGTGTTGGTCCACCCAGTGATGTCATGTTGACATCCACCCCCTGACGTTGTTTGAGGGTGTTGGTCCACCCAGTGATGCCATGTTGACATCCACCCCCTGACGTTGTTTGAGGATGTTGGTCCACCCAGTGATGCCATGTTGACATCCACCCCCTGACGTTGTTTGAGGGTGTTGGTCCACCCAGTGATGCCATGTTGACATCCACCCCCTGACGTTGTTTGAGGGTGTTGGTCCACCCAGTGATGCCATGTTGACATCCACCCAGTGATGCTATGTTGACATCCACCCCCTGACGTTGTTTGAGGGTGTTGGTCCACCCAGTGATGCTATGTTGACATCCACCCCCTGACGTTGTTTGAGGGTGTTGGTCCACCCAGTGATGCCATGTTGACATCCACCCCTGACGTTGTTTGAGGATGTTGGTCCACCCAGTGATGCTATGTTGACATCCACCCCCTGACGTTGTTTGAGGATGTTGGTCCACCCAGTGATGCTATGTTGACATCCACCCCCTGACGTTGTTTGAGGATGTTGGTCCACCCAGTGATGCTATGTTGACATCCACCCCCTGACGTTGTTTGAGGATGTTGGTCCACCCAGTGATGCTATGTTGACATCCACCCCCTGACGTTGTTTAGCCCTCAGCTGAGTCAGTGTACCAGTAGGTGGCACTTGGAGACAGACGTTGGAGACTTAGGAGAAAGATGAGGACCAGTGTTTGTATCCATTGTACAAGTAGGATACAGGTGTCAGAGAACAAAGGTACTGCCTTTGTCCAGTCACTTACAACCCAGTCAGTACTGCCCTTGTCCACGGTCACTTACAACCCAGTCAGTACTGCCCTTGTCCACAGTCATTTACAACCCAGTCAGTACTGCCCTTGTCCACAGTCACTTACAACCCAGTCAGTACTGCCCTTGTCCACAGTCACTTACAACCCAGTCAGTAATGCCCTTGTCCACAGTCACAACCCAGTCAGTACTGCCCTTGTCCACAGTCACAACCCAGTCAGTACTGCCCTTGTCCACAGTCACTTACAACCCAGTCAGTACTGCCCTTGTCCACAGTCACTTACAACCCAGTCAGTACTGCCCTTGTCCACAGTCAGTCACAACCCAGTCAGTACTGCCCTTGTCCACAGTCACTTACAACCCAGTCAGTACTGCCCTTGTCCACAGTCACTTACAACCCAGTCAGTACTGCCTTTGTCCACAGTCACAACCCAGTCAGTACTGCCCTTGTCCACAGTCACTTACAACCCAGTCAGTACTGCCCTTGTCCACAGTCACTTACAACCCAGTCAGTACTGCCCTTGTCCACAGTCACTTACAACCCAGTCAGTACTGCCCTTGTCCACAGTCAGTCACAACCCAGTCAGTACTGACCTTGTCCACAGTCAGTCACAACCCAGTCAGTACTGACCTTGTCCACAGTCAGTCACAACCCAGTCAGTACTGCCCTTGTCCACAGTCACTTACAACCCAGTCAGTACTGCCCTTGTCCACAGTCAGTCACAACCCAGTCAGTACTGCCCTTGTCCACAGTCACTTACAACCCAGTCAGTACTGACCTTGTCCACAGTCAGTCACAACCCAGTCAGTACTGCCCTTGTCCACAGTCACTTACAACCCAGTCAGTACTGCCCTTGTCCACAGTCACTTACAACCCAGTCAGTACTGCCCTTGTCCACAGTCACTTACAACCCAGTCAGTACTGCCTTTGTCCACAGTCATTTACAACCCAGTCAGTACTGCCCTTGTCCACACTTACAACCCAAGTCGGTCATGTTCTGCATGTAGCAGTGGACAACAGACAGCTGTATAGGGCTTGTTCACTTTAATGTTATGTTTGTGGTCACAAGTGATTATTTTTCATTATCCAATTTATTTTGCAGTCCATGTGTTCCATCCTTGTACAGTCTTTGCTCTATTACTGCAGATCAGGTTGGTTCCTTAAAGTCTGGTTACTAGTGTGGTGTTGTGTTGCACACCTTCGCCACTTGCAGGGACAGATCCTGGAAGTGTTAACCCTGTGCAAAGAGTAACCTATGGCACAGAAACATTGAGCATACTGGACTGGCAGTGTGCTCTGTTTTCGGTGCCATACATAGAAAATGACCATTTCAGGTACATTTCATTATCAGTCTTCGAATGTGTGTGTGTGTGTGTGTGTGTGTGTGTGTGTGTGTGTGTGTGTGTGTGTGTGTGTGTGTGTGTGTGTGTGTGTGTGTGTGTGTGTGTGTGTGTTAGTGTGTGTTAGTGTGTGTTAGTGTGTGTTAGTGTGTGTGTGTGTGTGTGTGTTAGTGTGTGTGTGTTAGAGAGTGTGAAGTCCCCTGTTGACAGTACCCCCACAGTACAGTATGACACAGAGATTGGACAGTGGATAGTGGTTTGATGTAGAAATGTTGCAGGTTACATCCATACTTGTGTTAATAATAATAATAATTACAATATTTATATAGCGCAAAATCTTGATAAAATCAAATCTAAGCGCTGAAGCAGACGCACGCACGCACGCACGCACGCACCACACACACACACACACACACACACACACACACACACACACACACACACACACACACACACACACACACACACACACATGGCTATAAATGGGGAGAAAGAATAAAAGCAATAAAAGCAAGAATAAAAGCAATGGAAAATTATAGAGCATAGCATATACAATTATATATTATAACCATGTGATTCCCCTCCGAGCGGAGACAGGCTGCAGAGGGGGGGGGGGGGGGGGTGAGTGAGGTTAGGATTTTATGCAGAGGAGAAAAGGTGAGTTTTGAGAGCGGACTTGAAGGAGACAAAAGTAGGTTGCTGACGGACTGAGAGAGGAAGTTTGTTCCAGAAGAGTGGACCAGAAACAGAAGGCTCGTGGACCATAGGTATTGAGCTTAGTGCGTGGAAAGCGCGTGTGTGTCTGTTTCAGCGCTTAGATTTGTTACCAGCAGATCAGTGATGGACACAGGATTGGGGTTTGTGACACCTGAAGTGACTGTATGATAAACCTGTAATGGCTGTATGGTACGGGAAAAACACTTGTGTAACTCTATATTTAGAAACAAAAAACACTCGGCATGATGATATCGCTATAATGACAATGAGTGAAATGCAAGACTGAGTTGAAGAGATAGAGTTTGACTTTGACTGTACTCAAGAAGACGTCACAGTATGTAGATGAGTCCACACAGTAATTCCATCAGCTGGTGGCATCCTGTAGTTGAGGGTCTTGTCTGGTAGTATCAAATAGGCGTTCTGATTCTATTTTCTGGTTCCTGTTTGTTTGAACGCGGGCATTCACACTTGCTTTGGATAGATGATTGTAGTCACGTGGCTTTTGTACATATTGACGTAGTTTGGCTTGATCTGGCGAATGCATATGGATCAGTTCCACACGATGTGATCCAGCTGGCTCTTGAAATGTATCACATCCCAGAAAACATCCGAACAATGCTGAGGAAGTATTTCCAAGGGTTCTCAATGCGGTTCTCTACCAAAGAATATACCACGGACTGGATAGACCTAGAGGTGGGCATTGCAATGGGCTGTGCAATCTTTCCCATACTGTTCGTGTTGGCAATGGAAGTCATCTTGAAAGCTGCAATGAAGAGTTCAGGTCCAGTGAATCTGGGAGATGGATACCAGATGCCTCCTCTGAAAGCTTTCATGGATGACGCAACAGTCTTGTCCACGGATGAGGAAGAGACACACCAAATCTTAAAGCAGCTGGATGAGCTGGTGGCCTCTTCAAGAATGATGTTCAAACCAAAGAAATCCCGAAGTCTCTCACTGCGAAAAGGAAAAGTGGCAGATTCAGTCAAATTCATGGTAGCCAACCAAACCATCCCCACTGTCACAGAAGAGCCAGTAAAAAGTCTTGGAAGATGGTATGATGACTCCCTGAAAGACGCACAAAGGGGATGTGAAACCAAGCAAACAGCAGAAGAAGGCCTGAAGAAAATAGATAACTGCGGACTGCCAGGCAAATACAAAGTCTGGTGTCTACAGTTCATGCTGATACCAAAGCTGCTGTGGCCACTGCTAATCTATGACATTTGCACCAGCACAGTGGAAGCAATGGAAGCCAAAAGCAACAAATACACAAGAAAATGGCTCGGTGTCCCACCTGGTCTCACTGATGTTGCATTCTACTGTCGTCAAGCAATGCTGAAGCTACCTCTCAAATCCATAGTGGAGGAATACAAAGTTGGAAAAGCAAGACTGTTGAGCATGCTGGAGGAATCGAAAGACAATATCGTGAGATCAGTTCAGCCAAAGCTGAGAACTGGCAAAAAATGGAAAGTCCAAGAGGCTGTAAACAATGCCAAGAAAAACCTCAGCATCAAAGAAATAATTGGACACACGCAAACCAACAGACAGGGACTGGGAGCAACAAAAATGCAGTGGTGGTCCAAAGCCAAAGGGAAGGAAAAAATAGACATCATACAGGAGTTGAAGAAAGAAGATGTCAAAAGAGTGCAGAAGGCAGTCCAGCAAGGTCATCAGGGGCAATGGACAACATGGGACAGTGCACTCCAAAGAAGTCTCAGCTGGAACGATATGTGGCACATGGCTCCTCTAAGAATAAGCTTCCTCCTCAGATATGTATATGACTTGCTCCCCTCGAATGCAAACTTAGTGAAATGGGGGAAATCAGATGACCCAGCATGTCCGCTCTGTCAGAAGAAACAAACGGTGGAACATGTCCTAAGCTCTTGCAAAGTAGCGCTAGCCCAAGGAAGGTATACATGGAGGCACAACCAAGTTCTGAAAGTGATCACAGACGTGATTAGCGAAAAAACCATGACCCCAAACGCACCAATTGCTATGACAACGTTCTACAATGCAGGAGGGAAACAGGTCTGGCCCGAAATTGCTATGACAACCAGCACATTGCCAAAGGGTCTTCTGGATGGAGCAGTCGACTGGGAGTGTACAGCAGACCTCCCAGAGTGGAGAAATTACCCAGATGTCATCAGCAAGACAGGCATGAGACCAGACATCGCTCTCCACTCTGACTCCTCGAAACAAGTGATTCTGATAGAACTCACTGTGCCATACGAAAGCAGAATGGAAGAAGCACATATCTACAAGACCGAAAAATACGCCGGTCTTGCCAGCACCCTGAAGAAAGCAGGTCTGCGGGTCAAAATCTTCGCCATAGAGGTCGGGGCAAGAGGGTTTGTGGGCACCTCCGCTTATGATCTCATAAAACAACTCGCCATTTCTGGGAAGAAGAGGACTAGAGCCCTTAAAGCGATGGCAGAGGCAGCAGAAAGGAGCTCAAGCTGGATCTGAGCAAGGAGGAACCAAAAATGAACTTCATAAGGATTAAATTCCCTACAGATGTGTGCCCCGTTAGCACATTGGTAAAACCGCTTACCGCAGTTCTGAAGCGCAGAATCGCCCAGGTTCGCTCCCCGGCGTGCGGAAAAAAAAAAATAGACAACAGCAGAAGGGCATCTAGGAGTCATGACCTGGATGTGTAAGGAGTTCAGGGCCGAAACATTTGTCTAAAGGGGATTACTTCTCTGAAGACTTTCTGTTGTCTACCTCTCCCTAGAGTTTCTTTCTACACTAAACGTAATTTGTTTTTCATAACCCCAATTACAATACAACACGTGTGTTCCATCTTTCTACAGTCCTTGCTCTTCCACCACAGAGCAGGTTGGTTCCTTGAAGACTGCTTACTAGTGTAGTGGTGTGTTGCACTTGGTATACACTGCCATTGACATATCCTGGAAGTGTTGGTAGTGTGCAGACAGTAACCTATGGCACAGATACACCAAGCACAGTAGACAGGCAGTGTGCTCAGTTTTCAGTGCCATGCAGGACTGCTTCCCATTTATTCCACCAGTGGTCTTGTTATCCTCATGGCCTCAGAATAGTAAAGGGGAAAAGACTTTTTATTGAGTGTATTAGTACATTGAGGTTTTAGTTTATTTCAGTTTGTTTCTCACCCAGGAAACTGGAAAGGGCCATATCAAGGTTTAATGATTGTTACAGGGAAATGATCTTAAACGTGGTATTAGTTTACTTGCACAGAAAACATCTGGTTGAAATGATCTTGTTGCAGGTTTAAAAACATTCAATGTGATAACGTCGGTACATTGACGCTGAATTTGATGGTATCAGTAAATTGACGCTAGAAGTGTAGTGTGTGAATTCCGTTAGACTTGACCAAACAGGACTGCTGCTGATTTACTGCACCAGGTGGCTTCTTATCCTGATGGGCTTATTTTGAAAAGGTCTTTGTTACTGCCATGCTTCTGTTAGCAGCGAAATAATGATGGATGGAGAAATGACTGGTTGCTAAGATGTAAGGTGATTATATGGTAAACCTTTATGATAGAGGACACAAATTGATTGTAGCTCCAAAATATCCATACAGAATGTTGTGTACTTGTGACATAGGCCTTACAAGATGGCTGTTTATAGTGTACTCCATTCCTCCCCTAGGGATACCCAGGGGCTCTTTCAGTATGAATAGTAGTCATCGTGTGGGAATTGTTTGCTAGAAATGTCCTGTTTTCTGTCACTGTCTTTATTTGTGTCTTGGTCCTTTGGTTTGTGTCATGTGTTGCTATCATTTTCTGCTTTGCTTGCTCAATGACCTGAATGTGCTGTATAAAGCCTTGTATACTTTCTGTTAGGAATGATGATTGGGTACAGAATTCCATCAGCCAGTGGTATCCTGTGGTTGAGGGTCTTGTTGTACACAGTGTAGACATCTTGTGGTGTGGGGAATGTATAACACAACATTAGAATGATAGTATAGTTATATCAATGTGTATAGACACATAGTGATAATAGGGAAGACACACACATCAGTTGAATGGTAGTATGGTGATGTTAATACACATCTATACATGTTTCAGACAGGTACACACCAGAGAAACTGTAGTTTGTAATATGAATGTGTATAAAAGATGACACATTATAGCAGTAGTATGATGAAAACTACACCATATGGTAACTGTCATTTCAGTGTTATAAACTGCAAGTAGTATTGTTAATAACAGATAACTATTAGTCTATTGTAACAATTTTGGATGTAACGTGTATCGGTGGATAACAGAGGTCTACAAATATAGTTTAATTAAAAGTGACATTTTGGCCACAAGTGACTTGTTTATGACCCCTCATTACAAGTTTTTCTGTCTTCTGTCTGTGCTCTTCCACCACAGGGCAGGTTGGTTCCTTGAAGTCTGGTTACTAGTGTAGTGGTGTGTTGCACATCTTCAGCACTTGCATGGACTGGTCCTGGAAGTGTGTAATGTGTGCAAAGAGTAACCTCTGGCACAGAAACAGTGAGCATACTGGACTGGCAGTGTGCTCAGTTTTCAGTGCCATACATAGAAAATGACCATTTCAGGTACATTTCCTTTTTGTCTTTGAATGGTGTGTGTGTGTGTGTGTGTGTGTGTGTGTGTGTGTGTGTGTGTGTGTGTGTGTGTGTGTGTGTGTGTGTGTGTGTGTGTGTGTGTGTGTGTGTGTGTGTGTGTGTGTGTGTGTGTGTCTATTATATATATATATTTATGTATATAAATATATATATATATATGTATATATGCATGTGTGTATGTATACATATATACACATATATGTACATACATATGTACATGTATATACACACATACTATGAAACATAATTGTCCATTGTAGACTTGGAACCAAGTGAATAACCAAGTGATAACGCCAGCAGAAAATGGCTACTACAGTTACATAATGAATGTAGCAATTAGAAAAAGACAAACAGGAAGTTTACAAAGCTCATGTTGTCACAAGTGATTTTTCCATGACGTTACTTCCAGTGCAACACGTGTGTTCCATGTTACTACAGTCCTTGCTCTTCCACCACAGGGCAGGTTGGTTCCTTGAAGTCTGGTTACTAGTGTAGTGGCACATGAACAACACTTGCAGGGACAGATCCTGGAAGTGTCACATGTGTGCAAACAGTAACCTATGGCACAGATACACCAAGCACAGTGGATAGGCAGTGTGCTGTTTTCAGTGCCACATTCCTAAACGGTATTCAAGGTTTGCTTCATTTTATGTTGCAATTTATTAGTTTTCCCCCCTTGATTTTTTTTTCTTTCCTATATTTCTAAGGCCCCCAAGTGCTGACAGTGGACACAGCCTGCAGTATGTTGGTCATGTTATGAGCACACACACCAAGGGTTGTAGCAGCCACCAAGCACACAGCACCTGGACATGGTTGTCCCCTGTAGGACCATGTCACAAACTGTCTGTAGTCCAACAGCTAGCAGTGTGGAACGAGTTGTCGTCCTGCATATTTTGTTCAGCACAGTCAGCACACGCCTTCCTGGTCTGTGTTGGCATCCTTTGTTCAGCACAGTCAGCACACGCCTTCCTGGTCTGTGTGGGCATCCTTTGTTCAGCACAGTCAGCACACGCCTTCCTGGTCTGTGTGGGTATCCTTTGTTCAGCACAGTCAGCACACGCCTTCCTGGTCTGTGTGGGCATCCTTGTACAACTACAAGCTGATATCTCCATGGATGGATTGTCCATCTTGTGTATCCTGGTGTGGAAGGTGAGTTGATGAGAGAGAGGGGGGGGGAAGGAGGAGAGAAAGAGAGAGAGAGAGAGAGAGAATGCCTTAGTGTGCGTGCACACATTTAGGGAACACTTGCAGGGACACATCCTGGAAGTGTGTGAAGTGTGCAGACGGTAACCTATGGCACAGATACTCCAAGCACAATGGATTCTCAGCGTGCTCAGTTTTCAGTGCCACAGTCATAAAAACAAACCAACGTACATACATTTCCATCTGGAGGTCATCACTGGGCTGTGCGTGTGCGTGCGCGCGCGCGCGTGTGTGTGTGTGTGTGTGTGTGTGTGTGTGTGTGTGTGTGTGTGTGTGTGTGTGTGTGTGTGTGAATCCTGAAATGCTGAAGTGTTGTACAGATAGTTTATTCTAAAGCGGAAATGACACCACAGATGACTAAATTCTCAATGACGTCACTTCCATTGCAACACTTGTTCCATCTTTCTACAGTCATTTCTCTTCCACCACAGGACAGGTTGGTTCCTTGAAGTCTGGTTACTAGTGTAGTGGTGTGTTGCACTTCTTCAACACTTGCAGGGACAGATCCTGGAAGTGTTCTGTGTGTGCAAACAGTAACCTATGGCACAGATACACGAAGCACAGAGGAAAGGCAATGTGCTCAGTTTTCAGTGCCACAGTCATAAAAACTAACCAGCATAGAGACTTTTTGTTGCTGTGGTCATCAGTGTGTGTGTACGTATGTGTCTGTGTGTGTGTATGTTGAAGTTACCCACACAATAAAGTACTCTACAGACATCGGATAAGTGGATAGTGTACATGTAAACCCACTTGATGGGATACTGAAAGTAAGGATGTACTGTGGTTGTCTAACAGGACTGTTCACTATTCACACATGACACAGTGTATACAGTTAGCTGTCACACAGGAACATGTACATCACTACATAACCTGTCTTTGTGATTCACA
This sequence comes from Monoplex corrugatus, assembly GCA_030674185.1. Classification (NCBI taxonomy): domain Eukaryota; kingdom Metazoa; phylum Mollusca; class Gastropoda; order Littorinimorpha; family Ranellidae; genus Monoplex; species Monoplex corrugatus. The sequence continues at coordinate 41,669,933 of JAPXFY010000033.1, forward strand.
ATATGTGCTGCACAAGGACGATATCTGAATGTGTTACTTAATGGTATCGGTACACTGACGGTAGCAGAACTACAATGTGTGATGGAAGGGATTGTGTTAGAATCGAGCCAAACAAGAATACTTGCCCTTTACTCCACCAGGGGCCTTGTTATCCTCATGGCCTGATTTGGAACATTCCTTGTTACACCTGTGATTCTGTCAGCAACACAATAGTGCTGGATAGAGAAATGACTGGTTTTATAAGACCCCAACATGACAAATTGATAAACGTAACTGGTATAGGACAATACTTGCATTATAGCCCCAAGGCATAAATACAGAACGTTGTGTGCTTGTAACATAGAATTTTTTATTCCTTTTCTCCCACTGGACGAAGCAGCATGGAAATTTGTCTTTTTCTCCTTACATTACGATCAGTGATGTCCTGGGTGTTGTGTGTAGGCGTGGACAACACAGAGCTATGGGGAGGTCGTTCAATTTAAAGGTAAATGTGTGGTCACAAGTGGATTTTGATGTCCCTACTTACATTGCAACACGTGTGTTCCATCTTTCTACAGTCCTTGCTCTTCCACCACAGGGCAGGTTGGTTCCTTGAAGTTTGGTTATTAGCGTAGTGGTGTGTTGCACTTTTTGGTCACTTGCAGGGACAGATTCTGGAAGTGTATACAGTGTGCAGACAGTAACCTATGGCACAGATACACGAAGCACAGTGGATAGGTAATGTGCTCGGTGTTCAGTGCCATACATGAAAACTTACCATCTAACGTAGGTATGTTCTGTGTTGTCATTACGTGTGTGTGTGCGTGCGTGTGTGTGTGCGCGCGCGCGCGGTGTGTGTGTGTGTGTGTGTGCGTGCGTGCGTGTGTGTGTGTGTGTGTGCGTGTGTGTGTGTGTGTGTGTGTGTTAAGTACCCATACAATACATTACACTACAGACATCAGACAAGTGGATAGTGTAAAGTATACTACAGACATCAGACAAGTGGATAGTGTAAAGTATACTACAGACATCGGACAAGTGGATAGTGTAAAGTATACTACAGACATCAGACAAGTGGATAGTGTAAAGTATACTACAGACATCAGACAAGTGGATAGTGTAAAGTACACTACAGACATCAGACAAGTGGATAGTGTAATGTACACTACAGACATCAGACAAGTGGATAGTGTAAAGTATACTACAGACATCAGACAAGTGGATAGTGTAAAGTATACTACAGACATCAGACAAGTGGATAGTGTAAAGTATACTACAGACATCAGACAAGTGGATAGTGTAAAGTATACTACAGACATCAGACAAGTGGATAGTGTAAAGTATACTACAGACATCAGACAAGTGGATAGTGTAAAGTACACTACAGACATCCGACAAGTGGATAGTGTAAAGTACACTACAGACATCAGACAAGTGGATAGTGTAAAGTACACTACAGACATCAGACAAGTGGATAGTGTAGAGCCACTTGATGGGATACTGAAAGTAAGGATGTACTGTGGTTGTCTAACAGGACTGTTCACTTTTCACACATGACACAGTGTATACAGTTAGCTGTCACACAGGAACATGTACATCACTACATAACCTGTGTCTTTGTGATTCACAATGTGTGCTGCACAACGACGATATCTGAATGTGTTACTTAATGGTATCAGTACACTGACGGTAGCAGAACTACAATGTCAGACAGAAGGGATTGTGTTAGAATCAAGCCAAACAAGAATACTTGCCCTTTACTCCACCAGGGTCCTTGTTATCCTCATGGCCTGATTTGGAACATTCCTTGTTGCACGTGTGATTCTGTCAGCAACACAATAGTGCTGGATAGAGAAATGACTGGTTTTATAAGACCCCAACATGACAAGTTGATAAACGTAACTGGTATAGGACAATACTTACATTATAGCCCCAAGAGATAAATACAGAACGTTGTGTGCTTGTAACATAGAATTTTTATTCCTTTTCTCCCACTGGACGAAGCAGCATGGAAATTTGTCTTTTTCTCCTTATCTTTGTATTTGGTGTTTATTCGTTTGTAATCTTACGTGTACACATTGAAAATTTGCGCCTGTCTTGTCTGGTAGTATCAAATGGGCGTTCTGATTCTATTTTCTGGTTCCTGTTTGAACACGGGCATTCACATTTGCTTTGGATAGATGATTGTAGTCACGTGGCATTTGTACACTGACACGTGATTTGTTTTTCATAACCCCACTTCCATTGCAACACGTGTGTTCCATCTTTCTACAGTCCTTGCTCTTCCACCACACAGCAGGTTGGTTCCTTGAAGTCTGGTTACTAGTGTAGTGGTGTGTTGCACATTCATTCCACTTGCAGGGACAGATCCTGGAAGTGTCACAGGTGTGCAGACAGTAACCTATGGCACAGATACACAAAGCACAGTAGACAGGCAGTGTGCTCAGTTTTCAGTGCCATACAGGACTGCTTCACATTTATTCCACCAGTGGCCTTGTTATCCTCATGGCCTCAGAGTACTAAAGGGGAAAAAGTCTTTTTCTTAAGCGTATTAGTACATTGAGGTTTTAGTTTAGTTCAGTTTGTTTCTCACCCAGCCAACAGGAAAGGGCCATATCAACAAGGTTTAATGATTTAGTTACAGGGAATGTTCTTAAACGTGGTATTAGTTTACTGGCACAGAAAACAGATCTGGTTGAGATGATCTTGTTATACGTTGAAAAAACATTTAATGTGATAACATCAGTACATTGACGTTGAGAGAACAAAATTGAGTTGAAGACATTGAGTTTGACTTTGACTGTACTCAAGAAGACGTCAGTGTGTGGATGAGTCCATACAGTAATTCCATCAGCCAGTGGCATCCTGTAGTTGAGGGTCTTGTTGTACACAGTGTAGACAATTTGGGGTGTGAGGAATGTAGAACACATTAGAATGGTAGTATAGTGATAGTAATGTGTATGGACACATAGTGATGTGGGGAAGACATACACATCAGTTGAATGGTAGTATAGTGATACTAATGTGTATGGACACATAGTGGTGTGTGGAAGAGATAATAGAAAAGGTTGTGTACTTAAAATATGCCAGATTGGTGTTTGTACTGGCAAGTCATATAATATAGAATGATAAATCTACTTGACACACTGGACAGCAAATTCACTGCTTGAGTGTAGAACACAGATGTATGCAGAGAGTAAGTGTGCTGTACGTGTTATTGGTGCAGTATTTGGTAGATAACACACTAGACGTACATTGATAATAACAAGAACAACAACAATAATAATAATAATATAATAGATGTAATTATGATATCAATGATAGTAATATTATGATAATATTTGACATCTATTTTTGTAGATTATGCACTAGTACTGTAGTAGTCAACAATACTACTACTAATCATTTGAGTTACACAGGGCAAACAGTCCTCGTCAAAATCATGCTTGTTGTACTTAACAGGAATAGCACACACAATGTCTCTGCACACTCACAAACACTCGTGCACACGCACACGCACACGCACACACGCACACGCACACGCACACACACAGACACACACACACACACACACACACACACACACACACACACACCCCCAGACTTACACACACAGACACACACACACACACACACACACACTGGATCTTGATCTAAAGTACACTCAGCCTGTCAGGCTTTAATTTGTCGTCACAGGTGATTTTCTTCATGACGTCATACATATTTTTAAATCCTTGTTCTTCCACCATAGGGCAGGTTGGTTCCTTGAAGTCTGGTTACTAGTGTAGTGGTGTGCTGCACATACATCTCACTTGCAGGGACAGATCCTGGAAGTGTACGTAGTGTGCAAACAGTAACCTATGACACAGAAACATCAAGCACAGTGGTTAGGCAGTGTGCTGAGTTTTCAGTGCCACAGTCCTAAAATCTAACCAACATATATTTCCGTCTTCAGGTGTGTGTGTGTGTGTGTGTGTGTGTGTGTGTGTGTGTGTGTGTGTGTGTGTGTGTGTGTGTGTGTGTATACAGTAAAGTATACTACAGACATCAGACAAGTGGATAGTGTAAAGTATACTACAGACATCAGACAAGTGGATAGTGTAAAGTACACTACAGACATCAGACAAGTGGATAGTGTAAAGTACACTACAGACATCAGACAAGTGGATAGTGTAAAGTATACTACAGACATCAGACAAGTGGATAGTGTAAAGTACACTACAGACATCAGGATAGTGTAAAGTATACTACAGACAGACAAGTGGATAGTGTAAAGTATACTACAGACATCAGACAAGTGGATAGTGTAAAGTATACTACAGACATCAGACAAGTGGATAGTGTAAAGTATACTACAGACATCAGACAAGTGGATAGTGTAAAGTATACTACAGACATCAGACAAGTGGATAGTGTAAAGTACACTACAGACATCAGACAAGTGGATAGTGTAAAGTACACTACAGACATCAGACAAGTGGATAGTGTAGAGCACACTACAGACATCAGACAAGTGGATAGTGTAGAGCACACTACAGACATCAGACAAGTGGATAGTGTAAAGCACACTACAGACATCAGACAAGTGGATAGTGTAAAGTACACTACAGACATCAGACAAGTGGATAGTGTAAAGTATACTACAGACATCAGACAAGTGGATAGTGTAAAGTGCACTACAGACATCAGACAAGTGGATAGTGTAAAGTATACTACACACATCAGACAAGTGGATAGTGTAAAGTATACTACACACATCAGACAAGTGGATAGTGTAAAGTACACTACACACATCAGACAAGTGGATAGTGTAGAGTACACTACAGACATCAGACAAGTGGATAGTGTAGAGTACACTACAGACATCAGACAAGTGGATAGTGTAGAGTATACTACAGACATCAGACAAGTGGATAGTGTAAAGTACACTACAGACATCAGACAAGTGGATAGTGTAGAGTACACTACAGACATCAGACAAGTGGATAGTGTAGAGTATACTACAGACATCAGACAAGTGGATAGTGTAGAGTATACTACAGACATCAGACAAGTGGATAGTGTAGAGTATACTACAGACATCAGACAAGTGGATAGTGTAGAGTACACTACAGACATCAGACAAGTGGATAGTGTAAAGTACACTACAGACAAGTGGATAGTGTAAAGTATACTACAGACATCAGACAAGTGGATAGTGTAAAGTACACTACAGACATCTGACAAGTGGATAGTGTAAAGTACACTACAGACAAGTGGATAGTGTAAAGTATACTACAGACATCAGACAAGTGGATAGTGTAAAGTACACTACAGACAAGTGGATAGTGTAAAGTATACTGCAGACATCAGACAAGTGGATAGTGTAAAGTACACTACAGACATCAGACAAGTGGATAGTGTAAAGCCACTTGATGGGATACTGAAAGTAAGGATGTACTGTGGTTGTCTAACAGGACTGTTCACTTTTCACACATGACACAGTGTATACAGTTAGCTGTCACACAGGAACATGTACATCACTACATAACCTGTGTCTTTATGATTCACAATATGTGCTCCACAAGGACGATATCTGAATGTGTTACTTAATGGTATCAGTACACTGATGGTAGCAGAACTACAATGTCTATGGAAGGGATTGTGTTGGAATCAATCCAAACAAGAATACTTGCCCTTTACTCCACCAGGGTCCTTGTTATCCTAACGGCCTCATTGGAACATTCCTTGTTACACCTATATTACTTTTAGCATTGAAATAGCGATGGATAGGGAATTACTTTTTCTAATATTTAAAAGTGACTTTACGTGTACGTATAGAATAAGAAAAAAACTTTCATTGTAGCTTCAAGAGATAACAGAAAAGGTTGTGTACTTAAAATATGCCAGATTGGTGTTTGTACTGGCAAGTCATATAATATAGAATGATTAAATCTACTTGACACACTGGACAGCAAATTCACTGCTTGAGTGTAGAACACAGATGTATGCAGAGAGTAAGTGTGTTGTACGTGTTACTGGTGCAGTGTTTGGTAGATAACACACTAGACGTACAGTGATAATAACAAGAACATTGATAATAATAATGTGATAGCAGTAATTGTAATAATAACAATAATAATATGATAATAATATTCGACTTCTATTTTAGTAGATAATACACTAGTAGTCAACAATACTACTACTAATCATTTGAGTTACACAGGGCAAACAGTCCTCGTCAAAATCATGCTTGCTGTACTTAACAGGTATAGCACACACAATGTCTCTGCACACACACACTCGTGCACACACACACACACAGACATACACGCGCGCGCGCACACACACACACACACACACACACACACACACACACACACACACACACACACACACACGCACACATACACACTGGATCTTGATGTAAAGTACACTCAGCCTGTCAGGCTTTAATTTGTCGTCACAGGTGATTTTTTTCATGACGTCACATCTTTTAAATCCTTGTTCTTCCACCATAGGGCAGGTTGGTTCCTTGAAGTCTGGTTACTAGTGTAGTGGTGTGCTGCACATACATCTCACTTGCAGGGACAGATCCTGGAAGTGTACGTAGTGTGCAAACAGTAACCTATGACACAGAAACATCAAGCACAGTGGTTAGGCAGTGTGCTGAGTTTTCAGTGCCACAGTCATAAAATCTAACCAACATATATTTCCGTCTTCAGGTGTGTGGTGTGGTGTGTGTGTGTGTGTGTGTGTGTGTGTGTGTGTGTGTGTGTGTGTGTGTGTGTGTGTGTGTGTGTGTGTGTGTGTGTGTGTGTGTGTGTGTGTGTGTGTGTGTGTGTGTGTGTGTGTGTGTGTGTGTGTGTGTGTGTGTGTATACAGTAAAGTATACTACAGACATCAGACAAGTGGATAGTGTAAAGTATACTACACACATCAGACAAGTGGATAGTGTAAAGAACACTACAGACATCAGACAGGATAGTGTAAAGTACACTACAGACATCAGACAAGTGGATAGTGTAAAGTATACTACAGACATCAGACAAGTGGATAGTGTAAAGTACACTACAGACATCAGGATAGTGTAAAGTATACTACAGACATCAGACAAGTGGATAGTGTAAAGTATACTACAGACATCAGACAAGTGGATAGTGTAAAGTATACTACAGACATCAGACAAGTGGATAGTGTAAAGTATACTACAGACATCAGACAAGTGGATAGTGTAAAGTATACTACAGACATCAGACAAGTGGATAGTGTAAAGTATACTACAGACATCAGACAAGTGGATAGTGTAGAGCACACTACAGACATCAGACAAGTGGATAGTGTAAAGCACACTACAGACATCAGACAAGTGGATAGTGTAAAGTATACTACAGACATCAGACAAGTGGATAGTGTAAAGTGCACTACAGACATCAGACAAGTGGATAGTGTAAAGTATACTACAGACATCAGACAAGTGGATAGTGTAAAGTATACTACAGACATCAGACAAGTGGATAGTGTAAAGTATACTACAGACATCAGACAAGTGGATAGTGTAAAGTACACTACAGACATCAGACAAGTGGATAGTGTAAAGTACACTACAGACATCAGACAAGTGGATAGTGTAAAGTACACTACAGACATCAGACAAGTGGATAGTGTAAAGTATACTACAGACATCAGACAAGTGGATAGTGTAAAGTATACTACAGACATCAGACAAGTGGATAGTGTAAAGTACACTACAGACATCAGACAAGTGGATAGTGTAAAGTACACTACAGACAAGTGGATAGTGTAAAGTATACTACAGACATCAGACAAGTGGATAGTGTAAAGTACACTACAGACAAGTGGATAGTGTAAAGTATACTACAGACATCAGACAAGTGGATAGTGTAAAGTACACTACAGACATCAGACAAGTGGATAGTGTAAAGCCAGTTGATGGGATACTGAAAGTAAGGATGTACTGTGGTTGTCTAACAGGACTGTTCACTTTTCACACATGACACAGTGTATACAGTTAGCTGTCACACAGGAACATGTACATCACTACATAACCTGTGTCTTTATGATTCACAATATGTGCTCCACAAGGACGATATCTGAATGTGTTACTTAATGGTATCAGTACACTGATGGTAGCAGAACTACAATGTCTATGGAAGGGATTGTGTTGGAATCAAACCAAACAAGAATACTTGCCCTTTACTCCACCAGGGTCCTTGTTATCCTAACGGCCTCATTGGAACATTCCTTGTTACACCTATATTACTTTTAGCATTGAAATAGCGATGGATAGGGAATTACTTTTTCTAATATTTAAAAGTGACTTTACGTGTACGTATAGAATAAGAAAAAAACTTTCATTGTAGCTTCAAGAGATAACAGAAAAGGTTGTGTACTTAAAATATGCCAGATTGGTGTTTGTACTGGCAAGTCATATAATATAGAATGATAAATCTACTTGACACACTGGACTGTAAATTCACTGCTTGAGTGTAGAACACACATGTATGCAGAGAGTTAGTGTGCTGTACGTGTTACTGGTGCAGTATTTGGTAAATAACACACTAGACGTGCAGTGATAATAACCATAACAATAATAATCGTGATATAATAGCAGTAATTATAATAGCTCTAATGATAATAATATGATAATAATATTTGACATCTATTTTTGTAAATGATACACTATTAGTCAACAATACTACTTCTAATCATTTGAGTTACACAGGGCAAACAGTCCTCGTCAAAATCATGTTTGTTGTACTTAACAGTAATTGCACATACAATGTCTCTGCACACTCACAAACACTCGTGCACACACACACACACATGCACGCACGCACACACACACACACACACACACACACACACACACACACACACACACACACACACACACACACACACATATAAGAAAACTATTCTGAAACACATTTTTAACGAAGTAACATTGTATCAGTATTTGTTAGTTAAAATTTCAGAATCATTGGTTCCGAGTCCTGTTAGTGCATCACTTTACGTTTATGAAATTTGTATTTTAGTGTTAAATTTTCCATTCACATTATTCATGACAATTGTTAGTGTTCTCATTCCATTTTTCTATTCTCCGACCTACTTATGACTATTACTCTGTCTCCCATCTGCCACCCAATGCATCACGCCCAACGCCCAACTCTCATTCTCCATTTGTTCCCGTTTATCACTCGTAATGAAAAGACTTTGAATTAAAAACGAACATATGCGCGCACGCGCACACACACACACGCACACGCACACGCACACACACACACACACACACACACACACACACACACACACACACACACACACACACACACACACACACACACACCCCGTCTAATATCACTCATAGTGAAAAGACGTTAAATTAAAGAACGAACACACACACACACACACACACACACACACACACACACACACACACACACACACACACACACACACACACACACACACACACACACAAACACAACACACTGGATCTTGATCTAGAGTACACTCAGCCTGTCAGGCTTAAATTTGTCGTCACAGGTGATTTTTTTTTAATGACGTCTCCTCCATTGCAACACGTGTTCCATCTTTCTACAGTCCTTGCTCTTCAACCACAGGGCAAGTTGGTTCCTTGAAGTCTGGTTACTAGTGTAGTGGTGTGTTACACATCTTGACCACTTGCAGGGACAGATCCTGGAAGTGTAAGTAGTGTGCAGACAGTAACCTATGGCACAGATACACCAAGCACAGTAGACAGGCAGTGTGCTCAGTTTTCAGTGCCATACAGGACTGCTTCCCATTTATTCCACCAGTGGCCTTGTTATCCTCATGGTCTCAGAGTAGTAAAGGGAAAAGTCTTTGGAGCGTATTAGTACATTGAGGTTTTAGTTTAGTTAGTTTTTCTCACCCAGCCAACCGGAAAGGGCCATATCAAGGTGTAATGATTTAGTTACAGGGCTTAAACATGGTCTTAATTTACTCGCACAGTAAACAGATCTGGTTGAGATGATCTGGTTACAGGTTTAAAAACATTTAATGTGATAACGTCGGTACATTGACGCTAAAAGAACAAGATTGAGTTGAAAAGAGTTTGACTTTGACTATACTCAAGAAGACGTCACAGTGTGTGGATGAGTCCATACAGTAATTCCATCAGCCAGTGGTATCCTGTAGTTGAGGGTCTTGTTGTACACAGTGTACACATCTTGTGGTGTGGGGAATGTAGAACACAACATTAGAATGATAGTATAGTGATATCAATGTGTATGGACACATAGTGATATCAGTGTGTATAGACACATAGTGATAATAAGGAAGACACACACAATCAGTTGAATGGTAGTATGGTGATATTAATACACATCTATAAATGTTTCAGAGAGGTACACACCAGAGAAACTGTAGTTTGTAATATGAATGTGTATAAAAGATGACGCATTATAGCAGCAGTATGATGAAAACTACACCATATGATAACTGTCATTTCAGTGTTATAAACTGCAAGTAGTATTGTTAATAACAGATAACTTGTTAGTCTATTGTAACAATTCTGGATGTAACGTGTATCAGTGGATAACAGAGGTCTACAAATATAGTTTAATTAAAAGTGACCTTTTGGCCACAAGTGACTTGTTTTTGACCCCACATTACAAGTTTTTCTGTCTTCTGTCTGTGCTCTTCCACCACAGGGCAGGTTGGTTCCTTGAAGTCTGGTTACTAGTGTAGTGGTGTGTTGCACATCTTCAGCACTTGCAGGGACTAGTCCTGGAAGTGTGTAATGTGTGCAAAGAGTAACCTCTGACACAGAAACATTGAGCATACTGGACTGGTAGTGTGCTCAGTCTTCAGTGCCAGACATAAAAAATAACCATTTCAGGTACATTTCCTTTTTGTCTTTGAATGGTGTGCGTGTGTGTGTGGATATGTGTGTGTGTGTGTGTGTGTGTGTGTGTGTATGTGTGTGTGTGTGTGTTACAAAGTGTGTGAAGTCCCCTGTTGTTGACAGTACCCCCACAGTAAAGTATGACACAGACATTGGACAAGTGGATAGTGGTTTGATGTAGTAATGTTACAGGTTACATACATACATGTGTTACCACCAGATCAGTGATGGACACAGGATTGGGGTTTGTGACACCTGAAGTGACTGTATGATAAACCGGTATGGTATGGGAAAAAACACTTGTGTAACTCTATATTTAGAAAAACACTCAGCATGATATCGATATAATGACGATGAGTGAATGAGAAGATTGAGATGAAGAGAGTGAGTTTGGCTTATACTGTGCTCGAAAAGACGTCAGTGTGTGGATGAGTCCATACAGTAATTCCATCAGCCAGTGGCATCCTGTAGTTGAGGGTCTTGTTGTACACAGTGCAGACACTTTGTGGTGTGGGGAATGTATAACATTAGAATGATAGTACAATGATACCAATGTGTACGACCACATAGTGGTGTTGGGTAGAGAAATAGTAATTTGTAATATGAATATGTATGTATAAAAGATGATGCACTGCAGCAGTAGCACGGCGAAAACTGGACCATACTTTATTTGTAGCCCAATTCGGTCTTCGAGACTTCAAGTAGTTTTGTTAACGAGAAATACGTATTACGATCACTGATGTCCTGGGTGTTGTGTGTAGGAGTGGACAACACAGAGCTGTGGAGAGGTCGTTCAATTTAAAGGTAAATTTGTGGTCACAAGTGGATTTTGATGTCCCTACTTACATTACAACACGTGTGTTCCATCTTTCTACAGTCTTTCCTCTTCCACCACAGGGCAGGTTGGTTCCTTGAAGTCTGGTTACTAGTGTAGTGGTGTGTTACACGATTCTTCCACTTGGAGGGACAGATCCTGGAAGCGTTTCATATGTGCAAACAGTAACCTATGGCACAGATACTCCAAGCACAGTTGATAGGCATTGTGCTCAGTGTTGAGTGCCACATTCATAAAACTAGCAATTTTAGGTATATTACTATGCGTGCGTGCGCACGTGTGTGTGTGAATCTCCATTTTGCGTAAGATAGCCACAGTGTAAGGAAGGATACACTGACCCTTACACGGCCATTACCTCATGTATATAAGACGATTCAACAGTAAGTTGGCACCTAGCAACGTAGACATGACATCTTGGGTCATTGAAGTCTGGTTACTGGTGTAGTGTTGTTACACATATACACCACTTGCAGGGACAGATCCTGGAAGTGTGCTGTGTGTGCATACAGTAACCTATAGCACAGATACATCAAACACAGCGGATAGTGTGCTGAGTTTTCAGTGCCACAGTCATTACAAACTAACCAACTTAGGTATATTTCCTTCTACTGGTCATTGTATAATGTGTGTGTGAGCTCTTGCACCACAGAGCAGGTTGGTTCCTTCAAGTCTGGTTACTAGTGTAGTGTTGTGTTGCACACAGTGATCACTTGCAGGACCATTCCTGGAAGTTCCTAACGTTGTGCACACAGTAATCTATAGCACAGACACATCAAGCACAGTGTATACGCTGTTTGCTGAGTGTTCAGTGCCACAGTCATAAAAACTAACCAGATACATTTCCGTCTTGAGGTCAGTAGCGCGCGCGCACGTGCGTGTGTGTGTGTGTGTGTGTGTGTGTGTGTGTGTGTGTGTGTGTGTGTGTGTGTGTGTGTGTGTGTGTGTGTGTGTGTGTGTGTGTGTGTGTGTAAGATGCAGTTAGCTGTCACACAGGAACATGTACATCACTACATAACATGTCTTTGTGATTCACAATATGTGCTGCACACTGCACAAGGTCGATATCTGAATGTGTTACTTAATGGTATCAGTACACTGACGGTAGCAGAGGTACAATGTGTGATGGAAGGGATTGTGTTAGAATCAATCCAAACAAGAATACTTGCCCTTTACTCCACCAGGGGCCTTGTTATCCTAACGGCCTCATTGGAACATTCCTTGTTACACCTATACTACTTTTAGCATTGAAATAGTGATGGAGAGGGAATTGCTTTTTTAGTATTTAAAAGTGACTTTACATATACGTATAGAATATGAAAAAAAAAATTCATTGTAGCATCAAGAGATAATAGAAAAGGTTGTGTACTTAAAATATGCCAGATTGGTGTTTGTACTGGCAAGTCATATAATATAGAATGATAAATCTACTTGACACACCGGACAGTAAATTCACTGCTTGAGTGTAGAACACAGATGTATACAGAGAGTAAGTGTGCTGTACGTGTTACTGGTGCAGTATTTGGTATATAACACACTAGACGTGCAGTGATAATAACAAGAACAAAAACAATAATAATAATATAATAGCAGTAATTATGATATCAATGATAGTAATATGATAATAATATTTGACATCTATTTTTGTAGATTATGCACTAGTACTGTAGTAGTCAACAATACTACTACTAATTTGAGTTACACAGGGCAAACAGTCCTCGTCAAAATCATGCTTGTTGTACTTAACAGGAATAGCACACACAATGTCTCTGCACACTCACAAACACTCGTGCACACACACACGCACACACACAGACACACGTACAGACACACACACAGACACACACACACACACACACACACACACACACACACACACACACACACACACACACACACACACACACACACACACACACACACACACACACACACACACACACACTGGATCTTGATCTAAAGTACACTCAGCCTGTCGGCTTTAATTTGTCGTCACAGGTGATTTTTTTCATGACGTCACATCTTTTTAAATCCTTGTTCTTCCACCACAGGGCAGGTTGGTTCCTTGAAGTCTGGTTACTAGTGTAGTGGTGTGCTGCACATACATTCCACTTGCAGGGACAGATCCTGGAAGTGTTACATGTGTGCAAACAGTAACCTATGGCACAGAAACATCAAGCACAGTGGTTAGGCAGTGTGCTGAGTTTTCAGTGCCACAGTCATAAAATCTAACCAAAATCTTTTTCCGTTTACAGGTCAGTGGTGTGTGTGTGTGTGTGTGTGGTGTGTGTGTACACAGTAAAGTATACTACAGACATCAGACAAGTGGATAGTGTAAAGTACACTACAGACATCAGACAAGTGGATAGTGTAAAGTATACTACAGACATCAGACAAGTGGATAGTGTAAAGTATACTACAGACATCAGACAAGTGGATAGTGTAAAGTATACTACAGACATCAGACAAGTGGATAGTGTAGAGCCACTTGATGGGATACTGAAAGTAAGGATGTACTGTGGTTGTCTAACAGGACTGTTCACTTTTCACACATGACACAGTGTATACAGTTAGCTGTCACACAGGAACATGTACATCACTACATAACCTGTATTTGTGATTCACAATATGTGCTGCACAAGGACGATATCTGAATGTGTTACTTAATGGTATCAGTACACTGACGGTAGCAGAACTACAATGTGTGATGGAAGGGATTGTGTTAGAATCGAGCCAAACAAGAATACTTGCCCTTTACTCCACCAGGGGCCTTGTTATCCTCATGGCCTGATTTGGAACATTCCTTGTTACACCTGTGATTCTGTCAGCAACACAATAGTGCTGGATAGAGAAATGACTGGTTTTATAAGACCCCAACATGACAAGTTGATAAACGTAACTGGTATAGGACAATACTTACATTATAGCCCCAAGAGATAAATACAGAACGTTGTGTGCTTGTAACATAGAATTTTTATTCCTTTTCTCCCACTGGACGAAGCAGCATGGAAATTTGTCTTTTTCTCCTTATCTTTGTATTTGGTGTTTATTCGTTTGTAATCTTACGTGTACACATGACAAAGGCCATTTGGCCGAAAATTTGCGTCTGTCTTGTCTGGTAGTATCAAATAGGCGTTCTGATTCTGTTTTCTGGTTCCTGTTTGTTTGAACGTGGGCATTCACACTTGCTTTGGATAGATGATTGTAGTCAGGTGCCATTTGTACACTGACACATGATTTGTTATTCTTAACCCCACTTCCATTGCAACACGTGTGTTCCATCTTTCTACAGTCCTTGCTCTTCCACCACAGAGCAGGTTGGTTCCTTGAAGTCTGGTTACTAGTGTAGTGGTGTGTTGCACATTCATTCCACTTGCAGGGACAGATCCTGGAAGTGTTGTACGTGTGCAGACAGTAACCTATGGCACAGATACACCAAGCACAGTAGACAGGCAGTGTGCTCAGTTTTCAGTGCCATACAGGACTGCTTCACATTTATTCCACCAGTGGCCTTGTTATCCTCATGGCCTCAGAGTAGTAAATGGAAAAAGTCATTTTTCTTCAGCGTATTAGTACATTGAGGTTTTAGTTTAGTTCAGTTTGTTTCTCACCCAGGGAACTGGAAAGGGCCATATCAAGGTTTAATGATTTAGTTACAGGGGAATGATCTTTAACGTGGTATTTGTTTATTAACACAGAAAACAGATCTGGTTGACATGATCTTGTTACGGGTTCAAAACATTTAATATGATAACATCAGTACATTGACGTTGAGAGAACAAGATTGAGTTGAAGAGATTGACTTACTGTAGTCAAGAAGACGTCACAGTGTGTGGATGAGTCCATACAGTAATTCCATCAGCTAGTGGTATCCTGTAGTTGAGGGTCTTGTTGTACACAGTGTAGACATCTTGTGGTGTGGGGAATGTATAACATTACAATGATAGTACAGTGATACCAATGTGTACGACCACATAGTAGTGAATGGCGAAAACTGGACCGTATTTTCTTTATAGCCCAGTTCAGAAATGTAACACGTTTGTTCCGCCTTTCTACAGTCCTTGCTCTTCCACCACAGGGCAGGTTGGTTCCTTGAAGTCTGGTTACTAGTGTAGTGTAGTGGTGTGTTGCACATCTTTCACACTTGCAGGGACAGATCCTGGAAGTGTATCAAGTGTGCAGACAGTAACCTATGGCACAGATACACCAAGCACAGTGGATAGGCAGTGTGCTGTTTTCAGTGCCACATTGCTAAACGGTATTCAAGAAGGTTTGCTTCATTTTATGTTGCAATTTATTAGTTTTCCCCCCTTGATGTTTTTCTTTTCTTTCCTGTATTTCTAGGGCCCCCAAGTGCTGACAGTGGACACAGCCTGCAGTATGTTGGTCATGTTATGAGCACACACACAGCAAGGGTTGTAGCAGCCACCAAGCACACAGCACATGGACATGGTTGTCCCCTGTAGGACCATGTGTCACAAACTGTCTGTAGTCCAACAGCCAGCAGTGTGGAAGGATGCAGAGCTGTCGTCCTGCATCCTTTGTTCAGCACAGTCAGCACACGCCTTCCTGGTCTGTGTGGGCATCCTTTGTTCAGCACAGTCAGCACACGCCTTCCTGGTCTGTGTGGGCATCCTTGTACAACTACAAGCTGATATCTCCATGGATGGCTTGTCCATCTTGTGTATCCTGGTGTGGAAGGTGAGTTTATGAGAGAGAGACAGAGAGAGACAGAGGAGAAAATGCCTTAGTGTGCGTGCACATATAGGGAACACTTGCAGGGACACATGCTGGAAGTGTGTGAAGTGTGCAGACGGTAACCTATGGCACAGATACACCAAGCACAATGGATACTCAGTGTGCTCAGTTTTCAGTGCCACAGTCATAAAAACAAACCAACGTGCATACATTTCCATCTGGAGGTCATCACTGGGCTGTGCGTGTGTGTGTGTGTGTGTGTGTGTGTGTGTGTGTGTAAATCCTGCAATGCTGAAGAGTTGTACAGATAGTTTATTCTAAAGCGGAAATGACACCACAGATGACTAAATTCTCAATGACGTCACTTCCATTGCAACACTTGTTCCATCTTTCTACAGTCCTTGCTCTTCCACCACAGGACAGGTTGGTTCCTTGAAGTCTGGTTACTAGTGTAGTGGTGTGGTGCACATCATCAACACTTGCAGGGACAGATCCTGGAAGTGTACGTAGTATGCAAACAGTAACCTATGGCACAGATACACGAAGCACAGAGGAAAGGCAATGTGCTCAGTTTTCAGTGCGACAGTCATAAAAACTAACCAGCATAAAGACTTTTTGTTGCTGTGGTCATCAGTGTGTGTGTACGTATGTGTCTGTACCTGTGTGTGTGTATGTTGTAGAAGTTACCCACACAATAAAGTACTCTACAGACATCGAACAATAGTGAACATTTATGGCGCTTAATCTAAAAAAAAGCCCTAAGCGCTTACAGTAAACACGCACACGCACACACACACGCGCACACACACACACACACACACACACACACACACACACACACACTCACACACACACACACTCACACACACACACACACACACACACCTGCACACACACACACACGCGCGTGCGGGCACAGATTTCAAGGTGGCAGCAGAAGTAAGAGTACAGAACTACAGGCTAGGATTTAAAAAGAGTGGTTTTTAGACTGGACTTAAACGAAGAAAGGGTACAGGTAGAGCGGAGAGGAAAGGGAAGTTTGTTCCAAATAGAGGGGGCCTGATAAGAAAAAGCACGTTCACCAAGAGTTTTGTTGCGGAAGCGTGGGATTCTAAGTAGGTGGGCATCAGTAGAAGAGCGTAGCTCTCTGGAGGGAATGTAAACAGTCAGGAGATCAGAAAGATAGGGGGGAGCTAGACCAGCCAGAGACTTATGGCATAGGAGGGAAAGTTTATAGTCAATACGCTTTCGAACAGGAAGCCAGTGTAGAGTTCGAAGCAGAGGGGAAACATGAGTTGACCTTGGGCATTTCCGTACAAGGCGAGCAGCGTTATTTTGAACTTTTTGCAATTTGGATAAGAGTGTTTGGGGGCAGCCAGCAAGAAGCGAGTTACAGTAGTCGAGTCTGGAAAGAATGAGTGCAGAAATGAGAGTTATAGTGCTTTCTTCAGATAGAAGATGACGCACAGAACTGATCCGTCGAAGTTCTAAGTAACAAGCACGACAGACAGAGGATACCTGGCTGTGGAAGGAAAGAGTTTGGTCCAGTACGACTCCAAGATTACGCACGGATGTGGAAGTGTGGATTACCGAGTCTTCAAGCTGGATAGAAACAGGGATAGGCACAGTAGACAGAAGTTGCTTTGATGCAATAAATATAAATTCTGTTTTGTCATTATTCAGCTGGAGTTTATTGCATGTCATCCAAGACTTTATGTCAGAAATGCAGAGCTGTGTGCGTTGAATTATAGAAGGGATAGTGGAGGGATGGCCAGACATGTAGATTTGGTTGTCATCAGAAAAACAGTGATGGGATATGTGATGATGGGCTACAATGTCAGAGATTGGCTGAGTGTACAAAATAAAGAGAATAGGGCCTAAGACAGAGCCCTGAGGAACACCGTACTTCAAGATGGTAGGATTAGAAGAGACACCATTTATGGAGACAACTTGTACACTACCAGAAAGGTAGGATTGAAACCATGACAGAGCAATGCCAGAGATACCAAAAATATTCTGAAGTCGAGAAAGAAGAGTATTGTGATCAATAGTGTCGAAGGCAGAAGAGAGATCAAGAAGAGAGAGAAGGGACACCTGACCATTGTCTAGAGTAGATAGCAGATCATTCACAATCTTCAAAAGAGCAGTCTCTGTACTATGACCAGAGCGATAGGCAGATTGCAAAGGATAGAGAAGGCTGTTGCAATCCAGTGGATAGTGCACATGTAAAGCCACTTGATGGGATACTGAAAGTAAGGATGTACTGTGGTTGTCTAACAGGACTGTTCACTATTCACACATGACAGTGTATACAGTTAGCTGTCACACAGGAACATGTACATCACTAGATAACCTGTGTCTTTGTGATTCACAATATGTGCTGCACAAGGACGATATCTGAATGTGTTACTTAATGGTATCAGTACACTGACGGTAGCAGAACTACAATGTGTGATGAAAGGGATTGTGTTAGAATCAAGCCAAACAAGAATACTTGCCCTTTACTCCACCAGGGGCCTTGTTATCCTCATGGCCTGATTTGGAACATTCCTTGTTACACCTGTGATTCTGTCAGCAACACAATAGTGCTGGATAGAGAAATGACTGGTTTTATCAGACCCCAACATGACAAGTTGATAAACGTAACTGGTATAGGACAATACTTATATTATAGCCCCAAGAGATAAATACAGAATGCTGTGTGCTTGTAACATAGAATTGTTATTCCTTTTCTCCCACTAGACAAAGCAGCATGGAAGTTTCAGTCTTTGTCTCCTAATTTTTGTATTTGGTGTTTGTTCGTTTGTGATCTTACGTCTACGCTTGACAAAGGCCATTTGGGCGAAAATTTGCGTCTAT
The DNA here is from genome assembly GCA_030674185.1 of Monoplex corrugatus. Classification (NCBI taxonomy): domain Eukaryota; kingdom Metazoa; phylum Mollusca; class Gastropoda; order Littorinimorpha; family Ranellidae; genus Monoplex; species Monoplex corrugatus. The sequence goes on from JAPXFY010000033.1 coordinate 41,689,192, forward strand.
CTTGTATGGTAGTATTAAAAAGGCGTTCTGATTCTACTTTCGTTTCTCTTTCTGGTTCCTGTTTGCTTGAACGCAGGCAGTCACACTTGTGTTGGATAGAAGATGACTGTAGTGTGTGATTGAGTGGATTCCGTTAGACTTGACCAAACAGGACTGCTGCTCATTTACTGCACCAGGTGGCTTCTTATCCTCATGGGCTTATTTTGAAAAGGTCTTTGTTACTGCCATGCTTCTGTTAGCAGCGAAATAATGATGGATGGAGAAATGATTGGTTGCTAAGATGTAAGGTGATTACCTGGACCCCTTGTGTCCTGACTGTTGACTTGTTTGAGGATGTTGGTCCACCCAGTGATGCCATGTTGACATCCACCCCCTGACGTTGTTTGAGGATGTTGGTCCACCCAGTGATGCCATGTTGACATCCACCCCCTGACGTTGTTTGAGGGTGTTGGTCCACCCAGTGATGCCATGTTGACATCCACCCCCTGACGTTGTTTGAGGGTGTTGGTCCACCCAGTGATGCCATGTTGACATCCACCCCCTGACGTTGTTTGAGGATGTTGGTCCACCCAGTGATGCCATGTTGACATCCACCCCCTGACGTTGTTTAGCCCCTCAGCTGAGTCAGTGTACCAGGAGGTGGCACTTGCAGACAGACGTTGGAGACTTAGGAGAAAGATGAGGACCAGTGTTTGTATCCATTGTACAAGTAGGATACAGGTGTCAGAGAACAAAGGTACTGCCCTTGTCCACAGTCACTTACAACCCAGTCAGTACTGCCTTTGTCCACAGTCACTTACAACCCAGTCAGTACTGCCCTTGTCCACAGTCACTTACAACCCAGTCAGTACTGCCCTTGTCCATAGTCACTTACAACCCTGTCAGTACTGCCCTTGTCCACAGTCACTTACAACCCAGTCAGTACTGCCTTGTCCACAGTCACTTACAACCCAGTCAGTACTGCCTTTGTCTACAGTCACTTACAACCCAGTCAGTACTGCCCTTGTCCACAGTCACTTACAACCCAGTCAGTGCTGCCCTTGTCCACAGTCACTTACAACCCTGTCAGTACTGCCCTTGTCCACAGTCACTTGCAACCCAGTCAGTACTGCCCTTGTCCACAGTCACTTACAACCCAGTCAGTACTGCTCTTGTCCACGGTCATTTACAACCCAGTCAGTACTGCCCTTGTCCACAGTCACTTACAACCCAGTCAGTACTGCCCTTGTCCAGTCATTTACAACCCAGTCAGTACTGCCTTTGTCCACAGTCATTTACAACCCAGTCAGTACTGCCTTTGTCCACAGTCACTTACAACCCACTCAGTACTGCCCTTGTCCACAGTCACTTACAACCCAGTCAGTACTGCCCTTGTCCACAGTCATTTACAACCCAGTCAGTACTGCCCTTGTCCACAGTCACTTACAACCCAGTCAGTACTGCCCTTGTCCACAGTCATTTACAACCCAGTCAGTACTGCCCTTGTCCACAGTCACTTACAACCCAGTCAGTACTGCCCTTGTCCACAGTCACTTACAACCCAGTCACTCATGTTCTGCATGTAGCAGTGGACAGCAGACAGCTGTGTAGGGCTTGAGTTTCATGTTATGTTGTGGTCACAAGTGTTTTTTATTTCATCATCCTGTTTATATTGTAGTCCATGTGTTCCATCTTTCTACAGTCCTTGCTCTTCCACCACAGGGCAGGTTGGTTCCTTGAAATCTGGTTACTAGTGTAGTGGTGTATTGCACATACAATTCCCTTGCAGGGACAGATCCTGGAAGTGTCACATGTGTGCAAACAGTAACCTATGGCACAGATACACGAAGCACAGTGGACAGGTAATGTGCTGTTTTCAGTGCCATACATTAAAAACTGACCAACTAACGTAGGCTTGTTTCTGTGTTGTAGTCATTACGTGTGTACGTGTGTGTGTGTGTGTGTGTGTGTGTGTGTGTGTGTGTGTGTGTGTGTGTGTGTGTGTGTGTGTGTGTGTGTGTGTGTGTGTGTGTGTGTGTGACCATCCAGAAATGTTGAATGCACCCATACAGTATAACATACTACAGATACAGTGGACAAGTGGATAGCGTAGAACCAAGTGCTTTGTCGTATTTTGTATACCCTTGAAAAAAGACAGTGGCCACAAATTTGTGCATGTTTTCTTTTGTCATAATGAATACGCGTTCTACTTCTATTTTTGTGTGTGTGTGTGTGTGTGTGTGTGTCCTTGCTCTTCCACCACAGGGCAGGTTGGTTCCTTGAAGTCTGGTTACTAGTGTAGTGGCACATGAACAACACTTGCAGGGACAGATCCTGGAAGTGTCACATGTGTGCAAACAGTAACCTATGGCACAGATACACCAAGCACAGTGGATAGGCAGTGTGCTGTTTTCAGTGCCACATTCCTAAACGGTATTCAAGGTTTGCTTCATTTTATGTTGCAATTTATTAGTTTTCCCCCCTTGATTTTTTTTTTTTCCTATATTTCTAAGGCCCCCAAGTGCTGACAGTGGACACAGCCTGCAGTATGTTGGTCATGTTATGAGCACACACAGCAAGGGTTGTAGCAGCCACCAAGCACACAGCACCTGGACATGGTTGTCCCCTGTAGGACCATGTGTCACAAACTGTCTGTAGTCCAACAGCCAGCAGTGTGGAACGAGCCGTCGTCCTGCATCCTTTGTTCAGCACAGTCAGCACACGCCTTCCTGGTCTGTGTGGGCATCCTTTGTTCAGTACAGTCAGCACACGCCTTCCTGGTCTGTGTGGGCATCCTTTGTTCAGCACAGTCAGCACACGCCTTCCTGGTCTGTGTGGGCATCCTTTGTTCAGCACAGTCAGCACACGCCTTCCTGGTCTGTGTGGGCATCCTTTGTTCAGTACAGTCAGCACACGCCTTCCTGGTCTGTGTGGGCATCCTTTGTTCAGCACAGTCAGCACACGCCTTCCTGGTCTGTGTGGGCATCCTTTGTTCAGTACAGTCAGCACACGCCTTCCTGGTCTGTGTGGGCATCCTTTGTTCAGCACAGTCAGCACACGCCTTCCTTGTCTGTGTGGGCATCCTTTGTTCAGCACAGTCAGCACACGCCTTCCTGGTCTGTGTGGGCATCCTTTGTTCAGTACAGTCAGCACACGCCTTCCTGGTCTGTGTGGGCATCCTTTGTTCAGCACAGTCAGCACACGCCTTCCTGGCCTGTGTGGGCATCCTTTGTTCAGTACAGTCAGCACACGCCTTCCTGGTCTGTGGGCATCCTTTGTTCCGTACAGTCAGCACACGCCTTCCTGGTCTGTGTGGGCATCCTTTGTTCAGCACAGTCAGCACACGCCTTCCTGGTCTGTGTGGGCATCCTTTGTTCAGCACAGTCAGCACACGCCTTCCTTGTCTGTGTGGGCATCCTTTGTTCAGCACAGTCAGCACACGCCTTCCTGGTCTGTGTGGGCATCCTTTGTTCAGTATAGTCAGCACACGCCTTCCTGGTCTGTGTGGGCATCCTTTGTTCAGTACAGTCAGCACACGCCTTCCTGGTCTGTGGGCATCCTTTGTTCAGCACAGTCAGCACACGCCTTCCTGGTCTGTGTGGGCATCCTTTGTTCAGCACAGTCAGCACACGCCTTCCTGGTCTGTGTGGGCATCATTTGTTCAGCACAGTCAGCACACGCCTTCCTGATCTGTGTGGGCATCCTTTGTTCAGCACAGTCAGCACACGCCTTCCTGGTCTGTGTGGGCATCCTTTGTTCAGCACAGTCAGCACACGCCTTCCTGGTCTGTGTGGGCATCCTTTGTTCAGTACAGTCAGCACACGCCTTCCTGGTCTGTGTGGGCATCCTTTGTTCAGCACAGTCAGCACACGCCTTCCTGGTCTGTGTAGGCATCCTTTGTTCAGCACAGTCAGCACACGCCTTCCTGGTCTGTGTGGACATCCTTTGTTCAGCACAGTCAGCACACGCCTTCCTGGTCTGTGTGGACATCCTTTGTTCAGCACAGTCAGCACACGCCTTCCTGGTCTGTGTGGACATCCTTTGTTCAGCACAGTCAGCACACGCCTTCCTGGTCTGTGTGGGCATCCTTTGTTCAGCACAGTCAGCACACGCCTTCCTGGTCTGTGTGGACATCCTTTGTTCAGCACAGTCAGCACACGCCTTCCTGGTCTGTGTGGACATCCTTTGTTCAGCACAGTCAGCACACGCCTTCCTGGTCTGTGTGGACATCCTTTGTTCAGCACAGTCAGCACACGCCTTCCTGGTCTGTGTGGCCATCCTTGTACAACTACAAGCTGATATCTCCATGGATGGATTGTCCATCTTGTGTGTCCTGGTGTGGAAGGTCAGTTGATGAGAGAGAGAGAGAGACAGAGAGAGAATGCCTTAGTGTGCGTGCACACATGTAGCGAACATTTGTAGGGACACATCCTGGAAGTGTGTGAAGTGTGCAGACGGTAACCTATTACACAGATACACCAAGCACAATGGATACTCGGTGTGCCCACTTTTCAGTGCCACAGTCATAAAAAATAACCAACTAACCGACGTACATACATTTCCTTCTTGAGGTCATTTTTGGGGTGTGCGTCTGTGTGGGATGGTGTGTGTGTGTGTTCGTGTGTGTGTGTGTGAATCCTGAAATATTGAAGAATTGTACAGAGATGGTTTATTCTAAAGTGGAAATGACGTCACAGATGACTTCTTGATAAATCACTTCCATTGCAACACGTGTGTTCCATCTTTCTACAGTCATTTCTCTTCCACCACAGGGCAGGTTGGTTCCTTGAAGTCTGGTTACTAGTGTAGTGGTGTGTTGCACATCTTTCACATATGCAGGGACAGATCCTGGAAGTGTAGGTAGTGTGCAAACGGTAACCTATGGCACAGATACACAAAGCACAGTGGATAGGCAGTGTGCTGTTTTCAGTGCCACATTCATAAAAAAAAATAAGAGTTCAGTTGATCTTGTCTTGGCATAGTGTGTGTGTGTGTGTGTGTGTGCGTGCGTGCGTGCGTGCGTGCGTGCGTGCGTGCGTGCGTGCGTGCGTGTGTGTGTGTGTGTGTGTGTGTAAAAATCCTGAAATGTTGAAGAGTTGTACAGAGACAGTTTATTCTTAAGCGGAAATGACATCACAGATGATAAATTTTCAATGACTTCAGTTCCATTGCAACACGTGTGTTCCATCTTTCTACAGTCCTTGTTCTTCCACCACAGGGCAGGTTGGTTCCTTGAAGTCTGGTTACTAGTATAGTGGTGTGTTGCACATACATTCCACTTGCAGGGACAGATCCTGAAAGTGTCACAGGTGTGCAGACAGTAACCTATGGCACAGATACACCAAGCACAGTAGACAGGCAGTGTGCTCAGTTTTCAGTGCCATACAGGACTGCTTCACATTTATTCCACCAGTGGCCTTGTTATCCTCATGGCCTCAGAGTAGTAAAGGGGAAAAGACTTTTTCTTGAGTGTATTAGTACATTGAGGTTTTAGTTTAGTTCAGTTTGTTTCTCACCCAGCCAACTGGAAAGGGCCATATCAAGGTTTAATGATTTAGTTACATGGCTTAAACATGGTCTTAATTTACTCACACAGAAAACACATCTGGTTGAGATGATCTGGTTACAGGTTTAAAAATATTTAATGTGATAACGTCGGTACATTAACGCTAAAACTACAAGATCGAGTTGAAGAGGTTGAGTTTGACTTTGACTGTACTCAAGAAGTCGGTGTGTGGATGAGTCCATACAGTCATTCCATCAGCCAGTGGCATCCTGTAGTTGAGGGTCTTGTTGTACACGGTGTACACATCGTGTGGTGTGGGGAATATATACCACATTAGAATGGTAGTATAGTGATACTGATGCACATCTATGGATTGGATGTGTCAAAAAATGTACACACAAGAGAGATTGTAGTTTGTAACATGAATGTTTATACAAGATAATGCACTATAGCAATAGTATGATGAAAACTACACGAAGGTATATTGTACAATAAAGTATCATGGACCCCTGCCTGGCATCCTGGACATTGAAATCTCCCTGTATATAGAACAAAGATGCCAGAGAACAAACTGTATGTACAGTAATCACTGGAACAGTGCTGGAAAATGAACATAAACATTACAGACAGACAGACAGACAAAGAGAATGCCTTAGTGTGCGTGCACACATGTAGGGAACTCTTGTTCTGACATATACTGGACCAGTAAGACATACAGCACACGTACTGTCCGCAGACATCTTTGTTCTATATACAGGGAGATGTCAATGTCCAAGATGCCAGGCAGGGGTCCATGATACTTTATTGTACAACATACCTTGTAAAGACAAACACTACACTATCCACTAGTTCAATACTTCTGTGCCATACATCACGCTGTGGGTACTTTACACAAAATATAAATATTGTAATTATTATTTATTATGACCACATGTTGTATTTTAGTTTTACAGTTCTTCCTTGTCCACCATAGGGCAGGTTGGTTCATTGAAATATATGTCAGTGTAGTGTTGTGTTGCACATAACCTCTACTTGCAGGAACGAATCCAGGAAATGTAGATCGTGTGCATACAGTATCCTGTGGCACAGACGCACCAAACACAGTGCAAAGTGTGCATAGTTTTCAGTGCCACATCCTTAACACTAGGTACATTTCTTTCTGGTTGGATGAAATGTTGAAGGTACCCATACAGTATAACATACTACAGATACATTGGACAAGTGGATAGTGTAGAACCAAGTGCTGGAAACTGAAAGTAATGATGCACTGTGATTGTCTTACAGGACAGGTACCTGTGAGATATGAGACGGTGCATACAGTAAGTTGGCACACAGGGACATGTACATGACCACATAATCTGTTCATTGTGCGTACAAGAAATGTGCTGTACAACAAATGTAGAGTAGCACAGGGAAATATTGAATTTGATAGTATCAGTAAATTGACGCCAGAAGTGTAGTGTGTGATTGAGTGTATTCCGTTAGACTTGACCAAACAGGACTGCTGCTGATTTACTGCACCAGGTGGCTTCTTATCCTGATGGGCTTATTTTGAAAATGTCTTTGTTACTGCCATGCTTCTGTTAGCAGCGAAATAATGATGGATGGAGAAATGACTGGTTGCTAAGATGTAAGGTGATTATATGGTAAACCTTAATGGTAGAGGACACAAATAGATTATAGCCCCAAAATATCCATACAGAATGTTGTGTACTTGTGACATAGGCCCTACAAGATGGCTGTTTATAGTGTACTCCATTCCTCCCCTAGGGATACCCAGGGGCTCTTTCAGTATGAATAGTAGTCATCGTGTGGGAATTGTTTGCTAGAAATGTCCTGTTTTCTGTCACTGTCTTTATTTGTGTCTTGGTCCTTTGGTTTGTGTCATGTGTTGCTATCATTTTCTGCCTTGCTTGCTCAATGACCTGAATGTGCTGTATAAAGCCTTGTATACTTTCTGTTAGGATTGATGATTGGGTACAGAATTCCGTCAGCCAGTGATATCCTGTAGTTGAGGGTCTTGTTGTACACAGTGTAGACATCTTGTGGTGTGGGGAATGTATAACACACCAATTGAATGATAGTATAGTTATATCAATGTGTATGGACACATAGTGATAATAGGGAAGACACACACATCAGTTGACTGGTAGTATGGTGATATTAATACACATCTATACATGTTTCAGAGAGGTACACACCAGAGAATGACAAGATTGAAGTGAAGAGACTGAGTTTATACTGTGCTCGAAAAGACGTCAGTGTGTGGATGAGTCCATACAGTAATTCCATCAGCCATTGGCATCCTGTAGTTTGGGGCTTGTTGTAGGCAATGAGGACACTTTGATGTATAAATAAGGATGCATTACAGCTGTATCATGACGTCAAAGACTATATGCTGTTAATTCTTCATTGATTCATGAGAGAGTGGGTTTATGCTCGTCTGTTTATATGTACTTTATATACACACACGCACATATGCACGCGTGCACACAAGTAACATGCGCACACACACAAATGCGAGATATTTATGTATAGATATGTCTGTGTATATTATGTATACATAGATGTACATATATGTATATGTGTGTGTTTAGTATATATATATATTGTGTATATATATATGTATATACACTCTATATATATGTATATGAATATATATATACATATATATGTATAAGTGTATGTATGTATATATATATATACACACACACATACTATAAAACATAATTGTCCATTGTAGTCTTGAACCAAGTGAATAACCAAGTGATAACGCCAGCAGAAAATGACTACTACAGTCACATAATGAATGTAGCAATTAGAAAAAGACAAACAGGAAGATTTACAAAGCTCATGTTGTCACAAGTGATTTTTTTCCATGATGTTACTTCCAATGCAACACATGTGTTCCATGTTACTACAGTCCTTGCTCTTCTACCACAGGGCAGGTTGGTTCCTTGAAGTCTGGTTACTAGTGTAATGGTGTGTTGCACATGCAGTTCACTTGCAGGGACAGATCCTGGAAGTGTCACATGTGTGCAAACAGTAAACTATGGCACAGATACACCAAGCACAGTGGATAGGCAGTGTGCTGTTTTCAGTGCCACATTCCTAAACGGTATTCAAGGTTTGCTTCATTTTATGTTGCAATTTATTAGTTTCCCCCCCTTGATTTTTTTTTTTTCCTATATTTCTAAGGCCCCCAAGTGCTGACAGAGGACACAGCCTGCAGTATGTTGGTCATGTTATGAGCACACACACCAAGGGTTGTAGCAGCCACCAAGCACACAGCACCTGGACATGGTTGTCCCCTGTAGGACCATGTGTCACAAACTGTCTGTAGTCCAACAGCCAGCAGTGTGGAACGAGCCGTCGTCCTGCATCCTTTGTTCAGCACAGTCAGCACACGCCTTCCTGGTCTGTGTGGGCATCCTTTGTTCAGTACAGTCAGCACACGCCTTCCTGGTCTGTGTGGGCATCCTTTGTTCAGTACAGTCAGCACACGCCTTCCTGGTCTGTGTGGGCATCCTTTGTTCAGCACAGTCAGCACACGCCTTCCTGGTCTGTGTGGGCAACCTTGTACAACTACAAGCTGATATCTCCATGGATGGATTGTCCATCTTGTGTGTCCTGGTGTGGAAGGTGAGTTGATGAGAGAGAGAGAGACAGAGAGAAAATGCCTTAGTGTGCGTGCACACATATAGGGAACACTTGCAGGGACACATCCTGGAAGTGTGTGAAGTGTGTAGACAGTGACCAATGGCACAGATACTCCAAGCACAATGGATACTCAGTGTGCCCAGTTTTCAGTGCCACACTCATAAAAACTAACCAACTAACCAACGTACATACATTTCCTTCTTGAGGTCATTTTTGGGGTGTGGGATGGTGTGTGTGTGTGTGTGTGTGCGTGAATCCTGAAATGTTGAGTTGTACAGAGATGGTTTATTCTAAAGTGGAAATGACGTCACAGATGACTTCTTGATAATCACTTCCATTGCAACACGTGTGTTCCATCTTCTACAGTCCTTGCTCTTCCACCACAGGGCAGGTTGGTTCCTTGAAGTCTGGTTACTAGTGTAGTGGTGTGGTGTGTTGCACATCTTGATCACTTGCAGGGACAGATCCTGGAAGTGTTTCATATGTGCATACAGTAACCTATGGCACAGATAGATAAGCACAGTAGACAGGCAGTGTGCTCAGTTTTCAGTGCCATACAGGACTGCTTCCCATTTATTCCACCAGTGGCCTTGTTATCCTCATGTTCTCAGAGTAGTAAAGGGAAAAATCTTTTGAGCGTATTAGTACATTTAGGTTTTAGTTTAGTTAAGTTTTTCTCACCCAGCCAACTGGAAAGGGCCATATCAAGGTTTAATGATCTAGTTACAGGGCTTTAAACATGGTCCTAATTTACTCACACAGTAAACAGATCTGGTTGAGATTATCTGGTTACAGGTTTAAAAATATTTAATGTGATAACGTCGGTACATTGACGCTAAACGAACTACAAGATTGAGTTGAAAAGATTGAGTTTGACTTTGACTATACTCAAGAAGACGTCAGTGTGTGGATGAGTCCATACAATAATTCCATCAGCCAGTGGTATCCTGTAGTTGAGGGTCTTGTTGTACACGGTGTACACATCGTGTGGTGTGGGGAATATATACCACAACATTGGAATGGTAGTATAGTGATACTGATGCACATCTATGGATGTATCAAAAGATGTACACACAAGAGAAATTGTAGTTTGTAACATGAATGTTTATACAAGATAATGCACTATAGCAATAGTATGATGAAAACTACAGCAAGGTATATTGTACAATAAAGTATCATGGACCCCTGCCTGGCATCCTGGACATTGAAATCTCCCTGTATATAGAACAAAGATGCCAGAGAACAAACTGTACGTATAGTAATCACTGGAACAGTGCTGGAAAATGAACATATACATGACAGACAGACAGACAAAGAGAATGCCTTAGTGTGCGTGCACACAAGTAGGGAACGTTGTTCTCTGACATATACTGGACCAGTAAGACATACAGCACTCGTACTGTCCGCAGACATCTTTGTTCTATATACAGGGAGATGTCAATGTCCAAGATGCCAGGCAGGGGTCCATGATACTTTATTGTGCAACATACCTTGTGAAGACAAACACTACACTATTCACTAGTTCAATACTTCTGTGCCATACATCACGCTGTGGGTACTTTACACAAAATATAAATATTGTAATTATTATTTCTTATGACCACATGTTGTATTTTAGTTTTACAGTTCTTCCTTGTCCACCATAGGGCAGGTTGGTTCATTGAAATATATGTCAGTGTAGTGTTGTGTTGCACATAACCTCTACTTGCAGGAACGAATCCAGGAAATGTAGATCGTGTGCATACAGTATCCTGTGGCACAGACGCACCAAACACAGTGCAAAGTGTGCATAGTTTTCAGTGCCACATCCTTAACACTAGGTACATTTCTTTCTGGTTGGATGAAATGTTGAAGGTACCCATACAGTATAACATACTACAGATACATTGGACAAGTGGATAGTGTAGAACCAAGTGCTGGAAACTGAAAGTAAGGATGCACTGTGATTGTCTTACAGGACTGGTACCTGTGAGATACGAGACGGTTCATACAGTAAGTTGGCACACAGGGACATGTACATGACCCATAATCTGTTCATTGTGCGTACAAGAAATGTGCTGTACAACAAATGTAGAGTAACACAGGGAAATATTGAATTTGATGGTATCAGTAAATTGACGCCAGAAGTGTAGTGTGTGATTGAGTGTATTCCGTTAGACTTGACCAAACAGGACTGCTGCTGATTTACTGCACCAGGTGGCTTCTTATCCTGATGGGCTTATTTTGAAAAGGTCTTTGTTACTGCCATGCTTCTGTTAGCAGCGAAATAATGATGGATGGAGAAATGACTGGTTGCTAAGATGTAAGGTGATTATATGGTAAACCTTAATGGTAGAGGACACAAATAAATTGATTATAACGCCAAAATATCCATGTAGAATGTTGTGTACTTGTGACATAGGCCCTACAAGATGGCTGTTTATAGTGTATTCCATTCCTCCCCTAGGGATACCCAGGGGCTCTTTCAGTATGAATAGTAGTCATCCTGTGGGAATTGTTTGCTAGAAATGTCCTGTTTTCTGGCACTGTCTTTGTGTCTTGGTCCTTTGGTTTGTGTCATGTGTTTCTATCATTTTCTGCCTTGCTTGCTCAATGACCTGAAAGTGCTGTATAAAGCCTTGTATACTTTCTGTTAGGATTGATAATTGGGTACAGAATTCCATCAGCCAGTGGTATCCTGTAGTTGAGGGTCTTGTTGTACACAGTGTAGACATCTTGTGGTGTGGGGAATGTATAACACACCATTAGAATGATAGTATAGTTATATCAATGTGTATAGACACATAGTGATAACAGGGAAGACACACATATCAGTTGAATGGTAGTATGGTGATATTAATACACATCTATAAATGTTTCAGAGAGGTACACACCAGAGAAACTGTAGTTTGTAATATGAATGTGTATAAAAGATGACGCATTATAGCAGCAGTATGATGAAAACTACACCATATGATGTTAACTGTCGTTTCAGTGTTATAAACTGCAAGTAGTATTGTTAATAACAGATAACTGTTAGTCTATTGTAACAATTCTGGATATAACGTGTATCAGTGGATAACGGAGGTCTACAAATATAGTTTAATTAAAAGTGACATCTTGGCCACAAGTGACTTGTTTATGACCCCACATTACAAGTTTTTCTGTCTTCTGTCTGTGCTCTTCCACCACAGGGCAGGTTGGTTCCTTGAAGTCTGGTTACTAGTATAGTGGTGTGTTGCACATCTTCAGCACTTGCAGGGACTGGTCCTGGAAGTGTGTAAAGTGTGCAAAGAGTAACCTATGGCACAGAAACATTGAGCATACTGGACTGGCAGTGTGCTCATTCTTCAGTGCCATACATAGAAAATAACCATTTCAGGTACATTTCCTTTTTGTCTTTGAATGGTGTGTGTGTGCGTGTGTTTGTGTGTGTGTGTGTGTGTGTGTGTGTGTGTGTGTGTGTGTGTGTGTGCGTGCGTGCGTGCGTGCGTGCGTGCGTTAGAGAGTGTGAAGTCCCTGTTGTTGACAGTACCCCCACAGTACAGTATGACACAGACATTGGACAAGTGGATAGTGGTTTGATGTAGTAACGTTACAGGTTACATCCACACTTGTGTTACCAGCAGATCAATGATGGACACAGGATTGGGGTTTGTGACACCTGAAGTGACTGTATAATAAACCTGTATGATATGGGAAAAACACTTGTATAAGTCTATATTTAGAAAAACACTCAGCATGATGATATCGCTATAATGACGATGAATGGATGACATTGAGTTGTAGAGATTGAGTTTGACTTTGACCGTACTCAAGAAGACGTCGCCGTGTGTGGATGAGTCCATACAGTAATTCCATCAGCCAGTGGCATCCTGTAGTTGAGGGTCTTGTTGTACACAGTGTAGACATCTTGTGGTGTGGGGAATGTAGAACATTAGAATGATAGTACAGTAATACTAATGTGTAAGGACACGTAGTGGTGTGGGGAAGACATACACATCAGTTGAATGGTAGTATAGTGATAATGTGTATGGACACATAGTGGTGTGGGGAAGACATACACATCAGTTGAATGGTAGTATAGTGATAATAATGTGTATGGACACATAGTGGTGTGGGGAAGACATACACATCAGTTGAATGGTAGTATAGTGATAATAATGTGTATGGACACATAGTGGTGTGGGGAAGACATACACATCAGTTGAATGGTAGTATAGTATTATTAATACTAATGCACATCTATGGGTGTGTCAAAGATGTACACACAAGAGAAATTGTAGTTTGTAACATGAATGTTTATACAAGATTATGCACTATAGCAATAGTATGATGAAAACACCATATGATGTTAGCTGTCCATTTCAGTGTTATAACCTGCAAGCAGTATTGTTAACAATAAATAACTGTTAGTGTCAGTTATGTTCTGGATGTAGCAAGTAGCAGTGGACAACAGAGCTGTACAGAGCTGTGTATTTCAAAGTTACATTTGACGTCACGGATGACTTAATTTCATGACGTCACTTCCATTGCAACACGTGTGTTCCATCTTTCTACAGTCCTTGCTCTTCCACCACAGGGCAGTTGGTTCCTTGAAGTCTGATTACTAGTGTAGTGGTGTGCTGCACATCTTCAGCACTTGCAGGAGTGTGTAATGTGTACAAACAGTAACCTATGGCAAAGATACATCTACAATGGTAGAAAACTGATACTAAAGTGAAGGGACACATCTAGTGGTGTTGGAAAGAGGTACACATTTATGAAACGGTAGTTTGATATATCAATAAATATAACAGATGAGGAACTACTGTAGTAGCATGAGGTGAAATTGGTAATTACCTATTTCAGTGTTATAACCAGCACGAAATATTAACAACAAATAACTGTTAGTCTGTTATAATGGTTCTACAGATATCGATCAGTGTCAAGTAATACTTGTGTTAACAGGCAAATATTTTTATCATGGACCATATTTACATTGCAACATGTATGTTCCATCTTTCTACAGTCCTTGCTCTTCCAGCACAGGGCAGGTTGGTTCCTTGAAGTCTGGTTACTAGTGTAGTGGTGTGTTGCACTTCTTTTCAACTTGCAGGGACAGATCCTGGAAGTGTATAATGTGTGCAAAGAGTAACCTATGGCACAGAAACATCAAGCACACTGGAGAGGCAGTGTGCTCAGTTTTCAGTGCCATACATAGAAAATGACCATTTCAGGGTGTTGTGTGTGTGTGTGTGTGTGCGCGTGCGTGTGCGTGCGTGCGTGTGTGTGTGCGTGCGTGCGTGTGTGGGGGGTGTGTGGGTGTGTGTGTGTTAGAGAGTGTGAAGTCACCTGTTGTTGACAGTACCCCCACAGTACAGTATGACACAGACATTGGAAATGTGGATAGTGGTTTGATGTAGTAATGTTGCAGGTTACATCCATACTTGTGTTACCAGCAGATCAGTGATGGACACAGGATTGGGGTTTGTGACACCTGAAGTGACTGTATGATAAACCTGTATGATATGGGAAAAACACTTGTGTAACTCTATATTTCGAAAAAAACCTGAGCATGATGCTATTGCTATAATGACGATGAGTGAATGGCAAGATTGAGTTCAAGAGATTGAGTTTGACTGAGTTTTGAGTTTGACTTTGAATTTTGAGTTTGACTTTGACTGTACTCAAGAAGACGTCACAGTGTGTGGATGAGTCCATACAGTAATTCCATCAGCCAGTGGCATCCTGTAGTTGAGGGTCTTGTTGTACACAGTGTAGACATCTTGTGGTGTGGGGAATGTATAACATTAGAATGATAGTACAGTAATACTAATGTGTACGACCTCATAGTGGTGTTGGGTAGACAGATAGTAATTTGTAATGTGAATCTGTGTATAAAAGATGATGCACTGCAGCAGTAGCACGACGAAAACTGGACCATATTTTCTTTGTAGCGTAATTCGGTCTTGGAGACTTCAAGTAGTTTTGTTAACGAGAAATATGTATTACGATCAATGATGTCCTGGGTGTTGTGTGTAGGCGTGGACAACACAGAGCTATGGGGAGGTCGTTCAATTTAAAGGTAAATTTGTGGTCACAAGTGGATTTTGATGTCCCTGCTTACATTGCAACACGTGTGTTCCATCTTTCTACAGTCCTTGTTCTTCCACCACAGGGCAGGTTGGTTCCTTGAAGTTTGGTTATTAGCGTAGTGGTGTGTTGCACTTCTTGGTCACTTGCAGGGACAGATCCTGGAAGTGTATACAGTGTGCAGACAGTAACCTATGGCACAGATACACGAAGCACAGTGGATAGGTAATGTGCTCAGTGTTCAGTGCCATACATGAAAACTTACCATCTAACGTAGGTATGTTCTGTGTTGTCATTACGTGCGTGCGTGTGCGTGCGTGCGTGCGTGTGTGTGTGCGCGCGCGTGTGTGTGTGTGTGTGTGTGTGTGTGTGTGTGTGTGTGTGTGTGTGTGTGTGTGTGTGTGTGTGTGTGTGTGTGTAAGGTATATATACAGTAAAGTATACTACAGACATCAGACAAGTGGATAGTGTAAAGTATACTACAGACATCAGACAAGTGGATAGTGTAAAGTATACTACAGACATCAGACAAGTGGATAGTGTAAATTACACTACAGACATCAGACAAGTGGATAGTGTAAAGTACACTACAGACATCAGACAAGTGGATAGTGTAAAGTATACTACAGACATCAGACAAGTGGATAGTGTAAAGTATACTACAGACATCAGACAAGTGGATAGTGTAAAGTACACTACAGACATCAGACAAGTGGATAGTGTAAAGTACACTACAGACATCAGACAAGTGGATAGTGTAAAGTATACTACAGACATCAGACAAGTGGATAGTGTAAAGTATACTACAGACATCAGACAAGTGGATAGTGTAAAGTACACTACAGACATCAGACAAGTGGATAGTGTAAAGTATACTACAGACATCAGACAAGTGGATAGTCTAAAGTATACTACAGACATCAGACAAGTGGATAGTGTAAAGTATACTACAGACATCAGACAAGTGGATAGTGTAAAGTACACTACAGACATCAGACAAGTGGATAGTGTAAAGTATACTACAGACAGACAAGTGGATAGTGTAAAGTATACTACAGACAAGTGGATAGTGTAAAGTACACTACAGACATCAGACAAGTGGATAGTGTAAAGTATACTACACAGACAAGTGGATAGTGTAAAGTATACTACAGACATCAGACAAGTGGATAGTGTAAAGTACACTACAGACATCAGACAAGTGGATAGTGTAAAGTACACTACAGACATCAGACAAGTGGATAGTGTAAAGTATACTACAGACATCAGACAAGTGGATAGTGTAAAGTATACTACAGACATCAGACAAGTGGATAGTGTAAAGTATACTACAGACATCAGACAAGTGGATAGTGTAAAGTATACTACAGACAGACAAGTGGATAGTGTAAAGTACACTACAGACATCCGACAAGTGGATAGTGTAAAGTATACTACAGACATAAGACAAGTGGATAGTGTAAAGTATACTACAGACAGACAAGTGGATAGTGTAAAGTATACTACAGACATCAGACAAGTGGATAGTGTAAAGTATACTACAGACAAGTGGATAGTGTAAAGTATACTACAGACATCAGACAAGTGGATAGTGTAAAGTATACTACAGACAAGTGGATAGTGTAAAGTATACTACAGACATCAGACAAGTGGATAGTGTAAAGTACACTACAGACATCAGACAAGTGGATAGTGTAAAGTATACTACAGACATCAGACAAGTGGATAGTGTAAAGTACACTACAGACATCAGACAAGTGGATAGTGTAAAGTATACTACAGACATCAGACAAGTGGATAGTGTAAAGTATACTACAGACATCAGACAAGTGGATAGTGTAGAGCCACTTGATGGGATACTGAAAGTAAGGATGTACTGTGGTTGTCTAACAGGACTGTTCACTTTTCACACATGACACAGTGTATACAGTTAGCTGTCACACAGGAACATGTACATCACTACATAACCTGTGTCTTTGTGATTCACAACATGTGCTGCACAAGGACGATATCTGAATGTGTTACTTAATGGTATCAGTACACTGACGGTAGCAGAACTACAATGTCAGACAGAAGGGATTGTGTTAGAATCAAGCCAAACAAGAATACTTGCCCTTTACTCCACCAGGGTCCTTGTTATCCTCATGGCCTGATTTGGAACATTCCTTGTTACACGTGTGATTTCTGGCAGCAACACAATAGTGCTGGATAGAGAAATGAATGGTTTTATAAGACCCCAACATGACAAATTGATAAACGTAACTGGTATAGGACAATACTTACATTATAGCCCCAAGAGATAAATACAGAACGTTGTGTGCTTGTAACATAGAATTTTTATTCCTTTTCTCCCACTGGACGAAGCAGCATTGAAATTTGTCTTTTTCTCCTTATCTTTGTATTTGGTGTTTATTCGTTTGTAATCTTACGTGTACACATGACAAAGACCATTTGGCCGAAAATTTGCGCCTGTCTTGTCTGGTAGTATCAAATAGGCGTTCTGATTCTATTTTCTGGTTCCTGTTTGTTTGAACGCGGGCATTCACACTTGCTTTGGATAGATGATTGTAGTCACGTGCCATTTGTACACTGACACGTGATTTGTTTTTCATAACCCCAATTACATTGCAACATGTGTGTTCCATCTTTCTACAGTCCTTGCTCTTCCACCACAGAGCAGGTTGGTTCCTTGAAGTCTGGTTACTAGTGTAGTGGTGTGTTGCACTTGGTATACACTGCCATTGACAGATCCTGGAAGTGTTGGTAGTGTGCAGACAGTAACCTATGGCACAGATCCACAAAGCACAGTAGACAGGCAGTGTGCTCAGTTTTCAGTGCCATACAGGACTGCTTCACATATATTCCACCAGTGGCCTTGTTATCCTCATCGCCTCAGAGTAGTAAAGGGAAAAAGTCTTTTTATTGAGTGCATTAGTACATTGAGGTTTTAGTTTAGTTCAGTTTGTTTCTCACCCAGCCAACTGGAAAGGGCCATATCAACAAGGTTTAATGATTTAGTTACAGGGAATGTTCTTAAACGTGGTATTAGTTTACTCGCACAGAAAACAGGTCTGGTTGAGATGATCTTGTTATACGTTGAAAAAACATTTAATGTGATAACATCAGTACATTGACGTTGAGAGAACAAAATTGAGTTGAAGAGATTTGAGTTTGACTTTGACTGTACTCAAGAAGACGTCAGTGTGTGGATGAGTCCATACAGTAATTCCATCAGCCAGTGGCATCCTGTAGTTGAGGGTCTTGTTGTACACGGTGTAGACATCTTGTGGTGTGGGGAATGTATAACATTAGAATGATAGTACAGTGATACCAATGTGTATGACCACATAGTAGTGTTGGGTAGAGAAATAGTAATATGAATATGTATGTATGAAAGATGAACTGCAGCAATGGAATGGCGAAAACTGGATCATATTTTCTTATAGGCCAGTTCAGAAATGACGTTCTTTTCTGGTACGTCAGTTACATTGTAACACGTTTGTTCCGTCTTTCTACAGTCCTTTTTCTTCCACCACAGGGCAGGTTGGTTTATTGAAGTCTGGTTACTAGTGTAGTGGTGTGTTGCACATACACCTACTTGCAGGGACAGATCCTGGAAGTGTAACAAGTGTGCAGACAGTAACATATGGCACAGATACATAAGCACAGTGGATAGGCAGTGTGCTGAGTTTTCAGTGCCACAGTCATAAAAACGAGCCAACGTAGGTATTCTCTCTCTCTCTCTCTCTCTCTCTCTCTCTCTCTCTCTCTCTCTCTCTCTCTCTCTCTCTCTCTCTCTCTCTCATACATATGTGTGTGTGTGTGTGTGTGTGTGTGTGTGTGTGTGTGTGTGTGTGGACCATCCAGAAATGTTGAAGGTACCCATACAGTATAACATACTACAGATACATTAGACAAGTGGATAGTGTAGAACCAAGTGCTGGAAACTGAAAGTAAGGATGCACTGTGATTGTCTTACAGGACCGGTACCTGTGAGATATGAGACGGTGCATACAGTAAGTTGGCACACAGGGACATGTACATGACCACATAATCTGTCATTGTGCGTACAAGAAATGTGCTGTACAACAAATGTAGACTAACACAGGGAAATATTGAATTTGATGGTATCAGTAAATTGACGCTAGAAGTGTAGTGTGTGATTGAGTGGATTCCGTTAGACTTGACCAAACAGGACTGCTGTTGATTTACTGCACCAGGTGGCTTCTTATCCTGATGGGCTTATTTTGAAAAGGTCTTTGTTACTGCCATGCTTCTGTTAGCAGTGCAATAGTGATGGATAGAAAGACTGGCTTCTCAAATCTAAGGTAATTATTTGATAAGCTGTATGGTACAGGAGAGGGAACCACTTTCAAAGTGATCCACAAGGCATAAATATAAGAAGTTGAATTTGTGACGTACACCACGACTGTCTACTCACGTGGTACATAATACGATAAAATATCATGGATCTACCTGGCATACAGGACAACAACTTCTCTTTCAGTACAGAACAAAGATGTCTACAGAAAGTGTGCTGTATGTCTTACTGGTCCAGTATATGTCAGAACAAACTGTACGTACAGTAATTACTGGAACAGTGCTGGAAAATGAACATGTACATGACTACATATCCTTTGTCAGTCGACAATGTGCTAAACAATAAATGATCATCAACAAAGGGAAATAAGTCTTTCATTGATGGTAACTGTACTTTTACGGTGATAACTTTATGATCCATTTGATACGCTTTAGTTCATATCATTGTTTGGAGCCCAGCCAACTGAAAAGGGCCATATCAAGGCTAAATGATTTAGTTACAGGGAATTGATGTTTAACTTGATATCAGTGTGACTTGGAGTGTATTACTGTGCACGGGCATGTGTGTGAATACACAAGTTGTGTAAGATAGCCACAGTGTAAGGAAGGATACACTGATCCTTACACGACCATTACCTCATGTATAAGACGATTCAACAGTAAGTTGGCACCTAGGAACGTAGACATGACAGCTTGGGTCATTGAAGTCTGGTTACTGGTGTAGTGGTGTTACACATATACACCACTTGCAGGGACAGATCCTGGAAGTGTGCTGTGTGTGCATACAGTAACCTATAGCACAGATACATCAAACACAGTGGATTGTGTGCTGAGTTTTCAGTGCCACAGTCATTAAAAACTCACCAACTTTGGTATATTTCCTTCTACTTGTCATTGTATAGTGTGTGTGTGAGCTGTTGCACCACAGAGCAGGTTGGTTCCTTCAAGTCTGGTTACTAGTGTAGTGTTGTGTTGCACACGTGAACACTTGCAGGACATATCCTGGAAGCTACAACGTGTGCACACAGTAATCTATAGCACAGATACATAAGGCACAGTGTATACGCTGTGTGCTGAGTGTTCAGTGCTACGGTCATAAAAACAAACCAAAATGTATTTGTGTGTGTGTGTGTGTGTGTGTGTGTGTGTGTGTGTGTGTGTGTGTGTGTGTGTGTGTGTGTGTGTGTGTGTAAAATGCAGTTAGCTGTCACACAGGAACATGTACATCACTACATAACATGTCTTTGTGATTCACAATATGTGCTGCACACTGCACAAGGACGATATCTGAATGTGTTACTTAATGGTATCAGTACACTGACGGTAGCAGAACTACAATGTGTGATGGAAGGGATTGTGTTAGAATCAATCCAAACAAGAATACTTGCCCTTTACTCCACCAGGGGCCTTGTTATCCTAACGGCCTCATTGGAACATTCCTTGTTACACCTATACTACTTTTAGCATTGAAATAGCGATGGATAGGGAATTACTTTTTCTAATAATTAAAAGTGACTTTACGTGTACGTATAGAATAAGAAAAAAACTTTCATTGTAGTCTCAAGAGATAATAGAAAAGGTTGTGTACTTAAAATGTCAGATTGGTGTTTGTACTGGCAAGTCATAATATAGAATGATAAATCTACTTGACACACTGGACAGCAAATTCACTGCTTGAGTGTAGAACACAGATGTATGCAGAGAGTAAGTGTGCTGTACGTGTTACTGGTGCAGTGTTTGGTAGATAACACACTAGACGTACAGTGATAATAACAAGAACATTGATAATAATAATGTGATAGCAGTAATTGTAATAATAACAATAATAATATGATAATATTCTATTTTAGTAGATAATACACTAGTAGTCAACAATACTTCTAATCATTTGAGTTACACAGGGCAAACGATCCTCGTCAAAATCATGCTTGTTGTACTTAACAGGTATAGCACACACAATGTCTCTGCACACTCACAAACACTCGTGCACACACACACACATGCACGTGCACACACACACACACACACACTCACACTCACACACACACTCACACACACACACACACACACACACACACACACACACACACACACACACACACACACACACACACACACACATGAAAGAAAACTATTTTTAACGAAGTAACATTGTATCAGTCTTTGTTAGTTAAAATTTCAGAATCATTGGTTCTGAGTCCTGTTAGTGCATCACTTTACGTTTATGAAGTTTGTATTTTAGTGTTAAATTTTCCATTCACATTATTCATGTCAATTGTTAGTGTTCTCATTCCATTTTTCTATTCTCCGACCTACTTATGACTATTACTCTGTCTCCCATCTGCCACCCAATGCATCACGCCCAACGCCCAACTCTCATTCTCCATTTGTTCCCGTTTATCACTCGTAATGAAAAGACTAAGTTAAAAACGAACATATGCACGCGCGCGTATGCACACACACGCACACGCACGCACGCACGCACGCACGCACACACACACACACACACACACCCCCACACACCCCCACACACACACCGTCTAATATCACTCATAGTGAAAAGACGTTAAATTAAAGAACGAACACACACACACACACACACACACACACACACACACACACACACACACACACACACACACACACACACACACACACACACACACACACAACACACACTGGATCTTGATCTAGAGTACACTCAGCCTGTCAGGCTTAAATTTGTCGTCACAGGTGATTTTTTTTAATGACGTCGCCTCCATTGCAACACGTGTGTTCCATCTTTCTACAGTCCTTGCTCTTCCACCACAGGGCAGGTTGGTTCCTTGAAGTCTGGTTACTAGTGTAGTGTAGTGTTGCACATACATTCCACTTGCAGGGACAGATCCTGGAAGTGTAGGAAATGTGCAGACAGTAACCTATGGCACAGATACACCAAGCACAGTAGACAGGCAGTGTGCTCAGTTTTCAGTGCCATACAGGACTGCTTCCCATTTATTCCACCAGTGGCTTTGTTATCCTCATGGCCTCAGAGTAGTAAAGGGGAAAAAGTCATTTTTCTTGACCGTATTAGTACATTGAGGTTTTAGTTTAGTTCAGTTTGTTTCTCACCCAGCCAACTGGAAAGGGCCATATCAACAAGGTTTAATGATTTAGTTACAGGGAATGATCTTAAACGTGGTATTAGTTTACTCACACAGAAAACAGATCTGGTTGAAATGATCTTGTTACAGGTTTATAAACATTTAATGTGATAACGTCGGTACATTGACGCTGAGAGAACTACAAGATTGAGTTGAAGAGATTGAGTTTGACTTTGACTGTAGTCAAGATGTCAGTGTGTGGATGAGTCCATACAGTAATTCCATCAGCCAGTGGTATCCTGTAGTTGAGGGTCTTGTTGTACACAGTGTAGACATCTTGTGGTGTGGGGAATGTATACCACAACATTAGAATGATAGTATAGTGATACTGATGCACATCTATGGATGTGTCAAAAGATGTACACACAAGAGAAATTGTAGTTTGTAACATGAATGTTTATACAAGATAATGCACTATAACAATAGTATGATGAAAACTACACCATATGTTTACTGTCCATTTCAATGTTATAACCTGCAAGCAGTATTGTTAACAACAAATAACTGTTAAATCAGTTATGTTCTGGATGTAGCAAGTAGCAGTGGACAACAGCTGTACAGAGATTATTTCAAAGTTAAATTTGACGTCACAGATGACTTAATATTTTTCATGACGTCACTTGCATTGCAACACGTGTGTTCCATCTTTTTACAGTCCTTGCTCTTCCACCACAGGGCAGGTTGGTTCTTTGAAGTCTGGTTACTAGTGTAGTGGTGTGTTGCACATCGCCAGCACTAGCAGCCACTGGTTCTGGTAGTGTACATATTGTGCATAGAGTAACCTGTGACACAGATACACCAAGCACAGTGGATAGGTAGTGTGCTGAGTTGTCAGTGCCACAGTCATAAAAACTTAATGACCATAGATACATTTCCTTGCTGTTGTCATTAGTGTGTGTGCGTGTGCGTGTGCGTGTGCGCGTGCGCGTGTGCGTGTGCGTGTGTGTGTGTGTGCGTGTGTGTGTGTGTGCGTGTGTGTGTGTGTGTGCGTGTGTGTGTGTGTGTGTGGTGTGTGTATCCATTGTGTGTGTGGGGGGGGGGGTGTATCCGTTGTGTTTGTGGTGTGTGTGTGTGGGGGGTGTGTATCCGTTCTGTTTGTGATGTGTGTGTGTGTGTGTGTGTGTAAAATGCTCAGGTTGTTTAAGTTACCCGTACAATAAAGTATGCTACAGATATCGGACAAGTGTACTGTGATTGTCTTACAGGACCGGTACCTGTGAGATATGAGACGGTGCATACAGTAAATTGGCACACAGAGACATGTACATGACCACATAATCTGTGTCATTGTGCGTACAAGAAATGTGCTGTACAACAAATATAGAGTAGCACAGGGAAATATTGAATTTGATAGTATCGGTAAATTGACGCTAGAAGTGTAGTGTGTGATTGTGTGGATTCCGTTAGACTTGACCAAACAGGACTGCTGCTGATTTACTGCACCATGTGGCTTATCATCATGGGCTTATTTTGAAAAGGTCTTTGTTACTGCCATGCTTATGTTAGCAGCGAAATAATGATGGATGGAGAAATGACTGGTTGCTAAGATGTAAGGTGATTATATGGTAAACCTTAATGGTAGAGGACACAAATAGATTATAGTCCCAAAATATCCATACAGAATGTTGTGTACTTGTGACATAGGCCTTACAAGATGGCTGTTTATAGTGTACTCCATTCCTCCCCTAGGGATACCCAGGGGCTCTTTCAGTATGAATAGTAGTCATCGTGTGGGAATTGTTTGCTAGAAATGTCCTGTTTTCTGGCACTGTCTTTGTGTCTTGGTCCTTTGGTTTGTGTCATCTGTTGCTATCATTTTCTGCCTTGCTTGCTCAATGACCTGAATGTGCTGTATAAAGCCTTGTATACTTTCTGTTAGGATTGATGATTGGGTACAGAATTCCATCAGCCAGTGGTATCCTGTAGTTGAGGGTCTTGTACACAGTGTAGACATCTTGTAGTGTGGGGAATGTATAACACACCAATAGAATGATAGTTTAGTTATATCAATGTGTATGGACACACAGTGATAATAGGGAAGACACACACATCAGTTGAATGGTAGTATGGTGATATTAATACACATCTATACATGTTTCAGAGAGGTACACACCAGAGAAACTGTAGTTTGTAATATGAATGTGTATAAACGATGATACATTATAGCAGTTGTATGTTGAAAACTACGCCATATGATGTTAACTGTCATTTCAGTGTTATAAATTGCAAGTAGTATTGTTAATAACAGATAACTGTTAGTCTATTGTAACAATTCTGGATGTAACGTGTATCAGTGGATAACAGAGGTCTACAAATATAGTTTAATTAAAAGTGACATTTTGGCCACAAGTGACTTGTTTATGACCCCTCATTACAAGTTTTTCTGTCTTCTATCTTTGCTCTTCCACCACAGGGCCGGTTGGTTCCTTGAAGTCTGGTAACTAGTGTAGTGTGTTGCACCATCTTCAGCACTTGCAGGGACTGTTCCTGGAAGTGTGTAATGTGTGCAAAGAGTAACCTATGTCACAGAAACATTGAGCATACTGGACTGGCAGTGTGCTCAGTCTTCAGTGCCATACATAAAAAATAACCATTTCAGGTACATTTCCTTTTTGTCTTTGGTGTGTGTGTGCGTGTGCGTGTGCGTGTGCGTGTGCGTGTGGTGTGTGTGTGTGTGTGTGTGTGTGTGTGTGTGTGTTGTAAAATGCAGTTAGCTCTCACACAGGAACATGTACATCACTACATAACCTGTGTCTTTGTGATTCACAATATGTGCTGCACAAGGACGATATCTGAATGTGTTACTTAATGGTATCAGTACACTGACGGTAGCAGAACTACAATGTGTGATGGAAGGGATTGTGTTAGAATCAAGCCAAACAAGAATACTTGCCCTTTACTCCACCAGGGGCCTTGTTATCCTCATGGCCTGATTTGGAACATTTCTTGTTACACGTGTGATTCTGTCAGCAACACAATAGTGCTGGATAGAGAAATGACTGGTTTTATAAGACCCCAACATGACAAGTTGATAAACGTAACTGGTATAGGACAATACTTACATTATAGCCCCAAGAGATAAATACAGAACGTTGTGTGCTTGTAACATAGAATTTTTATTCCTTTTCTCCCACTGGACGAAGCAGCATGGAAATTTGTCTTTTTCTCCTTATCTTTGTATTTGGTGTTTATTCGTTTGTAATCTTACGTGTACACATGACAAAGGCCATTTGGCCGAAAATTTGCGCCTGTCTTGTCTGGTAGTATCAAATAGGCGTTCTGATTCTATTTTCTGGTTCCTGTTTGTTTGAACGCGGGCATTCACACTTGCTTTGGATAGATGATTGTAGTCACGTGCCATTTGTACACTGACACGTGATTTGTTTTTCATAACCCCACTTCCATTGCAACACGTGTGTTCCATCTTTCTACAGTCCTTGCTCTTCCACCACACAGCAGGTTGGTTCCTTGTAGTCTGGTTACTAGTGTAGTGGTGTGTTGCACTTGGTATACACTGCCATTGACAGATCCTGGAAGTGTAGGTAGTGTGCAGACAGTAACCTATGGCACAGATACACCAAGCACAGTATACAGGCAGTGTGCTCAGTTTTCAGTGCCATACAGGACTGCTTCCCATTTATTCCACCCGTGGCCTTGTTATCCTCATGGTCTCAGAGTAGTAAAGGGGAAAAAGTCATTTTTCTTAAGCGTATTAGTACATTGAGGGTTTAGTTTAGTTCAGTTTGTTTCTCACCCAGTCAACTGGAAAGGGCCATATCAACAAGGTTTAATGATTTAGTTACAGGGAATATTCTTAAACGTGGTATTAGTTTACTCGCACAGAAAACAGATCTGGTTGAAATGATCTTGTTATACGTTGAAAAAACATTTAATGTGATAACATCAGTACATTGACGTTGAGAGAACAAAATTGAGTTGAAGAGATTTGAGTTTGACTTTGACTGTACTCAAGAAGACGTCAGTGTGTGGATGAGTCCATACAGTAATTCCATCAGCCAGTGGCATCCTGTAGTTGAGGGTCTTGTTGTACACGGTGTAGACATCTTGTGGTGTGGGGAATGTATAATATTAGAATGATAGTACAGTGATACCAATGTGTATGACCACATAGTAGTGTTGGGTAGAGAAATAGTAATTTGTAATATGAATATGTATGTATGAAAGATGATGAACTGCAGCAATGGAATGGCGAAAACTGGACCATATTTTCTTATAGGCCAGTTCAGAAATGACGTTCTTTTCTGGTACGTCAGTTACATTGTAACACGTCCTTTCTTTCCACCACAGGGCAGGTTGGTTCATTGAAGTCTGGTTACTAGTGTAGTGGTGTGCTGCACATACAGAACACTTGCAGGGACAGATCCTGGAAGTGTTGTAAGTGTGCAGACAGTAACATATGGCACAGATACATAAGCACAGTGGATAGGCAGTGTGCTGAGTTTTCAGTGCCACAGTCATAAAAACGAGCCAACGTAGGTATTCTCTTTCTCTCTCTCACTTTCACTTTTTCACTCTTTCTCTCTCTCTCTCTCTCTCTCTCTCTCTCTCTCTCTCTCTCTCTCTCTCTCTCATACATATATATATATACTACAGATACATTGGACAAGTGGATAGTGTAGAACCAAGTGATGGAAACTGAAAGTAAGGATGCACTGTGATTGTCTTACAGGACCGGTACCTGTGAGATATGAGACGGTGTATACAGTAAGTTGGTTTTATAAGACCCCAACATGACACGTTGATAAACGTAACTGGTATAGAACAACACTTACATTATAGACCCATGAGATAAATACAGAACGTTGTGTGCTTGTAACATAGGATTGTTATTACTTTTCTCCCACTAGAAAAGCAGCATGGAAGTTTCAGTCTCTCCTAATTTTTGTATTTGGTGTTTGTTCGTTTGTGATCTTATGTCTACGCTTGACAAAGGCCATTTGGGCGAAAAGTTGCGTCTATCTTGTCTGGTAGTATTAAAAAGGCGTTCTGATTCTACTTTTGTTTCTGTTTCTGGTTCCTGTTTGCTTGAACGCAGGCAGTCACACTTGTTTTGGAAAGATGACTGTTAGTAGTCACATGGCATATTGTACACTGACACGTGATTCGTTTTTCATGACACCACTTACATTGCCAACACGTGTGTTCCATCTTTTTACAGTCCTTGCTCTTCCACCACAGGGCAGGTTGGTTCCTTGAAGTCTGGTTACTAGTGTAGTGGTGTGTTGCACGTTGCCAGCACTAGCAGGCACTGGTTCTGGTAGTGTACATGTTGTGCATACAGTAACCTGTGACACAGATACACCAAGCACAGTGGATAGGTAGTGTGCTGAGTTGTCAGTGCCACAGTCATAAAAACTAATTTAGTCTCCATGAGTTGGTGTGTGTTTGTGTGTTGTGTGGTGTGTGTGTGTGTGTGTGTGTGTGTGTGTGTGTGTGTGTGTGTGAATCCTGAAATGTTGCAGTGTTGTACAGAGATGGTTTATTTTAAAATAGAAATGACGTCACACATCTTTTTAATGACGTCACTTCCATTGCAACACGTGTGTTCCATCTTTCTACAGTCCTTGCTCTTACACCACAGGGCAGGTTGGTTCTTTGAAGTCTGGTTACTAGTGTAGTGGTGTGCTGTACTTATGATCCACTCGCAGGGACAGATCCTGGAAGTGTTAGGATGTGCAGACAGTAACCTATGGCACAGATACATTAAGCATGGTGGACAGGAAGTGTTTAATTTTCAGTTCCACAGTCATAAAACTAACCAGCTTAGTTCATTTCATCCTTCTGCTCTCTCACTCTCTCTGTCTCTCTCTTTCTTTCTTTGTGTGTGTGTGTGTGTGTGTATGACCATCCATAAATGTTGAAGGTACCCATACAGTAAAATATACTACAGATACATTGGACAAGTGGATAGTGCAGAACCAAGTGCTGGAAACTGAAAGTAAGGATGCACTGTGATTGTCTTACAGGACCGGTACCTGTGAGATATGAGACGGTACATACAGTAAGTTGGCACACAGGGACATGTACATGACCACATAATCTGTGTCATTGTGCGTACAAGAAATGTGCTGTACAACAAATGTAGAGTAACTCGGGGAAATATTGAATTTGATGGTATCAGAAAATTGACGCTAGAAGTGTAGTGTGTGATTGAGTGGATTCCGTTAGACTTGACCAAACAGGACTGCTGCTGATTTACTGCACCAGGTGGCTTCTTATCCTCATGGGCTTATTTTGAAAAGGTCTTTGTTACTGCCATGCTTCTGTTAGCAGCGAAATAATGATGGATGGAGAAATGACTGGTTGCTAAGATGTAAGGTGATTATATGGTAAACCTTAATGGTAGAGGACACAAATAGATTATAGCGCCAAAATATCCATACAGAATGTTGTGTACTTGTGACATAGGCCTTACAAGATAGCTGTTTATAGTGTACTCCATTCCTCCCCTAGGGATACCCAGGGGCTCTTTCAGTATGAATAGTAGTCATCGTGTGGGAATTGTTTGCTAGAAATGTCCTGTTTTCTGTCACTGTCTTTATTTGTGTCTTGGTCCTTTGGTTTGTGTCATGTGTTGCTATCATTTTCTGCCTTGCTTGCTCAATGACCTGAATGTGCTGTATAAAGCCTTGTATACTTTCTGTTAGGATTGATAATTGG
This sequence comes from Monoplex corrugatus, assembly GCA_030674185.1. Taxonomy (NCBI): domain Eukaryota; kingdom Metazoa; phylum Mollusca; class Gastropoda; order Littorinimorpha; family Ranellidae; genus Monoplex; species Monoplex corrugatus. Next base: position 41,718,535 of record JAPXFY010000033.1, read on the forward strand.
GTACAGAATTCCATCAGCCAGTGGTATCCTGTAGTTGAGGGTCTTGTTGTGCACAGTGTAGACATCTTGTGGTGTGGGGAATGTATAACGCACCATTAGAATGATAGTATAGTTATATCAATGTGTATGGGCACACAGTGATAATAGGGAAGACACAATCAGTTGAATGGTAGTATGGTGATATTAATACACATCTATAAATGTTTCAGAGAGGTACACACCAGAGAAACTGTAGTTTGTAATATGAATGTGTATAAAAGATGACGCATTATAGCAGTAGTATGATGAACACTACACCATATAACTGTCCTTTTAGTGTTATAAACTGCAAGTAGTATTGTTAATAACAGATAACTGTTAGTCTATTGTAAGAATTCTGGATGTAACGTGTATCAGTGGATAACAGAGGTCTACAAATATAGTTTAATTAAAAGTGACATTTTGGCCACAAGTGACTTGTTTTTGACCCCTCATTACAAGTTTTACCGGCCTATCTCTAATCTCTCTTTCTTGTCAAAACTCCTTGAAAAGTCGTCCTCAACCAGCTGAACTCTCACCTGTCTGCCAACAATCTCCTCAATCCTTTCCAGTCAGCCTACCGCCAGTGCCATAGCACTGAAACTGCCCTACTACACATTCTCAACAATCTCCTCCTTGCAACTGATACTGGCAATATCTCTCTCCTCACACTCCTTGATCTGTCTGCAGCCTTTGATACCATTGATCATGGTATTCTCCTTGCTAGACTTCATCATACTTTTGGCATCTCTGACATTGCTCTGTCTTGGTTCACTTCATACCTATCAAACAGAAAACAAACCGTTCTCATCAATGGCACTTACTCTCAACCTGCATACCTGACCTGTGGTGTTCCACAAGGATCTGTCCTTGGCCCTGTTCTTTTCACTCTTTACACCTCCCCCCTGTCCACCATCACCAACTCCCATTCTATAAAACACCACTTCTATGCTGATGACACCCAACTTCAAGACAGTGACTCACCTGATAATATACAGCGCCTGTTGACTCGCACCACTGAGTGTTACTCGGACATTAAGAACTGGATGACACACAATAGACTTCAGCTTAATGACGACAAAACAGAAGCTATCCTCATTGGCACCCGTCAGAAACTTTCTCAGCTGCCTCCTCTTTCTCTCCCATTATGTAACACATCAGTCCCAATTTCTGATTCAGCTAAAAACCTTGGTGTCTGCATTGACTCTACCCTCTCCATGAACAACTTTGTTTCTCAAACTGCCAGATCCTGCTACTATCATCTCCATCGTATAAAGCTGATCAGGAAGTATCTCTCTGTCGAAACAACTGCAAAACTCGTTCTCTCCTTCATAATGTCTCGCATTGACTATTGCAATTCACTCCTGTCTGGTCTTCCTGCCTCCACCATTCACATCCTACAGCGCATTCAAAACAATGCTGCACGCCTTGTACTCAAAAAGAAAAAAGCTGACCACATATCTCCTCTCCTGGCACAACTTCACTGGCTCCCTGTATCAAAGCGCATACAGTACAAACTAGACACCATGTGCTACAAAAGCCTCAATAACGCAGCCCCCGATTACCTGTCAAGCCTACTTGAGATCTATGTTCCCTCACGTACCCTCCGCTCTGCCTCTGATCCTCTGACTCTTCGCTTTCCACGCACTAAGCTCAATACCTATGGTCCACGAGCCTTCTCTGTTTCTGGTCCACTCTCCTGGAACAAACTTCCTCTCTCAGTCCGTCAGCAACCTACTTTTGTCTCCTTCAAGTCCGCTCTCAAAACTCACCTTTTCTCTCCTGCATAAAATCCTAACCTCACTCAACCCTCCCCTCTGCAGCCTGTCTCCGCTCGGAGGGAATCACATGGTTATAATATATAATTGTATGCTATGCTCTCTATAATTTTCCATTGCTTTTATTCTTGCTTTTATTGCTTTTATTCTTTCTCCCCATTTATAGCCATGCGTGTGTGTGGGTGTGTGTGTGTGTGTGTGTGTGTGTGTGTGTGTGTGTGTGTGTGTCTGTATGTGTGCGTGCGTGTGTGTGCGAGCGTGCGTGCCTGCGTGTGTGTCTGCTTCAGCGCTTAGATTTGATTTTATCAAGATTTTGCG
>JAPXFY010000033.1:41728148-41810648 GCA_030674185.1 Monoplex corrugatus
ATGTACTGTGGTTGTCTAACAGGACTGTTAACTTTTCACACATGACACAGTGTATACAGTTAGCTGTCACACAGGAACATGTACATCACTACATAACCTGTGTCTTTGTGATTCACAATATGTGCTGCACAAGGACGATATCTGAATGTGTTACTTAATGGTATCAGTACACTGACGGTAGCAGAACTACAATGTGTGATGGAAGGGATTGTGTTAGAATCAAGCCAAACAAGAATACTTGCCCTTTACTCCACCAGGGGCCTTGTTATCCTCATGACCTGATTTGGAACATTCCTTGTTACACCTGTGATTCTGTCAGCAACACAATAGTGCTGGATAGAGAAATGACTGGTTTTATAAGACCCCAACATGACAAGTTGATAAACGTAACTGGTATAGGACAATACTTACATTATAGCCCCAAGAGATAAATACAGAACGTTGTGTGCTTGTAACATAGAATTTTTATTCCTTTTCTCCCACTGGACGAAGCATCAGGGAAGTTTTAGTCTTTTTCTCCAAATTTTTTGTACTTGGTGTTTGTTCGTTTATGGTCTTACGCCTACACCTGACAAGTGCCAGTTGGCTGAAAATTTGCTCCTGTCTTGTCTGGTAGTATTAAATAGGCGTTATGATTCTTTCTTCGTTCTTTTTCCTAGTTCCTGTTTGTTTGCACGTGGGCAGTCACATTAGTTTTGGATAGAAGATGATTTTTTGTAGTCACGTGGCATATTGCACGCTGACACGTGCTTTGTTTTTCAATGACCCCACTTCCATTGCAACACGTGTGTTTCATCTTTCTACAGTCTTTGCTCTTCCACCACAGGGCAGGTTGGTTCCTTGAAGTCTGGTTATTAGTGTAGTGGTGTGTTGCACGTGATATGCACTTGCAGGGACAGATCCTGGAAGTGTCTGACATGTGCATACAGTAACATATGGCACAGATGCATCAAGCACAGTGGATAGGCAGTGTGCTGTGTTGTCCGTGCCACAGTCAAAAAACTAATCAGTATAGGTACAAGTCTAACAGGACCGTCTTTTCATACATGAGACAGTGTATATAGTTAGCTGTCACACAGGAACATGTACATGACTACATAACCTGTCACTGTTTTGGTGGACAATGTTGCACAACAAATCTGGAACGGCACACGGACATAATCTCTAACATGATGGTATCAATACATTGACGATAGGAGAACTATGTCTGAGGGGATTGTGTTTCCATCAAGACAACAGGAATAATTTCCATTTGCTCAACTGGGGGCTATGTTATCTTGATGTCCTGATTTGGAAAATTTCTTGTTTTGTAAGTCTGTTAGCAAAATAGTGATGATTAGAAAATCCCCCGTGGGGATGCCAGGGGCTCTTTCGGTATAAATAGTATCCCCACCACCTGGAAATTCTGTGCAAGAAACTTCCTCTTTTCTATCACTCTGTCTCTGCCCTGTTCCTCAGCTGTCTGTCATTTCTTCCTATCATTTTCTGCCTTGTTGGTCCATTCACCTGTATGTGTTGATGAAGTCTTACGTACTGTTTCTTAGGATTGATAATTGGGTACATGTATTAAGCGCATTTTGGGCTCTAGGAAGGCGAGATATCGGAAGCAATTTTAGGCAATTTATGCCCGTTTTTATGTTTTGGTGTGCTTTAGGTATGCATCAATTTGTATTCAGGTGTCTTTTTCAAATCTCCTGTCTGATGAATGGGACTGGTGATCAAAGCCAGGGGCAGTTCCTTAGATGATGTGCGCGAATGCTTTGATACGCGTTACTTTTCTTTTCCTTTTTCACCTGTTGAATCATTGTATGTTTTGAACTGGTTACAGCCTGGATATGGCTGTGTGCAATCGGATGGGCTTTAAACAAAAATAACAATAACACAACACTAAGTGTTGAGTTGTATATAAGAACCACTACAGAAACAGATCCTGCAAGTGTTGAAATATGCAAACGGTAAACTGTGACGTCACACTGGTACAGGGGCCACTGTGGACACAGTGCTGTTTTCAGTGCTGCACACACATCATTTTTAGATGTTCATCATTCAGTTGGCAAAAAATTTAACCATGGGTCAGTGTTCTTTGTTTAGTTGATTCAAAAAATGTTTGTCGGGAGGTGTTTTTTTCAAAACTAAATGGACACATAAACTATTCCAATTAGAAGTGTTGCAGAAATGTATTAATGTTAACATTACCAAACGTGTTGTCTCCCATGGGTACGCTGGTGGCTCTTTCAGTATAAATGGTATCCCCACCTTCTGGACATTCTGTGCTTGAAATTTCCTTTTTTCTGTCACTCTTTTGTTTGTCTTGCTCCTTTCCTTTCTGTGATTTATCATTTTTGCTTTGCTAGTCCAGTGACCTATATGTGTTCAATAAAGTCTTAGTACTTTCTCGTACGATTGTATTGGATATATGTATTAGTTCATTTTCGACTGTAGGGAAGTGAGATATGCGAAAGTAAATTTTCGGTGATTCAGGCCGTTTTATATGTTTTAGTGACCGTAGTCATGTTTAAATGTTTGTTTTCAGGTGTGTTTTTTAAATCCCCTGTGTGTGAAATTGGACTAGTGATCAAAGCCAGGGGCATTTCCTTAGATGATGTGCGCGAATGCTTTCATATGTGTTACTATTTTCCTTTTTTAACTGTTGAAGCATTGTATGTTTTGAAATGGTTGCAGTCTGATATGGCTCTGTGCAATCGATGGGCTTTAAACAAAAATAGCAAACGAGTGCAGTAGACATACAGGAACAGGTCCTGCAAATGTTGGGAACATGCAGACAGTATACTGTGGCACTGGTACAGGGACCACTGTAGGACAGTGCTGTTTTCAGTGCTACAGACACATCATTTTTAAACGTTTATTATTTCAGTTGGCAAAATGAACATTTAGTCATGGGTTATTTAGGTTAGTGTTCTTGGTGAAGTTGACTCAAAAGTTTTGTAAAGAGATCTTTTCACAACTAGGAAATATTTTTAAACTTTAATGTTGTAAGAATATTTTCAAAACTAAGACATTAACTTTTGACTCCCTCATCCTGTCACCAGCTTCCTGCAGGAAGCTGGTTGATAGGGTGAGGTTCCCCAATGAGGATGCTGGGGTTCTTTCAGTACAAATAATATCCCCACCTTCTGGAAATTCTGTGCCAGAAATTTACTCTTTTCTGTCACTTCTTTCTTCCTCCTTTGCTCTTCTGTCATTTCTTCCTATCATCATCGCTGCCTTGCTGGTCCATCCATCTGTATGTGTTTGATAAAGTCTTCTGTACTTACTCTTGGGATTGACGATTGGGTACATGTATTAAGTGCATTTTTGGCTCTAGGGAGGTGAGATATCTGGAAGCAATTAAAATAATTTAGGCCCGATTTTTTTTTTTTGGTGTCCTTAGTCATGTTAAAAATTGTAATCGGGTGTTTTTTTAAATCCCCATTTCTGATGAATTGGACAGTGATCAACGCCAGAAGCATCTCAGATGATGTGCGCGAATGCACTGATATGTGTACTTAATTTTCTTTTCCTTTTCTTTTACCTGTTGAAGCATTGTTTTGAACTGGTGATAGCCCTGATATTGCTTGTGCAATCGGATGGGCTTTAAACAAAAATAACAATAACACAACAAGTGTTGAGTTGTATATAAGAACCACTACAGGAACAGGTCCTACAAGTGTTGGAATATGCAAACGGTAAACTGTGGCACTGGTACAGGGGCCACTGTAGACACAGATGCTGTTTTCAGTGCTACAGACAGATCGTTTTTAAATTAAATGTAACCGTGGGTTAGTGTCCTTCGTTAAGTTGATTTGAAAGTATTGTTGGGAGGTATTTTCAAAACTAACAGACACATAAACTATTCCTGATTGTAGGTGCTGCAGAAATTGTATCCATGTTAACATTACCAAACGTATTGTCAAATGTGGGGATGCCGGGGGCTCTTTCAGTATAAATAGTATCCCCACTTTCTGGAAGTTACGTACTAGAAATTTACTCTTTTCTGTCTTGTATCTTTGCTTTCTGTCATTTCTTTCTATCATTTTCTACCTTGCTGGTACGTTCACCTGTATGTGTTCTATGAAGTCATAAATTTTCTACCTTGCTGGTACATTCACCTGTATGTGTTCTATAAAGTCATAAATTTTCTACCTTGCTGGTACGTTCACCTGTATGTGTTCTATAAAGTCATATATTTTCTACCTTGCTAGTACGTTCACCTGTATGTGTTCTATAAAGTCATAAATTTTCTACCTTGCTGGTACATTCACCTGTATGTGTTCTATAAAGTCATATATTTTCTACCTTGCTGGTACGTTCACCTGTATGTGTTCTATAAAGTCATAAATTTTCTACCTTGCTGGTACATTCACCTGTATGTGTTCTATAAAGTCGTATATTTTCTACCTTGCTGGTACATTCACCTGTATGTGTTCTATAAAGTCATATATTTTCTACCTTGCTGGTATGTTCACCTGTATGTGTTCTATAAAGTCATAAATTTTCTACCTTGCTGGTACGTTCACCTGTATGTGTTCTATAAAGTCATATACTTTCTGTCAGGATTGGTAATTTGGTGTGTGTGTATTAAGTGCATTTTTGGCTGTGAGGAAGTGTGATGTGCAGAAGCAGTTTTGGGTAGTTTAGGCCCATTTTTATGTTTTGGTGTCCTTAGTTATGCTTTTATTTGTATTCAGGTGGATTTTTTTTAAATGCCCTGGCGATAAATTGGACAGAGTGGTCAGCACCAGGGGGCATCTCTTACGTGCGGGAATACATTGGTATGGGACTTAATTTAATTTGACACCCGTTCTCCCCATCCCCTGAGGTATGGTGCACATTTTGAGATGGTTATAGCCCTGATATGGCTCTGCGCAGTCGGCTGGGCTGTACACAACAGTAACCAGGTCAAAACTGTTCAAAACAGCATGTAAAAAATACGACTCTGCTAAAGCAAGGCATGACAAGGCTAATTAAATTCTGTGCCGACTGGCTTACCAGCAGAACAAGTCTCAACCTATCCACCAGAATCTTGCTTCGTCAGCCATGTTAGCAATGCAAAAACTGAATCCTTTGACTCCTTCACCCTCAGGAAGCTGGTGGATAGGGTGAGGGAGTCAAAGGGTCAAGTTTTTGCAGTTGGAGGATAGGGTGCGGGTGTCAAAGGGTTAAACCACAAGCTTTGCATAAAGACTATTTGATAATACTACAATCTTTCCTTTCAGGTCACATCTGCACATATTGCACCTTTGTTGTCCCTGAAAACTGAGCGCTTCTGATGGTGCTGAAACACATTCTACAGTGAACCGGTGAGTATACTTTTAGTGTGTTCGCACTGTCTGGAACTCTCTGCCAGTAAATTTGAGGGATTTGCACCACCATTCCGCACTTCATATCACACTTAGCTGTTCACTCAGTACAGTTGATCACAGGGATTTGCCCCCACCCCCCTTCTCCCCTCTATTTCACGCTTCAAGTCACACTTGGCTGTTAATTCAGGCCTTTCTCTGCTACAGTATTTGCTCGTGCTTAATAAAAACTTTGTTCTAATTACCAAGCGTGTGTGTGTGTGTTTGATTTTTGATTGAGTTGAGGTTTTACGTCGACACCCACCTCAGGTGATATGGCCGACGGGGATAACCATCCCAGGGAAGTGGGGGAAGGGGGACCTATCTAATCCTATACTGACACCACCAGAACAACAATGATGTTAAGATGGGACAGTGAGATGGCCAATTTTAATATAGCGCACCCCGGGATTCGAACCCGCAACCATTAGCATGTGAATTCGACGCTCAAACCGAGTGTGTGTGTGTGTGTGTGTGTGTAGAGAGAGAGAGAGAGAGAGAGAGAGAGAGAGTGATATTCAAAATCACAACAGAAGGAAAAAACAGAAACAGACACAAGCAACAATTTAATGTAGTTTTTTGTAAATAAGATTATATTCAAATAAAAGTCAAAATCACCAGGCACCATAAATTCATGAAATAATACATATGTCAACATGTATAAAGATCATGGCACTTGTTAACATTTTAAGGTCTATAGTTGTTTTGAAATAATACATGGGCACTCATTAACATTTTAAGGTTAATAATTGTTTTGAAATATTACATGTCAACATGTATAAAGATCATGGCACTTGTTAACATTTTAAGGTTAATTATAGTTTTGAAATATTACATGTCAACATGTATAAAGACCATGGCATTTTAAGGTTAATTATAATTGTTTTGAAATATTACACGTGAACATGTATAAAGATCATGGCATTTTAAGGTTAAATTATAATTGTTTTGAAATATTACATGTCAACATGTATAAAGACCATGGCATTTTAAGGTTAATTATAATTGTTTTAAATTACATATTAACATGTATAAAGACCATGGCATTTTAAGGTTAAATTATAATTGTTTTGAAATATTACATGTCAACATGTATAAAGACCATGGCATTTTAAGTTAATTATAATTGTTTTGAAATATTACATGTTCAACATGTATAAAGACCATGGCATTTTAAGGTTAATTATAATTGTTTTAAATTACATATAACATGTATAAAGACCATGGCATTTTAAGGTTAAATTATAATTGTTTTGAAATATTACATGTCAACATGTATAAAGACCATGGCATTTTAAGGTTAATTATAATTGTTTTGAAATATTACACGTTAACATGTATAAAGACCATGGCATTTTAAGGTTAATTATAATTGTTTTGAAATATTACACGTCAACATGTATAAAGACCATGGCATTTTAAGGTTAATTATAGTTTTGAAATACATGTTAACATGTACAAACATCATGGCAATTGTTATAACATTTTATGGTTGATAGTTGTTTTGACATAATACATGTTAACATGTATAAAGATCATGGCACTTGATAACATTTCAAGAATTTCAAGATTTGTTTTGAAATATTACATGTTAACATGTATAAAGATTATGGCACTTGTTGTAACATTGAAAGGTTAATAGTTTTTGAAATAATACAATGTATGTATAAAGATCATAGCACTTGTTAATAATTTTAAGATTATGATAGCTGCTTTGAAACAATACATGTCAATATGTATAAAGGTTATGACATGTGATATTTTCAAGGTTAATAGTTTTGTTAATATTTTGAAGATTAATAGTCTGTTAATATTCAAGCTTAATAGTTTTTGTTCATGTTTATAAGGTTAATAGTTGTTTTGTGAATATTTTTAAGGTTAATAGTTAACAAATAAAGTATATGTAACCCATCGGTACAAAATCACTTAATTTTTCAGAGGTGGGGGCTGACATTGGTGCAGGTCTTAAACATATACATATTTTTTGATAATTTTCATAAGTACTTGAAGGTAGAAAGAAACTCTAGGGAGAGCTAGACAACAGAAGGTCTTCAGAGAAGTAACCCCCTTTAGACAAGTGTTTCGGCCCTGAATTCCTTACACTCTCGGGGGCCGGGCCACATCCAGGTCATGACTCCTGGATGCCCTTCTGCTGCTGTCTATTTTTTTTTTTCCCACGCCGGGGATCGAACCTGGGCGATTCTGCGCTTCAGAACTGCGGTACGCGGTTTTACCAATGTGCTAACGGGGCACACATCATCTGTAGGGAATTTAATCCTTATGAAGTTCACTTTTTTTCGTTCCTCCTTGCCCAGATCCAGCTTGAGCTCCTTTCTGCTGCCTCTGCCATCGCTTTAAGGGCTCTAGTCCTCTTCTTCCCAGAAATGGCGAGTTGTTTCATGAGATCATAAGCGGAGGTGCCCACAAACCCTCTTGCCCCGACCTCTATGGCGAAGATTTTGACCCGCAGACCTGCTTTCTTCAGGGTGCTGGCAAGACCGGCGTATTTTTCGGTCTTGTAGATATGTGCTTCTTCCATTCTGCTTTCGTATGGCACAGTGAGTTCTATCAGAATCACTTGTTTCGAGGAGTCAGAGTGGAGAGCGATGTCTGGTCTCATGCCTGTCTTGCTTATGACATCTGGGTAATTTCTCCACTCTGGGAGGTCTGCTGTACACTCCCAGTCGACTGCTCCATCCAGAAGACCCTTTGGCAATGTGCTGGTTGTCATAGCACTTTCGGGCCAGACCTGTTTCCTCCTGCTTTGTAGAACGTTGTCATAGCAATTGGTGCGTTTGGGGTCATGGTTTTTTCGCTAACCACATCTGTGATCACTTTCAGAACTTGGTTGTGCCTCCATGTATACCTTCCTTGGGCTAGCGCTACTTTGCAAGAGCTTAGGACATGTTCCACTGTTTGTTTCTTCTGACAGAGCGGACATGCTGGGTCGTCTGCTTTCCCCCATTTCACTAAGTTTGCATTCGAGGGGAGCAGGTCATATACAGATCTGAGGAGGAAGCTTATCCTTAGAGGAGCCATGTGCCACATATCGTTCCAGCTGAGACTTCTTTGGAGTGCACTGTCCCATGTTGTCCATTGCCCCTGTTGACCTTGCTGGACTGCCTTCTGCACTCTTTTGACATCATCTTCTTCCTTCAACTCCTGTATGATCATGTCTCTTTTTTCCTTCCCTTTGGCTTTGGACCACCACTGCATTTTTGTTGCTCCCAGTCCCTGTCTGTTGGTTTGCGTGTGTCCAATTATTTCTTTGATGCTGAGGTTTCTCTTGGCATTGTTTACAGCCTCTTGGACTTTCCACTTTCTGCCAGTTCTCAGCTTTGGATGAACTGATCTCACGATATTGTCTTCCGATTCCTCCAGCATGCTCAACAGTCTTGCTTTTCCAACTTTGTATTCCTCCACTTGAATGTTATAGTGTAAAAATGTTGAAACTGGTTACTTGAAATAACATCTTCCAGACAGGAGTTTTGAGAACAGTCTTTACAACATTTCGCAAACTCGCATGTAATACAGAAAGTAGAACCACACATTCCCCTTTGCACTGTGGAGAAGATTAAAAGTATTTCCTCAAACTAGAATCCCAGTTGACACTGAGAAAATCTCGGATATTCCTGGATTCCAACTTGTATATGAAACTGAACCACTAAATAGCAGGTAGAAGAAAAAACAAGAACAAGTGACAAAAGCAAGTAACTCTCCAGTCAAATATCACATGACAAAGTTAAAAACAATGACAAAAAATATCAAACTTGAAGAAAAGAGTAAAAACGGATTTCAAAGTCCCCTCACATCAAACTTGAAGAAAGAGTAAAAACGGATTTCAAAGTCTCTCATATCAAACTCGAAGAAAGAGTAAAAACGGATTTCAAAGTCTCTCATATCAAACTCGAAGAAACAGTAAAAACGGATTTCAAAGTCCCCTCATATCAAACTCGAAGAAAGAGTAAAAACGGATTTCAAAGTCCCCTCATATCAAACTCGAAGAAAGAGTAAAAACGGATTTCAAAGTCTCTCGTATCAAACTTGAAGAAAGAGTAAAAACGGATTTCAAAGTCTCTCATATCAAACTTGAAGTAAGAGTGAAAACGGATTTCAGAGTCTCTCATCAAACTTGAAGTAAGAGTAAAAACGGATTTCAGAGTCTCTCATATCAAACTTGAAGTAAGAGTGAAAACGGATTTCAAAGTCTCTCATATCAAACTTGAAGAAAGAATAAAAACGGATTTCAGAGTCTCTCATATCAAACTTGAAGTAAGAGTGAAAACTGATTTCAAAGTCTCTCGTATCAAACTTGAAGTAAGAGTGAAAACGGATTTCAGAGTCTCTCATATCAAACTTGAAGTAAGAGTGAAAACGGATTTCAAAGTCTCTCATATCAAACTTGAAGTAAGAGTGAAAACGGATTTCAGAGTCTCTCATATCAAACTTGAAGTAAGAGTAAAAACGGATTTCAAAGTCTCTCATATCAAACTTGAAGTAAGAGTAAAAACGGATTTCAGAGTCTCTCATATCAAACTTGAAGTAAGAGTAAAAACGGATTTCAAAGTCTCTCATATCAAACTTGAAGTAAGAGTAAAAACGGATTTCAGAGTTCCCTCAGAAGAAAGAGTAAAAACGGATTTCAGAGTTCCCTCAGAAGAAAGAGTAAAAACGGATTTCAGAGTTCCCTCATATCAAACTTGAAGAAAAAGTAAAAACGGATTTCAGAGTTCCCTCATATCAAACTTGAAGAAAACTTGAAGAAAGAGTAAAAACGGATTTCAGAGTTCCCTCATATCAAACTTGAAGAAAACTTGAAGAAAAAGTAAAAACGGATTTCAAAGTGTCTCATATCAAACTTGAAGAAAGAGTAAAAACGGATTTCAAAATCCCGTGTAGAGACTTCAGATTTCCTTTTGGGCTTCATGTCTACAGATATACTACATACATATGTGCCACGACAAAATCAAAACTGTTTTCACAAACCATGAAAACATTTCCAAAGTCAAACAGAATAAAAGCAACACAAGCCAGGTATCACAAAAACCTGTTCATTGTCAAAATACAACAAAAGTAAAAAAAATTTTCACCAACCAAATGTAATAAAATGTATATATTTGGTTTTCTTTCAGACTTCTTTTTAATACATATTTTACTTGTGCATGTACAAGTGCACAGACAAAATACATGGCAATAACAGCAAAATGTTGCTGCAATTATGACATGAAAACAAAGCATAGCTGCGATTATGATGTAAAGTTTGAAAAATTTCACAAAGAATTAACATATACACCGACAAATATATCTGAATAGAGTATAACAGCCTCAAAATATGGGGGAAAAACAAAACAAAAGCACACATCTAAGTCATTTAGAAATTAAGCATACTGTTAAATTTGATGTAATGTATTTCAAATAAACAGGAAATGGTATCGAGTTTGAGCTGTAATAAGTATGTACGTCATTCATTTCTTTTTAAAAGCAAGTTAGTTCCAGACTAGTTTTGCATTATATCGTTCTACACAATATTTTTTGACCAGAGACTTTCATGGAGACTATGTTGAGTCTTATCAAATCTGCATTAGTAGGTAAGTCTTCCAGGAGGGGTACATTGTACATGTTATACATGTGGTCCCAAAAAAGATAATTAGATAATATAAAATGTATATAATGTTACAGCCACATAAATGTATATAATGTTACAGCCAAATAAATGTATATAATGTTACAGCCACATAAATGTATATAATGTTACAGCCACATAAATGTATATAATGTTACAGCCACATAAATGTATATAATGTTACAGCCACATAAATGTATATGTTACAGCCACATAAATGTATATGTTACAGCCACATAAATGTATATGTTACAGCCACATAAATGTATATAATGTTACAGCCACATAAATGTATATAATGTTACAGCCACATAACGTTTGTATCAAAAACAAAGTTGAACCAACCAAACGTAAAATGTTTAGCTAGCCAAATACATTACAGTTTATCATATGGGTGTCTGTGTTCATTCAATGTCTATGCCTAATGTCTGTGCTAACCATGAAAAAGAAATTTGTCATACAATAACCACTATCATTCATTGTCTACTGGTAACGTAAATTCATACAAGTCAAAAGGTCAAATTGTTTGCTGGCCATATAATACAGAAGATTGTTTTGTGGTGGTCCCACCAGCCATGTCCAAACATGTCACTGATTCTCTAAGGAATGTGGACAAAGTTTCACAGGATGCTAGCCCTGGTGGCAAAATATGACTCTCCCAGCATGGACTGAGTTGTTGGTTCCATGGCACTGTTAAGCAATAGTAATTGAAATCAATGGTAAGTGAGGTTTTGTCATTTCGAAGGTTTCTTCGAATATAACTCGAATCATTCTTCTGCTCATTCTCTGTGGAAACTGATTTTAATTGAGCTTACTTTTATTCTTACCAAGATTGATATCCAAAATTGCTGATTTCAACACCTATAGTACTTATATTTAATGGGATGTGTCTATCAGCCAGCGTATTTTTGTCAAGTTCATTCACTGTGAATTGAAACTGTGCTGACAAACTGGCTAACATTGAAAATTTAAAGCTGTGTTCAAATACTTTTTGCGTAAATGCAGAATGGACCAAACCAACTAAAAAGCACAAGTGTTCTTAAAAGAATTATGTATGCATGTGAAATACAAAAACATGCTTTTTATCCAGAAAAGAAGTATTATGAGTCTCAGAAGAAAAATGTTCCCATACTAAGACAATGAACGTTTTAACAGTTATCTATAAAGCATGACTATACTGAGTACTTGCTCAGCATGCATGGTGAGGTAAATGGATGATTTTAATATGCTTCTTATTCTGGTTATACAGTCAAAATATTCCTGTGTGGAAACTGAATTGTATCTCAAGCAAGTAAGTCCAGTGTGTTTTAGTGATAAAGCAAGACTTGCTGATAAATGAAGAACATTGTGCATGTACCACAAGGAAAATCTAATATTCTATCATTTTATGTATACACGTTTTAAAAAATCACCCCTTGTTTTTCTTAACCTAAGACTACTCACCTACCACATGTACTATTCACTGTATATTTATTTTCCACTAAACCACTGTTGTACGTTATTGTTACCGACATACTTACGTTTGAAAGACAAGCACCTTATGAGCAAGGATGATAATTGTGTATGCAAAGAGTCCTGTGGATGTGAAAACCAAGTTTATACAAAATAGTAACTGGGTAAAGATACAACGTGAGTTTACATGTAGGTGAAAAGGAATTCAAATGTAGGCAAAACTTTTAAGGAACTTTGAACACATTAACTGATAAGATGTGGAATGAGAGAAATGAGTTTACATACAAATACCTGTTAGGTAAATACGCATGTAGAACTCATGTAAACATGAAACGGTAAAATTGTGGAGACAAAACGGATGCTTAGATGACGCAGCACTCCAGTGAAGGCAAAATGGAAGAGGGCGTAATTAATATCCACCTTTCAAACGCAGCACTCCAGTGAAGGCAAAATGGAAGAGGGCATAATTAATATCCACCTTTCAAAACCAGCACTCCAGTGAAGGCAAAATGGAAGAGGGCGTAATTAATATCCACCTTTCAAAACCAGCACTCCAGTGAAGGCAAAATGGAAGAGGGCGTAATTAATATCCACCTTTCAAACACAGCACTCCAGTGAAGGCAAAATGGAAGAGGGCGTAATTAACCCTTTGCCACCTGCACCCTATCTACCAACTGCAAAAACTTAACCCTTTGACTCCCTCACCCTATCCACCAGCTTCCTGCAGGAAGTGGTGGATAGGGTGAGGGAGTCAAAGGGTTAAGTTTTTGCTCTTCCAGCATGGTTGACAAAGAAGGATGCTGTTGGACAGGTTGCAGGAGTCAAAGGGTTAATATCCACCTTTCAAGCACTGGTAACATCAAAAAAACAGTTACGAGAATGCTGTGTATAAATCTGAATCCGAGTACATTGAAAATGAAAAAAGAAATGTTGCTAACCCAATCTGAACAAAGCAATCGGGGCATATGAAGTTCACATAATTAAGAAAATATATGTTTCTTGCTATACTTATACATCTGGGCATTATAAGCTTTATGGAGGTTAAACAATTGTACAACACAGAAATGAAATCGTATCTTGATTAATATAACATTTGCGTTCCAAATGACCATCCCGATATTCGGATAAGAGTATCTTTTACCTGCTGCAAGCAAAATGACCACAACTGGCCAGTAGCAAAAATACATGTATGAAAAAACAAAAAATGGGTAGCTGCCATATTATGGGAGCATGTTAAAAGACCAAGAGAACTGCCAGTATTTCCATGTATAAAATTTCGGTGTGATGAAAAAATCAATCCAATCCAATCTGATTATAGCTTGGATATAAACAAAAATCACAGGAATACGTCTGTCATCCGAACTCTACTGTTTTCCTCACTTTAAACTGAGAATTAAATTCAGAAATCCTTAGGCCTAAACAATGAAATTACCAAACTTCACTCAGTTTACAAAGAACACTTGACAAATGGCAAGTTAGGACCTCCAGGACCTGACCAGATCATGGTGGGTTTATGTGCAGGCTTAAGGCTTTTTACCATGGTCTCCATACGAATAGCGCTTGTAACGTTAGTGCATATGGAATTCAATATGAGTGTGGAGACGTCATCTTGAGAAACTGAAACTTGACAAAGTTGCAATTATTGCATTAGACTTGGTCAAGTCTGAATTTTAAAGCACATTTCACAATTGTAAACACAGTTGTAAAAGTTACTATCTATACTGTGGGTAACTTCTTTGTTTCTGTTGGTTATTCTGGCCAATTCTTATGTTTTAAACTTCTGGCTATGCCCATTCAAAATGAAGTAACAACTGGAAGGCTATGACCCACGTTTGATACAGATACATCCATAAACAAGCAAGAAGTCCCTGCTGATGGGTTCTGTTAATTCTTTGGAGACTCGCCCTAAATGGCTGCTGAAACTCTTGAGTTTTTGGTACTTTTTAAAAAATTATGGAGAATGTTCAACGACAATAAACCTATCCTGTTATATATGTTTAAAAATGTCATTGTCTACTTTGTAACTGTGCTGACTGCTTGTTTATTCATGCTTTCATTTTTTTCTGGTTTACCATTGAAAAAGGCATGCAAATAGCAAAAAAAAAGTTCCGGATGTACACACACGACTTATCAAACTGCTGCTTGTAATCCATTAAATATCCATATCACAAAGCTTCACTTAACATGTCACAGGATATTTATTCTTCAACAAAAGTCACCGAGTTCTGCTTTTATGAATATTTTGTCCCAAAAATGATTAAATACAGGCATACAGTCTTTTGACTCTTCGAAATTCCTTTTTCGGGTACTGTGAAAACAAGCCAAAAATAGTTCCAACAGTCTCCTACGGTCAAAGGGAAAGAAATCTACTTAGAAAATGGTTAAACTCTGCTGCCAGTATAATCTCCCTTATTATAGTATATAAGTAGTCTCGGTTAAAAAAAAAAAATCTCTGCAGCTATAGCTGTGGAGCGTGACAGTTAACAGATCCTATAAGGGAACAAGCCAATGTGTAGCATTAGGAGGCAACTTGAAGGATGCTTATTTTGGGGGACTTTTTAGTCTTGGTCCTTTCTGCTGTTCACCGCTGAATCACTAGTTTGAAGTGATACACACTATTGAATAGATTAAAAAAAAAATTTCCAAGCACTGATGCATCTTTGGGCTTACTTCTAGCATATGTTTGACAGTGGGATTTTTTAACAACTGCAGGAAAAGATATATTTCTAGGCATCGTTATGCATATTTGCAATATGCATTTGACAAGGTTTTTTCTTTTCTTTTTAATAACTATTGCCAAAGAAGTTGCGTTTCTAGGCATAATCAGGTGTATTTCTAGTATACAGTTGAATTTTTTCTAACGACTGCTGTCCTTTTCTAGGCAACATTTGGTTTATTTGTAGTAGAAGCTATTTTAACAACTGCTGGGGACATGTTTTGGGTAATTACCTCACAAATTTCTTCAGTTGTCGTCCGTCATCCTCGCACTCACCATTACTGCTTCAGCTCGTCCCTCAGAACACGTCGCAGGATTTTGCCGCTGGGACTTTTGGGGATCTGTTCTCTGAACTCCACTCCCCCTCTGAGCTGCATGTAAGATGGCACATTTTCTGCACATCACACCACAAAGATTAGTCAGAAAGAAGGAAAGGTGATGACACTGAACATCTCAACCCTCTTACCAGTCCAAGTAGATGGAACAGATTTACCCACGACTGAAGAATTCGCCAATAAACGCATTCAGACAGAAAAAAGAAATGGGCAGTGATATCAAAAGTTATCCAAGCAAAGCCAGAAATACATTTTGAATGCTGACCAACGTATGGAGGTCACCCCAGCATGATGCCAAGCTGAGACTGTACCAGAAGCTACCCTACTTTACCAAGTTTGTCGATGTCTGTCAACTTCCATGCCATCGCATAGAATTTTTCCACAGGCTCAGGAAGTCTGCCAGGTAGTCAGGCAGATGTGGGTGGAGCACATATGGAATTGTCCCAGTGGCATGAATCCCCTCTTGAACAAACTCCAAACTGACAACACCAATCACCCTTGTGCAATGGACTACTGACTAGAAGGTTGTGGGTTCAAATCCCCATCAGTCTCTTCAAAATAATTTGGTTTTTTTTTTTCGGCCCCTACGCAGAGTTGAGCGTGCTAGACTCGTTGGGAAGACTGGGACCATACAGTCAAGTCTCATCCATCCGTGATGTATCGCAGACGATCAAATCTTCAGACAGACACAGCAAATGTCTGTATCTCTTGAACCTGGTTGACACCAGCATACACTGACAGTAAGCACAGAATACACAGTCTGTCCATTAGCATCACCATCATCGAAAAGTAAATCTGATAACTTCTCTTACCATTAAGATGGCATAGAAAATGGGGGAAAAAAAAGGTGATAAAAGGAAATCGCCATAAAAGTGATCCATTAAAAAAATGATTGACTACTGCTTCAAGTGTCCATGGGAAAAAGAAAACAAAACGGCCCTGTTGCATAGTGTCAATCTAATATGGACTAAGATAGTATTATGCCCATTTTCATGTATCACCATAGTATTGTAAGAAATTATGCCAGGTTCTGTGACCTTTCATGCCCTGATTTAATGTGACCTCCATTCTGGTTTTGTTAGAGGACGGGCACTAATGAACATCAAAATGACCAGCTCGCAGTGCAGACTACTCTGGCGGGTAACCTTACGGCAACATGACATCTCTGGCACAGATGGACTTCACACTGGGAATCTGACTGAGTGAACTTGGGTGTGTGGTGTGTTGAGTGACATGGACACGGTGACACTAAAATGGCCAGGACAATGGACGTAACTATGTCGATGTCATTGCTTCAGCAACAGCACTCCATGTCACCAAAGCTAATGGCAAGACTGTTTAGAATTCGGACACCCTTTAACACTTTTTTGACAATAAAGTTGACAATAGTACTATACTGTGAGTATGAATGTCTTGCAGGTGGCAAATGTGAACAAAATGACACGCCATGATTTTTTTCCCCATGACGAGGAAAACAATGTTGAGCATGATCATGGCCATATTATCCTCACGAACCATTAGACGTCTACTTCAAAATAAACAGCAAAGAGAATCAAAAGCTGCTTGTCTCTCGGATAAGTCTAGGCGCTGTATCATAAACATTCTGTCCATCCTAGAGACAGTGGCAGGGCTTAAAAATGTATGTGTGTGTATATATACACACACACATATATACACACACACACACATATATATATATACACATACATATACACACATATATACAAGATACACATTATTTCTGCTACAGTTTTTTTCCTTATTTTAATGCTAAAATGGGACATGGGTCAGGAAAGATGACATAACTGGACCACAAGGCCTTGGCACAAGAAATGAAAGGGAGAGAAACTTATTGAATTGGCACAAGTAAATGAATTCATAACAAGAAACACTTGGGTTTGAGCAACCTAAGAGAAGGAAGTGGACAAATCCAGGAGACGGTATAAAAATTGATTACATCCTGATGAATGGTTCAAAAATTCTATTCTTTACTGATAGAAAAAAAATATATTAACAGGCACGGACTGCATCCTGTAATGAGAAGATTTAGGGTGAAACTAAAGAGAAGACGATCAAAAGTAACATCAAACTAAATCTTGGACTGTTAGACAAGATGAATGGACCCGTGCAAAATTTAACGTACATGTTTAAAACATTCAGTGCTCTTGGGGACACTGGTGACAATGCCGAACAATGGACACATTTGAGTTTCTCAAATGAAGCATGTGAAGAAATCCCCGAGTTGAAAGAAAAACAGGAGAAAACCTGGATTACAAAAGAAATTTTAGTCTGGATGGAAGAATGGAAGAAGGCAAAGGGAAAAGAAGAGGAAAATAAAAAGATACATAAGGAAATCGGGAATCGGTGTAATGAAGCTAAAGAAGATTGGCTAGAAACAAAAAGCGCAAAGAAATCGAAGACCAACCCAAAACAGGTCCTAAGTTTATGTACAGAAACACTGAAGAAATTGCCCACAGGAAAAAGACGCGTACATCAACTGGTTGCTTAAAATCTAAAGGGCAATAATGATGATTAGGAAAAGACAAGAAACATTTATAGGATATTTTATGACACAAGAAAAATCAGAACACGTGGGCATAACAGGAAAGCTGGAGGGAAAAAAAGCACCAGGTAAACCCAGGGACAAAATATTGGACAGACTTGCAGAGTGGACGAAGACTGGGTGGGAGAAGTACTTGCAGCAACAAAGGATAGATTCATATGGAGGGCCAAGATCGCCAAGGCCATGCGGCAGGGCACATGATGATGGATGATATTGCCATCACAAACATTACTCACTGGCCACAAAGTCGATGATGTCTTGCTCGGTGAGGTCAACGTTCTTTGCCTTGACAACAAAAGCCATGGGCAGTTCTCCAGCCAAGGTGTCAGGTTTTCCGATGACGCAGGCATCACGAATGGCTGAATGGCTCAACAATACATCTTCCAACATGGCCGGGGCCACCTACAACACAATATATAATGCAATACAATACAGTACAATACAGTACAACACAATACAATTTAACACAGCAACATGGCCAGGGTCACCTACAACACAATACAGTACAACACAATACAGTACAACACAATACAATTTAACACAGCAACATGGCCAGGGTCACCTACAACACAATACAGTACAATTTAACACAGCAACATGGCCAGGGTCACCTACAACACAATACAGTACAATTTAACACGGCAACATGGCCAGGGTCACCTACAACACAATACAGTACAATTTAACACAGCAACATGGCCAGGGCCACCTACAACACAATACAGTACAACACAATACAATTTAACACAGCAACATGGCTGGGGCTACCTATAACACAATACAGTACAACACAATACAATTTAACACGGCAACATGGCCAGGGTCACCTACAACACAATACAGTACAATTTAACACAGCAACATGGCCAGGGCCACCTACAACACAATACAGTACAACACAATACAATTTAACACAGCAACATGGCTGGGGCTACCTACAACACTATACAATACTGTACAATTTAACACAGCAACATGGCCAGGGTCACCTACAACACAATACAGTACAATTTAACACGGCAACATGGCCAGGGCCACCTACAACACAATACAGTACAATTTAACACGGCAACATGGCCAGGGTCACCTACAACACAATACAGTACAATTTAACACAGCAACATGGCCAGGGTCACCTACAACACAATACAGTACAATTTAACACAGCAACATGGCCAGGGCCACCTACAACACAATACAGTACAATTTAACACAGCAACATGGCCAGGGCCACCTACAACACAATACAGTACAACACAATACAATTTAACACAGCAACATGGCTGGGGCTACCTACAACACTATACAATACTGTACAATTTAACACAGCAACATGGCCAGGGTCACCTACAATACAATACAGTACAATTTAATACGGCAACATGGCCAGGGTCACTACAACACTATACAATACAGTACAATCAATTTAACACAGCAACAGGGCCACCTACAACACTACACAATACAATACAGTACAATTTAACACAGCAACATGGCCGGGGCCACCTACAACACTATACAATACAATACAGTACAATTTTACTCAGCAACATGGTTGGAGCTACCTACAACACAATACAGTACAATGTAACAAACTGGGATGGCCAGGGCTAACTACAACACAATACAATATACTACAATACAGTACAACACAATACAATACAATATACTACAGTACAACACATTACAATTTAACACAACATGGCCAGGGCTACCTACAACACAATACAATATACTACAATACAGTACAACACAATACAATACAATATACTACAGTACAACACATTACAATTTAACACAACATGGCCAGGGCTACCTACAACACAATACAACACAACACAGTACAGTACAAGAACAACACAATACAGTATAATAAAGGCAATTTATATAGCGCTTTCCAGAGCACAAAGCGCTTCACATAAAATCAGTATATAACTAAATACAAATAGATACACCAACATAAAATTTAAACATACCGCTGCTAACACTATATAACATAAAACATAAAATTTACGTTCAACAAGACATATTAACATTGTAAATTCATATATTACTAAAAATAGTGACAATCATACAAAAATATTTTCTCTCTCTTTCTCTTCACACACACACACAACACACACACACACACACACACACACACACACTCCCTCTCTCAACCACTCAGTTTCTCTACTATCAAATTCTATCACGCTTACACATACTCTTACTCATACTCTCACTCTCTTTCCCCACCCCAACCATACTCTCGTTCTCAACCGTGCTCCCGATATTCCTTGCTCACTCTCTCTCTCTCCCGCACTGCCTCTCTCTCTCTCTCCTTTCCTCCCTCCCTCTCTCTCCCTCTCTCCTGCTCGCATAAACATGCTTCACACACACACACACACACACACACACACACACACACACACACACACACACACACACACACACACAAACACACACACACACACACATATATGTAGGAACGATGATCAGGGCTGAGAGAGAAAAGAAAGAGAAGATCAATGAAAGTATTGAGTGAAAAGATAGGTCTTCAGACTAGACTTGAAAGAAGGAAGACATTGCTTATGGCGAATATGATAGGGAAGGGAGTTCCAGGTCATGGCAGCAGAGTGGGAGAAAGCTCTCTGACCATGCAGTTTCCGATTGAAACGGGGAACACAGAAAGTTCTTGTGTCGGTAGAGGATCGGAGAGTTCTGGATGGTACATACACTTGAAGAAGTTCAGACAGATAAGAGGGAGCGGAGCAAGTAAGAATTTTGTAACAGAGACAGCAACATTTGTATTTGATTCTTTGTTCAACTGGAAGCCAATGCAACTTTTTCAGAAGAGGAGAACATGACTGGGATCTAGGGGCTTTACAAACAAGCCTAGCTGCTGAATTCTGAACACGTTGGAGAGGTTGAATGACAACTGAAGGGCAGCCGATTAGAATAGAATTACAGTAGTCCAAGCGTGAAAGAATATAAGAGGAAACAAGAGTTTTAGTGGCCTCCTCAGTAAGAAAGGGGCGGATAGAAGCAATACAGTATAATACAGTATAGTACAATACAGTATAATACAGTATAGTACAATACAGTATAATACAGTACAGTACAACACAATACAGTACAATTTAACGTGGCCAGGGCTACCTACAATAAAACACAGTACAATACAATACACTACAGTACGAAACAATACAGTACAATATAACGCAGCAACATGGGGCTACCTATGACAATGTTACTCGGCAACATGGCCAGAGCCACCTACAATACAGTACTATTTAACAAAGCAATATGGCCTGGGCTACCTACAACACAATATAGTATGATACAGTACGACATAATACAGTACAATACAACACAACACAATACTTTACAATTTAACACAGCAATACGGCTAAGGCTACACACAACACAATATGGTATGATACAGTACAATATAATACAACACAATATAATACAACACAATGCAATGTAACACAGAAATATGGCTAAGGCTACCTACGTTACAATACATGTACCATATGGTACATTACAACACAGCAGTGTGCCGCAGTTATCACAATATACAGAGAACATGTGCCTCTATAACTAGTCTTATATCCCACACAAAGACCCACACCAGGCGCTGAGCATCATAAATGCCTAATCCTCCCCTAGCAGGGAATGGGGAACTAAGAAATACTATGCTGATATCACCAAATCAATTACATCATTAAACTGGGCAGTCAACAGGCCAAATGGTATGCTGATGGGTTGGCAGGCCAAATGGTATGCTGATGGGTTGGCATAAATAAATTTCTAGCACAATATTTCCAGACCTTGAGTCAAACTCTATAAACTGAACTCCATTTTCAGCTTTAAAATGAAACAAAACCAAAACCAAACCATCCAACAGTGACTCCTTACCTGTTCCCCTTTGTACTTGATGAGTTCCTTCTTTCTGTCTACGATATACATAAAGCCGTCAGCATCAAAGTAGGCCACGTCCCCTTTAGAAAGACAAAACGCACAACATTGGTGCTGTTTAGCGTTCTTCTGTCACATCAAATGTACAATGTACAATTACCAGGGGTAACATGTCAACACCACAGTGCAGTGGCACCTTTTTTCCCTCTTGCATGCTTATGTTTGTTTACTTAGTAAAGTCCATTTTTTACCACGGCAAACTGGACCTCTTCACTATAACCATTCAGCGTGAATTAGAAGAAGACACAGCTCTGCAAAGACGATCCAGAAGACACTCCAAGTCCAACACATGTTCTCAATTGTGCTAAATAAAAAAAACAAAAAAAACAATTCCCACTTCAAGGAAACCTCTAAAGCTTAAAAAACCATTCTGGTTTAACTCTCTGAATGTGATCAAATTAACGAAGCACACAAAAGAATTCGTCACATTTTCCAAATAACATCAGCAGACAACACTTGAGCTCATCAAAAACTCTGAGCAAAATTCATATGTTTCTAATACAAGTAAATGCTAGTCTTGGGAAATTTTCAGTTTAAAACCAATATTCCAAACACTAAAAAAAAAAGGTGTGGAAAATTATCAAAAGCGTGAATGGAAAAACATGTATCCCTCTGTCAACCATCTCAAGCTGTCAGATTTAAACCCAAATTTGAAGAAAATCCAAAATTGGAATCCATATCCATCTTCACATGACACAGGCAGATACAGATTCAGCAGCCATTTCAGATTTCTCCAAATTTTCAGACAGCCCACCATGGTCATTCAAAACACCCAAGATCTCTTTTGATTTTGCCTCCTTCCATGAAGACTGATCAACATATGACGAAGGTGTTGCTGCTGCTGCCTTCTGTTACGCTGTACCCTATTGATCATTTTCAAAACATATTCCCTCTTATTGTTCTGTCTGTACCATGAAACTGACTGCTATGGTTTCCACAATGTTGTCGTAACACATACATAAAAACTTTCTCGTCCTTTCTGACTCCCTTTCCACTTTGCAGGCAATTGATGACCCAAATATTTATCACCCAGAGCTTGGAAACATTAGTCACCCAGAGCCTGGAAACATTGGTCACCCCGAGCTTGGAAACATTAGTCACCCAGAGCTTGGAAACATTGGTCACCCAGAGCTTCCTTCAACCCTTTTTATCTCTTACAATTGAAAGTTATCACATTATTTTTGCCTGGGTTCCTGGCCATGAGTGGTGGGTGCAGATGTGTCAAGTCTCCTGATCACACGTACATATGCAGATGTAGTGTGTGAACCCTCTGTGTGTCTACATACACGCAAACCACCAAATCATCATCAACATCACCATGTGCCATGCCGCACTGGTGAACATGGCCCTAAATACGAATCTATCTTTTGTCGCTGCAAGTATATCTTCTAGCCTTTCTGTCCTCATCCACTGCAAAACTGTCCAATATTTTCTCCCTGGGTCTACATGGTGCTCTTTTTCCTTCTAGCTTTCCTGCTGTGACTAGGTGCTCAAATTTCACTTGCCTTATAAAAGGTTCTATAAATGCTGCTCATCTTTTTGCAGGATTGTCAAATTTGTTTGTTTTCTTTGCTGTCCATGGAACTCTAACATTTTTCTTAGAAACCATATTTCAGCTGCCTCCATCTTGTTCTGACTTCTATTTTTTTTTTCCATACAATGAATTTACCTTAAACATGCTATCTTAAGACACTAATATGCCACAAATCAAACAACAATATATAAATCAAAACAAATCGCAATGTCTAAGCAAAATCAGGAGATGCAAAGGATTTTTTACCTCTCTCTCTCTCTCTCTCTCTCTCTCTCTCTCTCCCTCTCAGCACATGCACTTTTTCACAGGCTAAAGCTATCAGATGATGTACAGAACCAATCATCAAATGAAAGAGAAAACCAAACACAAGCATACAAGATTGTAGTTCTGTAGCACACCAACCATTTCTTTCAATGCTGTTAACCAAAATAATGATGAGGTTGTTCTGACTTCTTGTTCTGACCAGGAAATACACACGACAAAGATACTGTAATCAATATCACTGTCAAGCGATTATGGGTATATGAAAACAGCATGCATGCACACACCACCACTACCACCACCACCACATCCATCCAAAAGGAGTATGATGGTCTTCATGGTGGAGTAACCCACCAGAGTATGCAGACTGCGCAGTAACATAACACCTGCACAGTCTGTCCCAGACAATTACAATACTGTGCATAACCAACCCAAACACTACATCACAAGGGAACACAGAAAACACTGTACATACACCAACACCAACACTACATCACAGGGAACACAGAAAACACTGTACATACACCAACACCAACACTACATCACAGGGAACACAGAAAACACTGTACATACACCAACATCAACACTACATAACAGGGAACACAGAAAACACTGTACATACACCACATCAACACTACATCACAGGGAACACAGAAAACACTGTACATACACCACACTACATCACAGGAACACAGAAAACACTGTACATACACCAACACCAACACTACATCACAGGGAATACAAAAAATATGTACATACACCAACACCAACACTACATCACAGGGAACACAGAAAACACTGTACATACACCAACACTACATCACAGGGAATACAAAAACACTGTACATACACCAACACTACATCACAGGGAACAACCGAAAACACTGTACATACACCAACACCAACACTACATCACAGGGAATACAGAAAACACTGTACATACACCAACACCAACACTACATCACAGGGAACACAGAAAACACTGACATACACCAACACTACATCACAGGGAATACAGGAAACACTGTACATACACCAACACCAACACTACATCACAGGGAACACAGAAAACACTGTACATACACCAACACTACATCACAGGGAACAAAGAAAACACTATACATACACCAACACTACATCACAGGGAATACAAAAAACACTGTACATGCACCAACACCAACACTACATCATAGGGAATACACAAAACACTGTACACTAACCAACACTACATCACAGGGAACACAGAAAACACTGTACATCACCAACACCAACACTACATCATAGGGAATACACAAAAACACTGCACATACACCAACACCAACATACATCACAGGGAACACAGAAAACACTGTACATTACCACACCAACACTACATCACAGGGAACACAGAAAACACTGTACATACACCAACACCAACCACTACATCACAGGGAACACAGAAAACACTGCACATACACCAACACATACATCACAGGGAACACAGAAAACACTGTACATACACCAACACTACATCACAGGGAACACAGAAAACACTGTACATACACCAACACACTACATCACAGTGAACACAGAAAACACTGTACATACACCAACACCAACACTACATCACAGGAATACAGAAAACACTGTTACATACACCAACACCAACACTACATCACAGGGAACACAGAAAACACTGTACATACACAACACTACATCACGGGAAACACACACTGTACATCACCAACACTACATCACAGGGAATACAGAAAACACTTGTTACATACACCAAACACCAAACCACTACATCACAGGGAACACAGAAAACACTGTACATACACCAACACACTACATCACAGGGAACACAGAAAACACTGCACTACAAACACCAACACTACATCACAGGGAACACAGAAAACACTGTACATACACCAACACCAACACTACATCACAGGGAATACAGAAAACACTGTACATACACCAACACTACATCACAGGGAACACAGAAAACACTGTACATACACCAAACCACAATACATCACAGGGAATACAGAAAACACTGTACATACACCAACACCACACTACATCACAGGGAACACAGAAAACACTGTACATACACCAACACAACATACATCACAGGGAATACAAAAACACTGTACATACACCAACACAACATACATCACAGGGAACACAGAAAACACTGTACATACACCAACACCAACACTACATCACAGGGAATACACAGAAACACTCTACAATACACCAACACCAACACTACATCACAGGGAATCACAGAAAACACTGTACATTACACCAACACCAACACTACATCACAGGGAACACAGAAAACACTGTACACATACACCAACACTACATCACAGGGAACACAGAAAACACGAAACTGTACATACACCAACACTACATCACAGGGAATACAGAAAACACTGTAACATACACCAACACCACAAACACTACATCACAGGGAACACAGAAAACACTGTACATACACCAACACCAACACTACATCACAGGGAAACTACAGAAAAACACTGTACATACACCAACACTACATCACAGGGAAACAGAAAACACTGTACATACACCAACTACACAGGGACACAGAAACACTGTACATACACCAACCTCACAAGGGAACACAGAAAACACTGTACATACACCAACACCAACACTACATCACAGGGAACACAGAAACACTGTACATACACCAACACCAAACACTACATCACAGGGAATACAGGAAAGAAACACTGTACATACACCAACACCAACACTACATCACAGGGAACACAGAAAACACTGTACATACACCAAACACTACATCACAGGGAAACAGAAAACTGTAAACCAACACGTACATACAGGGAACACAAACACTGTCAACAACAACTACATCACAGGGAATCACAGAAAACACTGTACATAACACCAACACTACATCACAGGGAACACAGAAAACACTGTACATACACCAACACCAAACACTACATCACAGGGAACACAGAAAACACTGTACATACACCAACACCAACACATCACAGGGAATACAAAAACACTGTACATACACCAACACCAACCAACTACATCAACACGAGAACACACACAGAAACAGTACATTACATACACCAACACTACATCACAGGGAATACAGAAAACACTGTACATACACCAACACCAACACTACATCACAGGGAACACAGAAAACACTGTACATACACCAACACCAACATACATCACAGGGAATACCAGAAAACACTGTACATACACCAACACCAACATACATCACAGGGAATACAGAAAACACTGTACATACACCAACACTACTAATCCAGGGAACACAGAAAACACTGTACATTACATCACAACAGCTCAACAACTACATCACAGGGAATACAAAAACACTGTACATACACCAACATACAATCACAGGGAACACAGAAACACTGACATGTACATACACCAACACCTAACACTACATCACAGGGAACTACAGAAAACACTGTACATACACCAAACACTACATCACAGGGAATACAGAAAACACTGTACATACACCACCAAACTACATCACAGGGAATACAGAAAACACTGTACATACACCAACACCAACACTACATCACAGGGAATTACAGAAAACACTGTACATACACCAACACCAACACTACATCACAGGGAATACAGAAAACACTGTACATACACCAACACATACACTACTCACAGGGAACACAGATAAACAATGGGTCATCACCTGTCTTGGAGCCATCCTGAGAGTCGATGGCGTCAGTGGTGTCTTGTGGATTCTTGTGGTATCCTTTCATCGTCAACGGTCCTGCATGTACAGGTCCCCCCTCTGATCGGTCCCCAGACTTTTTCCGGTCTCTTCATCCACAATCTGCAGTCAATGGCCAACAACAGTTTTGAATGAATTTTTTCGTTTCATCATAGAATGCACAGAACTATAACAAGAAACACTGATACAATGTACCAATGACAAACACACCAGTTTACACAGATGTGAAATGCCTACAGAGATCATAAAAAGAAAACTGAAGTTTATCGGGCACATGAACAGAAACACACAAGAACCGACTTGATTACATCAGTCCTGCAGGGGAGAGTCAAGGCAAAGAGAAAACAAGGAAGGCCAGCAAAATCCTTCATGGACAACATCGCTGACACCTGCAAACTGGGGCTCCATGACATCACACACAGGAGCAGAGACCCTGTCGCCTGGCGATCCTTCATGACAAAGAGTGGAGCTCCCACCATCATCCACAGAGCAATGCCGATGGACAGATGGATGGATGGTGCGGTACAAAAAACAGCCATATATCTAAAGGCCCAACTGTATATACATGTAATTTGGTGCTCTTAAAGATCCCACAGGGTAATATTCAGTGTAATGAATACAGACTTGAAAACTTGATGAGACTTTACTGTTCAATGATAATAGTGTAATGAATACAGACTTGAAAACTTGATGACACTTTACTGTTCAATGATAGTAGTGTAATGAATACAGACTTGAAAACTTGATGACACTTTACTGTTCAATGATAGTAGTGTAATGAATACAGACTTGAAAACTTGATGACACTTTACTGTTCAATGATAGTAGTGTAATGAATACAGACTTGAAAACTTGATGACACTTTACTGTTCAATGATAGTAGTGTAATGAATACAGACTTGAAAACTTGATGACACTTTACTGTTCAATGATAGTAGTGTAATGAATACAGACTTGAAAACTTGATGACACTTTACTGTTCAAGGATAGTAGTGTAATGAATACAGACTTGAAACTTTCAGACACTTCATTGCTCAAGGATAATAGCATTAGGTCCCCACTGAACGTGTATTTCAGCAACTCCAGACTACATACCAAAAAAATGAAAATCATAAAACGTCTTTGATAAACATGCTAGTTTAACCCTTTGACTCCCACACCCTGTCCACCAGCACCCTGCACTGTCAACAATGCTAGCAAAGCAAAAACTTAATCTTTTGACTCCCTCACCCTGTCCACCAGCATCCTGCACTGTCAACCATGCTAGCAAAGCAAAAACTTACCCTTTGACTCCCTCACCCTATCCACCAGCTTCCTGCATGTATTATGTGCATACATGTGTGCAATCAGTACTTCTATATGTATCACATTCTGTAAAATGTAATGCGCACCAAGTATAAATTAGTTTGCAGACTAACACTACACAAGAATGAATGATACATACATTTCTACACAACATCACTGATAATAGTGATATGGAGTTGAGGAAAGTACTGCACATGAAAAGTATATGTCTTTAATAATCTAAAACATATGCGACCGCCTGCATTCAAGCAAACAGGAACCAGAAAAAAAATTAAAATCAGAATGCGTTTTTTTCCTTGTTGTTTGTTTTGGTTTTGTTGTTTAAAGCCCAGCCGACTGCATACAGCCATATCAGGGCTATGACTGTTTCGAAGCACATAATTTGAACAGGAAAACAAAAAATTTTTTAAAATTAAGTACACATATCAACTGATGCATTTGCACATACAATCTAACGAGATGCCCCTGGCACTGACCACTCCATCCAATTTATCACACAGGAGATTTAAAAAACACATCTGAATACAAATTTAAACATACGCAAGGACACAAAAAATATAAAAACGGGCCTAAATTACCAAAAATTGCTTCCACATATCTCACATCCCTAGAGCCAAAAATGCACTTACTACATGTACCCGACTTTCAATCCTAAGAGAAGGTACATAAGACTTTATCGAACACATGCAGGTGAATGGACCAGCAAGGCAGAAAATGACAGGAAGAGATAAAAAGCAAAGGAGGAAGGCAGAAACAAAGAAAATGACAGAAAAGAGGAAATTTCAAGCACAGAATTTCCATAAAGTGGGGATACTATTTGTGACTGGTTCTTGCGAACGGGGTCACAAGTCGCAACGTGTGAACTGAGATACGGGCCTGAAAAGGTGGTGAGGGTCGATCTGGGTGATTTGAGATTTTTGTTCCTACACATTGTCTGACCATTAATCTATCAATTATGGCAAAGATTAAAGTGAAATTTGGACTGAAAGAGTGTTAAAATAACATTTTAAAGTGATAACCCATCGAGAATGTGCAGATTTTTTCCGTAAAATGCGTGTGTTTGAGCTTTAATTTAGGCCATGAAACCGTACAGGGCCTCAGCATATCGCATACCGTTGGAATCAGCTCGCGAAATAGCTAGTATGTAGTGCAGAA
The DNA here is from genome assembly GCA_030674185.1 of Monoplex corrugatus. Classification (NCBI taxonomy): domain Eukaryota; kingdom Metazoa; phylum Mollusca; class Gastropoda; order Littorinimorpha; family Ranellidae; genus Monoplex; species Monoplex corrugatus. The sequence continues at coordinate 41,758,179 of JAPXFY010000033.1, forward strand.
CCACTTTATCTATCACTTCACTAAGTTTGATGAAGATAGAATACTGGTTGCTAAGGAAAAAGCAGAGAATTTTGTTGTCCTTCTTTAACTCTGCTTTTCTCAAAATGGCCGTCCCATCACCCACTCCCTTTAAATTACTGTAACTCGCTCAATTTTCCAGTTAGACAGTTGAATTATACATCATTGGAAAGAGCATTTTTTCTGCTTTCCGGTGATATAAATATCTCTATACCCCCAAAATTAAGTTGTGACCCCATTCGTGAGAACAGGTCACATTTATACTGAAAGAGTCCCTGGCATCCCCATAGGGGAAAGATTGCATATTTAATACAACCAGACAAGACAGGCATCATTTTTGGCCAACTGGCCTTTGTCAAGCATAAACATAAGATCACAAACAAACAAACATCAAGCAGCAGGAAGTTTTAGTTTTTTCCTCCTAATTTTTGTATTTGGTGTTTATTCATTTGTGATCTTATGTTTACGCTTGACAAAGGCCAGTTGGCCGAAAATTCGCTCCTGTTCTGTCTGGTTGTATTGAATACATGTTCTGATTATATTTTCATGTTTTTCTGGTTCATGTTACACTTTAATAATTATGTATATATCTTTATATACTTGCAGAAGTGAAACAACATGGAGACAAAAAATTACAGAACATACCTTAAACTCTGTGTTGGGAGCAGGAACGCCGCAAGAGCCAGTTCGACGGTTGTGGGTGGTTTCGTGAGTGCCAATCACGCTTTCTGTCATCCCGTAACCTGTCACCACACAAACCAAACAAGCCGTCTGCTGAGACAACCGTGTCTTCTGTTATTCTTGACAATGCTCACTGTATGTGTTTGTTGGTGGCCTGCTTTATGTAAAGTTTGTGTTTGCCTGTTTGTTTGTTTGTAGGAACCAGAAAAACACGAAAATAGAATCAGAACGCGTATTTAATACAAGACAAGACAGGCGCACTACATCACAATGACTGGTTGGTTGTTTTCTTTGTCTGCGGGCAACAACTCCTATGTTTTCTTGAATGTATGAGTGGACTTTTAGCAGACTTTTGAGTATGACCTGAATCCTGCATTGTCAACCATGCTAGCAAAGCAAAAAACTTTAGGATCGTCGCACCCAGGGAGGTTATCTTTGTGCTCACCTTTTTTTCGTCTCATTTTCTACGCCACCATAATGGCCACAGAAGCTGGCACAGTTTGTACAATGCGATGATGATGTTGATGAGGATGATTATCATGACGCTATGGAGTTTCATCTAGGATTGAGACTGCGTGACAGGGCTGTACTCGACGCTTACTATCACAATATATCCTGCCGTCAACCAGGCCTGAGAGATACAGACACCTGCGGTGCTGGTCAGAAGATTTGAGCAGCACCCTCGATGATGCATCAGTGAAGTGGATGAGACTCGACTGTGTGGTCCCAGTCTTCCCGATGAGCCCATAGCACGCCCACCTCGCAAAGCAAAAAACTTAACCGTTCGAGTCCATCACCCTATCCACCAGCTTCCTGCAGGAAGCTGGTATATAGATTGATGAAGTCAAAGGGTTAAGCTTTTGAAGCTGGTGTATATGATGCGGGAGTGAAAGGGTTAACCCAGCATTAAAGCAGTACTCTGCTTTTGGAGGTGTGCATGCTAGGTGTTTTTGTGTCAACATAAGCAACCAAACACCCACAAGGCTTATATGATCTGGGAAGTAAAAACCAAAAAAAAACTCCATCCTTTATCCACTCCCTTGGGGATGCCAGGGGCTCTTTCAGTAAAAGCAGTATCCACACCTTCTGGAAATTGTGTGCTCTTTCAGAACAAATAGTACTTACATGACACATGATCAATGTATTTTAAGTCTTCTCTTGTTGATGTCTGCTAGTAGATTTTTTGCGGTATCAAGTTCTTCCAGGACACTTTCATTAATTCTTCTATCTGTCCATTTGACACGTAGTAGTCTCCGATAAAACCACATCTCTGCTGCCTCAATTCTTCTGCAATCAGTTTTTCTCAAAGTCCAAGTTTCACAGCCATAAATCATTACTGGCCAGATCAAACATTCTAAAAGTCTAACTTTCAGGCCATTTGGTATGCCTCTGTCTTTCCAGATGTTGTTGAGTCCACGAAAAAAGAAGTTGATCTGGGATACTGTAAACATTTCCATCATTTACCAACCAAATGCCACCCTGCAATACTCGAACTCAGACACGCTGATGGTACACTGTACCTTGCAGAATGTGCACACCAAAACGCTGGTAAAACTGGCCGGCAGTCTCTTTGCCCAGCGGAGCTGCGCCACACATAGCGATTCTCAGGTGAGACAGGTCGTAGCTGGAGGTTTTGGGGTGGTGCAGAAGTCCTACCACCACTGGGGGTACTGTGCACATCACTGTGGCCTGCAAGAACACATACACACACACACACACACACATCACATCACACACACACACACACACATTCACATCACACACACACACACACATGCACACACACACTCACACACACACACACACACACAAATGCACATGCACACACACAGACACACACGTACACACACATACATACACACAGACACACACACGTTACACACACTACATACACACACACACATACACACATACACAAACACACACATAAACACACACAAACACACACACACACTTCACATCACATACATACACAGACACACACACCACATGCACACCAAAGACACACACACAACACACACACACAGAGACAAACACAACACAAAGCACACCACATACACACACACTCACATCATACACACAACACATACACACACACACACACACACACACACACACAGAGCCACACACACACACACACAGACACAAACAAACACACACACACACACACACACACACAAACAACACACAACACACACAACACAAACACAAACACAACACACAACACACACACACACAACACACACACACACAACACACACACACACACACACACACACACACACACACAAACACAGACACAAACAACACACAAAACACACACCACACAACACAAACACAACAAACACACACACACACACACACACACACACAACATCACACACACACAACACACACACACACACAGGGTACACACAACAATGATAACAATAATACTGAAAATAATGACATGACTATCTGAAAACCTTATACAACATTCACATGCTTGTGCCCATGCACACACATGCAAATACACTGTCATAATCTTATCTCTCTCTAACATTCACATACTTCTGCCAGAACACACACACACACACACACACACACACACACACACACACACACACACACACACACACACACACACTCACACACACACACACTCTCTCCCTCTCTCATATATATACATATATACACACACACACATATTCACACACATGTAAGTACGTTGTGGTCCCCCTCCCCTCTCTCATACACACGTGCACACATATTCACACGTGTATAATTTAAGTACAATGATTCTCTCTCTCTCTCTCTCTCTCTCTCTCTCTCTCTCTCTCTCTCTCTCTCTCTCTCTCTCTCTCTCTCTCTCCTCTCTCTCACTCACACACACACACACACACACACACACACACACACATATTCACATGTATATAAATACATAGTGATCATCTCCCCCCCCCCCCTCTCTCTCTCTCACACACACACACACACACACACACACACACATATATATATATAACACTGATCATCTCCATCCTCTCTCTCTTTCTCAAACATACACACACACACACACACACACACACACACACACACACACACACACACACACACACACACACACACACACATGTAATTTAAGTACACTGTGATTCTCTCTCTCTCTCTCTCTCTCTCTCTCTCTCTCCTCTCTCCCCCCCCCCCCCCCCCCCCCAACTGAATATTAATCAGCAGTGTAGTGGAGAGCTAAACAAGAAGACTTGATAAAACAGATAGACTGGCAACTCTGCAGACTTTTGACAACACTTCAGTAGCTGATTCCTGCTTGGGGATTTTTTTTTTTTCTGATTAAAGCCTTCATACCTCAATACAGAATTGAGACAAGTTAAAGATTACTGCTTGGTAAGTAACACTCCACTCATACCAGTCGCTGTGGTGTAGTGGTTAGCAGAACAGATAATCAACTGGAAGACAGTGGGTTCAAATCCCCTCCAGTCCCTTCAAAAATCATTGTGGGTTTTGGGGTTTTGTTTTTGTTTATTTTGTTGCTCCAACTGGCTCATTGGGAAGACAGGAACCACACAGTTCAGTGTGTGTACATAGATGCATCACTGACGGTGTTCCTCAAATATTCTTACTAACATCGCAGGTGCCTGTATCTTTCGGGCCTGGTTGATGACTGAAAATATTATGGTAGTAAGCATAGAATACAGCCCCGTTACGCAGTCTCAATCCTTGATGGAATTCCACAGCATCATGATTATCATCCTCATCATCGTCATCACTGCATTGTAAAAACTGTGCCAGCTTCTGTAACCATTGAGTGGTGTAGATAATAAGACACACACCGTTTCATAAAAAATCTCTTTAAGTGTGATTATCATTGTCAAAAAAGCACAAAAAAAGATTTTGGTCTTTAAAAAAAAAAGCAACAAAAAAAAAGCAAAAAACATTTTGGTAAGGCATAGATTCTAATCTACAAGTAAAATTCAAAGCTGAAGCTATCACAGATCAAATATTTTTTTTACTTGCTAATCTATGCTGCTATATTATGTATCTATGATCAGACCATTTTGACAAATTATAGCAGTCCGCCACGTAGGTTTTACTAAATCCATTAGTCATTATTACCTATATCACCTACACGTATGTATGCACCATTGTTTTTGTTGTTTTTGCTACGACAAAGTAAGTGTGAACAACAAAAACAATGGTGCATACATACGTGTAGGTGATATAGGTAATAATGACTAATGGATATGATCAGACCAACTGACCTTGTAACTGGAGAGAAAGGTGAGGTAATCGATCATGTCAAACTTGTTCATGACGACCAGTCGAACACCAAGCACCAACATGGACAGCAGTGTCACCACCTGCCCATACACATGGAAAAACGGCAGGAAGAGCACAAGCGTATCCTTCTCCCCAAAGGCTGATTCTCTGCAACAGTAGTGTGGTAACATGATAACAATCAGTAATCTAGCAGAAAAGAGGATTGCCATTGTTACTGTCATTATTATTGTTATTGTTGTTTAAAGCCCAGCTGACTGCACACAGCCACATCATTTGAAAAATACACCATACCGCATTAAAAAAACCACTTGGAAAAGAAAATTAAGTATATGTATCAGTGCATTCATGCATATAATCTAAGTTAAGCCCCTGGTGTTGACCACTCCATCCAATTTATCACTAGGGGGTGGGGGGGGGGTTAAAAAAGCAAACCTGAATACAAATTTAAACATTAACTAAGGACACATACATATATAAGAACAGGCCTAAATTACCTAAAATTACTTCCGCATATCACACTTCCATAGACCTAACCATGCACTTAAAGCATTTACCCTGTTACTAATCCCAAAACAAAATACACAAGACTTTATCGAACACATACAGGTGAATGGACGAACAAGGCAGAAAATGGTTGAAAGAAATGACAGAAAGCAAAGGAACAAAGCAGAAACAAAGAGAGTGACATAAGAGGAAATTTCTAACACAGAATTTCCAGAAGGTGGGGATACTATTTATGCTGAAAGAGCCCCAAACATTCCCATGGGGGACATTTTTTAAGGTTTAATGGCAAATTAAGCATCCATCAGCTGTTCACCGACTTCCACTAGAACGCCTAATAAGTCTGGGTAAAAGAAAAAAAGTTTTATGTTGTTTATCAATACACTGTACATCTGATCAAGCTAAAACAATTGACCATGAAATGTGACTGGTTCTTGCGAACGGGGTCACAAGTCGCAACGTGTGAACTGAGATACGAGCCTGAAAAGGTGGTGAGGGTCGATCTGGGTGATTTGAGATTTTTGTTCCTACACATTGTCTGACCATTAATCTATTAATTATGGCAAAGATTAAAGTGAAATTTGGGCTGAAAGAGTGTTAAAATAACATTTTAAAGTGATAACCCATCGAGACTGTGCAGATTTTTTCCATGAAAATGCGTGTGTTTGAGCTTTAATTTAGGCCATGAAACCGTACAGGGCCTCAGCATATCGCATACCGTTGGAATCAGCTCGCGAAATAGCTAGTATGTAGTGCAGAACCACTTTATCTATCACTTCACTAAGTTTGATGAAGATAGAATACTGGTTGCTAAGGAAAAAGCAGAGAATTTTGTTGTCCTTCTTTAACTCTGCTTTTCTCAAAATGGCCTTCCCATCACCCACTCCCTTTAAATTACTGTAACTCGCTCGATTTTCCAGTTAGACAGTTGAATTATACATCATTGGAAAGAGCATTTTTTTCTGCTTTCCGGTGATATAAATATCTCTATACCCCCCAAAATTAAGTTGTGACCCCATTCGTGAGAACAGGTCACAAATGGATTGTTTCACCATGGTTTCTTTTTTCACTTAAGATGAAAAATTTTAAAAACTTACGCCTCAGACATCACATCAATGGCAGCTCTGATATTCCGCTGAGTGATCTGCACAGCCTTTGGGTAACCAGTGGTTCCGCTTGAAAACAGCAGAGAGCAGATGGCATCATGAGGGTCACCGAACGAGGTCGGCAAGGTTATGTCCTCTGACCCCATGGTCAAAAGGTCTTGGTAGTTCAAGTTGCTGTCTCGCGGTCCAATTGCAATGATGCGCTGATGACAGGAATATGTGACACACTCCTTTGTTTATTTTGACTGGTTGTTTCAGATTTCAAGAGAACAAATGATTAAACATTCAGATAATTTCTCCTGTTGTGCAACTGTCATTTCCTTTCTTTATATATATATATATATATATATATATATATATATATATATATATATATATATATATATGTGTGTGTGTGTGTGTGTGTGTGTGTGTGTGTGTGTGTGTGTGTGTGTGTGTGTGTGTGTGTGTGTGTGTGTGTGTGTGTGTACATATATTGCACATAAACCAAAAACAAGACAACAAACTAGAATTTTGAGCCCAGTACTTTGGACTGTGTGTGGCCTTAGGGAACTGATTATTCAAGAATGAACACACAAATCAAACATTTTTGAATGAAAACTGTTTACAGTCATCCGACCTTTTTTCTTTTCAACCACAGGAGATATCTGTCCCAGCCCTCCCTCCCCAATCCTAATCTTAACGTTCAATACCAAATCTTCATCCTTCCATGACAGCGTGCTCCACCACCAATTTCCCATGTGTGCCCTCCTCCCTCAGTTGCATAAACACAACCGCACACCTGCACACGCATACACACACACACACACACACGCACGAACACTCACACACACACACACACACACACACACACACACACACACACACACACGCACGAACACTCACTCACACACACATGTGCGCAAACACACAGAAACACACACACACACACACACACACACACACACACACACACACACATACTTGCGTATATATAAAACAAAATGTATTAGTTCAACAAATGTCATATTAGCTATCTGACAATACAAACTGATAACTCAACTCCGCCATGTTTCCAATCAAAGAATATTCTTGCTTTTTCCTGGTTTTGCTTGTTTGTTTGTATTGTGGTTTTGTTTTGTTGCTTTCCTTTCTTTTTCTTTGTTATTCAGCCTCATTTTTGTTTGTTTCTGCTGCTCATTTAAGCTCTCCTACACAACTCCAAACGTACCTTACATCCCGCTGTCATGGTCACTTTAGTTTTGGCTGACTGATAAATAAATGAACAAACACACACACAAAACAAGTCATATTGCAATTACATCTAAAAACAAACAAGATAAAGTAAAGGTTATCCCAAAGAGTAGTTAATTGTTAGGGAGTGATGTGGTAGTGCTGGCAGACACTCAGATCACTGATACTGTTATTGTTATTGTTTAACTCTTTGACTCCTGCACCCTGTCTGCCAGCACCCTCCAATGTCAAACCACGCTAGCAAAGCAAAAACTTAACCCTCTGACTCCTGCACCCTGTCCACCAGCATCCTCCAATGTCAAACCATGCTAGCAAAGCAAAAACTTAACCCTCTGACTCCTGCACCCTGTCCACCAGCACCCTCCAATGTCAAACAATGCTAGCAAAGCAAAAACTTAACCCTCTGACTCCTGCACCCTGTCCACCAGCATCCTCCAATGTCAAACCATGCTAGCAAAGCAAAACCTTAACCCTTTGACTCTCTCACCTTATCCGCCAACTTCCTGCAGGAAGCTGGTGAATAGGGTGCGGGAGTCAAATGGTTCAAGCCCAGCCAGCTGCACAGAGCCATGACAGGACTATAACCATCTCAAAATGTACATCATGCCTCATCATCATCATCATCAGGTGCCTTGCCGCACGGCGTTGGCGATCATGGACTTCCATCTGTTTCTATCTCTTGCTGCCTCAAGCATCTCTTCCACCCCTCTATCCCAAGCCACTCTGCAAGTCCGTCTAGCATCTTCACCCTGGGTCTACCTGGTGCTCTCTTTCCCTCCAGCTTTCCCATTGTGACCAGGTGCTCCAATTCCCCTTTCCTCATAAAATGGCCTATAAATGTTGCCTGTCTTTTCCTAATCTTCCTTATGAATGATCTTCTTGTGTCTGCCTCCATCAAGACTGTCTTGTTTGTTTTCTTTGCTGTCCATGGAACTCTCAACAGTCTTCTTAGAAACCACATCTCAGCTGCTCAATCTTGTTCTGGCTTTGCGTGTTGGCTGTCACGCCTAACAACCGTATAACAATATTGGTTCTATATAACATTCAAGAACTGTCTTCCTCACTGGGGAATAAAACTGGAAAAGAAAATTTAAGTACACGTCACAATATGTTCATGTGCATAATCCACAGATATGCCTCTAGTGCTGACCACTCCATCCAGTTTATCATAAAGGGATATAAAAAAATAAACCTAATACAAACGTAAACATAACTAAGAACACAAAAACATATAAAAACAGGCCTAAATTACCTAAAACGCTTCTGCACGTCACATTACCCCAGAGCCCAAAAATATACTTAATACCCAATTATCAATCTTAAGAGAAAATATATAAGGTGTTACAGATCACATACAGGTGAAGGGTCGGCAAGGCAGAAAATGATAGGAAGAGATGACAGACAGCAAAGGAGCAAGAAAGAAACAAAGAAAGTGACAGAAAAGAGGAAATTTCTAGCACAGAATTTCCAGAAGGTGGGGATACTATTTATACCGAAAGGGCCCCAAATAAAAAAGACATGAAAGGACACCCTGGGGCAAAGATGGAGATGTTTACCATCTCTAATTAAGGAAAGGGTTGAGATATTTACCATCTCCTACTGGGTAAAGGTGGACATGTGTGTACTCCTTTATGGAACACATACAGGTGAATGGACCAGCAATGCAGAAAATGACAGGAAGGGAAAACAGAAAGCAAAGAAGCAAGGTACAAAACAAAGAGACATAGAATTTCCAGAAGGTGGTGATTCTGTTATCTGAAAGAGCTCCTGGCATCCCCAACAGAGGAAGATCAGCTTCCTGATAGTGAGTTCTCACTTTATCTTCTCTGACACTGAACTGGAACAAGCAAACTTCCATTCACAGCTGAGTGACTAACAACAAGCTTCCTGATAGTGAGTTCTCACTTTATCTTCTCTGACCCTGAACTGGAACAAGCAAACTTCCATTCACAGCTGAGTGACTAACAACAAGCTTCCTGATAGTGAGCTCTCACTGTATCTTCTCTGACCCTGAACTGGAACAAGCAAACTTCCATTCACAGCTGAGTGACTAACAACAAGCTTCCTGATAGTGAGCCACACCTCATCTGACGCAGCAAGAACAAGGAACAAGGCAGACTTCCAATATTCTACAAGGCTGTGCACAACAAACGATAGCTTCCTGATAGTGAGTTCTCACTTTATCTTCTCTGACCCTGAACTGGAACAAGCAACTTCCATTCACAGCTGAGTGACTAACAACAAGCTTCCTGATAGTGAGTTCTCACTTTATCTTCTCTGACCCTGAACTGGAACAAGCAAACTTCCATTCACAGCTGAGTGACTAACAACAAGCTTCCTGATAGTGAGTTCTCACTTTATCTTCTCTGACCCTGAACTGGAACAAGCAAACTTCCATTCACAGCTGAGTGACTAACAACAAGCTTCCTGATAGTGAGTTCTCACTTTATCTTCTCTGACCCTGAACTGGAACAAGCAGACTTCCATTCACAGCTGAGTGACTAACAACAAGCTTCCTGATAGTGAGTTCTCACTTTATCTTCTCTGACCCTGAACTGGAACAAGCAAACTTCCATTCACAGCTGAGTGACTAACAACAAGCTTCCTGATAGTGAGTTCTCACTTTATCTTCTCTGACCCTGAACTGGAACAAGCAAACTTCCATTCACAGCTGAGTGACTAACAACAAGCTTCCTGATAGTGAGTTCTCACTTTATCTTCTCTGACCCTGAACTGGAACAAGCAAACTTCCATTCACAGCTGAGTGACTAACAACAAGCTTCCTGATAGTGAGTTCTCACTTTATCTTCTCTGACCCTGAACTGGAACAAGCAAACTTCCATTCACAGCTGAGTGACTAACAACAAGCTTCCTGATAGTGAGTTCTCACTTTATCTTCTCTGACCCTGAACTGGAACAAGCAGACTTCCATTCACAGCTGAGTGACTAGCAAACACTACTCACAATTTGGTATGCAAGGTCTGAAAATGTGCAGAGTGGATAACAGGAACTCTAACTTTATACCATTCTGAGAACAAATTAAGCAGTGAATTGCTATGGGAGATCAAGGACAATATGCGGGCTGGTCGGCTCTTTTGACACAGCCCTGGACTCAGGATCTGATATCTCGAGTTCAATCCCAGACCACAACATTAAACACTGGCCTGTTCGCTACCCATCTTAACCCTTTGACTCTTGTACCCTGTCCACCAGAATCCTGCATTGCCAACCATGCTAGCAAAGCAAAAACTTAACCCTTGACTCCTGCACACTGTTCACCAGCATCCTGCATTGCCAACCATGCTAGCAAAGCAAAAACTTAACCCTTTGACTCCTGCACTCTGTTCACCTGCATCCTGTATTGCCAAACATGCTAGCAAAGCAAAAACTTAACCCTTTGACTCCTGCACCCTGTTCACCAGCATCCTGTATTGCCAACCATGCTAGCAAAGCAAAAACTTAACCCTTTGACTCCTGCACACTGTTCACCAGCATCCTGCATTGCCAACCATGCTAGCAAAGCAAAAACTTAACCCTTTGACTCCTGCACTCTGTTCACCCTGCATCCTGTATTGCCAAACATGCTAGCAAAGCAAAAACTTAACCCTTTGACTCCTGCACCCTGTTCACCAGCATCCTGTATTGCCAACCATGCTAGCAAAGCAAAAACTTAACCCTTTGACTCCTGCACCCTGTCCACCAGCATCCTGTATTGCCAACCATGATAGCAAAGCAAAAACTTAACCCTTTGACTCCTGCACCCTGTCCACCAGCATCCTGTATTGCCAACCATGCCAGCAAAGCAAAAACTTAACCCTTTGACTCCTGCACCCTGTCCACCAGCACCCTGTATTGTAAACCATGCCAGCAAAGCAAAAACTTAACTCTTTGACTCCCACACTCTGTTCACCAGCACCCTGTATTGTAAACCATGATAGCAAAGCAAAAACTTAACCCTTTGACTTCCTCACCCTATCCACAGCTCCTGCAGGGTGAGGGAGTCAAAGGGTTAAGTTTTTGCAGTTGGTGGATAGGTGTGCGGGAGTCAAAGAGTTAATGTTTCCATCATTCTGGTGGTGTCAGCTTTGTGTTTCATATGTCTCCCCACCCCCCACCCCCACTCTACCTTTCCGCTCCTCAGTTCAAGGTCATGCCAGTACACAGGGTTTTGTGCAGGCCCAGAGACTCTGCCAGGTAATTGCTGGCAGATTTGGGTAGAGCGCATATGGAATAGTCCGAGTGTGATGAATCTCTCTTAACCCTTTGACTCCCACACCCTATCCACCAACTTCAAAAACTTAACCCTTTGATTCCCTCACCCTACCCACCAGCTTCCTGACAGGGTGAGGGAATCAAAGATTTAAGTTTTTGCTTTGCTAGCATGGTTGGCAATGCAGGATACTGGTGCACAGGATGCGGGAGTCAAAGGGTTAATTAAACAAACTCCGAACTCAAAATTCCAGGGGCATTAACTCCTCTCCAAGGATACAAAACACATACAGCTTCAACACAAAACATATATAGCTTCAGGTACAGACGATTACTACCACACATCATACATACCACATCGGTCCCAGCGATAGCTTCCTGAACAGCCGGCAGAAATGGTGGTATAGTCACGATGAATTTCGCTTCTGTTAAACTGAGCTGTCGCTTGATCTCCCCTGTTGTGAACAAAGGAATTTGTCAAGAATACTGTTACAATTTGATCAATGTTTCATTTGTCCCACTAAACCATCTATACCAAGGCCTACCAACAACAAACTGTTTTATTAACCCTTTGACTTCCACACCCTGTCAACATGTCCACCAGCTTCCTGCATTGTCAACCATGCTAGCAAAGCAAAAATTTAAACCTTTGACTCTCTCACCCTATCCACCAGCTTCCTGTAAGCTGGTGAACAGGAAGACAAAGTCAAAGGATTAAGTTTTTAAGTTGGTGGATAGGGTGTGGTAATCAAAGGGTTAAGTGTGGATAGGGTGTGGTAATCAAAGGGTTAAGTGTGGATAGGGTGTGGGAGTCAAAGGGTTAACAATAAATGACCTCTGCACTACAGTCGGCATGGAAATACTGTAATATACCAGACGATCTGATATCACACAATTTTAAATGTGAGGAAGAAGACATTATATTATCATACAGAATGCAAAAGCATACATAATTGGTCACACATATGAATGCATTCACGCATGTAATCTAAGGACATGCCCCTGGTGTTGACCACTCCATCCAATTTATCACACAGGGATTAAAAAAAAACATACCTGAATACGAATTTAAACATAACTAAGGACACTAAAACATATATAAAAACAGGCCTAATTACCTAAAATTGCTTTCACATATCTCATTTCCCTAGAGCCAAAAAAGCACTTAATACATATATACCCAATTATCAATCCTATGATAAAGTATGTAAGACATTATCAAACACATACAGGTGAATGGACCTGCAAGGCTGAAAATGATAGGAAGAAATGACAGAAAGCAAAGGAACAAGACAGAAACAAAGAGAGCGACAGAAAAGAGGAAATTTCTTGCACAGAATTTCCAGAAGACGGGGGATACTATTAATATCAAAACAGCCCCCAGCATCCCCACAGGGGAGAAATAAATGAATGAATACATAAATGAAATAAGAAAGAAAGAAGTAAAATCCTTCATGCCTTGCTCTCAAGATGACCTGTTTGGTGGGTTTGGGTGGTGTGTTGGAGGGCTGAGCCGGTGTGGCGACAATGATATATTTAAGGTGGTGCAGAAGATGGTGCAGCACAAAAAAAAATTTTTTTTAAAGTAATAAAAGAAATATATTAATTAATTAATTAATAGTAAGTAATTAATGAATTAATTAATAGTAAGTAAGTAAGTAAGTAAACTCCTTCATTCCTTGCTTCAAGATAATCCATTTGATGGGTTCTGGCGGTGTGTTGGAGAGCTGAGCCGGTGTGGCAACAGTGATGTAAAGGTGGTGCAAAAGATGTGGCAGCAAAAAATGAATGAATGAATAAATAAATAAATGAACAAATAAATAAATAAATAAATAAAATCCTTCATTCCTTGGTCTCAAGATGACCTGTTTGGTGGGTTTCGGTGGTGTGCTGGACAGCAGAGCCGGTGTGGTGACAATGATATAAAGATGGTGCAGAAGATGTGGCAGCAAAAAAATAAATAAATAAAAAATAAATGAATAAATGAATGAATTAACAAATAAACAAACAAATAACATCCTTCATTCCTAGCTCTCAAGATGACCTTTTTGGTGGGTTTCGGTGGTGTGCTGGCGAGCTGAGTCGGTGTGGCGACAATGACATGGAAGTGATGCAAAGGATGGGCAGCATTAAATAAATAAATACATAAATAATCAATAAATCTACCTGGCATGGAAACGGGATTGGTGGCGTGCACAATGACTCCTGCGGTGAGCGAGGCCAAGACGAGGAGAGCATTCTCCACACTGTTTGGAGCCACAATGCACAGTGACTCCCCTTGTTCCAAACCCAACTTCACCAGACCCCGCGCCAGACGTTCAGCGATGGACACCACTGCACCGAAGTTCCATTCTTGTTGTGTGTAAGGGTTTACCTACAGCAAATAAACAAATAAATGTGACCTCCCACCACAAAATCAGTCTTAACTCGCAGTCAGTCGAACAGCACTAGAAGCTGAAAAGGTGACTGAGGGTCTATCTGGGGTGTTTTGATTTTTTCTCAAAATTGATTTCTGTAGACTATAATCTATCCCCCACAGAAATTTTTTCTTGAAAAAATAGTATTAATCAATTTAAAATGGTATTTTAATGCACTGATCGCAACAGAAAGAGCGCAATTTCCTACCAAAAGTACCAATTTTTGTCTCTTATTATGAACTGTAACCTGTACAGTACCCCCACATATAATATGTTGACAGAAAGCACTTTGGTGCACCTTTCAGATAATGACAGCTAAAATTAGATACAAACTGGGTCAAAAGCCACCAAATAAAGAAATTTAAGGAAAATGTGTAGGAGAGTAGGCCTACATAAAAATTTTAGAGGCCGTTTTCTCAAAATGGTCATCATACAACTTAATGACTTTAAACATATATCACTTCTACATTTTTTTGAGTACAAGTTTCATTCAAGTACCAAAAGAATCAGCAGAATGTACACTTTCCAGTGAAATGTATATCTCAAAATATCCAAAATGCTAGTCAAGACTGGTTTCATGCTGGCAGGTCACAAATACATAAACAATTAAGTTAACCTTTTGACTTCCGCACCCTATCCACCTAGTGTAGAAGCTCCCACACCCTATCCACCTAGTGCAGAAGCTCCCACACCCTATCCACCAAATGCACAAACTCAACCCTTTGACTCCCTCACCCTATCCACAAACAATTAGATAAATAATTAAGTTAACCCTTTGTTTCCCGCACCCTATCCACCAACTGTAGAAACTTAACCGTCTGAGCATGATGAATACTTCTAAAATAAACTCTTTAAGATATAACATGTGTACCCAAATTTTAATGACATGTGCACTTAAGTCAGACACTAAATTGTATGTGTACCTAAATTTTAATGACATATGCACTTAACTCAGACACTGTGTACCTAAATTTTAACATGCGCCCTAAAGCCCTATGCTGAACTCTAAGTGAACCTGCATCATAATGACATGTGAACAACAGCCTATACTATGGTTCAGTGACATTCCTTTTTTCAAACCCGGAACCCAGTGTCCCCAGTGTCGGCCCAGTAGGGTAATGTTTAACATTAACTTGTGCTTTGTACTGCAAGATCTGTGCTGCAGAACCAGCAGTTTCCGTTTACCTTCTCCATTACACAATTTTATGGCTGTTCTTTTACTTTTGTTTGGCTGTTTGTTTGCTTGCTTTCTTTTCAATTTGTCACAGCTATTCACAATTTTGTAATCATGCAATATATACCAAAGCTCATTTGGTTTGGTTCGCTTGTTTTTTGTTAGTTTTGTTTATTTGTCTGTCTGTCTGTCTGACTGGCTGGCTGGCTGTCTGTCTGTCTGTCTGTCTGTCTGTCTGTCTGTCTTCTTTTCAATTTGTTATTGCAACTCACAATGTTGTGATAATGCAATACAACCAAAGGTTGTTTAGTTTGGTTTGCTTGTTTTTTGTTTCTTTTTGTTTGTTTGTTTGGTCAGTTGGTTGGTTGGTTGGTCGGTTTTGTTTTTATTTTGTTTTGTTTCTGTTTTTTTTTTGTTTGTTTCTGCATTCTTTTCAATTTGTCATCACAATTCACAATGTTGTAATCATGCAATACAAACCAAAGTTTGTTTTGTTTGTTTGTTTGTTTGCTTGCTTGTTTGTTTGTTTGTTTGTTTTCTTTTCAATCTATCTAAGCAGTTCACAATGTCATAACCATGAAAAATAAACCAAACTTTGTTTTGTTTGGTTTGCTTGTTTGTTTGTTTGTCTGCTTGTCTGTCTGTCCATTGTTGTTTGTTTTAAACTGCACTGCAAAGACCAATCAAATCAGTAAGTGGCAAACTAACAAATAAACAATCGAGATAGGACAGTAAAACAAACCTACACGCTACAGACAAGGCTAAAAAGCAGAATATGCTAAGAGCAATCAATCACAACTTTTTTTTTTTTTACAATTTCATGACAATGACAATAAGAAGTTATTTTGTAATGGAAGACATAAGTATGTTAAACCTTCTAAAACCCATTTTTCAAACTTGTAATGCTAATTTACATATATATCTAGAAGATCATTGAAAAAGAATTATGTGAATAAATGAATAATGTAAAACATAATACACAAGGACATCACAGAGTAATGGCATCTGTTGTTGTTTGTGAGAGACAGAAGGAAAGATGTGGGTAAGAATATTTATTATTACAATCAGTGTGTGTGTGGTTGGGGGTGGGGGTTGTGAGAGAGAGAATGTGTGTGTGTGTGTTTGTGATGTGTGTGTGTGTGTTGTGTGTGTGTGTGTGTGTGTGTGTGTGTGTGTGTGTGTGTGTGTGTGTGTGTGTGTGAGTCTGTGTGTGTGTGTCTATGGGTGTGTGTGTGTGTGGTTGTGTGTGTGTGTGTGTGTATGGGTGTGGTGTGTGCTGTGTATGTCTGTGTGTTTGTGCATGTGTGTGTGTGTCTATGGGTGTGTATGGGTTTGTATGGGTGTGTGTGTGTGTGTGTGTGTGTGTGAGTCTGTGTGTGTGTGTGTGTTGGGTGTGGTGTGTGTCTGTCTATGTCTGTGTGTGTGTTTGTGCACGTGTGTGTGTGTTATGGTGTGTTATGGTGTGTATGGTGTGTTGTGTGTCTGTGGGTGTGGGTGTCTATGGGTGTGTGTGTGTGTCTATGGGTGTGTGTGTGTGTGTGGTGTGTGTGTGTCTTGTGTGTGTGTGTGTGTGTGTGTGTGTGTGTGTGTGTGTGTGTGTGTGTGTGTGTGTGTGTGTGTGTGTGTGTGTGTGTATGTATGTGTGTGTGTGTGTTCTGTGTGTATGTGTGTCTATGAGTGTGTGTGGGTGTGTACAGATGTACGAGCATTTGTGTACCTGTCTATAAACAAAATCATGTATTTGTTTACGAGAATGTGCTTGGATATAACATATGACATGTACGTGTGTGTGTGTGTACGTGTGTGTGTTCGTTCGTGTGTGTGTGTGTGTGTGTGTGTGTGTGTGTGTGTGTGTGTGTGTGTGTGTGTGTGTGTGTGTGTGTGTGTGTGTGTGTCTGTGTGTGTGTCTGTGTGTGTGAGAGAGAGAGAGAGAAACAGACAGACAAAGTCAGAGACAGAGAAAGAGACTGAGAGAGAGTGTGTGTGTGTGTGAGAGAGAGACAGACAGACAGACAGACGAGAGAGAGTGTGTGAGAGAGAGTGTGTGAGTGTGTATCATGTATAAAACTGGTTCACTCACTGTGTCTATTACCACTGACTGGCACAGTGGGTAAGCATCAAACTCCAAATCTGAAGGTCCTGACTTCCATCAGACAGACATCGCCATCTAGTGGGTAAAGAGTAGTGATTTTTCCTACCTCCCAGGTCAACATTTGCAGAACTGCCGGTGCCTAAACCCCCTCCGTGTGTGTACAAATGTAGAAAACCAAATATGCACGTTAAAGATCCTGTAACTTAACCTCAATCATGGGTGGGGGGGGGGGGGTATTTAGATACCTCAGGACCTGGCCAGTTCATGGGTTTATGTGCAGGCTTAAGGCTTGTGCCATGATCACTATCACATGGCACCTGTGACACTAGTGTATAAGGAATTCACTCCGAGCGCAGTGGTGTCACCTTGAGAAACTGAAACTGATTCTGAAACTGAAACATGCCACAGGCTGGCTTATGGAAACAAGAACACACCCTGCAAGCACACCCACTGAAAATGGAGTGAGCAAACTGTGCAGTTTACATAGCTGCTCAGTTCAGTTCATATTGCTTAAAGCCCAGCCGACTACTAGAGCCACATCAGGGCTAACACCACGTCAAAAAAAAAAAAAAAAAGATAACCCTTTAAGATAAAAGACAACAGTTAAAAACCATGCTCACCGTTAACCTTGCAAATCTAAAATGCCATTCAAGAAAAACAGATGTAAAGTCACATAAGGTGAAATCTATTGATCTCTTGTAGAAACTGGAAAATTGCTTCTGGAGGGATGTCTCGGAAGAGCTTCTTTAAGGAGTCCACCATGTAGTGCTTTTGTCTCACATTGTACAAGTCCCAGCAATCAAGAAGGAGGTGTCTGATACTCAACGGCTCGTCACACGGTATACACCACGGTGTTTCTTTATTTTTCAAAAGGTACGAATGAGTGTAGGATGTGTGACCCATGTGTAACCTATATAACACTGTCTCTTTCTTACGGTTTCCTGCAGCAGATGGGAGAATTTCTTTCAGGCTAGGGCGGATTTGGAAAAGTTCATTATCTGTCCTCCAGCTTTGCAGACACACACTGCAGAAAAAATCAGAAAGCTCCAAGCAAAAAAAAGCCCTGGGATGAAAATAGACAAGACAATCAAGCCCAAGGCAAAATAATTGCAGTAGCATCGACAATCCTGCGGACGGAAAAGTGTTCAGTTTCTTTAAATGCATATAACTGTCTTTCGGTCTCTTTTTTTTTCCCAGAAAAAAATTCAGTTGCTTTCGCCATGCTCTGGTTACCTTAATGGGCATGGCATAGCTGCCATACTCATGATACTGTAAGTTTCTAATTTTGGTCATGAGGACTTTTCTTTCTTTCTTATTTTTTTGTTAACTTTTGGGGCAATTAGAAATCAAACAAACAAAAAACAAGCAAACAACAGCCACTGTTGAGTAGTAGTAGTCAGTAACAAGGAAAAAAAATTATCGACTGTACATACAGTACAATCAATTCAGTAACGATGACAATCATAATTATGCTTTACTCAATTCCACCCAAATCACCGAATAAGGCGAATTGTCTCTCTTAGAAGACAAGTGACTTTACCATAGCAATGTTTGACCCGTGCGCTAACAATTTCTTCTTCAAGAACGGCCATAGCGGATCGTCGTATCCAGTTTCGATCTTTTTTCCACAGAACACTACTTCTTCGCCTTTTACTGCCGCCATCTCGTGCAGGTCCCACATACGAGGTCAAGATGTGTCGTCTGCTACTTGAGACATTCACCAGTAGTTACCTCCCTTTGATTTGCAGTCTCCGTCCTCTTGTACCGGGAGTTGTCGAGTGCAGATCCATCATAGTCCCTGTCCTCGTTCTGGGACATGGAGACAAATCACCCAGCCAACAAGAGTAACAGGGCTTTGCCGATGCTACGATGGGCCTAGATAACAGGTAGAAGATAACTTTCGGTAACGGTCGATTGTTCGGAAAATCAAAACGTGTATGAAAAGGTATTTGTCGGTTTGTGGTACGCGTGCACCCAGGCAGAGGAGTCTTCAGCTGTTGTTGTTGTTGTTGTTGTTGTTTAAAGCCCAGCCGACTGCATAGTGCCATACCAGGGCTATAACCGCTTCAAAAATACAAAACTTCAACAGGAAAAAAAAAAGGAAAGAAAATTAAGTACACATATCAATGCATTCACGCACATAATCTAAGGACATGCCCGCTGGCGTTGACCACTCTGTCCAATTTATTGCACAGGGGATTTAAAAAACACGCCTGAATACAAAGTTAAGATATCTAAGGACATCAAAGCATATCTAAGACAGACATAAATTACCTAAAATTGCTTCCACATATCTCACCTCCCTAGAGCCAAAAATGCACTTAATACATGTACCCAATTATCAATCCTAAGAAAAAAGAACATAAGACTTTATCAAACACATACAGGTGAATGGACAATTAAGGCAGAAAATGACAGGTAGAAATGACAGAAAGCAAAGGAACATGGCAGAAAAAAAAAGAGAGTGACAGAAAAGAGTAAATTTCTAGCACAGAATGTCCAGAAGGTGGGGATACTATTTATACTGAAAGAGCCCCTGGCATCCCTGTGGGGGGTGGGGGTGGGGAGTCTTCAGCTAAACATCAACTTGTTGCAATCTAAAGTACACATGCACACTCTGACATAGGCTGTTTGCGCTGTACAAGCCTAAATAGAATGATTTATAGGTGCTAATAATTTATTATTGGTTAGTAATTGATAATAGTATTTGACCTAGCCTATCATGCTGTATAGACCTAAATAGAATGATTATTAGGTGCTAATATTGGTTAGTAATAGATAGTGGTATTTGACCTAGCCTATCATGCTGTTCAAGCCTAAATAGAATGATTTATAGGTGCTAATATTGGTTAGTAATAGATAGTAGTATTTGGCCTAGCCTATCATGCTGTATAGACCTAAATAGAATGATTATTAGGTGCTAATATTGGTTAGTAATAGAGAGTAGTATTTGGCCTAGCCTATCATGTATGTAGGCCTAAATAGAATGATTATTAGGTGCTGATATTTGTTAGTAATAGATAGTAGTATTTGACCTAGCCTATCATGCTGTACAAGCCTAAATAGAATGATTATTAGGTGCTAATATTGGTTAGTAATAGATAGTAGTATTTGACCTAGCCTATCATGTATGTAGACCTAAATAGAATGATTATTAGGTGCTAATCTTGGTTAGTAATCAATAGTAGTATTTGACCTAGCCTATCATGCTATGTAGGCCTAAATAGAATGATTTATAGGTGCTAATATTGGTTAGTAATAGATAGTAGTATTTGACCCAGCCTATCATGCTGTACAAGCCTAAATAGAATGATTTATAGGTGCTAATATTGGTTAGTAATAGATAGTAGTATTTAACCTAGCCTATCATGTATGTAGGCCTAAATAGAATGATTATTAGGTGCTAATCTTGGTTAGTAATATATAGTACTATTTGACCTAGCCTATCATGCTGTACAAGCCTAAATAGAATGATTATTAGGTGCTAATATTGGTTAGTAATAGATAGTAGTATTTGACCTAGCCTATCATGTATGTAGGCCTAAATAGAATGATTATTAGGTGCTAATATTGGTTAGTAATAGATAGTAGTATTTGGCCTAGCCTATCATGTATGTAGGCCTATATAGAATGATTTATAGGTGCTAATATTGGTTAGTAATAGATAGTAGTATTTGACCTAGCCTATAATGTATGTAGGCCTAAATAGAATGATTATTAGGTGCTAATATTGGTTAGTAATACTAATAGATAGTAGTATTTGGCCTAGCCTATCATGTGTGTAGGCCTAAATAGAATGATTATTAGGTGTTAATATTGGTTAGTAATAGATAGTAGTATTTGACCTAGCCTATCATGCTGTATAGACCTAAATAGAATGATTATTAGGTGTTAATATTGGTTAGTAATAGATAGTAGTTTTTGACCTAGCCTATCATGTATGTAGGCCTAAATAGAATGATTATTAGGTGCTAATATTGGTTAGTAATAGATAGTAGTATTTGACCTAGCCTATCATGCTGTATAGACCCAAATAGAATGATTTATAGGTGCTAATACTGGTTAGTAATAGATAGTAGTATTTGACCTAGCCTATCATGCTATGTAGGCCTAAATAGAATGATTATTAGGTGCTGATATTAGTAATAGACAGTAGTATTTGACCTAGCCTATCATTGTTATTACTATTAAATTGTCATCCAGGTGTCTCATAGAGGTTAAGATATTTATTCATCCAGATAAAATGTGCAACTTCCAATGCTCTCCCCCCACCCCCACCCCCCAACACACACACACATACAAGGGTATCAGTGGGATGACTGCAGCTGTTTTATTATCCAGTCACACCATGATTTCTAGAGATCTTTGCTTATACAATACTATCCCATTTACTAGTATCTTTCTCTCACTCTCTTTCAGACTGGCTCTTACACACACACACACACACACACACACACACACACACACACACACACACACACACACACACACACACACACACACACACCACCAACACACACACACGCACGCACACACACACACAAACACCAGTATATGCACATTTGCATATACACATTTACTCATAACAGTTAACATACACACATTTTTACATACACAACACATTATCATTGATGTTGTATGACAGCTTATGAAAAAGTGTGTATTTACATAAGCAAAACAAAAACTGTTTCAATAGATTTGCAGTTTATTGCAGTAAATAGTGGAAATGATACATTGTCATCATTACTATCAGCAGAATTTTTATATAAAAAATTCAAGATAAAATTTCCAAAAGAGCAAGTTACAAGTTTCAGTCTGTAAATCATCTTCTTTTTTTTTTTTCTTTCATTTTTTTTACTCAGCAGATTGAACATATTGATTAATAATTAATCCATAATCTTTTACATCACCAGGAAACTGAAGACAGCACTTTTCCGTGAAATATGTCAACAATTTCCATTACTGAGTATTCTAAGGGTTTTTATACTACCAGCACAGGCTTTCACATTTGTAATATGTTACTTAATTAGGCTTATGAATATATTCACAATGTATATACATACAAATGTATAATATGTGTGTGCATATAAACTGATCATTACAACTATTATAATCTGTAAACTAAATATATAAATACACAGGCTGAAAGCTTTTAAGGATGGTTATTCATGAAAAACTGTAAGTAACTAATTAGTATATAATGAATGAGCTCAATGACATTGAATAACTGTTTGAATTTATTATGATAATTATCTTGAGGCTTTACTTAGGGCCCTTACAACTTTCTGGTCAGACTGGAAGCTGTACGTGTACGGATTTTAGGAATCTTAGTTCATTTTCATTTTAGCACGTTGATGCACTTAATTACTTACCAATTAGTACAAGGATCCATTGATTTATGAATGTCTCAGTCATCTTGGACAAACAAATACCTCTCTATCGATTTTATTTTCATTCGGTTTACCCGTTCCCAAGTTATGGTGCTTTTTGTGAAGAAACAGCACACACGCGATCAGATTTTTGCTAATCCAATGAAGGAAAACGTCAAAAATAGGCCTATAATGGCTATATGTTTAAAAAATCGTAACTTTCGTCACGGACAACTAAAGTAAGAACTTTTTGTACCATTTTAAAGATTTTTTTTTTCCCCAGTGATGGTGATTACATGATTAACAGAAATATTTGAATTTTCTGGTGACATACCTACTACACCTCCGGTCTGTCACCTGTGACCTTCCATATTTCATGATACAGCTCCAGTTCACAATTAGATCTACGTCACTGAAAAACTCGTCACTGAAATAGATCTACCATTTAATGCCATGAACAGAAACTAATGTCCCTCCACTTACCCATGAAATCTGCAGCCTTTTCTTTCTGGTTCTTTTGTGTTATTTCTTGGACAATTTACAGCAGATCAATGCGTCCTTGAACTTCGAGGACGTAGATCTTCTTCTTCTTCTTCGGATACGTGCGGGAGTCGAAGGGTTAAGTTTTGCTTTGCTAGCATGGTTGACAATGCAGGATGCTTCTGGACAGGGTGCAGGAGTTAAAGGGTTAACTGAAAGTCACAATTACTTTATGTTATCCGGCGTTAAAGTCGTAAGGGTTATTATCATCATTATCATGTGCCCTGCCGCATGGCGTTGGCGATCATGGCCCTCCATACGAATCTATCCATTGTTGCTGCAAGTACATCTGCCATCCTCTCTGTCTTTATCCAGTCCGCAAGTCTGTCCAACTTTTTTTCATATGTATTCATGTGTGTGTGTGTGTGTGTGTGTGTGTGTGTGTGTGTGTGTGTGTGTGTGTGTGTGTGTGTGTGTGTGTGTTGATATGTGTATGTTTTCTTGTTCATGTGTGTTGTGTGTGTGTGTGTGTGTGTGTGTGTGTGTGAGTTCGCGCATGCATGCGGCGTGTGCGTGTGCGTGTGTGTGTGTGTGTTCATTTGTTGTATGAGTGTGTGTGTGTGCGCGCGCGCGCGCGTTCTTGTGTGTGTCTGTGTATGTTCCTGTGTTTGTGTTTTCTTGTTCATGTGACTGTGTGTTTAGTTTAGTTTAGTTTAGTTTAGCAATAGGGACATAACACATTAGCCATTTGGCTATTTCAAGTCCCATCATTTTTATTTTTATTTATTTTCCAACACACATAGCCCAGGTTTGTCGTGCGCCCAGTTTTTTTTGATGATTCATTCATCATATTGGTATTTAAGTTCAATGTAATGTTTCCAATGGTCAAGCTGGTTTTTAAACGAGTTTGTGTTTTGTGCTCTTTTAATTTCGTTTGGTAATTTATTCCATACATGTGCAATTCTTTTGTAAAATAAAACTTTCTAATGTTAGTCTTGCAATATTCTATAAATATTTCATCAGTATTATTTCTTGTTTTGTCATAATTTGTCAGTTTGAAAAATTGTGTTCTATCTACGTCATCTATATTGTTAAAAATCTTGAAACTTTGGATCAGTCTCCCCTCATTCTTCTTGCTTTTAAACTGGGTAAATTGAGTAATTCTAATCTTTCTCTTTGTGTGTGCGGGTATTTGTGTGTGTGCGTGTGTGTGTGTGTGTGTGCGTGCGTATGTATGCGTGCGTGCGTGTGTGTATGTGTGTGTGTGTGTGATTTGATAGGCTTTTGTTGTTGTTGTTGTTTTTCTTCTTTTTTTCTCTCTGAACAGTGAGTACTGGTCAAAGGCATGTACACAGACGTCAGTTGTCAGTAGACCAGCGTACATCGTGTGTTCAGTTTACCTGGGACTGAGCCCGGCTGTTTGTGTGTTGACTGTTGTTGTCTTCTGAATTCAGGTCAGTCTGACTTTTTGCTTTCATATATGTAAAAGTTTTGATTAATAGCAGCAGTAATAACAACACACACACGCGTGCGCGCGCACTCACACACACACACACACACACTTACTCAAACACAGACCCCCCCCCCCACACACACACACACACACACACACTCTCTCACACACACAATATATAATACACATGTATATCTATCTCTATGTATCTATGTATGTATCTATCTATTCAACTTGTCTCTGTCTATCTATCTATCTATCCATCTATCTTATCTATCTGTCTTTATATAATACATGTATATGTATAGAAATAATTATGTACATTTTCTCTCTCTCTCTTCTCTCCTCTCTCTCTCTCTCCTCTCTCTCTCTCTCTCTCTCTCTCTCTCTCTCTCTCCAGAGACAGAAATAGAGAAAAAGCTACGAGCCACGTTGAACAGGCAAGATAGAAAGTTGGAAACTCTGTTTGCACAACAGTTTAGTTTACGTTTACGGTCGTTTGAGGACCCGTTGCTCAGTAAGCTCGATGGTTCTTTGAAAGTTGTGACAAACAAACTAAAAACACTTTGTGCCAAGAGAACGCAACTGGAAGAAAATTACTACGAGGTAGGCCTACTAAATATGTCCCAATGAGCAAATAATGCCCAGGCGGGTCCCAGTAGCTCAGTTGGTTGAGCGTCGGATTCACACGCTGATGGTTGTGGGTTCGAATCCTGGGGTGTGCTATATAAAAACTGGCCTTCTCATTGTCCCATCTTAACATCATTGTTGTTCTGGTGGTGTCAGTATATGGGATTAGATAAGTCTTCCCATTAAAACTGGCCTTCTCACTGTCCCATCTTAACGTCATTGTCGTTCTGGTGGTGTCAGTATAGGATTAGATAAGTCCCCTCATTAATATTGGCCTTCTCACTGTCCCATCTTAACATCATTGTTATTCTGGTGGTGTCAGTATAGGATTAGTTGTCCCCCCATTAAAACTTACCTTCTCACTGTCCCATCTTAACATCATTGTTGTTCTGGTGGTGTCAGTATAGGATTAGTTGTCCCCCCGTTAAAACTGACCTTCTCACTGTCCCATTTTAACATCATTGTTGTTCTGGTGGTGTCAGTATAGGATTAGTTGTCCCCCCATTAAAACTGACCTTCTCACTGTCCCATCTTAACATCATTGTTATTCTGGTGGTGTCAGTATAGGATTATTTGCCCCCCCCCCCCCCCCGTTAAAACTGACCTTCTCACTGTCCCATCTTAACATCATTGTTGTTTGGTGGTGTCAGTATAGGATTAGATAGTCCCCCCATTAAAACTGACCTCTCACTATCCCATCTTAACATCATTGTTGTTCTGGTGTGTCAGTATAGAATTAGTTGTCCCCCAATAAAACTGACATTCTCACTGTCCATCTTAACATCATCGTTGTTTTAGTGGTGTCAGTGTAGGATTAGATAAGTCCCCCTCCTCCCCCCCCCCCCCATCCCTGGGATGGTTTATCTCAGTCGGCGTAAATACTGAACCAAATCAATCAATCAAAGTAATGCCTCGACAACTTTGAACAGAAATTGAACAACATATTCATGAATCGACAACCTGGAAGCGTTTTCCAGGAAAGACAATCCTGAATTGTTCAGTTTCAGTTTCAGTTTCAATTTCTCAATATCACGTCTCCGCGCTCGGAATGAATTCCATATGCACTAACGTCACAGGTGCCATGTGATGGAGAAGATCCAGAATGATCACGGCACAAGCCTTGAGCCTGCACATAAACCCACGAGCTGGCCAGGTCCTGAGGTCTTACCTAGATAGTCCCATAACCCTGGGGTGGTAGGGGAGTGAGGTGGCAGAGATCTCAACTTTTCCCGGGGCCAGCACCACGAGGGCGGCCCCATCCCCTCTCCCTCGCTTTCATATTCACTTCAAGACTTCAGAAAGCAAGAAGGCTAATTATTGGTCTTCAAGGGGTAGGACCTGGGAAGTCAACCTATCTCTCCAATGTTTTATACCAAGGCAGCCGGGGAATGCCTAGCTCTACACGATTTCCAGTGTTCCAGTGTCACTTAACGAGAGTTATGAGATGTGTATCACCAAGACAGTGGTGGACATTGTCCAGGACACTGTACCAAGAAGTCATGGTCCCGACCAGTCGCCGTGGTGTAGTGGTTAACGCAACGGACTACCGACTGGAAGTTGTGGATTCGAATCCCCATCAGTCCCTTCAAAAACATATCATTGCGGGATTTTTCGGATCTAACCGGCTCCTACCCAGAGTTAGGCATACTATGGGCTCTTTGGGAAGACTGGGACAACACAGTCGAATCTCATCACTTCACGGATGCGTCATTGAGGGTGTTGCTCAAGTTTTCTGATCAGCACCGCAGGTGTCTGTATCTTGCGGGCCTGGTTGACGCCAGGATATATCATTGTAGTAAGCATAGAGTACAGCCCTGTCACGCAGTCTCAGTCCTAGATGGAACTTAATAGCATCATGATTATCATCCTCATCGACATCATCATCGCATTGTAAAAAAAAAAAAAAAAAAAAAAAAAAACTGTGCCAGCTTCTGTGGCCATTAATGATGGCGTAGAAAATGGGACGAATAAAAAGGTGAGCACAAAGGTAACCTCCCTAAATGCGATGATCCTCTTAAAAAAATTTTTTTTTTTTTAAAAAGTCATGGTCCCGTATTGATATTATCTGTGCAGTGGAATAGTTCTCCTTAGTAGGGGGACTTTCATCAGTGGGGAGATTTCCATTCAGGTTGGGGTTTTCACAGGGAAGTGAAACTTTCATTGGATCTGGAACTATCATCGCGGGAGATACCTTCCTTAGTGGATGGAACACAGTTGGCATTCCCCTGTGGTGATACTGAGAGAAAAGTGGACAGAATGGTTCAGACGTTCTCCTGCCAATAACTAAACCCGAGGTTCCAAGGTTCGCTCCCTCCGTAGAGGCCTCGACTTTCCTCCTCAGTTTGACCGGAAAATCGAACTGAACGTTTAGTCCTTCGGAAGGGGACGAAAAACGAGTCGGACACGTGTGCCTTCTGGTTGCGCACGCAAAAGATCCCACGGCAGTTGAAAATCGTGAAGAGCAGGGCATCGCCCGGCTGCATTGGTGAAAATCATTGGAGACATAGGTTGTTTTCCTAGGTCCCACCCCTTGAAGACAAATTAGCCTTCTTGTCTTTCTGAAGTCTTGACAAAAAAAAAAGTGAATATCATTATCAATTTGAAGCGAGGGAGAGGGGATGGACGCCGCCCTCGTGGTGCTGGCCCCGAGAAAAGTTGAGGTCTCTGCCACCTCACTCTCCTACGTCCCCAGGGTTATGGAACTATCTAGGTAGGACCTCAGGACCTGGCCAGCTCATGGGTTTATGTACAGGCTTAAAGCTTGTGCCATGATCATTCTGGATTTTCTCCATCACATGGCACCTGTGATGATAGTGCGTATGGAATTCATTCCCAGCGCGGAGACATCATCTTGAGAAAATGAATTGATGCTGGGGGTCTCCTTTAGTATAAATAGTATCCCCACCTTCTAGAAATGCTGTGCTGGGAATTTCCTCTTTTCTGTCACTCTTTGTTTCTGCCTTGTTCCTTTGCTTTCTGTCATTTCTTCCTATCATTTTCTGCCTTGCTGGTCCATTCACCTGTACGTGTTCGATAAAGTCCTACGTACTTTTTGTTACGATCGATAATTGGGTACATGTATTAAGTGCATTTTTGGGTCTAGGGAGGTGAAATATGCGGATGCAATTTTAGGTGATTTTATGCCCGTTTATTATATACTACACGTCATTATTGAAGGGCCAGGAACGTTTTTGAGTCAATTTTTGAAAGGAGAAATAACCTATTTTCTCTTACACTTTTCTCCAATTCGTTGCCGTAACTGAATGGATAAGAGCTCAGACAACATTGCAGTTTCCTTTTGGCACGTGTTTGGGGATTTGCCGATTTGCAATGGGCGGCCCAAGGAAGACAATTTCCACACGAAATTGTCGAATCTTCAGCAGGGTCTCTCTGACGACGCAGGCAAGGTAGCGACAAAATTCGCTTTGCACGTGCAAGGCAAACCCTTTTTGAACACTACTCCAGCCAAAGTTGCCCGCAGACGAGGATAAAAAGGACCCGTTCTTGGTTCGTTTTAACCATGCTTGCAAGACGACGGATGACGGATGAGCAGCGGGGGAGAGCCCTCGCTCTGCTTGATGAAGGCCTAGCGCAGCGGGAAGTTGCTAGACGACTTGAAGTGTCGCATTCCACAATCCAGAGACTGCTGGAGCGCTTCAATGAGACTGGAGCAGTCCAGGAAAGGCGTCACACGGGTCGACCCAGAGTAACGACAAGACAGCAAGACCGCTACCTTGCCCTCTCCGTCCTGAGGGAAAGGGCATCCACTGCGGTGACCTTGAGGGGTCAGCTGAGGGACGCAACAGGTGCTAACATCAGCTCGCACACGGTGAGAAGACGGCTACATGAGGCAACTTGAGGTCACGGACGACCGGCCGTCTCGACCCGTGCTGTCACCGGTCAACAGAGTGCGCGCATGACCTGGGCCAGGGAGTCACGTGACCTGGACAAGGCAACAGTGGGCCCGGGTCCTTGTTTTGGATGAGTCCAGGTTACACCCTGACCTTTAACGATGGCCGGGCATCGGGTGTGGGCGACGTCAAGGGGAGAAGGTTTCGCTGACGCCACTGTCCATGGAGCAATAACCGGAGGTACGGCTGGGTCGGTTGATGGTGGTGGTGGCATGAGCCGTGGTAACCGGACCCCCCTGCTCCCATTGACGGCATCCTGAACGGGGTCCGGTACCGGGACGAGGTTCTGGCGGCCGTGGCATGCCTGCGCTTGTGGACCTTGGTCAAGGCGCCATCTTCCAGGACGACAATGCACCTGCGCATCGAGCACGCCTTGTGACCGACTTGCCGGATGCAGCATGAAGTGTTCGTTATGGCCTGGCCAGCGATGCTCACCTGACCTGAACCCAATTGAACACCTCTGGATGTGCTCGGGAGGCGCATCAGGGACAACCCCCCACCGGGCACCCTGGCCAGGCTGGTCGACATCCTGCAGATCGAGTGGGCGGCCATCCCTTAGGACACTACTCCGTACCTTGTTGGGGTCATGCATCGGCGCTGTGAGCATGCATCCAGCTCGGGGCGGACACACGCGATATTGAAAACAGATTGGCCAATCTGACACTTTCTGTTTTTGAAAAGGGGGGGGATGTTCCTTTAAATGCATGTGCTGTTCACTAATGGTCATTGTGCTAATTTCTTTTTCCAAAACAGGTGTGGAAATGATGAAATATAAACATAGAATCAATTCTAAACATTGTCAATTATTTCAACTTAAAATTAGAGAGGAATGGAAGAAGTGGCCCTTAAATTATGATTAGGAGTATAGTTTTGCTGTCCTTAGGTATGTTAATTTGTATTCAGGAGTGCTTTTTTTTTTTAAAAATCCCCTGTGTGATAAATTGGACGGAGTGGTCAACGCCAGGGGCATCTGTTTAGTACTATGTACGCAAATGTATCCATACGTATAGGCCTACTTAATTTTCTTCTTTTTTTCTTTCCTGTTAAACTATTGTGTATGGTTTAAGTGGTTATAGTCCTGATATGTGGGCTGGGCTTTAAACAACGATAACGGTAATCGTTCTGTTCATTCTTCAAACCAATGAACGGGGACGCTCGTCTAACCGTTTATCCATGTCCTGTTCAGTATTGCTAATGAGATTGTTCTGATCTTTGCAGATTGTCAAGGCTTCAAAATGTCTGGCGAAGAAGATCATCAGTTCGGCACGACCAGTGAAGACACAGAAGTACCTCACATCCAATATGGACGTAAGGTATGCCGTTTAGTTAGTTGCTTAGTTTCTATGAAATAGTTACCAGCATGAACCAGAAAAAAACACGAAAAAAGAATAAGAACGCGGATTTTTTAATACAAAACAAGACAAGACATGACAAGACATTAAAATTTAATACACGTTCTTATTCTTTTTTCGTGCTTTTTTTTTCTGGTTCCTGTTTGCTTGAACGCGGGCAGTCACACTTGTTTTGAATTTAGTTATCAGCATATTTTATATATACCTTTGAATGAAGATAACCTATGTTGTGTGAAAAAAAAAGTCTGCAGTGATGTATAATCGATACCAGTCACTTTGGTAAAGTAAGTATGGCAACAAATTGATGATTTGGAATTGAGAAGGTTGAGCCCTCGTCAGTTTGTGTGTGTGTGTGTGTGTGTGTGTGTGTGTGTGTGTGTGTGTGTGTGTGTGTGTGTGTGTGTGTGTGTGTGTGTGTGTGTGAGAGAGAGAGAAGGTGTGTGTGTGTGTGTGTGCGTGTGTTTGTGTGCGCGTGTTTGTATGTGTGTGTGCGTGTGTGTGTGTGTGTGTGAGAGACAGAGAGAGACAGAGAGAGACACAGACAGACAGACAGAGAAATACAGAAAGACAGAGAGAAAGTGAGTGAGTGTGTGAGTGGTGTGAGGTAGTGTGAGTGATTGTGTCTTTCTGTCTGTCTTTCTTTTCTTGCTTGCTTGTTTACAGTCTCAACTGGATCCTACCAATAACTGATCACACTTTGGACTCATTGCGAGGGAATACCTGGATAGGCCGTTACTGCCCAGTGGTGCCCACTCCACAGATGTGTTGTTGAGCTGATTTCCTCTTTTCTTTCCTCGGAAGTGGACGGCAGACTGGCGGGGCTATGATTAACCCTTTGACTCCTGCACCCTATCTACCAACTGCAAAAACTTAACTTTGACTCCCTCACCCTTTCTATCAGCTTCCTGCAGGAAGCTGGTGGAAAGGGTGAGAGAGTCAAAGGGTTAAGTTTTTGCCTTGCTAGCATGGTTGACAGAGCAGGACGCTGGTGGACATGGTGCGGGAGTCAAAGGGTTAAGGAAATACTGTCTTCACCTAGTTGATAGACAACTAAGACTTTGTGCTTTGACTGGGGGAGGGAGGGGGGGATTTTTGTGATACGAGACGATACTTAGTGGCTAGTTGTGATGAGATTCAGACTTTTATTTATTTATGTATTTATTTATTTATCTATCTATTTACTTATTTCATGTCTCCATTCTTGTCTTTGAGGATTAGATACACCGCTGTTGTCGGATTCTCTCTTCATCATCATCATCATCAGGTGCCCTGCCGCATGGCGTTGGCGACCATGGACTTCCAACCATCTCTATGTCTCGTTGCTCCTAGCATCTCCCCCACCCTCCTCATCCCCAGCCACTCTGAAAGTCCGTCCAGCATTCTCTCCCTGGATCTACCTGGCGCTCTCCTTCCCTCCAGCTTTCCCGTTGTGACCAGGTGCTCCAAATCCCCCTTCCTCATAAAATGGCCTATAAATGTTGCCTGTCTTTTCCTAATCTTCCTTATGAGTGATCTACTTGTGTCTGCCTCCATCAAGACTGTCTCGTTTGTTTTCTTTGCTGTCCATGGAACTCTCAACATTCTTCTGAGAAACCACATCTCGGCTGCCTCAATCTTGCTCTGGCTTTGCTTGCTGACTGTCCATGCCTCGCATCCGTACAACAGTATTGGTTCTATGTAACATTCAAGGACTCTCTTTCTGATGTTAATTGATAGGCATTTGTTGGCAAGAATGCTTGTCATCTTCTTGAATGCTGTATTGGCTTGGCCGATTCTGCCAGCTATTTCCGATGTGCATCTGCCGTCTGATAAAATTGTCTCTTATGTAACGTAAAAAACTTGCATGCATGGTGCCACTTATCGTCTGAATCATTGGGGTTGCCTGCGTGTGAGCCTTTGATTGTGTTTGTTAGTCTGTGTACCGATTGTCTGTAGCAACACTGAGAATTGTAGTTTGAGCCCCTGGAAAGTTGATAAGGAAGACAAGACAAGACAAGACAAGACAAGACAGGTGGAACTTTTTGGCCAACTGGCCTATAAGTGTAAACTCTAAAGACAAAGAATACATACACAAAACATAATCGTAAAACCAATCTTGTGTTGTTTTCTAATTACATTTATGCAGGTGTTCTGTCTTGTCTTGCCATGCCTTGTCTTGTCTTGTCTTGTCTTATACAACATACGCCTTTTGATTAATTTTTGTAAATTTCTGGTTCCTGTATGCTTGAATGCTGACAGTCACTTTGATTTAACTTTACTGTTGTTTATTTCAGGTGGACTTCAACGTTGTAGAAAACCCAGACATTGTTCAGCCACCACCTCTACAATCACTGCATAACGAGGTCAGTGAACCGGTTTCAAGTACAAGGTCAGAGTTCATCATCCCGGCTGCAAGGTCAAGGTCATCTGCAGGGAAAGGATCAAGTTCCTCTCCAGCCCAACGGACCCACGTCATGATCACTCCAACCTGGACCTCAAGATCCGGCAGAACAATGAGCGCGAGTCCCAAAACGACAGCTAGAGAGTTGGTATATTCCGAAGACCCAGGGTCTCATGTGACAGCCATATGCCCGCTCAGCTACAACCGTGTGTGGATTGCGTACAGGGACACGCTGCTGACCAGGACTTTCTTCCTGAAACTGTTCAATGCTGAAGGGAAGGTGCTGACCTACGTGAAGACTGAAGGCTGGAGTAGCGGCCTCTTCTCCGTGGCTGAGGACATGGCACTGACCTGGTGCCGGGGTAAAACTAGCGTTCAGCTGCTGACGCTTGATGGTATGTTGACCACACACGATCTTAAAATTAGCATTAAAACCATCGTTCCCTATGCGTCAAAGGACGGACATGGTCTGATGGTAGTTGATGATAAACTGCGTCGCGTGACGTGTACATACGCCGAAAATGATGCCGAGACTGAGGACCTTGAAGAAGTCTCTGAATCCGATTTGCCAGGAACATCTGACAGGGAATCGGACGCTGAACCACAGGAAACGTCTGATGAAGAATCTGACCCCGATTCATGCAGACAGCTGACAAACAACCTGAGATATTCTCAAGAAGAGGTCATGATGGACAAACCGCCGTCCGAGGGACGTCTGGTGCATGGGTCAGCCGAGGGATGTTACTTCGCTTTTGTTAACGATGATGATCACCACAGCAGTGTCAACGTCTTTGCCACATCGGATGCTGGTCTCCCTCGTCACATTTCCTCGTACACTCTGGGCGAAGGTCGCGTCCTGGACGCTAGATTCTGTCGGATGGACGGACGAGACGTCCTGCTGGTCGTCGTGTTAGGAGATGACCAGGTTCACGTTGTGGATCCTACCGACAGCTGTCGCTTTCTGCATTGCCTGAACACCGGTCCCTTCCAGCTGGACAAACCACATCGACTGGCCACTGACAATGACCAACACGTGTGGATCGGGTGCTGGGGTGGGAAGGTGGTTATGGTTGACGTGTAAGGTGTTTTCCACTAACACGTGGTCATAGTTGACCTGTAAGGTGTTTTCCACTAACACTTGGTCATGGTTGACCTGTAAGGTGTTTTCCGCTAACATCTGGTCATGGTTGACCTGTAAGTCTTTTCAGCTAACATCTGGTCATGGTTGACCTGTAAGGTATTTTCCACAACACGTGGTCATAGTTGACCTGTAAGGTGTTTTCCACTAACACGTGGTCATAGTTGACCTGTAAGGTGTTTTCCACTAACACGTGGTCATGTTGACCTGTAAGGTGTTTTCCACTAACATGTGGTCATGGTTGACCTGTAAGGTGTTTTCCACTAACACGTGGTCATGGTTGACCTGTAAGGTGTTTTCGCTAACACGTGGTCATAGTTGACCTGTAAGGTGTTTTCACTAACACGTGGTCATGGTTGACCTGTAAGGTGTTTTCCACTAACACGTGGTCATGGTTGACCTGTAAGGTGTTTCGCTAACACGTGGTCATAGTTGACCTGTAAGGTGTTTTCCCTAACCATGGTCATAGTTGACCTGTAAGGTGTTTTCCCTAACATGGTCATGGTTGACCTGTAAGGTTTTCCGCTAACACTGACGGTTTCATCCCGTTTTTTTTTTTTTTTTTTTTTTTTATTTATTTATTTTTTTTTTTTCCAATTTGACAGGATGAACTGCACTATTTCCTTTTCTTTCATTCATCCATTCATTCATTCATTCATTCATTCATTCCCTAACAATGTACTGTAGTCCTGTGGTTTTTTGTTTTTTTTTTTTTTTCCCCCCAATTTGAGAGGATGAACTGCAGTATTTCCTTTTCATTCATTCACTCGTTCGTTCGTTCGTTCGTTCGTTCGTTCATTCATTCATTCCCTAACAATGATGGCTGCTCTGTGGTCCTGTTTCTTTTCCAATTTGAGAGGATGAACTGCAGTATTTCCTTTTCATTCATTCGTTTGCTTGTTCGTTCATTCATTCATTCGTTCGTTCGTTCATTCGTTCGTTCGTTCGTTCGTTCATTCATTCATTCCCTAACAATGATGGCTGTTTTGTAGTCCTGTTTTTTTTTCCAATTTGAGAGGATAACTGCAGTATTTCCTTTTCGTTCGTTCGTTCATTCATTCATTCATCATTCTTCGTTCGTTCGTTCATTCATTCATCTATCCATTCATTTGTTTGTTTATTCATTCATTCGTTTATTCATTTTCCTTCCTTTTTTCATCTTCTTTGTTGTGATACTAATATCATGTTTACTAATGTTCTGGTGTGTGTTCTGATTTTGTTTCGTTAAAAGGTTTGCTTATTAACAGGTCTGAGGTGAGATTTTCAAATGTGTTCAATTTGATGAGTGTGATCTGTTGTGCAATGACTGCTACTGTGGCTTTTTCTTCCTTTTTTTTGTGTTTTGCTTTTTTTTTTTTTTGTTCAATGCTAAAAGGATCTAACAGAAGTTAAAGGAAAAACATTTTTGCATGTTTTCTGAATTCAGTGGTATTCAGTATCTGATTTTCATGTGCAAGTTGACATTTTGATTTGTTAAAAAAAATAAAATAAAAAAGGAAAAAAGGAAACATTGTTTGCCAGTACGGTATGTATTATGTTTGTACATAGGAAATGTATCGATTGACTCATTGATTTTGCTTAACCTTTGTGAAAAAAAAAACTTTATCTAATCTATCTCTGTCTCTACCTCTATCTATCTATCTATCTGTCTATCTACCTATCTATCCATCTATCTATCTTTTTTTTTCTTTCTTGTATTGTTATTTAAAGCCCAGCCAACTGCGCAGAGCCATATCAGGGCTATAACCGCTTCAAAACACACAAAACTTCAACAGGAAAAAAAAGAAAATTAAGTACACATAATTATATCAATACATTCGCGCACATAATCTAAGGACATACCCCCGGCGTAGGACCATTCCGTCCGATTTATCACACAGGGGAGATTTAAAAAACACCTGAATACAAATATAAGCATACATAAGGACACCAAAACATATTTAAAAACAGGCATAAATTACCTAAAATTGCTTCTGCATATCTCACCTCCTTAGAGCCAAAAATGCACTTAATACATGTAGTGATGTACCCAATTATCAATCCAAAAAAAAAATATGTAAGACTTTATCGAAAAAATACAGGTGAATGGACCATTAAGGCAGAAAATAAGTAGAAATGACAGAAAGCAAGGCAACAAGGCAGAAACAAAGAGTGACAGAAAAGAGGAAATTTCTAGTACAGAATTTCCATAAGGTGGGGATAGTATTTATACTGAAAGAGCAGACACACGCATAAATAAGTAATGTATATTGCATGTAGGGCCTATATCTATACCTATCTATATATATCTCTATCTACCTACCTATCTGAATCTGTATCTCTTTCTCTATCTATACGCACACACACACAAATATACAGATACGAGTACATACATATATATGTGTGTGTGTCTACACACACACACACACACACACACACAATATATATACATGTATATAAATTTTTCAACAATTTTCTAAACTCAAATCTTATATCAAGCTTCAGTAAAAGTGATGAAACTTGATACACACCATGGGAGGTGGCATACTGTGATAACAATGAAAACAAATTGTGTAAGTTGTTGTTACAAGGTCCTGAGATAATGCTGCTTACACATCTTTCCTCAAGTTTTCAGGCTGCAAACACTTAACCCTTTGACTCCCTTACCCTTTCCACCAGCTTTCTGCTGGAAGCTGGTGGACAGGATGAGGGAACTGAAGGGTTAAGTTTTTGCTCTGCTAGCATGGTTGACAATGTTCGATGCTGGTGGGCAGAACGCGAGAGTCAAAGGGGTTAACGTGGTGTTAACACATTCATGACAGGAAGCGTCAAGTTTTTTCAAGCTCGCAACTTCTGTGGCCAGGAAGCATCGATCGCAGTTTTGCTACTTGAAAGTACAAAACTGGTTCTGATTCTCCCTAACTAAGCTGGGAGTTATTGCTCAAGCTTGTTTACTTCTAACATTTGCATGCTGTCAGAACAACTTTATAGCCGAATTAAAAAAAATAAAATAAAAAAGGCAAGAAATTGTGGTCTCGCTTGTGAGAAAATCATGTGAGAGCTCAACTTAGATGATAACGGTCCTAGCAATGGTGGAAATGAAGTTTTTAAGCACGAAAATGATTTAAAAAAGGACGAAACAGATGTGGAAGTGACTTCAACAAATGCTAAAGATGGCTATGATAATTGTATCGATAAAAAAATCAAAGATTACACACACACACACACACAAAAAGCCAAATAGCCATGCCTACTACAAAAATACTTCAGAATAGACTTTATTTTGACACTTTCAAATTTCCCAATCATTTCACCATAAGGTAGAATTTCTGGTAATTCAATCAATAATGAGATAATCAACAGATATGCTATTTAACAAAAATAACAAGTACCCATAAAACCTCAAATATTCTGAAGACAACTTCAGACCATTACAGCCACAGCCCTGTGGCAAGCCCAGTCACAACAGAATGCTGAAACGGCTCTAGTAATCGGCTGGGCTATAAGCGACACGAGCCAAACCAAACTTGTATAAAATATATATATGTATATATATATTATATATATATATATATATATATATATTATAATATATATAATATATATATATATTTATAATGTATATATATATATATATATATTTATATATATATATATATATTATATATATATATATTATATGTATAATTATATAATATTATATATATGTATATATATATATATATATATATTATATATATATATATATATATATATATATATAAAACTAGACTTTTTCTACAAAATTTTGCTATGACGTATAATTTTACTTTCTGAACCGACCCGTTTCTTGGAGGTATCTACGATTTATAATTTTACTTTCTGAACCGACCCGTTTCTTGAAGGTATCTATAAATCATAATATTTACTTTCTGACACCGACCGTTTCTTGGAGGTATTTATGATTTATCATTTTACTTTCGAACCGACCTGTTTCTATGAGGTATCAATGATATAAATTACTTCTGACCTTCTAAGATCTATGATTCATATTTTACTTTCTCAACCGACCTGTTTCTATGAGGTATTTATGATCTATCATTTTACTTTCCGAACCGACCTGTTTCTATGAGGTATCAATGATATATAATTTACTTTCTGACCTTTTCTATGAGGTATCTATGATTCATAATTTTACTTTATCAACCGACCTGTTTCTCTGAGGTATCAATGATTTACAATTTTATTTTCTCAACCGACCTGTTTCTGTGAGGTATCTATGATTTATAATCTTACTTTCCAACCAACCTGTTTCTATGAGGTATCTATGATTTATAATTTTACTTTCTCAACTGACCTGTTTTTTTGAGGTATCGATGATTTATAATTTTACTTTCTGAACCGACCTGTTTCTGTGAGGTATCTATGATTTATAATTTTACTTTCCCAACCAACCTGTTTCTGTGAGGTATCAATGATTTATAATTTTACTTTCTCAACCGACCTGTTTCTGTGAGGTATCTATGATTTATAATTCTACTTTCTGAACCGACCCATTTCTTGGAGGTATCTATGATTTATAATTTTACTTTCTGAACCGACCTGTTTCTATGAGGTATCATGATTTATAATTTTACTTTCTGAACCAACATGTTCCTATGAGGTATCAATGATTTATAATTTTACTTTCTGAACCGACCTGTTTCTCGGAGGTATCTATGATTTATAATTTTACTTTCCCAACCGACCTGTTTCTATGAGGTATCTATAATTTTACTTTCTGAACC
This sequence comes from Monoplex corrugatus, assembly GCA_030674185.1. Classification (NCBI taxonomy): domain Eukaryota; kingdom Metazoa; phylum Mollusca; class Gastropoda; order Littorinimorpha; family Ranellidae; genus Monoplex; species Monoplex corrugatus. Next base: position 41,797,343 of record JAPXFY010000033.1, read on the forward strand.
GGCCTGTTTCTGATGAGGTATCTATGATTTATAATTTTACTTTCTGAACCGACCCGTTTCTTGAAGGTATCTATGATTCATAATTCTACTTTCTGAACCACCCGTTTCTATGAGGTATCTATGATTTATAATTTTACTTTCTGAACTGATCTGTTTCTATGAGGTATCTGATTTATAATTTTACTTTCTCGTCCGACCTGTTTCTTGGAGGTATCTATGATTCATAATTGTACTTTCTGAACCGGCCTGTTTCTCGAAGGTATCTATGATTTATAATTTTACTTTCTCATTCGACCTGTTTCTGTGAGGTATCTATGATCTATAATTTTACTTTCTCAACTGACCTGTTTCTCGGAGGTATCTATGATTTATAATTTTACTTTCTCAATCGACCTGTTTCTGTGAGGTATCTATCATTTATAATTTTACTTTCTCAACGACCTGTTTCTCTGAGGTATCGATGATTTATAATTTTACTTTCTCAACTGGCCTGTTTCTTGGAAGTATCTTTTTGAATATTTATTTCCATTTTATACTTTCTCTCAACCGACCTGTTTCTGTGAGGTATCTATAATCTATAATTTTACTTTCTCAACTGACCCTGTTTTTTCTTCTCGTGTAGGTATCTATGATTTATAATTTTACTTTCTGAACGACCTGTTTCTGTGAGGTATCTATGATTTATAATTTTACTTTCTGAACCGACCCGTTTTTGGAGGTATCTATGATTTATAATTTTACTTTCTGAACTGACCCGTTTCTGTGAGGTACCAAACTGTATAAAATGCTTGTTACACAAATGAGTGCCAAAAATCTTTATGCTGCGTGATTTATCTTATGTTCCTTTAAATTACCCAACAGTGCAAACGTCTCGTTACACACATCACACACAAAAGGTCCCTGGTCAGCGTGGGTCTTCTTGTGTCTCTTCAAGTGGCCAGAATGTGTAAAAGTCCTGTCACACACATCACACACAAACGGTCTCTGACCAGAGTGGGTGATCTCGTGCTTCTTCAAGTAACTGGACAAAGTGAAAGTCTTGTTACACACATCACACACAAAAGGTTTCAGACCAGTATGAGTCATCTCGTGTTTCTTCAAGTTACCGGCGTCTCTGAAAGTCTTGTAACACACCACGCACACAAACGGCCTCTCCCCAGTATGGATTCTGTTGTGTCTCTTCAAATCGGAACCCATTTTGAAAAGTCTTGTCGCAAACATCACACGAAAAAGGTCTCTCACCCGTATGGATCATCTTATGGACGTTGAGATGAGAAACCTGCGTGAAAGTCTTATCGCATATGTCGCACACAACGATCGGTTTGTGAGGGGCACGGATCACCTTGCATCCCTTAGAATGCTGCGACACTGTGGAAGTTCTACGCCACACATCATTTGTGCAGGAATCATGAGCAGTTCTGAGAGCTACCTTGACTGAAGCCACTGGTCGACTTAATTTCAGAACTTGGCAAGTGGCAGCAGACGGTTCATCATGTTCCTGTAACATAAAGAAAGAATATTATTTAACCCTTTGACTCCTGCAGCTGGTCCACCAGCATCCTGCATTGTCAACCATGCTAGCCGAGCAAAACTTAACCATTTGAGTCCCTCACCCTATCCACCAGCTTCCTGCAGGAAGTTGGTAGATAGGGTGAGCAAATCAAAAGGTTAAGTTTTTGCAGTTGTTAGACAGGTGTGGGGGTCAAAGGTTAACAACTTGAATTTTGGACAGGTCAATAAATCATTCTTACCTATCACCCATTAGCATCCTCAAGTTCCATTGGTAGCCGCTAGCAGCAGATATCACAATAGACCAGTCGCCGTGGTATAGTGGTTAGCGCAACGGACTACCGACTGGAAGGTTGTGGATTCGAATCCCCATCAATCCCTTAAAAAATTAGCGTAGGATTTTTCAGCTCTAACCGGCTCCTACCCAGAGTTAGGCATGTTATGGGCTCATTGGGAAGACTGGGACCACACAGTCGAGTCTCATCCATTCATGGATGAGGGTGTTGCTCAAATCTTCTGACCAGCACTGCAGGTGTCTGTATCTCTCGGGCCTGCTTGACGCCAGGATGTATTATGACAGTAAGTGTAGGGTACAGCCCTGTCACACAGTCACAATCCTAGATGGAACTCCATAGCATGATTATCATCCTCACTGACATCATCATCACAGTGTCAAAAAAAACTGCCAGCTTCTGAGTCCATTACGGTAGTGCGGAAAATGAGATTAAAAAAAAAAAAAGGTAAGCACAAAGGTAACCTCTCTGAGTGCAATGATCCTTAAAAAAAATTTTTTTTAAAAGATATCGCAACAGTTCTCCTTTTACTCTGGTTCTGACTTTCTGTGCTACTTTGTGGACCTTCAAACTGCTGATGTTGCTGATGCATTGTCTAACCATGCTAGCAAAATAAAAACTTAACCCTTTGACTCCCTCACCCTATCCACCAGCTTCCCAAACTTTGTCCACCAGCATCCTGCATTGTCAACCATGCTAGCAAAACAAAAAGTTTCCCATCCCTGTTCACCAGCAACCTGCATTGTCAACCATGCTTGCAAAACAAAAACTTAACCCTTTGACTCCCTCACCCTATCCACCAGCTTCCTGATAGGCTGAGGACGTCAAAGGATAAAGCTTTTGCAGTTGGTGGATATGGTGCGTGAGTGAAAGGGTTAAGTTATTTTAGCAGAGATAAGTCATTTACATGCAGTTTAAAAAAGAGATATGGACCTATGAAACTGATCCTCTTCGAAGCTCTACATACAAAATTTTATGATGGCAGATCATGCTGTGTTTTTGCAGAGACAAATTTTTGGTCGCACTGAACTTTTAGGGCCCGCATCACAAGAACAGATGCGACACTGCCAACAGCAGTAGACCCCACATCACAAGCACAGATGCGATGCTACTGGCAAACCAGCATGCTTAACAACTCATGCTACAATGTTATGTTAAAATGTGTAGTTCTGCAAGGGAAGAAACCACTTTTAGGATAGACTACAATCTTTTCTGTGTTATTTCCCTTATTTTTCTTGCAGAGTGGTCATTATGACCGTCGGTAGTTTGTGCTTAGAAATGTGATGCAGCAGGCACATTTCTGTTGTTGCGAAAACGGCTTTCCATCAAATCTGTGCTCATTTATGTTTTGCGAGTGCTGGAAATGATCTTTGATGAGGGTTTGGGAGCTAAAATGTGTAATGATCATCACGATGAAGAAGATTCAGAACAGAGAGATTGATCATCTCAGTCAATGTACTGTTATTGTTATTGTTGTTTAAAGCCCAGCCGACAGCGTAGAGCTGTATCAGGGCTATAACTGCTTCAAAACATGCAAAACTTTAAAAGGGGGAAAAAAACTAAAAGAAAATTAAGTACACATATCAATGCATTTGTGCACATAATCTAAGGACATGCCCCTAGCATTGACCATTCCGTCCAATTTATCGCACAAAGGATTTAAAAAATACACCTGAATACAAATTTACGCATACCTACAGACACAAAAACATAAATAAAAACGGGCATAAATTAAGTAAAATTGCTTCCATATATCTCACCTCCCTAGAGCCAAAAATGCACTTAATGCATGTACCCAATTATCAATCCTAAGAAAATGTACGTAAGACTTTATCGAACATATACAGGTGAATGGACCAGCAAGGCAGAAAATGATAGGAAGAAATGACAGAATGTAAAGGACCAAGGCAGAAACAAAGGGGAGTGACAGAAAAGAGGAAATTTCTACCTCAGAATTTCCAGAAGGTGGGGATACTATTTATACTGAAAGAGCTCCTGGCATCCCCACAGGGGAACAGACAATGTATCAGTGCATGTCTGAATAAAGGTCTTGATTAAGAACTGTTCGACAGATCTGTGTCATCTGGATATTATAAACTAGCGATTACACAGACAGGGGCTGTGAATACAATGTTAACAAGACATGTCCTAGAACAAAATTAACTCTGTACTAAACACATACATATTGACTCCTTCCTCCATCTAATACTGAATAATCCACACAGCATTGGTTGGGCCTCTGTCTGTCCATTTGACACATAGAAGTCTGCGATAAAACCACATCTCTGCTGCCTCAGTTCTTCTGTAATCAGTTTTTCTCAGAGTCCAGGCTTCGCAGCCTTAAATCATGACTGGCCAGATGGACCTCATGGCAACCATCTTTCAAGGAAAAACGGTGGCAAAAAGGAAGAAAGGCAGACCTCCAATCTCATACATCGAGAAGATAACCAACATCAGTGGCCTAAATATTCAAGAAACTGTCCACAAAAGTCGGGACAGAGCGGCCTGGAGGGATATGGTGGCATCCAGATGTGCAGTGGCCAACACCAAACTCGTGACGCTGACAGGTGAGGCCATGATTGACAATGCAGGACGCTGGTGGACAGGATGTGGGAGTCAAAGAAGTAAGTTCATCAATAACAAAGGTGACAAGTTCATATTTTTACCTTTGAGATGTCATCGTGCCAAGATTTATCTTCGGCGTGTTCAGGGTCCTCGTCTGACCAGGACTCCATAGATATCGAAGAGACATCAATGTAGAAGCCAGTTACATTTTTACCGGTATTTTCCACTGGCTCTGACGTGCGCTGACAAGCGTCTGTATCTTCCACCGGTTCAGACTTGATGTTCATGACCAACGGACTGCTGGTGTCTGGTCTACAGTCAGTGTCAGCTGTCCCTGTGGTGTTCTCCAGTCTGTCATCTGTAACACACAGACATTCTGAGTTGTTTGTTACAACGTAACAGGACATTTCTCTTTGACACAGATTCCTGTAAACTCATATCAGGTTATTGGTTATTGTTATTGTTGTTTAAAGCTCAGCCCACTGTGTAGAGCCACATCAGGTCCATAACCACTTCAAAACACACAAAACTTCAAAGGAAAAAAGAAAGAAAATAAAATTAAGTACACATATCAATGCATTCGTGCACATAATCTAAAGGCATGCCCCTGGCACTGACCACTCCGTCCAATTGATCACACAGAGGATTTTAAAAAAACACCTGAATACAAATTTAAGTATACTTAATGACACCAAAAGATACATAAAAACAGGCATAAATTAACTAAAACTGTTTCCACATATCTGACCTCCCTGGAGCCAAAAATGCAATTAATACATGTAGCCTACCCAACTATCAATCCAAAGAAAAAGTATGCAAAACTTTACTGAACACATACAGGTGAATGGACCAGCAAGACAGAAAATGGTAAGAATGACAGAAAGCAAAGGAACAAGACAAACAAGCGACAGAAAAGAGGAACTTTCTAGCACAGAATTTCCAGAAGGCGGGGATACTATTTATACTGAAAGAGCCCCCGGCATCCCCACAGGGGTTCAAGTAAAATTACTCTTTGACTGTAAACTCACATCACATGACATTTCTCTTTGACACAGACTCCTGTAAACTCACATAATTTTCTTTCATTTTTTTCTGTTTTATTTTTAGGACCATTGCACTTGGGGAGAGATTCTCTCAACTCATCTTTTTCTCCCCCATCATTTTCTATGCCATACATTTTTGGTTCTAGCGTAGTGTAATATGCTGACGCAATTTAAGGTAATTTGGGCCTGTTTCGTGTGTTTTGGTGTCCTTACTTATGTTTAAATTTGTAATCAGTGTATTTTGGGATCAACTGAATGTCTACGGAGTGGTCAGCGCCAGGGGCATCTCCTATGATTATGTGCACGAATGCACTGATATGTGTATTTAATTTTCTTTTCTTTTCCCTACTGAAGTTTTGTGTATGTTTTGAAATAGTAATAGCCCTGATATGGCTTTAAGTTGTTGGCTGGGCTTCAAGCGAAATTAACAATAACAATTCTACATCACATTAATGGCCACAGAAGCTGGCACAGTTTTTATGATACAATGATGATGATGATGGCAATCAGAGTGACAATCATGATGCTACGGAGTTTCCATCTAGGAGTGAGACTGTGTGACAGGGCTGTACTCTATGCTTCGTCGTTGGCCTCTTTACATCTCAGGAGATGATAGTCTGCACCAGGAGGCGTTGTGGTCATGACGTGCACTTTCTGCTGTGGCTGTGCAGGTTGATTCTTAAGAGTGGCAATCTCTGTCACATCTGCCACACACAAATTGAGTCGCTGTTGTCTGGTTTCTGGAACGTTGCTTGCGAAGAGCCCTTTTCTCATCTGTGCTTTCTGCTCTCCTCCTCTCCGCATTCACAACGCCTTGCTGAATGGCTGTCCTCCACGCTGCCCTGTCTATGCTTACAATCATAATAAATCCTGGCATCAACCAGGCCTGAGAGATACAGACACCTGCGGCATTGGTCAGAAGACTTGAGCAACACCCTCAATGATGCATTCTTGAACAGGATGAGACTCGACTGTGCGGTCCCAGACTTCCCAGTGAGCACATAGCACGCTCAATTCTGGACAGGAGCCGGTAGGAGCTGAAAAATCTCACAACGATTTTTCAAAGGACTGGTGGGGATTTAAATCGAAAAATCCCACATTGATTTTTCATGGGACTGATGGGGATTTGAATTTACAACCTTCCATCCGTAGTCCACTGTGCTAACCAATACCCCATGGCGACTGATTAACATTCAGACCATTATGTGGTATAACCACATTACCTTCATGCCTTACATATGATATACTAACAAACACGTATCAACTGGACAGAATTAGAGAAAGATGCTCAGATAATAAACAAGCACCTTGCCACCTTGATTTTTTTTTTTTGTTTTGTAGTGTGCTTCTATTTACATGTAATTTACCAAAGAACAGTTTCAAAATTGAAATAAGGAAGCAACATTTTGGCTGGTGGTAGGTAGATACTAGGAACCAGAAAAACATGAAAAAAGAATAAGAACACGTATTTAATACAAGACAAGACAAGACAGGCGCAAATTTTTGGCCAACTGGCCTTTGTCAAGCGTAAGATCAAAAACAAACAAACACCAGATACAAAAATTAGGAGAAAAGACTGTTTGTGATCTTAAGCTTGACAAAGGCCAATTGGCCGAAAATTTGTGCCTGTCTTGTCTTGTTGTATTAAATACGTGTTCTTATTCCTTTTTCGTGTTTTTTTTTTCTGGATCCTGATAGCTTGAACGCGGGCAGTCACTTGTTTTGTAATACCTAGACTAACAATTATTCCTTTGTTCCTTGTTTTGCTGATTTTGATTTTTTCCTTAGATTGAAATGTGTTTGATGTTATACTGTAAATGACATTGGGTATTGTAAAAAAAAATAAATAAAAACAAGTTTCAGACAAAAATTTAGGTCATTAGTGAATACAATTAACAAACTTTTTTCATTACCTAGACTGATAATTTAGGTTATCAGCCAATACAACAACTTTTTTCCCAATTATTTATTCAAACCTAGGGTTTAGGGTCTTGATTTGTTGTATTCAAACATGGAATATCCACATCCAAACTCTTTTATTATAATTCATGGAAATTATGTGCACTGGCCTGGTCGCATCCAGATTTATAATTACAAGATTTAGTGCTCTTGGCGCTTGTTATTGTTATTTTTGTTTAAAGCCCAGTCGACTGTGTAGAGCTATATCAGGGCTACAACCATTTCAAAATATACATAGCCTGCTTCAATGGGGAAAAAAATTGAAAAGAAAATTAAGAACACATATCAATGCATTCGCGCACGTGATCTAAGGAGATGTCCCCAGCACTAACCACTCTGTCCAATTTACCACATAGGGAATTAAAAAAAAGTTATTTTTGTTTTAAGTACCACAAGACAAATTCAAACATACCTAAGGACACTAATAATATAAAAACGGGCTTAAATTTCCTAAAATTGTTTCCACATGTAACATTTCCCTAGAGCTGAAAATGTACTTTATACATGTACCCAATTATCAATCCTAAGAGAAAGTGCGAAGACTTTACTGAACACATAAGGTGAATGGACCAGCATGCACTTACAGTTCTACAAGACAAAAACATATGAGTAGACATATAATACACATTCACTGTTATTTTTACCCATTCACATCATCCACACACACTCTCAATAACATCCATACATAACATACTACAAGAACGCACTAAATCTTGTAATTATAAATCTGGATGCGACCAGGCCAGTGCACATAATTTCCATGAATTATCATTTCAGAATAAAGAAATGGTAAGTACTTGAAAATGGTAACTTCAGTAGTAGTGTTAATGAACAGCACCTCCATGTGAAGAATTATTCTGTGTGAGCCATTCTGGTCCTGACTCTGTCTTGACCTCAACCTTTGGTGTCTTCACCTTGGACATTTCCACCCGATCGTTGGATGTCACGTGGTCACACAGTGTCAGAAATCAGACATCACATCTGACAATTATGCTGACAGCAGTTAGATTCAATGAATCTGGAAAATAAAGCAACATCAGAAATCAGACATCAGATTCTGTGTGCGTGTGGGTTTGCGTGTGCTGTGCGTATGTGTGTGTGTGTGCACATGTGTGTGTGTGTGTGTGTATGTGTGTGTGTGTGTGTACACATGTGTGTGTGTGCATGTTTGTGTGTGTGTGTGTGTGTGTGTGTGTGTGTGTGTGTGTGTGTGTGTGTGTGTGTGTGTGTGTGTGTGTGTGTGTGTGTGTGTGTGTGTGTGTTTCCTTTTGTAACTTATTACAGGTGATATTTTGAATTCTGACAGAGACTCCGAACTCGGTGATGTGATGGTCCTTTTTTTCCCACAAGGAATCATCACACCTAGGGAGATTTCCTTTGTGCTCACCATTTTTCATTTTTTTTCTTCTTTTTTTCTTTCTTTGATTGGGGGGGGGGGGGGGGGTCCCTTTTCTATGCCATCTTAATGGCCACAGAAGCTGGTACAGTTTTTTATAATACAATGAGGAGGAGGAGAAGGATAATCCTGATGCAGTGGAGTTCCATCTAGGATTGCGATTGCATGACAGAGCTGTACTCTACATTTACTATCATGATATATCCTGGCATCAACCAGGCCTGATAAGGATTCGAACCAAGAACCTTCCAGTCAGTAGTCCTTTGTGCTAACTACTACACCATGGTGACTGGCTGTGATGGTCTGTTTGGGGGAGTAAAAAAAATTTCCACAGACCACAGTGTATACCCACTGTTTTACGGTTTATTTATCCTCTTTTAGAAAAATAAAAGCTCTGAATTGTTACTGTTAGTAACATGCAGGGTGCTCACTGGCACATTTGAATACAACAAAAAACAAATATTGCGGGACAAAGGGAAAAATCGATACCAAAGGCATTGCATAATTCACAGTTACGACATTTTACTCACTCAGTCATTGACACTGACTATCCATTACACTCTGAGTTTGACTCCTGACCCTGTCCACCAGCATCCTGCACTGTAAACGATGCTCAACATCATCATGTGCTCTGCCTCATGGCGTTGGCAATCATGGTCCTCCATCATCATCATCAGGTGCCTTGCCGCATGGCGTTGGCAATCATGGCCTCCATACGAATTAATCCTTTGTGGCTGCAAGTACATCTCCCACCCTCTCTGTCTTCATTCACTCCGCAAGTCTGTCCAATGTTTTCTCCCTGGGTCTACTTGGTGCTCTTTTCCCCTCCAACTTTCCTGGTGTGACTAGGTGTTCTAATTTCTCTTGCCTCATAAAATGTCCTATAAATGTTGCTTGTCTTTTCCTAATCAACCATGCTAGCAAAGCAAAAGATTAACCCTTTCACTCCCGCACCCTAAGCTGGAAGTCAAGAAGCTGGTGGATAGGGTGAGGGAGTCAAAGGGTTAAGTTTTTGCAGTTGGTGGATAGGGTGTGGGAGTCAAAGGGTTAAAAAACATCTCACAGTGAGAAAGAATACTGAGATGAAAAAAAATATGATTGATACCAATGGCACTGTAATAATCTACAGTAATGACTCTTGACTTATCAACACTTGACTATCCCTTCAGAGAGTCAATAAAGTAGAGCTGTGTTTTCTGATACTACGAATGAAGTCAGCACTTCTCGATACAGCAGATGAAAAGATAAACAGATAACATGGTTCATTAACAACAGATAATATGGTTCACTGTCCTCTTGCAAGGAAATCTGTTCCACAGTGATACACAATGTTTGTTAAACAACATAAAACAAGAGTAATTAACCCTTTGACTCCTTCATCATGTCCACCAGCATCCTGCATTGCCAACCATGCTAGCAAAGCAAACACTTAACCCTTTGATTCCCTCACCCTACAATAGGATGAGGGAGACAAAGGGTGAAGTTTTTGCAGTTTGTGGATATGGTGCGAGAGTCAAAGGTTTAAAACACTCACACACACACATACACACACACGTACATGCACATATACACACACACATATATATACACATGTACACACACATATGCATGCACACACACACACACACACACACAGAATGACACACACACACTCGCACAGAGTGACACACATACAGACTAACAGAGTGACACAGACACACACAGACACAGACACACACATCATGAAAACATACATACGCATAAAGTGAAACATGCATACATCATACAAACATGCACCGATACAGTCAAAACTACAACATTAAACACTCTCAATACACATGCTACATTCTATGTAATTTCAAAACATTGTAACTAACTCTAACATCGCTTGCAACTGTAGCAAACAAGTTTAACATTCACATTCATTATCACCAGAGTGCATTAGCGCACACTTCTGTACACATGCACACACGCACATACACAGAGTACACACACATATAAACTTATACTAACACACACATGTATACACACGTGCTCATACACACACACACAAAGCGCGCACACACACACATGCTTGCACACCTACACACACACACACACACAAACAAACACACACACACACACACACACACACACACACACACACACACACACACACACACACACACACACACACACACACACACTAAGACACTAAGAACAAAATCCCAATATACTTTCCATGTATTACGGTGCGTAATGTAAGAACACTGATAAAACATCTGCTGAACTATACAAGGAAATACATATATGGATATATCAGGGACAGATTCTGAGGGGTTGGAGAATGGAAGAAGAGGAGAGGGTGTGCCACAGTGAAGTAAAATAATAGGTCAACCATGCATGATGTTAAAATATATAAATTTGTCAGTTTATAGCACTTCATTCGGTTAACAGTTAATTATTACTCTGTATGTGTGTAAGCATAATGCATATCTCACGTCCACATACATAAATGTACACAAGTTTGCTGATCTAATGTCATTAACTGATACTAGTTTCACATGCATAATGAAGTATGGTGTGTATGTGTGCATGTGTGCATGTGTGTGTGTGTGTGTGTGTGTGTGTGTGTGTGTGTGTGTGTGTGTGTGTGTGTGTGTATTGAGTGAGTGAGTGAGTGTGTGTGTGAGTGAGTGCGTGTGTGTGAGTGCGTGTGTGTGTGTGTGTGTGTGAGTGTGTGTGTGTGTGTGTGTGTGTGTGTGTGTGTGTGTGTGTGTGTGTGTGTGTGTGTGTGCGTGCGCGCGTGTGAGTGTGTTCATTCGTTATTTCTTTTAACATCTATTCACATACACCGATGAAATAAAAAAGATAAATTTAAATAAGATAAAGTGGTGTCTATGCGGTGAATGAATCCATTAAATCTCAAAGGCATTGTATCATATAAAGTAACATCAAACAATTTAATGAACAGAGAAAAACAATCAGAACATTAGAACGATCTGGCTTCATCAGTTTGCACAGGGTTGTGTGTATGTATGCGTGCATGTGTGTGTGTGCACGTGTGTGTGTGTGTGTGTGTGTGTGTGTGTGTGTGTGCGTGCGTGTGTGTGTGTGTGTGTGTGTGTGTGTGTGTGTGTGTGTGTGTGTGTGTGTGTGTGTGTGTGTGTGTGTGTGTGTGTGTGTGTGCGTGTGCGTGTGTGCATAGATCCAAATGAACTGAAAAATTACCGGCCTATCTCTAATCTCTCTTTCTTGTCAAAACTCATCGAAAAAGTCGTCCTCAACCAGCTGAACTCTCACCTGTCTGCCAACAATCTCCTCAATCCTTTCCAGTCAGCCTACCGCCAGTGCCATAGCACTGAAACTGCCCTACTACACATTCTCAACAATCTCCTCCTTGCAACTGATACTGGCAAAGTCTCTCTCCTCACACTCCTTGATCTGTCTGCAGCCTTTGATACCATTGATCATGGTATTCTCCTTTCTAGACTTCATCATACTTTTGGCATCTCTGACATTGCTCTGTCTTGGTTCACTTCATACCTATCAAACAGAAAACAAACCGTTCTCATCAATGGCACTTACTCTCAACCTGCATACCTGACCTGTGGTGTTCCACAAGGATCTGTCCTTGGCCCTGTTCTTTTCACTCTTTACACCTCCCCCCTGTCCACCATCACCAACTCCCATTCTATAAAACACCACTTCTATGCTGATGACACCCAACTTCAAGACAGTGACTCACCTGATAATATACAGCGCCTGTTGACTCGCACCACTGAGTGTTACTCGGACATTAAGAACTGGATGACACACAATAGACTTCAGCTTAATGATGACAAAACAGAAGCTATCCTCATTGGCACCCGTCAGAAACTTTCTCAGCTGCCTCCTCTTTCTCTCCCATTATGTAACACATCAGTCCCAATTTCTGATTCAGCTAAAAACCTTGGTGTCTGCATTGACTCTACCCTCTCCATGAACAACTTTGTTTCTCAAACTGCCAGATCCTGCTACTATCATCTCCATCGTATAAAGCTGATCAGGAAGTATCTCTCTGTCGAAACAACTGCAAAACTCGTTCTCTCCTTCATAATGTCTCGCATTGACTATTGCAATTCACTCCTGTCTGGTCTTCCTGCCTCCACCATTCACATCCTACAGCGCATTCAAAACAATGCTGCACGCCTTGTACTCAAAAAGAAAAAAGCTGACCACATATCTCCTCTCCTGGCACAACTTCACTGGCTCCCTGTATCAAAGCGCATACAGTACAAACTAGACACCATGTGCTACAAAAGCCTCAATAACGCAGCCCCCGATTACCTGTCAAGCCTACTTGAGATCTATGTTCCCTCACGTACCCTCCGCTCTGCCTCTGATCCTCTGACTCTTCGCTTTCCACGCACTAAGCTCAATACCTATGGTCCACGAGCCTTCTCTGTTTCTGGTCCACTCTCCTGGAACAAACTTCCTCTCTCAGTCCGTCAGCAACCTACTTTTGTCTCCTTCAAGTCCGCTCTCAAAACTCACCTTTTCTCTCCTGCATAAAATCCTAACCTCACTCAACCCTCCCCTCT
>JAPXFY010000033.1:41815648-41818148 GCA_030674185.1 Monoplex corrugatus
TATGAAGTATGACCCCGATGTATGAAGTATGACCCTGATGTATGAAGTATGACCCTGGTGTATGAAGTATGACCCTGATATATGAAGTATGACCCTGATATATGAAGTATGACCCCAATATATGAAGTATGACCCTGATGTATGAAGTATGACCCTGATATATGAAGTATGACATTGATGTATGAAGTATGACCCTGATGTATGAAGTATGACCCTGATGTATGAAGTATGACCCTGATGTATGAAGTATGACCCTGATATATGAAGTATGACCCTGATGTATGAAGTATGACCCTGATGTATGAAGTATGACCCTGGTGTATGAAGTATGACCCTGATATATGAAGTATGACCCTGGTGTATGAAGTATGACCATGATGTATGAAGTATGACCCTGATGTATGAAGTATGACCCTGATATATGAAGTATGACCCTGGTGTATGAAGTATGACCCTGGTGTATGAAGTATGACCCTGATGTATGAAGTATGACCCTGGTGTATGAAGTATGACCCTGATATATGAAGTATGACCCTGATATATGAAGTATGACCCTGATGTATGAAGTATGACCCTGATATATGAAGTATGGCCCTAAATATGAAGTATGACCCTGATATATGAAGTTTGACTTTGATGTATGAAGTATGACCCTGATATATGAAGTATGACCCTGATATATGAAGTATGACCCAGATATATGAAGTATGACCCTGATATACGAAGTATGACGCTGATGTATGAAGTATGACCCTGATGTATGAAGTATGACCCTGATATATGAAGTATGACCCAGATATATGAAGTATGACCCTGATATATGAAGTATGACCCTGATATATGAAGTATGACCCCGATGTATGAAGTATGACCCTGATGTATGAAGTATGACCCTGATGTATGAAGTATGACCCTGATATATGAAGTATGACCCTGATATATGAAGTATGACCTTGATATATGAAGTATGACCTTGGTATATGAAGTATGACCCTGATATATGAAGTATGACCCTGATATATGAAGTATGACCCTGATGTATGAAGTATGACCCAGATATATGAAGTATGACCCTGATACATGAAGTATGACCCTGATGTATGAAGTATGACCCTGATGTATGAAGTATGACCCTGGTGTATGAAGTATGACCCTGATGTATGAAGTATGACCCTGATGTATGAAGTATGACCCTGATGTATGAAGTATGACCCTGATGTATGAAGTATGACCCTGATGTATGAAGTATGACCCTGATATATGAAGTATGACCCTGATACATGAAGTATGACCCTGATACATGAAGTATGACCCTGATGTATGAAGTATGACCCTGATGTATGAAGTATGACCCTGATGTATGAAGTTATACCACGATATATATGAAGTATGACCCTGATACATGAGTATAACCCTGATAATGAAGTATGACCCTGATGTATGAAGTATGACCCTGATGTATGAAGTATGACCCTGGTGTATGAAGTAAGACCCTGATGTATGAAGTATGACCCTGATGTATGAAGTATGACCCTGATGTATGAAGTATGACCCTGATGTATGAAGTATGACCCTGATGTATGAAGTATGACCCTGATGTATATGAAGTATAGACCCTGATGTATGAAGTATGACCCTGATATATGAAGTATGACCCTGATGTATGAAGTATGACCCTGATATGTATGAAGTATGACCCAGATATAATGAAGTGTATGACCCTGATGTATGAAGTATGACCCGTGATGATATGACCCTGATGATATGAAGTATGACCCAGATAATATGAAGTATGACCCTGATATATGAAGTATGACCCTGATGTATGAAGTATGACCCTGATGTATGAAGTATGACCCTGATGTATGAAGTATGACCCTGAGTGATGTATGAAGTAAGACCCTGATGTATGAAGTATGACCCTGATATATGAAGTATGACCCTGATGTATGAAGTATGACCCTGATGTATGAAGTATGACCCTGATATATGTAAGTATGACCCTGGTGAGTATGAAGTATGACCCTGATGTGATGAATATGACCCTGATATATGAAGTATGACCCTGATGTATGAAGTATGACCCTGATATATGAAGTATGACCCTGATATATGAAGTATGACCCTGATGTATGAAGTATGACCCTGATATATGAAGTATGACCCTGAATATGAAGTATGACCCTGATATATGAAGTATGACCCTGATGTATGAAGTATGACCCTGATATATGAAGTATGACCCTGATATATGAAGTATGACCCTGATGTATGAAGTATGACCCGAATATATGAAGTATGACCCTGATATACGAAGTATGACGCCTGATGTATGAAGTATGACCCTGATGTATGAAGTATGACCCTGATGTATGAAGTATGACCCTGATATATGAAGTATGACCCTGATTATGAAGTATGACCCTGATATATGAAGTATGACCCCGATGTATGAAGTATGACCCTGATGTATGAAGTATGACCCTGATGTATGAAGTAT
>JAPXFY010000033.1:41828148-41840648 GCA_030674185.1 Monoplex corrugatus
TCATTATCGTCGTCGTCACTACCACCACCACCTCCACCTCATTGTAATAATAATAATATCATCATCATCATCATCGTCGTCACCATCATCATCATCGCTGTCGTCATCATCATCACTGTCATGATCATTATCATCATCATCATCATCATAACCATCATAAACATCATCATCATAACCATCATCGTCGTCGTCGTCATAGTCATCATCACTATCATCATCACCATCATCGTCGTTGTCATCATCATCGTCGTGGTCGTCATTATCATCACAATCATCATCATCGTCATCGTCTTCATCGCGACGTTGTCGTCGTCGCCATCATCACCGAGATAATCGTCACCATTACCGTCATCATCATCATTCTAATCATCTCATCTTAATCATCATCATATCACCTCATCATCGTCATCATGAATGCACTGGGGAATGCATTAAATGGTGGTCACCCTAAGCGAAGCTGGCTGGTTGTTTGATAGAGCTGTGGACTCAAGATCTGATATCTTGAGTTCAATCCCAGCCCCGCAATATGAAACATTAGCCTGTTGGCTGCCCATTTTAATGTTTCCATCTTTCTGTTGGTGTCAGCTGTTTGATAGGTCCACTGGCCTGTTGGTTGCCCATTTTAATGTTTCCATCATTCTGTTGGTGTCAGCTGTTTGATAGGTCCACTGGCCTGTTGGTTGCCCATTTTAATGTTTCCATCTTTCTGTTGGTGTCAGCTGTTTGATAGGTCCACTGGCCTGTTGGCTGCCCATCTTAATGTTTCCATCCTTCTGGTGGTGTCAGCTTACTGTTTCAGAGTTCCTCTTCCCCCTCTCCCCCTCCCTATTTCAAGACCTTGCCAGCGCATAAGGTTTTGCGCAGGGTCATAAAGTCTGCATTAACCCTTTGACTTCCACAACCTATCTCCCAACTGCAAAAACTTAACTCTTTGATTTCCTCACCCTATCCACCAGCTTCCTGCAGGAAGCGTGTGGATAGGGAGAGGGAATCAAAGGGTGAAGTTTTTGCTTTGCTAACATTGTTGACAATGCAGGATACTGGTAGACAGGGTGTAGGAATCATAGGGTAAATGTTTCCATCATTCTGGTGGTGTCAGCTTACTGTTTCATAGGTCCCTCTTCCCCCAACTCTCACCCCCCCCCTTCCTATTTCAAGACCATGCCAGCACATAAGGTTTTGGACAGGGTAAAAAAAAAGATCTGCATTAACAAGAAACACCACGAAGGTGCGGATGGGGCCCAGAGCACCAATGCCTCACCACTCTCCGGGCAATCACCTCCCAAGCTCCCGACGCCACTGGATAGTCATTTCATCAAGTAAAGGTGGGGAGGAGGAAGGGCGACTGGCTCTTCATGCGTTGCACGGGGTCAGAAAGTCTGCTAAATTTATTGCTGGCAGATTTGGGTGGAGCGCATATGGGATTGTCCGAGTGCGACGAATCTCTCTTTAACAAACAACAAACTTCAAACGCTGAACCGAGCTAGCACTTTGTTGTCATGAAGCTTACCCAGCCTACATTTTTTTTATATACACTAGTATTATATCAGTCTATCAACACTGTTCCAATGATAAACTGATACTAGTGCAAAACATGTAGGCTTGGTAAAACAGAGGTTATGTAGGACCTCAGGACCTGGCCATCTCATGGGTTTATGTGCAGGCTTAAGGCTTGTGTCATGATCACCATACACATGGCACCTGTGACGTTAATGCATATGAATTCATTCCGAGCGGGGAGACGTCATCTTGAGAAAGTGAAATTGAAAAAGAAAAACAAAAAACAACAACAACAAAAACCAAATTGTGTTATATCTTGTTGAGGGGGAAAATATGGGACAGCAGGGACAGTGTGGAGAAAGGAGAGGGGGAGAGAGGGGGGGGAACAATGAGTTCTGTGAGGGGAGCAAAGGAACACACCGGGTTTAGAACAACATCTTCATACCGTGCATAATTAAAATCTTGGGTAATTTTAGGATCCCAGACATTTTCGAAATTCTAATTTCGCTCTGTGATCCTAGACTTATCCCTGAAGAATCTTGAATGAAAACACGGGAAAAGGATTACAAGAAACTATTCAGTTATAGCCTATAGTAGATTACAACATTAAAAAAATTTTTTTAGGATCATTGCATTTAGGAGATTTCATTTATGCTAACTTTAGAGTTCCTAGTCCTTTTCGGAATTTCAATTTTGCCGTCTGATTTCAACTTCTCCCTGAAGATTTTGGTATAAAAACACGAGAAAAGGGACACAAAAGACTGCTGAATCTTATAGCGTATAGTAGATTTTCTTATTTTGTTTTTGTTTATTTTGTTTGTTTGTTTGTTTTTTTGTTGTTTTTTGTTGTTCGTTTGTTTGTTTGTTTGTTTGTTTTTGTACGCACCTTTTCTTCCTTTCTTGTTTCTTTTTTTTTTTAATTTATTCCCATTTCTCCGCCAGCTTGATGTCCACAGAAGCTGGCACGTTCTTTTTTAAAATTTTTTTTTTTTTAACAAGATAATGATGATAATTACGATGAGAATGATAATCAGGATGATATGGATTCCTGGCTAATGACAGGCCTGTTCCCTACACTTACTATCTTCATATATCCTGACGTCATCCAGGCCGAGAGATGCAGACACCTGCGGTGTTGGGTCAGAAGATTTAAGCGAACACCTCATTTATACATCCAGCGTGAAGTGGATGAGATTCGACTGTGTGGTCCCAGTCTCCCCAATGAGCTCATAGCACGCTGAACTCTGGGTAGGAACCGAAAAAAAAAATCCCACAATGATTTTTGAAGGGACTGATGGGGATCCAAAAACCCTGAGAAAACTTGCACAGGTCATCCTTAAAAAGAGATTGATCTTTTTTGGACAAGTGTGTAGAAACAAAACTAAGTGCACTTTAATGAAAGATGTCATTCAGGGAAAAGTCGAGGGCAAAAGAGGAAGGGGAAGACCACTAACAGATTACGTAGGAAACATCAAGGAGTGGATATGTTGTAACAGCCCAGAGGAGAGAATTGAATTCACACAACTGGTTGAGGAACTGACTGAGAAGCATAATGGAGGACAGAGATCCGAGAGCAGTGTGGGCAGCCAACATTCCATGGAGTGATGCTGTAACTGATGGGACAGACATATGTGGAGGACAGAGACCCGGAGAGCAGTGTGGGCAGGCCAACATTCCAAGGAGTGATGCTGTAGACTGACTGAGGACAGACATATGTGGAGGACAGAGACCCGGAGAGCAGTGTGGGCAGCCAACATTCCAAGGAGTGATGCTGTAACTGATGAGGACAGACATATGTGGAGGACAGAGACCCGGAGAGCAGTGTGGGCAGCCAACGTTCCAAGGAGTGAAGCTGTAGACTTGAGACTGAGACTGATGGGGATTCGAACCCACGACCTTCCAGTCGGTAGTACGTTGTGCTAACCACTACACCACGACTAGTTGTAGACTACTAACATGTGTCCTACCCACACAGTCACCACTAAGCGTTTTTGTACGGGCTGGTGGCTGTCATTATATACCAGTGTCAGTGTCAGCCAATAATTATGTAGATTGCTATATGACTGTCTCAAAACAAGTGTGACTGCCCGCATTCAAGCAAACAGGAACCAGAAAAAACACGAAAAAAGAATAAGAACGCGTATTTAATACAACAAGACAAGACAGGCGCAAATTTTCGGCCACTGGCCTTTGTCAAGCGTGATAAAAACAAACACCGCAAAATAGAGAAAAGGCTTATTAAAGGTGTCACACTGGACAGAGCAGCAGGTGGTGTGAGCAGCAGGGAAGTTTCAGTCTTTTTCTCCTAATTTTTGTATCTGGTGTTTGTTTGATTGTTATCTTATGCTTGACAAAGGCCAGTTGCCCGAAAATTTGCGCCTGTCTTGTCTTGTTGTATTAAATACGCATTCTTAATCTTTTTTCGTGTTTTTTCTGGTAACAGTCTCAGCTAAGATGGTGTGGACATCTCATGCACACGCAGGATAACAGGCTTCCAAAGCAGCTCTTCTATGGTGAACTGACAAAGGGCCATCGACGGCCAAAGGACGGCTAAAGCTTCGCTACAAAGACGCCGACAAAATCCCTCCAGAAATGTGACATTGATGATGAACAACGGGAAATCACGGCCACAAACAGGTCTGAGTGGAGGCGAGCTATTCGTTAGGGAACAGAAACTTATGAAAATAAAGACGAAGCAGCCAAATGGAAAAGCGCGCAGCGATAAAGGCCAGAACCAACTCTGCAGAGTGTTCTATGTGAGTGTCCAGTATGTGGCTGCCTGTGTGCATCAGACTTTGGCCAGAGATCCCACATGAAGATACACAAATAAAGTGCTAGGCTGGACTTTATCGACCACGATAGTCGACCATATACAAATTTGATATAAACTACCAATGAGGGACTGGACTGGCTACCTCTGTGTTGCTCAACTCTCAAGTACTCCTAGAAACTGAGTTATCAAGGGAAAGCACCCCACTCCCTTTTCTCTCTATTCAAGAGCTTTCATCAGCCTCGGTTGGTTCCAAACCAGAGCTGAATGTAGTGTGAGCTTACTGGGAAAAACTGGAAACAAGCAGTCGAATCTCAAACGGCTGATGTCAGAGGTAGCTCTCAGCAGTTAAGTGTTGGTATGAGCTAACCAGTCGCCGTGGTGTAGTGGTTAACGCGACAGACTACCGACTGGAAGGTTGTGGGTTCGAATCCCCATCAGACCCTTCAAAAATATATCATAGTGGGATTTTTCGGCTGTAACCGGCTCATACCCAAAGTTGGGCGTGCTGTGGTTTCACTGAGAAGACCGTGACCACACAGTCGAGTCTCATCCACTTCACGGATGCGTCATTGAGGGTGTTGCCGCTCAGATCTTCTGACCAGCACCGCAGGTGTCTGTACCTCTCGTGCGTGGTTGACGCCAGGAAATATTATGATAGTAAGCGTAGAGTACAGCCCTGTCACGCAGTCTCAGTCCTAGATGGAACTCCATAGCATCATGATTATCATCCTCATCGACACCATCATCATCGCATTGTAAAAGACAAAAAAAAAAAAAAAAAAAAAAAAATGCTGCCATTAAGATGGCGTAGAAAATGGGACGAAAAAAGAGGTGAGCACAAAGGTAATCTCCCTCGAGTGCAATGATCCTTAAAAAAAAAATTTAAAAAAACTGCGCCAGCTTCTGTGGCCATCAAAATGGCGCAGAAAATGGGACAAAAAGAAAAGAAAAAAAAAGGTGAGCACAAAGGTGACCTCCCTGAATGCAATGATCATTAAAAAAAACAAAAAACGAAAACAAAACAAAAACACAAAAAACAAAAAACAAACAAACAAACAAAAAACAACCTGTGTCAGTGTCAGGCACTGTGTAGATTGCTATCTGACATAAACTACCAATGTGGGACTGGACTTGCTACCTCTGTATTGCTCAACTCTCAAGTACTCCTAAGCACTGGGTAATCAAGAGAAAACACCCCATTCCCTTTTCTCTCTATTCAAGATCTTTCAGCCGTGACCAGTTCCTGCCCAGAGCTGAACGTGGTGTGAGCTGACTGTGAAAAACTGCAAAGTCACAGTCGAATATCAAACGGCTGATGTCATGAGTTTAGTCTTTTTCTTACACTGAACGAAGCAGCAGGGAAGTTTCAGTCTTTTTCTCCTAATTTTTGTATTTGGTGTTTGTTTAGAAATAGAAAGCAGAAATAAAGTGTTGGAGCTAAACAGTAAGAAGACTGAAGTCATGGTAGTCAGTATAAAGAAGAAAAAAAAACCCACCACCACCACCAAAAGTCCCGTCATGCAAAATAACAGCAAACGGCACAACATTGAGACAGGTTGATAAGTTTAAATATCTGGGAAGTCATCTCACCAGACGGCAAATGCACAATAGCCAGCAGAATGGGCCAATCCAAAACAGCATTCAAGAAGATGAAAAAAAGCATTCTTACCAGCAAATGCCTATCAAATAATATCAGGAAGAGAGTTCTTGAGTGTTACATAGAACTAATGTTGTTGGTGTGAAGCGTGGACAGTCTGCACGCAAAGTCAGAACAAGATTGAGGCAGCTGAAATGTGGTTTCTAAGAAGAATGCTGAAAATTCCATGGACTGCAAAGAAAACAAACGAGACACTCTTGAAGAAGGCATACACAAGAATATCATTGATGAAGAAAATTAAGAAAAGACGAACAACATTTATAGGACGTTTTATGAGGCAAGAGAAATTAAGGCACCTTGTCACAACAGGAAAGCTGGAGGGAAAGAAAACACCAGGTACACCCAGTGAGAAAATATTGGACGGACTTGCAGAGTGGTTGAGGACAGATAGGATGGGAGATGTACTGCAGCGAAAGGGGATAGATTCGTATGGAGGGCCATGATCACCAACGCCATGCGGCAAGGCACATGATTATGATGATGATGATGATGTTATTGTTGTTTGTTATTTGCTATTTGTAGTCTTACTCTTTATTTCTTATTTGTCGTCTTACGTTTACTCTTGACAAAGGCCAGTTGGCTGAGGCGGGTTTGCGCCTGTCTTGTCTTGTTTTGGATGAGCTGTTCTGATTCTGTTTGCGTGTCAACTTTTTGAGTATATTGATCCAGTCTGTCGTATGTTCCTTCGTGGAGAACCGCACTGGCAAGCCCTGAATGAACACGACTGCGGTATAGACGGCGAAAGGGGTCAGCTGAGTGTGAAAAATTAACCCTTTGACTCCCATACCCTATTCACCAACTGCAAAAACTTAACCCTCTGACTCCCTTACCTTTTCCACCAACTGCAAAAACTTAACCCTCTGACTCCCTCACCCTATCCACCGACTGCAAAACTTAACCCTTTGACTCTCTCACCCTATCCACCAGCTTCCTGCAGGAAGCTGGTGGATATGGTGAGGGAGTCAAAGGGTTAAGTTTTTTGCTTTGTTAGCATGGTTGACGAGGCAGGATACTGGTGGACAGGGTGCGGAGTCAAAGGGTTAATTAATGTGGTCGCTCTCCACTCTCTGAACCAGGAAAGAATGTTTGTGATCTCACCTCTCGTCCCGTTTGTGATCGTGTCACGTTATTTGAATTTTCTGAAAGTAATTTGTATGTCAGGAATCTATGTACGCTACACTACACTACACTACACTACACTACACTACACTACACTACACTACACTACACTACACTACGCTACACTACACTACGCTACGCTACGCTGCACTACACTACGTTACGCTACACTACACTACACTATGCTACACTACACAACACTACACTACACTACGCTAAACTAAGCTATACTACACTACACTACACTACGCTACACTACGCTACACTACACTACACTACACTACGATACGATACGATACGCTACGCTACGCTACGCTGCACTATACTGCGCTACGCTACACTACACTGCACTACACTACGCTACACTACACTACACTACACTACACTACACTACGATACGTTACGAAACGATACGATACGATACGATACGATACGATACGATACGATATGATACGATACGATAGAATACGATAGAATACGATACAGTACAATAAGCATACGATCATTACAATACAATACAATACAATACAATACAATAAGTGCAATACAATACAATACAACACAACACAATACAATACAATACAATACAGTGGGCCTACGACCAACGCAACACAACAACACAACGCAACGCAACGCAACGCAACGCAATGCAATGCAGTGCAATATTGTAGTGTACGATACGATACGACACGACACGATACAATGCAATACAATACAATACAATACAATACAATACAGTGGGCCTACGACCAACACAACACAACACAACACAACACAACACAACACAACACAACACAACACAACACACAACACAACACAACGCAACGCAACGCAATGCAATACAGTACAATATTGTAGTGTACGATGCGACACGATACAATACAATACAATACAATACAATACAATACAATATATAAATATACATATACAATATACAATACAAAAATGGTCCAACTCAACATCAGGAAAGACAGGCATACCAAATGGCCTGAAGGTTAGACTTTTGAATGTTTGATCTGGCCAGTCCTGATTTATGGCTGCGAAGCCTGCACATGGATATGGAGACAGGCAACTAGCTCTGTCACATTCTGCTATATGATCATAGACATGGATAGGAAGATAGGCAACCAGCTCTGTCACACTCTGTGATATGATCATAGACATAGATAAGGATACAGGTAACCAGCTCTGTCACACTGTGTGATATGATCAGATATCGATAGGGAGATAGGCAACTAGCTGTGTCACACTCTGACATGATCAGATACATGGATAGGAAGACAGGCAACTGGCTTTGTCACACCCTGTGATATGATCATAGACATAGATAAGGATACAGGCAACTGGCTGTGTCACTCTGTGACATGATCAGATACATGGATAGGAAGACAGGCAAGTAGCTCTGTCACATTCTGCGATATGATCATAGACATAGATAAGGATACAGGTAACTAGCGTTGTCACACCCTGTGATATGATCATAGACATGGATAAGGAGACAGACAACTAGCTCTGTCACACCCTGTGATATGATCATAGACATGGATAAGGAGACAGACAACTAGCTCTGTCACACCCTGTGATATGATCATAGACATGGATAGGGAGACAGGTAACTAGCTGTGTCACACCCTGTGATATGATCATAGACATGGATAGGAAGATAGGCAACTAGCTCTGTCACACTCTGTGATATGATCATAGACATGGATAGGAAGATAGGCAACTAGCTCTGTCACACTCTGTGATATGATCATAGACATGGATAGGAAGATAGGCAACTAGCTCTGTCACACTCTGTGATATGATCATAGACATGGATAGGGAGACAGGCAACTAGCACAGTCACACTCTGTGATATGATCATAAACATGGATAGGGAGACAGGCAACTAGCTCTGTCACACTCTGTGATATTATCATAGACATGGATAGGGAGATAGACAACTAGCTCTGTTACTCTCTGTGATATGATCATAGACATGGATAGGGAGACAGGCAACTAGCTCTGTCACACTCTGTGATATGATCATAGACATGGATAGGGAGATAGACAACTAGCTCTGTCACACTCTGTGATATGATCATAGACATGGATAGGGAGACAGACAACTAGCTGTGTCACTCTCTGTGATATGATCATAGACATGGATAGAGAGACAGGCAATCAGCTCTGTCACACTTTGCGATATGATCATAGACATAGATAAGGATACAGCTTTGTCACACCCTGTGGTATGATCATAGACATGGATAGGGAGACAGGCAACTAGCTCTGTCACACTGATATGATCATAGACATGGATAGGGAGACAGACAACTAGCTCTGTCACACTCTGCGATATTATCATAGACATGGATAGGGAGACAGACAACCAGTTCTGTCACACTGTGTGATATGATCATAGACATGGATAGGGAGACAGACAACTAGCTCTGTCACACTCTGCGATATTATCATAGACATGGATAGGGAGACAGACAACCAGTTCTGTCACACTGTGTGACATAATCAGAGACATGGATAAGGAGACAGGCAACTAGCTGTGTCACACTCTGTGATATGATCATAGACATGAATAATGAGATAGGCAACCAGCTCTGTCACACTCTGTGATATGATCATAGACATGGATAATGAGATAGGCAACCAGCTCTGTCACACTTTCTGACATAATCATAGACATGGATAGGGAGACAGACAACTAGCTGTGTCACACTCTGTGACATAATCAGAGACGTGGATAAGGAGACAGGCAACTAGCTCTGTCACATTTTGTGACATAATCATAGACATGGATAGGAAGATAGGCAACTAGCTGTGTCACTCTCTGTGACATGATCGCGGGCTAGTTGGTATAGCCACGGACTCAAGATCTGATATCTTGAGTTCAATCCCAGCCCACAACATTAAAAACTGGACTGTTGGCTGCCTTTTTTAATGTTCCCATCTTTCTGGTGCTTCCAGGCTAGTGTTAGATAATTAGTCCCTTGTCCCCTTTCCCGTTTCAAGACCTTGCCAGCACATAGGGTTTTGTGCAGGCTCAGGAAATCTGTCAGAGTTGGCAGATTCGGGTGGAGCGCATATGGAGTTGTCCGAGCGCGATGAATCCCTGTTGAAATAACTCCAATGACTCCAATAACTCCATGGAATTTTTGCGCTGTATAGTTTCTTCTTCTTCTTCTTCTCTTCATCACCCATCATCATCATCATCATCATCATCATCATCACCATCATCATCATCATCATCATCATCATCACCATCGTTATCATTATCATCATCACCATCACCATCATCGTTCTTCTTCTTCTTCTTTTTGTTATTATTATTATTGTTGTTGTTGTTTTTGTTACTATTCCTCCTCCTCCTCCTCCTCCTCTCTCATCATCGTCGTTATCAT
Source organism: Monoplex corrugatus (assembly GCA_030674185.1). NCBI lineage: Eukaryota > Metazoa > Mollusca > Gastropoda > Littorinimorpha > Ranellidae > Monoplex > Monoplex corrugatus. Next base: position 41,838,599 of record JAPXFY010000033.1, read on the forward strand.
CATCATCGTTATCATCACATCATCATCATCATCATCGTCATCATCATCATCATCATTATATTATTATTATTATTATTATTATTATTATTATTATTTTATTATTTTTTATTATTATACTACTATATTTTATTATTATTATATTATTATTATATTTTATTATTATTATCATTATTTTATTATTATTATTATTATTATTATTATTATTATATTATCATTATTATTATTATCATTTATTATTACTATTATTATCATTATTGTTATTATTATCATTATTATTATCATTATTATTATATTATCATTATTATTATTATTATCATTATATACATATTGACCATCACGACAGTCTTGTTTCAACATTATTTAGAGACACAAAGGAATCAAGCCAACAAAACAAGGAGGATCCGGTGCTTTAAGAAAGACACAGGCCATAAACTTGCTAAATCACCAATCTGCTTTAATATCTACATGTATATATCATAGTGTGGGTCTGCTATACATGTATGTGCGTGTGTGTGCATATCTGGTAAATTCATCACAGTTGATAAAGTGTACAGTTGTGAGTGTATCTGTTTCCCCTTCAATGCTGCTGGTACATACATGTATTCTTATTCTTACTGTTGTTAAAGCCCAGCCGACTGCGGAGAGCTATATCAGGGCTGTAACCGTGTCAACAAATACACACTACTTCAACAAGGGGAAAAAGGAGCAGAAAAATGAAGTACATATATCAATGCATTCACTCACACAATCCAAGGAGATGCCCCTGGCGCTGACCACTACGTCCAATCTATCACAGAGGGGATTTGAAAAACACACCTGAGTACACATTTTGACATAAGTAAGGCCGCTAAAACATACAAAAACAGGCCTAAATTGCCTAAAATTGCTTCCACATATCTCATGTCCCTAGAGTTAAAAATGCACTTTTTTTCCTTTTCCTTTCATTGTTGTTTAAAGCCCAGCCGACTGCGCAGAGCCATATCAGGGCTATAACCGCTTCAAAACACACAAAACTTCAACAGGAAAAAAAAAAAGAAAAGAAAATTAATTACACATATCAATGCATTCGCGCACATAATCTAAGGACATGCCCCCGGCGTAGGACCATTCCGTCCGATTTATCGCACAGGGGAGATTTAAAAAAAACACCTGAATACAAATATAAGCATACATAAGGACACAAAAAGATATATAAAAACAGGCATAAATTACCTAAAATTGCTTCCGCATATCTCACCTCCTTAGAGCCAAAAATGCACTTAATACATGTACCCAATCATCAATTCGAAGAAAAAGTACGAAAAAAATACAGGTGAATGGACCATTAAGGCAGAAAATAAGTAGAAATGACAGAAAGCAAGGCAACAAGGCAGAAACAAAGAGAGTGACAGAAAAGAGTAAATTTCTAGCACAGAATTTCCAGAAGGTGGGGATACTATTTATACTGAAAAAGCCCCCGGCATCCCAACGGGGAAAAATGCACTTAATACACGTACCTCATTATCAATCCTAAGAGAAAGTACATAAGACTTTATCGAACACATACAGGTGAGTGGACCAGCAAGGCAGAAATTGATAGGAAGAAATGACAGAAGTCAAAGGAGTCAGGCAGAAGCAAAGAGAGTGACAGAAAAGAAGAAATTTCCAGCACAGAATTTCCAAAGGTGGATACTATTTATACTGAAAGAGCCCGCGGCATCCTCCCTCGGGGAGATACATAGATAAAACTGATGAATAAACAGATTAGATAAACTGACGATTAAAATGATTAAATTGTGATGAGTATTAAATTAAGCAAAAACACCTTTTCCTATCACCTCCTCCCGTGAAAACACACTCACACACATAGATAGACAGACAGACAAACAGACCAGCAGACAGACAGATACATAGCTAGACAGACAGATAGAATGAGAGAGAGTTATAGAGACAGACAGCAAGAGAAAGAGAGAGAGAAAGAGCCAGAGAGAGAGAGAGAGTTACACAAAGAGAGAGAGAGAGAGCCAGAGCCAGAGAGAGAGAGAGAGTTACAAAGAGAGAGAGCCAGAGC
>JAPXFY010000033.1:41848148-41858148 GCA_030674185.1 Monoplex corrugatus
CAGGTGCTCCAATTCCCCTTTCCTCATAAAATGTCATATAAATGTTGCCTGAAAAGCAGGAAGCTGATGGATAGGATGAGGGAATCATGGGGTTAAGTTTTTGCAGTTGATAGAAAGGGTGCGGGAGTCAAAGGGTTTCTCACTGTCCCATCTTAACATCATTGTTGTTCTGGTGGTGTCAGTATAGAATTAGATCAGTCCTCCTTCCCCCACTTCCCAGGAAGCTGGTGGATAGGGTGAGGGAATCACAGGGTCAAGTTTTTGCTTTGTTAGCATGGTTGGCTGTGCAGGATGTTAGTGGACAGAATGTGGGAGTCAAAGGGTTAATGCAGTGCACCCTGGGATTCGAACCCATAACCATTAGCATGTGAATCCGACGCTCAAACCAGCTGAGCTACTGGGGCCCGAGTGTAACTTCTGGTACGAGCGGACGGAAAATATAGGTACACATGCGACCATACATGTATCTCAAACCGAGTCTGCAGCTGACTGATTTATTGCTAATCTTTTTTCTTTTTTTCTTTTTTCTTTTTTTTCCACGGCAGATACATGTGTGTATCTGTTGTGTATGCGAGAATGAGCATATGGTTTAACTTCACAGATCAGGATAATATTTTGCTCTCGCTAAAAATAATAGCAGACGATCCCAATATCGGTCATATGCGCGCGACTCGTTTGGCAGATGATTGGTTAATGTTGACTATATCAGCCAATCAGCTGCCCGCTTGGTGTCTGGATACAATGTGAGTCAAGGACACAGACTATAAACTAAACGGAGATAACTCCCGGTGAATATTTATGGACAGACGACACACCTTGACCTCGTAGAAGTGTGGGGTCTGCTCGATATGGCAGAAATAAGAGGCGAAGAAATCGTGTTCTGCGGAAAGAAGATCGACTGTGCACGGTACGACGAACCGCTATGGCCGTTTTTGAAGAAGGCATTATTGTCGCATGGGTCAAACATTGCTCTGGTAAGTTCATCTTGTGGACAGTTTTTTTCTGAAGCTAAGAGTAAGACTAGTAACTAAGTAAGAGCTGATTCGGTAATTTGATGAACTCGAGTACACTGGTTGACAAGTTTCAGTTTCAGTTTCTCAAGATGTCTTGTCCGTGCTCGGATTGAATTCCATATGCACTGACACCACTTAATCTATTGTCAAATGTCATGCATGCGGATGAAGATCTAAAATCAGCATGGCAGAAGCCTTAAGCCAGCACGTAGAGTTGTAAACCCATGACCGTGTGAGCTGGCCAGGTCCTGAGGTCCAACCAAGTCGCTAGCGTGTGGGTTTTATACGTTATACTTATAGGCCTATTAGCATTTATGTCAGTCTGTCACTGGAACCATCGCTTTGTGATTTAAAAAAAAATATTCCGATTTTTCTCAGATGCGAGTATGCTCGTTATTTTCCCCATGCTTGGCGGTATGTTGTTGCATGACCCACATCCTCCGTTTTTATTGAGCATGTGTGCTGGGTAGTGGGTGTTTTCAATGGCGAGTTACATGAAGTTACAGGATCTTTAACATGAATGTTTGATATTCAGCATTGGTATACACACAAAGGGAGTTTAGACACTGGCAGGTCTGCATGCATATTGAACTGGGAGATCAGAAAAATCTCAACCCTTTGTCCGGCCAGTTGGAGATACCAAGATAGGTTGAACACAAGAACTGTGTTGAAGTCTCAGGTTAAGGCCTGCTCATTGACCTGATCATGTATGATGTAGGTAGTGAAGGAAAGAAGATATGAGAAGAAGTCTTTTGTATGTGGGTTATCAGCCAGGTTACAATGATCGCAGCAGGCTTTACAAAATCCTTAGTTTGCGTTATTGTTGGGCTCTTCAATACCATTATTATTAGCATACGAAGCTTTGCGTGAAAGAAAAATACCTGTCAAGTGGTTTTTTTTGTCTTGCTTTGTTTCATCTTGTTAAAACATGGAGTATATAGCTGGCTTTACAAAATCCTTTGAGTAAACATTGGGCTCTTCAATATCATAATCATTATTTGCACGCGAAGCTGTACGTGAAAGAAAAATACCTGTCAAGCATTTTTTTGTTTTCTTATTTTGTCTTGCTTTATTTCACATGTTAAAACATGGAGTATAAGTACTATAACTGCTTAGTTGTAAATAATCGTCATTTCATTTGTTGTTGCTGTTTTTTTGTTTGTTTGTTTCGTTTGTTTCTTTTTTGTTTTTGTTTATTAATCATTGGTTTTGTGAAGAAAAATGTTATATCCACAGGAAGGTTGTGGTGTATCATGTGTTCATGCTTTCACAATATGTGTGCATGAAATGTGTAGGCAAAGATCCTTTTGCTCAGTTTCTTCTGATGAATTTTCACCAAATGTTGCTCAGATTAAGGTCCTAAGTCAGTTGATAAAGGAGTAGCAAAGATATGTTTAAATTCATATTGATATTCATATTAATTTCATTTTGTCACAATGGATTTACTATGTGAAATTCGGATGGCTCTCTCTTGTTGAGAGCGCGTTGCCGCAGTGCAATGCCACCGAATATTTTTTTTTAACTAAGACTTCAGAAAGGCAAGAAGGGTAATTGGTCTTCAAGGAGAGGGACCTAGGAATTGAACCGATCTCTCCAATATTATATGCCAGGGCAGCGCGTGAATGCCCTGCTCTTCTCGATTTTCAACTGCTGTGGGATCTTTAACATTTTCAGGCCAGAAGGCACATGGGGTTCTACTCCTTTTTCGTACCCTTCTGAAGGACTGGACATTCAATTTGATTTTCTGGTCAAACTGAGGAGAAAAGTTAAGGCCTTAATAGATATGAACCTTGAAAACTCAAGTTTAGTTGTACACTTTTTGGCAGGCAAATGTCTATTAATCATTCATTTTTGTGTTTCTTAAGCCTTTAACTTCTGCACCCAAATTCACCAAATGCAAAAACTTAACCCTTTAATTCCTTCACCCTATCCACCATCTTCCTGCAGGAAGCTGGTGGATAGGGTTAGGGAATCAAAGGGTTAAACTTTTCGATTTGCTGGCATGACTGGCAGTGCAGGATGCTTGTAGACAGCTGCAGGAGTCAAAAGGTTAAACTTTCTAATTTGTGTTCCTCCCATTGAGTCTAGGGGGCATTTATTATTCTAGTCATTTTTTGGACATTTTATCTTTGTTCTTGCTCTACAATTTGCTATTGCTACCATCACCATTCTGCAATAACAGTGAAAACTTTCTAGGGTGTGTGTGTGTGTGTGTGTGTGTGTGTGTGTGTGTGTGTGTGTGTGTGTGTGTGTGTGTGTGTGTGTGTGTGTGTGTGTGTGTGCCTCACTGTACTGCAGGCCATAAATCAGACTTTGGTTAGAAATAATTAAATTTGGCAACAGGTTTTTCTGTGAGCTAACCAAGTTGGTTACTCGGAAAAAATTGCCTTTCCACACCCCTGTTACATACTTACTTTTCCCACGTGGGGATGCCGTGGGCTCTTTAAGTATAAATAGTATCCCCACCTTCTGGAAATTCTGTGCTAGAAATTTCCCCTTTTCTGTCACTCTCTTTGTTTCTGCCTCGTTCCTTTGTTTTCTGTCATTTCTACCTATCATTTTCTGCCTTACTGGTCCATTCACCTGTGTGTTCGATAAAGTCATATGTACTTTTACTTAGGATTGATAAATGGGTACATGTATTATGTGCATTTTTGGCTCTAGGGAGGTGAGATATTTGGAAACAATTTTAGGTAATTTATGCCTGTTTTTTCACAGACACAAGTAGATCATTCATAAGGAAGATTAGGGAAAGGCAGGCAACATTCATAGGCCATTTTATGAGGAAAGGGGAATTGGAACACCTGGTCACAGTGGGAAAGCTGGAGGGAAGGAGAGCACTGGGTAGACCCAGGGAGAAGATACTAGACGGACTAGCAGAGTGGCTGAAGATAGGGAAGGTGGAAGAGATGCTTGGAGCAACAAGAGATAGAGACAGATGGAAATCCATAATCGCCAACGCCATGCGGTAAGGTACCTGATGATGATGCCTGTTTTTGTATATGTTTTGGTGTCCTTAGGTATGCTTATATTTGTATTCAGGTGTGTTTTTTTAAATCTCCCCTGTGTGATAAATTGGACAGAGTGGTCAACGCCAGGGGCATCTCCGTAGATTATGTCTCTGAATGCACTGATATGTTCACTTAATTTTCTTTTCTTTTTTTTTTTTCCTGTGGAAGGTTTGTATGTTTTGAAGTGGTTATAGCCCTGATATGGCTCTACGCAGTCGGCTGGGCTTTAAACAACAATAATAACAACAGCTTACGTACTTACTTACTATTCATTTATTTACTGTAGGTAAACCCCTATACACGACAAGAATGGAGCTTCAGTACAGTGGTGTCCCTCGCTGAACGTCTGACGCGGGGTCTGGTAAAGTTGGGTTTGAAACAAGGGGAGTCACTGTGCATTGTGGCTCCCAACAGTGTGGAGAATGCTCTCCTCGTGTTTGGCACGCTCGCCACTGGAGCCATTGTGCACGCCACCAATCCTGTTTCCATGCCAGGTAATTTGATTGATTGATTGATTGATTGATTGACTGATTGATTTATTGACTCATTGATTGATTGATTGATTTTTTGCTGCCCTTCTCCTTCATATAATTGTCTCCACACTGGCTCAGCTATCCTTCAAACTCACCGAGCAGGTCATCTTGAGAGTTGTACACGAAGGGCCATAGTTCAGGGACAGGTTTTTATTTATGTATTTATTCATTTATTTTTGAATTGTGCTAAGGACAGTATGTGAAAGGGATTATACTGTGAAGTTCTATGAGGAAGAAATGACAAAAAAGCAAAGGAGGAAGAAAGAAACAAAGTGACAGAAAAGAAGAAATTTCTAGCACAGAATTTCCAGAAGGTGGGGATACTATTTATGCTGAAAGAGCCCTTGGCATCCCCAAGGGGGGAGGGGGGTCATATATGGTTTAGTGGGACAAATGAAGCATTGATAAAATTTTAACACTGCATTCTTGACAGATTTCTTTGTTCACAACAGGGGAGATCAAGCGACAACTGAATTTATCAGAGGCAAGATTTGTTGTGACTGTACCGGAGTTGATGAAGTCTGTTCAGGAAGCCATCGCTGGGACAACTGTGGTATGTATCATCATCATCATGTGCCCTTCATGTGGCGTTGGCGATCATGACCCTCCATATCAATATATCCTTTTTCACTGCTAGTACTTCTCTCACCTTGTCTGTCTTCATCCACTGCGCTAGTCCGTCCAATATTTTCTCCCTGGGTCTACCTGGTACACTTCTTCCAGGTGCTCAAATTTCACTTGCCTCATAAAATGTCTTATAAATGTTGCTTGTCTTTTTCTAATCTTCTTCATTAATGTTCTTTTTGTGTCTGTCTCCTTCAAGACTGTCTCGTTTGTTTTCTTTGCTGTCCATGGAAATCCTAACATTCTTCTTAGAATCCACATTTCAGCTGCCTCAATCTTGTTGTGACTTTGCATGTTGACTGTCCATGCTTCACATCTGTACAACATCGTTTCTATAAAATACGGAAGAACTTTCTTCCTGATGTTAATTGATAGGCATTTGTTGGTAAGAACGCTTTTCGTTTTCTTGAATGCTGTTTTAGCCAGTATGCATAGTGTGTGGTGGAAGTCATCAGTACCTGACTTTGCATGCATTTGTGTCTTCGGAGGAGAGTTTGTGTTTTTGTTGTTCTGTTTTCTGTGCCACCTTAATGGCCACAGAAGATGGCACAGTTTTCACAGAGTGACTAGCATGATGGTATGCAGTTTCATGTAGGATTAAGACTGTGTGACAGGGCTGTACTCTACTCTTACTATCATAATATATCTTGGCGTCATCAAAGCCCGAGAGATAAAGACACCTGTACTGTTGGTCAGAAGATTTGAGTAACACCCTCAATAATGCCATGTGTTGTGTTGTGTTGAGTTGTGTGTGTGTTTATGTATGTGTGTTTATGTGTATGTTTTGTGTGTGTGTGTGTTGTTATGTTGTGTTGTGTTGTGTGTGTGCACACATGTGTGTGTGGAAATAAACAGAGTGCCACGTTTTCCTGTCCTCAGCGAATCATCACAATCGGACCACGAGACAATAACTTGAACTACCAAGACCTTTTGACCTTGGGATCAGAGGACGTGACCTTGCCGACCTCGTTCGGTGACCCACGTGACACCATCTGCTCTCTGCTGTTTTCAAGCGGAACCACTGGTTACCCGAAAGGTGTACAGATCACTCAGCGGAATATCAGAGCTGCCATTGATGTGATTGCTGAATCGTGAGCTTTTCTTCATTTTTTTTTGTCTGTGTTTTGTTTTGCTGTCTCAGTTTTTGTCATTGCCAGGAAGCCAGAGGCATGAAGCTGCCATTGCGCCACCCATGGGAGTAGACCCATCCTGTTTTAGTGCGTTCTTGTGGTGTATTGTATATGGATGTTATTGAGATTGTGGGCGTGATGTTAACGGATAAAATTAATGAATGTGTATCACATGTATATTTCATTTCTTATTGTAGTGTAGGATTTTGAGTACCTAGGGCACTGTTAGTAGCACCTTAAATGTTCATTATTATTATTATTATTTTATTTATTATTATTATTATCATCGTCATTATCATCATCACACCACCACCACCACCACCACCATCATCATTATCAACACCATCATCATTATTGTCATTATTATTGTTATTATTGTTGTTGTTATTTTTATATTGTTGTTATTTTTATTATGACTGTTATTATCATTGTTATTGTTAATGTTATCTTGCTGTCTTTAGATGATTGTTATTATTAATGTCATCTTGCCGTCTTTAGATGATGTGTTATTATTAATGTTATCTGTGTTATTGTTTATGTTATCTTGCTGTCTTTAGATGATTGTTATTATTAATGTCATCTTGCCGTCTTTAGATGATGTGTTATTATTAATGTTATCTGTGTTATTGTTTATGTTATCTTGCTGTCTTTAGATGATTATTATTATTAATGTCATCTTGCCGTCTTTAGATGATGTGTTATCATTAATGTTATCTGTGTTATTGTTTATGTTATCTTGCTGTCTTCATATGATGCGTTATTGTTAATGTTATCTTGCTGTCTTCAGATAATGCGTTATTGTTAATGTTATCTTGCTGTCTTCAGATAATGCGCTATTGTTAATGTTATCTTGCTGTCTTCAGATAATGTTATTGTTAATGTTATCTTGCTGTCTTCAGATAATGTTATTGTTAATGTTATCTTGCTGTCTTCAGATGATGTGTTATTGTTAATGTTATCTTGCTGTCTTCAGATGATGTGTTATTGTTAATGTTATCTTGCTGTCTTCAGATAGTGCGTTATTGTTAATGTTATCTTGCTGTCTTCAGATAATGCGTTATTGTTAATGTTATCTTGCTGTCTTCAGATAATGCGTTATTGTTAATGTTATCTTGCTGTCTTCAGATAGTGCGTTATTGTTAATGTTATCTTGCTGTCTTCAGATAATGCGTTATTGTTAATGTTATCTTGCTGTCTTCAGATGATGTGTTATTGTTAATGTTATCTTGCTGTCTTCAGATAATGCGTTATTGTTAATGTTATCTTGCTGTCTTCAGAAAATGCGTTATTGTTAATGTTATCTTGCTGTCTTCAGATGATGTGTTATTGTTAATGTTATCTTGCTGTCTTCAGATAATGCGTTATTGTTAATGTTATCTTGCTGTCTTCAGATAGTGCGTTATTGTTAATGTTATCTTACTGTCTTCAGATAATGCGTTATTGTTAATGTTATCTTGCTGTCTTCAGATAATGCGTTATTGTTAATGTTATCTTGCTGTCTTCAGATAATTTGTTATTGTTGATGTTATCTTCCTGTCTTCAGATAATGCGTTATTGTTAATGTTATCTTGCTGTCTTCAGATAATTTGTTATTGTTAATGTTATCTTCCTGTCTTCAGATAATTTGTTATTGTTAATGTTATCTTCCTGTCTTCAGATAATGCGTTATTGTTAATGTTATCTTCCTGTCTTCAGATAATTTGTTATTGTTAATGTTATCTTCCTGTCTTCAGATAATTTGTTATTGTTAATGTTATCTTGCTGTCTTCAGATAATGCGTCATTGTTAATGTTATCTTGCTGTCTTAAGATAATGCGTCATTGTTAATGTTATCTTGCTGTCTTCAGATAATGCGTTATTGTTAATGTTATCTGTGTTATTGTTAATGTTATCTTGCTGTCTTCAGATAATGCGTTATTGTTAATGTTATCTTGCTGTTCAGATAATGTGTTATTGTTAATGTTATCTTGCCGTCTTCAGATAATGCGTCATTGTTAATGTTATCTTGCTGTCTTCAGATAATGCGTCATTGTTAATGTTATCTTGCTGTCTTCAGATAATGCGTCATTGTTAATGTTATCTTGCTGTCTTCAGATAATGCGTTATTGTTAATGTTATCTGTGTTATTGTTAATGTTATCTTGCCGTCTTCAGATAATGCGTTAATGTTAATGTTATCTTGTTGTCTTCAGATAATGCGTTATTGTTAATGTTATCTTGCTGTCTTCAGATAATGTGTTATTGTTAATGTTATCTTGCCGTCTTTAGATAATGCGTTATTGTTAATGTTATCTGTGTTATTGTTAATGTTATCTTGCTGTCTTCAGATAATGCGTTATTGTTAATGTTATCTTGCTGTCTTCAGATAATGCCCCCTTGGGAATGCCTGGGACTCTTTCAGTATCACTAGTATCCCCACCTTCTGGAAATTCTGTGCTAGAAATTTCCTCTTTTCTGTCACTCTCTTTGTTTCTGCCTTGTTCCTTTACTTTCTGTCATTTCTTCCTATCATTGTATGCCTTGCAGGTCCATTCACCTGTATGTATTCAATAGTCTTACGTACTTTTATTTTTAGGATTGATTATTGGGTACACGTATTACTTGCATTTTTGGCTCTTGGGAGGTGAGATAATTATGTGAAAGCAGGTTTACGTAATTTAGGCCTGTTTTATACATATGCTTTAGTGTCCTTATTTATGCTTGAATTTGTATTCAGGTTTATTTTTTAAATCCCTATGTGCGATAAATTGGACGGAGGGGTCAGCGCCAGGGGCATCTCCTTAGATTATGTGTGCAAATGCACTGGTGTGTGTAGTTAATTTTGTTTTCTTTTTTCCTATTGAAGTATTGTATGTTATGAAACGGTTATAGCCCTGATATGGCTCTGTGCAGTCGGCTGGGCTTTAAACAATAATAACAATAACAATAACAATCTTCAGATATTGTGCCCAGTCCATCTCCATCATCTGCCTGCTAGATTATGTAACTGTCGTCATATTACCACTCTACTGTTGCAGAGGAAACGGTTTGGGTAAGAACGACACGCTTGTGTTATTCTTGCCGTTTTTCCACGCGTACGGGCAAGTGGTGTGTTTGCTGACCATGACGGTGCTTGGTGTACAGCTGGTCATCATGGACAAGTTTGACATGATAGATTACCTCACCTTTCTCTCCAGGTACCAGGTCAGTTAATCTGATTTTTCCTTTGGGGATGCCGGGGGCTCTTTCAGTATAAATAGTATCCCCACTTTCTGGAAGTTCTGTGCTAAAAATTTCTTCTTTTCTCTCACTCTCTTTGTTTCTGCCATGTTCCTTTGCTTTCTGTCATTTCTTCCTATCATTTTCTGCCTTGCTGGTCTATTCACTTGTATGTGTTTGATAAAATCTTACGTACTTTCTCTTAGGATTGACAATTGGGTAAATGTATTAAGTGCATTTTTGGCTCCAGAGAAAATGAGATACACGGAAACAATTTTTGGTCGTTTAGGCCTGTTTTTGATATGGTTTAATGTCTTTAGTTATGTTTAAATTTATATTCAGATGTTTTTTAAATCTCCTGTGTGATAAATTGGATGGTGTGGTCAGCGCCAGGAGCATCTCCTTAGATAATGTGTGCAGTATTGTATGTGTTTTGAAACGAATATAGCCCTGATATGGCTCTACGCAGCCAGCTTGGCTTTGCAAAAATAA
>JAPXFY010000033.1:41863148-41938148 GCA_030674185.1 Monoplex corrugatus
GACTCCCGCACCTTGTCCACCAGCATCCTGCGTTTGTCAACCATGCTAGCAAAACAAAAACTTAGCTCTTTGAGACTCCCTCACCCTATCCACCAGCTGCCCTATCTACATGAAGCTGGTGGATAGGGTGAGGGAGTCAAAGGGTTAAGTTTCTGCAGTTGGTGGGTTAGGGTGTGAGAGGTCAAAGGGTTAATTTAACGTTTCGCCGTCACGCCTGACAACAGAAGCTATTGATTCTCTACGCTTTTTAGGACGTGGTGTTAAATTACCCGACCCCGTAAACAATACAGACGAAACAGGAAATGGCCTAGACCTAGAAACTCGCTTACACATTAAATTATCTATGGAAGCTGCAGAACGGGACCCCCCCCCAAACCCCTCCCCCCAAAAAAAAACCCCCAAAAAAACCAACCAATTAAAACAAAACAAAAACAGTGAGAACATACAGTGAAACAATTGCCGTGGTGTAGTGGTCAGCGCAACAGACTACCTACTGGAAGGTTGTGAGTTCCAATCCCCATCAGCCCCTTCAAAAATCATTGTGCGATTTTTGTTTTTTTGGCTCCAACCAGTTCCTACCCAGACTTGAGCATGCTGTGGGCTCATTACGAAGACTGGGACCACACATTCGAGTCCTATCCCCTTCATGGATGCATCATTGAGGGTGTTGCTCAAATCTTCTAACCAGCTCTGCAGGTGTCTGTATCGCTCAGGCCTGGTTGATGTTAGAATGATTATATATATCATGATAGTAAATGTAGAGTACAGCCCTGTCACGCCATCTCAATCCTAGATGGAATGCCATAGCATCGTGAGTGTCTTCGTCATTGTCATCATTGTCAGCAGCAGCAGTAGCATTATATCCATGGTGTTAGTGATCATTGCCCTCCTTGCGGTTGTGAGGCAGACACAAGAAGAATATTGATGAAGAAGATTTGAAAAAGACAAGCAACATTTTTAGGACATTTTATGAGGCAAGAGAAATTAGAGCACCTAGTTACAACAGCAAAGCTGGAGGGAAAGAGAGCACCAGGTCGACCCAGGGAGAAAATACTGGGCAGACTTTAAGAGTGGTTTAGGGCAGAGAGGGTGGGAGATGTACTTGCAGCGACAAAGGATAGATTCGTATGGAGGGCCATGATTGCCAAGGCTATGCAGCAGGGCACATGATGATGATGATGGACTTGCAGAGTGGCTGAGGACAGAGAGGGTGGGAGATGTGCTTGCAGCGACAAAGGATAGATTCATATGAAGGGCCATGATCACCAACGCCAAGCGGCAGGGCACATGATGATGATGGATTTGTAGAGTGGCTGAGGACAGAGAGGGTGGGAGATGTGCTTGCAGCGGCAAGGGATAGATTGGTATGGAGGGCGATGATCACTAACGTCATGCAGCAGGGCATATGATGATGATGATGATTATGATGATGATGATGATGATGATGGTGTGTCTTTGTGTCGTGGCAGGTTACGGGATGACAGAAAACATGGTTGCCACTCTAGAATGCAATCAGAAATATCGAACTGGCTCTTGTGGTACTCCTGTGATTAACATGGAGTTGAAGGTAACGTTTTGTGATTTTATATCAGTGTTATATCATTTCTTCAAAGTATAATGAACTTCCATTAACACTGAGTTGAAGGTAACGTTTTGTAATTTCATATCAGTGTCATATTTTTTCAAAGTATAATGAACTTCCATTAACATGGAGTTGATGGTAATGTTTTGTAATTTCATATCAGTGTCATATTTCTTCAAAGTATAATGAACTTCCATTAACATGGAGTTGATGGTAATGTTTTGTAATTTCATATCAGTGTTATATCATGTCTTCAAAGTATAATGAACTTCCATTAACATTGAGTTGAAGGTAACATTTTGTAATTTTATACCGGTTTCATATCACCTCTGCGAAGTATAATGAACTTGTACACATTAGTAATACCTCTTTAACTCCCGCACCCTGTCCATCAGCATCTTGCATTGTCAACCATGCTAACAAAGCAAAAACTTAAAACCTTTGACTTCCTTACCCTATCCACCAGCTTCCTGCAAAAGCAAAAACTTCAACCTTTGATTCCCACACCCTGTCCACCAGCATCTTGCATTGTCAACCATGCTAACAGTAACAAAGCAAAAACTTAACCCTTTGACTCCTTCGCCCTGTCCACTAGCTTCCCGCTAAAGCAAAAACTTAAACTTTTGACTCCCTCACCCTGTCCACCAGCTTCCTGCCAAAGCAAAAACTTAACCTTCTGACTCCCTCACCCTAGAAGCTGGTGGATAGGGTGAGGGAGTCAAAGGGTTAAGTTTTTGCAGTTGGTGGATAGGGTGTGGGAACCAAAGTGTCAAAGTGCGTCACGCTTTTCTCGTCTGCACAGTAATGACATGTTGACGGGGTAGATCTTTTTCTTTAGTGGAGAAGAGTGGCAGAATGGTTCAGGTGTTCACCTAGCAATAAATACATTTGAGGTTCCGGGGTTCGCTCCCATAGAGGCCTCAACTTTTCTCCTCAGTTTGACTGGAAAATCGAACTGAAGTCTAGTCCTTGGGAAGGGGATGAAAAAGGAGTAGACCCGTGTGCCTTCTGGCTGCGCATGCTAAAGATCCCACGGCAGTTGAAAATCGTGAGGAGCAGGGCATTGCCCGGCTTTCTTGGTAAAAAACAATGAAAGAGATGGGTTGATTTCCCAGGTCCCACCCCATGAAGACCAATTAGCCTTCTTGCCTTTCTCAAGTCTTGGTTAAAAAGAAAAGTGAATATGAATTTGAAGCAAGGGAGAGGGGATGGGCACCGCCCTCATGGCGCTGGCCCCAGGAAAAGTTGAGGTCTCTGCCACCTCATTCCCGTACAACCTCAGGGTTATGGAACTATTTAGGTAGGACCTCAGGACCTGGCCAGCTCATGGGTTTATGTGCAGGGTTAAGGCTTGTGCCGTGATCATTCCGGATCTTCTCCATCACACGGCACCTGTGAGGTTAGTGCATATGGAATTTATTCCAAGCGCGGAGACGTCATCTTGAGAAACAGAAAGTGTGTAAAGCATGATAGGTCTTCATTCTTGTTTAGCGTTGTTCCCCCAAGCTGATAGGTAGAAGAGTCTGTACTCATTACACTGTGGAATCTTTGAGTATAGTAAATTATATACGAGTAGGATATTATATGTATGGCCATTTTTATCCCCACCATGTAGGCAGTTACACATCTGTGTAAACTGGTGTGTTTATCAATGGTCTGTTGTGTCAGTGTTTCTTGTTTTAGTTCTGTGCATTCTATGATCATCATCATCATCATGTGCCCTGCCGCTTGGCGTTGGCGATCATAGCCCTCCATATGTATCTATCCCTTGTTGCCGCAAACACATCTCCCACCCTCTCTGTCCTCAGCCACCCTGCAAGTCCGTCCACAATTTTCTCCCTTGGTCGACCTGGTGCTCTCTTTCTCTCCAGCTTTCCTGTTGTGACCAGGTGTTCTAATTCCCCTTTCCTCATAAAATGGTCCATAAATGTTGCCTGCCTTTTCCTAATCTTCCTTATCAATGATTTTCTTGTGTCTGCCTCCATCAAGACTGCCTCGTTTATTTTCCCTGCTGTCCATGGAAATCTCAACATTCTTCTTAGAAATCACATCTTGGCTGTCTCAATCTTGTTCTAGCTTTGCGTGTTGACTGTCCATGCCTCACAACCATGTAACATTATCGGTTCTATATAACATCCAGGAACTCTCTTCATGATGTTAATTGATAGGCATTTGTTGGTAAGAATGCTTTTTATCTTCTTGAATGCTGTTTTGGCTCGGCCAGTTCTGCTGGCTATTGATGTGCATCTGCTGTCTAGTGAGATGACCGTTCCCAGATATTTAAACTTATCAACCTGCCTCAAAGTTGTGTCGTTTGCTTTTATTTTGCAGGAGGGGTTTTCATGGTTTTTACTGATTACCCTGACTTCCGTTTTCTTGCTATTTAGCTCCAACCCTTTATTTTTGCTTTCTATTTCTATTATATTCACAAATTTTGTGGGTCCCTTTCCTTTTCTGCGATTAGCACTGTGTCATCTGCGTAACAAATGTTGTTTATCATTTTTCCTCCAACCTTTAATCCAGGGCATTCTTCTAGGTTTCTTGTGATGGTTTTGCAATGAAGTGAAAACAGATCTGGTGACAAAACACAACCTTGCTTGACTCCTCTTTTGGTATTTTGGAAATAGCTTATAATGCTTTCTATTCTCATTGCTGCTGTTTGTTCCTAGTACATATTTCTGATTGTTCGTAGATCTTTTCATTCTATGATTAAATGACTTATCATTCAAAACTGATGTTGGCCAACAACTACAGATTGTGGATGAAGAGACTGGAAAAAGCCTGGGGACCGATCAGACGGGGAATTTGTACATTCGAGGACCGCTGACGATGAAAGGATACCACAAGAATCCACAAGACACCGCTGACACCATCGACTCTCAGGGATGGCTCAAGACAGGTGATGACCCATTGTTTTCTGTATTCCCTGTGATGTAGTGTTGGTGTTGGTGTATGTACAGTGTTTTCTGTATTCCCTGTGATGTAGTGTTGGTGTTGGTGTATGTACAGTGTTTTCTGTGTTCCTTGTGATGTAGTGTTGGTGTTGGTGTATGTACAGTGTTTTCTGTGTTCCCTGTGATGTAGTGTTGGTGTATGTACAGTGTTTTCTGTATTCCCTGTGATGTAGTGTTGGTGTTGGTGTATGTACAGTGTTTTCTGTGTTCCTTGTGATGTAGTGTTGGTGTTGGTGTATGTACAGTGTTTTCTGTATTCCCTGTGATGTAGTGTTGGTGTATGTACAGTGTTTTCTGTATTCCCTGGATGTAGTGTTGGTGTATGTACAGTGTTTTCTGTGTTCCCTGTGATGTAGTGTTGGTGTATGTACAGTGTTTTCTGTGTTCCCTGTGATGTAGTGTTGGTGTATGTACAGTGTTTTCTGTATTCCCTGTGATGTAGTGTTGGTGTTGGTGTATGTATTGTGTTTTCTGTGTTCCCTGTGATGTAGTGTTGGTGTATGTACAGTGTTTTCTGTATTCCCTGTGATGTAGTGTTGGTGTTGGTGTATGTACAGTGTTTTCTGTGTTCCCTGTGATGTAGTGTTGGTGTTGGTGTATGTACAGTGTTTTCTGTATTCCCTGTGATGTAGTGTTGGTGTTGGTGTATGTATAGTGTTTTCTGTGTTCCCTGTGATGTAGTGTTGGTGTATGTACAGTGTTTTCTGTGTTCCCTGTGATGTAGTGTTGGTGTTGGTGTATGTACAGTGTTTTCTGTATTCCCTGTGATGTAGTGTTGGTGTATGTACAGTGTTTTCTGTGTTCCCTGTGATGTAGTGTCGGTGTATGTACAGTGTTTTCTGTATTCCCTGTGATGTAGTGTTGGTGTTGGTGTATGTACAGTGTTTTCTGTGTTCCCTGTGATGTAGTGTTGGTGTTGGTGTATGTACAGTGTTTTCTGTGTTCCCTGTGATGTAGTGTTGGTGTATGTACATGTTTTCTGTGTTCCCTGTGATGTAGTGTTGGTGTATGTACAGTGTTTTCTGTATTCCCTGTGATGTAGTGTCGGTGTATGTACAGTGTTTTCTGTGTTCCCTGTGATGTAGTGTCGGTGTATGTACAGTGTTTTCTGTGTTCCCTGTGATGTAGTGTCGGTGTATGTATAGTGTTTTCTGTGTTCCCTGTGATGTAGTGTCGGTGTATGTACAGTGTTTTCTGTGTTCCCTGTGATGTAGTGTTGGTGTATGTACAGTGTTTTCTGTGTTCCCTGTGATGTAGTGTTGGTGTATGTACAGTGTTTTCTGTGTTCCCTGTGATGTAGTGTTGGTGTATGTACAGTGTTTTCTGTGTTCCCTGTGATGTAGTGTTGGTGTTGGTGTATGTACAGTGTTTTCTGTGTTCCCTGTGATGTAGTGTTCGTGTTGGTGTATGTACAGTGTTTTCTGTATTCCCTGTGATGTAGTGTTGGTGTATGTACATGTTTTCTGTTTCCCTGTGATGTAGTGTTGGTGTATGTACAGTGTTTTCTGTGTTCCCTGTGATGTAGTGTTGGTGTTGGTCAGACCTGCCAACCAGTACGATTTTGGCGTATTATTTTACGATCATAATTAAATAATACTAAATTACGATCGAGTAAAAAATGATACGATGCAAAAAAACAAAAACAAAAAAAAAAACGATTATAGGTCTAGTAGTGACTTTGAGCGAGAGCGCCACTGAGAAGACAATCACGATCGGTAAACAAGTGGACTATGGGCGCAGCCATGTTTGTTATTATAAATGAGAATCTCGTCAAACGAGAGTCTCGTACTGGGTCAAACGAAAGTCTCGTACCGACTGTGAGACTTCCGTTTTTGCAAAAAGAAAATGGCGACACGAGGTAGACCGCATGGTAGTGGCAAAGGAAAACGTGGTGGTGAAGCTGCTTTGGGCACCGGCAGTGAAAGTGTACAGAAAAAGGCAAAAAGAGAACAAAAGTTCATCCAGTCGTACTCACAAGAGTACCCATGCATCACTGCATCGAAAGTGGGAAGCACATATGCAAGGTGCAGTGCTTGTGAGTTCGATTTTCTAGTTTCGCATGGCGGGATCGACGATGTAAAAAAGCACGTGACTTCGTTGAGGCACATTGCAAAGGCATCAGCCTTAAGAAACACCTCTTCTCTTGTTGATTATATTCAAAGAACTGAAGATACTGATCTCCAGCCCATTCGTGCAGAGGCATATTTCACGGCGTTTTTGGTGGAACACAACGTGCCACTTTCAGCCTCTGACCATGCTGGACAGTTGTTTAAGAAGATGTTTCCTGACAGCAACATAGCAGATACCTACAGTTCTGCAAGAACAAAAACCACATCCATTGTGAAGGAATGTGCTGAAGATAGTAAGGCTGAACTTGTGCAGTGCATGAAGGGACCCTTTGTGTTAGGTACTGATGGTAGTCAGGAGGGGGAAGACAAGTTCTTTCCCATTGTTGTGAGAGCTGTGGATCCCCATGGAACTATCAAAACTGAACTGCTCAGTGTCCCCTCATGTGAGACGTCAGCCACTGGAGAACACATCTTTCAGTTGTTGGACTCTGAGCTAAGGGCTTACCAGATAGACTGGAGGAACTGCCTGGCATTTGTAACCGACAATGCCAATGTCATGATTGGGGTCAACAAAGGTGTCATCTCGTTCATCAGAGACAAGCATCCAGAGACCTTCTTGGCCAGATGTGTATGCCATCTCCTTAGTCTGACTGTGAAGAAAGCCATGAAGGAGTCTAGCAAGTTTGACCTTGATGAACAATGCGTCAACTGGCCTGGTATTTCTCCAAGAGCACTGGCAGACAGCAACGCCTGAAGCAGATCCAGAAGGAACTAGGCTTGCCAGAGCACAAGGTTGTTGAGCATGTTCCCACCCGATGGCTCTCTCTTGGGCTGCCTTGGACAGAGCAGTTGAGCAGTGGAACGCTTTGGACAAATTCTTCAAGGAAGAATGCAGTGTGAAGACATCACATGCTTCAAGTACATCTAGTTCTGACCCACCTATGAGGCAAAAACTCGGGGATTTCTTCCGGCGCAAGACCACCAAATTGTATGTCTTGTTCTATGCAACAGTCTTGGAGGTGTTCAACCAAGTCAACAAACTTGAACAGACCGACAGCGCCAGAATCCATCTGATCAAGAGAGACATGGAACGACTGTACAGACGCCTGCTTGTCAGTTATCTGAAGCCAGCTGCTCTGAACAATGGGGCCCTGATGGATGTGGACTTCAAATCCTCATACAACATGAAGCGTGATGAAGACATCTTCATTGGTAGCACCACCCGAGAACACCTGGACTGTATGGAAAGTAAGCAGCAGCAGATCTTCATGGAGAATGTGAAGACATTCTACAAGGAGGCATGCAAGTACATGAAAGAGAAGCTGAACCCGGCCGAGGAAACTCTATGGAAACATGCAGAGCTTGTGGATGTGAACCTGCAGAAGTCAGTTCAAGCATCTTCTTTGAAATACTTCTTGAAGAAGTTCCCATGCACTCTGCCACCTAACACAACCCCTGATGAGCTGGAGGGAGAGTTTCTGGAGTACCAGGCAGCAGAACTTCCACCTGTGGTGTTGAACCAGCCATCAGCAGAACTGCAGTGGAAGGAGATTGGTGCCATGAAAGATCACAATGGTGCCACTAGACTGAAACATCTGTCCCAGTTCATGCTGTCAATTCTCCTCATCCCTGTGTCCAACTGTGGGTGTGAGAGAATCTTCAGTCAAGTGCGAAGAAACAAGACTGACTTTCGGGGATCCATAGGGGCAAAGACATTGGATGCTCTCATGGTTCTGAAGTCCAAGAAAGGGGGCCCATGCTACAAAGCAGTGTTCTCTGATGAGCTCTTGAAAAAGTGCAAGTCAGCTACCAAAAGGCAGCACACTGAGCACAGTGCAACAAGCTCTACCGACACAACTCAGTAACTTTCAAAGTGTGCCTTGTTGGCTTCAAATTGTCATTTTGACAATGCAGTTTGTAGCGAAGCAGACATTAGAATTTATGTTTTTTGAGTGAATCATATGTGATTGTGCCTCAGTGGAGACAGACACTGGAACTCATAGTGATCAATATATGTGGAAAACAGACACTTGAACTCAGAATTTGTGATGCATGTGAAAAAAGACATTAGAAGTGATACATGTGAAAATATGTGTTCCTGGAGCCACAAATGACGAGACGAATCTACTTTATAATGAGGTATATAATTCTTTGTATACTTGGAATACTACTGTTTTTGAAAAAATACTATAAAAAATTTATAAAGGTACTATTGCAGGCTTAGAGGGGTTGGCAGGTCTGGTTGGTGTATGTACAGTGTTTTCTGTGTTCCCTGTGATGTAGTGTTGGTGTTGGTGTATGTACAGTGTTTTCTGTGTTCCCTGTGATGTAGTGTTGGTGTATGTACAGTGTTTTCTGTGTTCCCTGTGATGTAGTGTTGGTGTATGTACAGTGTTTTCTGTATTCCCTGTGATGTAGTGTTGGTGTATGTACAGTGTTTTCTGTGTTCCCTGTGATGTAGTGTTGGTGTATGTACAGTGTTTTCTGTATTCCCTGTGATGTAGTGTTGGTGTATGTACAGTGTTTTCTGTGTTCCCTGTGATGTAGTGTTGGTGTATGTACAGTGTTTTCTGTGTTCCCTGTGATGTAGTGTTGGTGTATGTACAGTGTTTTCTGTGTTCCCTGTGATGTAGTGTTGGTGTATGTACAGTGTTTTCTGTGTTCCCTGTGATGTATGTTGGTGTAGTCAGTGTTTTCTGTGTTCCCTTGATGTAGTGTTGGTGTGTGTACAGTGTTTTCTGTGTTCCCTATGATGTAGTGTTGGTGTATGTACAGTGTTTTCTGTATTCCCTGTGATGTAGTGTTGGTGTATGTACAGTGTTTTCTGTATTCCCTGTGATGTAGTGTTGGTGTTGGTGTATGTACAGTGTTTTCTGTATTCCCTGTGATGTAGTGTTGGTGTATGTACAGTGTTTTCTGTATTCCCTGTGATGTAGTGTTGGTGTATGTACAGTGTTTTCTGTATTCCCTGTGATGTAGTGTTGGTGTATGTACAGTGTTTTCTGTATTCCCTGTGATGTAGTGTTGGTGTTGGTGTATGTACAGTGTTTTCTGTATTCCCTGTGATGTAGTGTTGGTGTTGGTGTATGTACAGTGTTTTCTGTGTTCCCTGTGATGTAGTGTTAGTGTTGGTGTATGTACAGTGTTTTCTGTGTTCCCTGTGATGTAGTGTTGGTGTTGGTGTATGTACAGTGTTTTCTGTATATCCTGTGATGTAGTGTTGGTGTATGTACAGTGTTTTCTGTATTCCCTGTGATGTAGTGTTGGTGTATGTACAGTGTTTTCTGTATTCCCTGTGATGTAGTGATGGTGTATGTACAGTGTTTTCTGTATTCCCTGTGATGTAGTGTTGGTGTATGTACAGTGTTTTCTGTGTTCCCTGTGATGTAGTGTTGGTGTATGTACATGTACAGTGTTTTCTGTATTCCCTGTGATGTAGTGTTGGTGTATGTACAGTGTTTTCTGTGTTCCCTGTGATGTAGTGTTGGTGTATGTACAGTGTTTTCTGTATTCCCTGTGATGTAGTGTTGGTGTATGTACAGTGTTTTCTGTATTCCCTGTGATGTAGTGTTGGTGTATGTACAGTGTTTTCTGTATTCACTGTGATGTAGTGTTGGTGTTAGTGTATGTACAGTGTTTTCTGTATTCTCTGTGATGTAGTGTTGGTGTTGGTGTATGTACAGTGTTTTCTGTATTCCCTGTGATGTTGTGTTGGTGTATGTACAGTGTTTTCTGTATTCCCTGTGATGTAGTGTTGGTGTTGGTGTATGTACAGTGTTTTCTGTGTTCCCTGTGATGTAGTGTGGTGTTGTGTATGTACAGTGTTTTCTGTGTTCCCTGTGATGTAGTGTTGGTGTATGTACAGTGTTTTCTGTGTTCCCTGTGATGTAGTGTTGGTGTTGGTGTATGTACAGTGTTTTCTGTATTCCTTGTGAGGCTTTTTTTGTAATGTGGGTATTACTTTTTTGGCCACAGTTGAGGGTGATATGTTTGAGAGTGTCTGCTTGATCATCTCTTTGTAGAATTGTGTCTTCCTCTAATTCACTTTGGACGATCATAATGAACAGGTCCCTGTTTGCCGTGTTAAAAAATGACTTTACTAGGTAAATAAAAAAACACAAACTCACAATGGAAAAAAAAAGGTGCCACTGCACTATGGTGGCAACATCTTACCCTTGGAAACTTTACATTGTAAATTTGATGCGACAGAAAAATGCTTAACAGCACCAATATTGTGTGTTCTATCTTTCCCCTCATGCAAAATAACAGCAAACGGCACAATCTTGAGACAGGTTGATAAGTTTAAATACCTGGGAACGATCATTTCATCAGACGGCAGATGCACATCAGAAATAGCCAGCAGAATCGGCCAAGCCAAAACAGCTTTCAAGAAGATGACAAACATTCTTACCAACAAATGTCTGTCAATTAACATCAGGAAGAGAGTTCTTGAATGTTATATAGAACCAATACTGCTGTAGGTTGTGAGACGTGGACAGTCAACAAGCAAAGCTAGAACAAGATTGAGGCAGCCGAGATGTGGTTTTAAGAAGAATGTTGAGAGTTCCATGGACAGCAAAGAAAACAAACGAGACAGTCTTGATGGAGGCAGACACAAGTAGATCATTGATAAGGAAGATTAGGAAAAGACAGGCAACATTTATAGGCCATTTTATGAGGAAAGGGGATTTGGAGCACCTGGTCACACAACAGGAAAGCTGGAGGGAAAGAGAGCACCAGGTAGACCCAGGGAGAAAATACTAGATGGATTTGCAGAGTGGCTGAATACAAGGAGGGTGGAAGAGATGCTTGAAGTAACAAGAGATAGAGACAGATGGAAGTCCATGATCGCCAACGCCATGCGGCAGGGCACCTGATGATGATGAAAGGCGATGTGGTCTACAGGGTGTTTTAGGTATGTGAGGCTTTTTTTATAATGTGGGTATTACTTTTTTTGCCACAATTGAGGATGATATGTTTGAGAGTGTCTGCTTGATCGTCTCTTTGTAGAACTGTGTCTCCCTCTAAGTCACTTTGGACGGTCATAGTAAAGAGGTCCTAGTTTGCCGTGTTAAAAATTGACTTTACTAGGTAAACAAAAAACAAACTCACGAGGGGTGGGGGTGGGGGGTGCCACTGCTCTGTGGTGGCGACACACTACCCCTGAGAATTTTACATTGTAAATTTGACATGACAGAACAAATGCTAAACAGCACCAATATTGTGTGTTTTGTCTTTCTGAAGGGGACGTGGCCTACTTTGATGCTGACAGCTTTCTGTATATCGTGGACAGAAAGAAGGAACTCATCAAGTACAAAGGGGAACAGGTAAGAATTCATTGTCGGTTTGTTTTGGTTCTGGTTTCATTTCATTTTAATCCTTTGACTCCCCACAGCCTGCCCACTAGCATCCCGCATTGTCAACCATGCTAGCAAAGCAGAAACTTAACCCTTTGACTCCCCGCACCCTGTCCACCAGCGTCCTGCATTGCCAACCATGCTAGCAAAGCAGAAACTTAACAGTTTGACTCCCTCTCCCTATCCACCAGCTTCCTGCAGAAAGCTGGTGGATAGGATGAAGGAGTCAAAGGGTTAAGTTTTTGCAAGTTGGTGGATAGGGTGCGGGAGTCAAAGGGTTAAAAGCTGGCTCTGTAGCTTAGTTGACAGAGCCGTGGACCCAAGATCTGGTGTCTTAAGTTCATTCCCAACGTATCAGCATGTCCCCTGTAGGTATGCCAGGGGCTCTTTCAGTATAAATGTGACCCACTCTGACAAAAGGTACAATAAGTGGGGCGAGGCCTTCTGCTGCTGTGAGCTGAAAACTCTGAACAGGGACAATAAGTCGATTTTGAGTTTTCCGCATTTTCATGCTCTATAACCACTTTTACACCATGTCCTAACACAGTAAAGACAAATTCAATCAATAAGTATCATTTTTGTGTGTTTTAATGTGTGGTAAGTGCTACTATCTGGCCGCTCAAATATTCACAATTTCCGTAATATTTTGGTGATTAAAGTACGCTTTTCTTACATTTTGTTGTTGTTTTTGTTTTGGATGGATGGACAATTAAGCAAACAAGGGAAGTGTGGAATTTCAGCAGATTTGGTTGATATTTAATGCTTGTTGCTAAGGAGTTTCTGACCATTCCCTTTCAATTCAGGCCTATTCTCTTCAACACTGTTTTTCTCAAAATGGCAGACTTGACCCTCTCACCTTTGAAAGCCCATAACTTTTTTTGTTTTTGTAGCCTGAAACTCAACTTTAGTACCATTTGAAAGCTGAAATTCTAAACTTTATAGTGATACCAAAACCTAAAAATGCCTAAAATGAGACTTATTGTACCTTTTGTCACAGCGGGTCACAAATAGTATCCCCACCGTCTGGAAATTCTGTGCTAGAAATTTATTCTTTTCTGTCAGTCTTTCTGTTTCTGCCTTGCTCCTTTGCTTTCTGTCATTTCTTCTTATCACTTTCTGCTTTGCTGATCCATTCATCTGTATGTATTTGATAAAATGTTATGTACTTTCTCTTAGGATTGATAATTGGATGCATGTATTAAGTGCAACTTTTGGCTCTATAGAAATGTGATATGCAGAAGCAATTTTAGGGGTAATTTAGGCCCATTATTACATGCGCTTTAATGTCTTAATTATGTTAAATTTGTATTCAGGTGTATTTTTTAAATCCCTGTGTGATAAACCGGATGGAGTAGTCAGTGCCAGGTGCATCTCCTTACAGCATTTTTGTTGTTGGTGATGGGGTGCCAGAGAGAAAGGGTTAAAAATCAGGATGTGCAAACGGAAAACATGTAGGCCTACCTATCATAATGCTTTTTTCTGTCGACCTAGTGGAACAGTAGGCATATATATCTTCAGGGTTAGGTGTGGGCCCCAGTATGAGACACGACCAGATGTGGAGGTATGATTATGTTCATATATATTCTAATATTCCGATAAACTGTGTTAAACTGTGTTGTGTTGTATGATTTCATATTGCATTAGTATTGTATTGTATTGCACTGTATTGCATTGTGTTGTATTGCAATTGCATTCATTAGTATTATATTGTATCGCACTGTATTGTATTGCATTGCATTGTGTTATGTAGGGAGGGAGAAGGGTGGCAGAATGGTTCAGATGTTCGCCTGCCAATAACAAAACTCGAGGTTCCAGGGTTCACTTCTCGTAGAGGCCTCGACTTCACTCCTCAGTTTGACTGGAAAATCCAAACTGAACATCTAGTTCTTTGGAAGGGGACGAAAAACGAGTCAGACCAATGTGCCTTCTGGCTGCGCATGCTTAAGATCCCATGGCAGTTGAAAATCGTGAAGAGCGGGGCATTTTCCGGCTTTCTTGGTATAAAACATTGGAGAGATAGGTTGATTTCCCAGGTCCAGTCCCTTGAAGACCAATTAGTCTTCTTGCTTTTCTCAAGTGTTAAGAAAAAAAATGTGAATGAATGTATTGTATTTTATTGCATCATATTGTATTGTATTGTTATTGCATTGTATTGTATTGTATTGTATTGTACATGAAATCCCCGCATGCAAAATAACAGCAAACAGCATAACTGTGAGACAGGTTGATAAGTTTAACCCTTTGAGCCCTAGCCCCCTGAGCCATACAATACACTATTCCTGGGCTCCTGAGCAGAGTGCACTGAAAATCTACCCCATCGTAGTAATGCATGCATAAGAGACAAACTACTGACAAACAACCACAAAAAACAGTGTAAAAGTATTACAGAAAGGACTACCTTGAAGTTATCTCATCTGAATCGGAATCGTACAAAGCTTCGAGCACTTGCTCAGTGGTGAAAAAACGCTGGCGCTTGTTTGCCTCACGAGAGGTTGAAGGTTGAGGAGTTGATCTTTTCATTGTGAAAACTGACAAAACGTACACCAAACTATCACAATGGAGGCTGCCATGTGCAAATTGAAGTGTTCTGCAGCGACTGGGAAGGAATTATTCTGATTGGATAATATAAAAATAGAGCGAGACCCGGCTGTTTGACCCACTGTGCTGTGGCAACGTACAGCGTGCACTCGGAATACGGTCTCACAAAGCGTTGCGACCTGTAGGTCGCATTCGGGCCCAGAGGGTTAAATATCTGGGAACAATCATCTCACCAGATGGCAGATGCACATCGGAAATAGCAAAATCGGCCAAACCAAAACAGCATTCAAGAAGATGAAAAGCATTCTTACCAACAAATGCCTATCAATTAACATCAGAAAGAGAGTTCTTGAATGTTATATAGAACCAATAATGTTGTACGGTTGTGAGGCATGGTCAGTCAACATGCAAAGCCAGAACAAGATTGAGGCAGCCGAGATGTGGTTTCTAAGAAGAATGTTGAGAATTTCATGGACAGCAAAGAAAACAAACGAGACAGTCTTGATGGAGGCAGACACAAGAAGATCATTGATAAGGAAGATTAGGAAAAGACAGGTAACATTTATAGGCCATTTTATGAGGAAAGGGGAATTGGAGCACCTGGTCATAACAGAAAAGCCGGAGGGAAGGAGAGCACCAGGTAGACCCAGGGAGAAAATATTTGACGGACTTGCAGGGTTGCTGAGGACAGAGAGGGTGGAAGATGTGCTTGCGGCAACAAGTGATAGATACATATGGAGGGCCATGATCACCAACGCCACATGCCAGGGCACATGATGGTGATGTATTGTACTGTATTGTGTTACAGGTAGCCCCGCCATGCTAGAAGACTTACTGCTAAGCCATCCTGCAATTTCTAACGCCTGTGTCATCGGAAAACCCGATGCCTTGGCTGGAGAACTGCCGATGGCTTTTGTTGTCAAGGCAACGAATGTTGACCTCACGGAGCAAGAGGTCATTGACTTTGTGGCCAGTAAGTGATGTGTGATGGTGATAATGAAGAAACTGGCCACTAAGTAATGTGTATGTGTGATGGTGATAATGATGAGAATGGCCAGTAAGTAATGTGTATGTGTGATGGTGTTAATGATGAAACTGGCCAGTAAGTAATGTGTATGTGTGATGGTGATAATGATGAGAATGGCCAGTAAGTGATGTGTATGTGTGACGGTGATAATGATGAGAATGGCCAGTAAGTAATGTGTATGTGTGATGGTGATAATGATGAGAATGGCCAGTAAGTGATGTGTTATGTGTGATGGTGATAATGATGAGAATGGCCAGTAAGTAATGTGTATGTGTGATGGTGATAATGGCCAGTAAGTAATGTGTATGTGTGATGGTGATAATGATGAAACTGGCCAGTAAGTGATGTGTATGTGTGATGGTGATAATGATGAGAATGGCCAGTAAGTGATGTGTTATGTGTGACGGTGATAATGATGAGAATGGCCAGTGAGTAATGTGTATGTGTGATGGTGATAATGATGAGAATGGCCAGTGAGTGATGTGTATGTGTGATGGTGATAATGATGAGAATGGCCAGTAAGTAATGTGTATGTGTGATGGTGATAATGATGAGAATGGCCAGTAAGTGATGTGTATGTGTGATGGTGATAATGATGAGAATGGCCAGTAAGTGATGTGTATGTGTGATGGTGTTAATGATGAGAATGGCCAGTAAGTAATGTGTATGTGTGATGGTGATAATGATGAAACTGGCCAGTAAGTAATGTGTATGTGTGATGGTGATAATGATGAGAATGGCCAGTAAGTAATGTGTATGTGTGATGGTGATAATGATGAGAATGGCCAGTGAGTAATGTGTATGTGTGATGGTGATAATGATGAAACTGGCCAGTAAGTAATGTGTATGTGTGATGGTGATAATGATGAGAATGGCCAGTAAGTAATGTGTATGTGTGACGGTGATAATGATGAGAATGGCCAGTAAGTAATGTGTATGTGTGACGGTGATAATGATGAGAATGGCCAGTAAGTAATGTGTATGTGTGGTGGTGATAATGATGAGAATGGCCAGTAAGTAATGTGTATGTGTGATGGTGATAATGATGAGAATGGCCAGTAAGTAATGTGTATGTGTGGTGGTGATAATGATGAGAATGGCCAGTAAGTAATGTGTATGTGTGGTGGTGATAATGATGAGAATGGCCAGTAAGTAATGTGTATGTGTGATGGTGATAATGATGAGAATGGCCAGTAAGTGATGTGTATGTGTGATGGTGTTAATGATGAGAATGGCCAGTAAGTAATGTGTATGTGTGATGGTGATAATGATGAGAATGGCCAGTAAGTAATGTGTATGTGTGGTGGTGATAATGATGAGAATGGCCAGTAAGTAATGTGTATGTGTGATGGTGATAATGATGAGAATGGCCGGTAAGTGATGTGTGTCATTGTAATGTCTGTTCCATCTGTTTGGATTGATACAGAGGTTTATGATGTTCACTGTTGTCACTTCTGTTTCTTTGTGACTAATCTTTATCTGTGGTGTGATGTGCAGAAAGCGTGCCATCTTACATGCAGCTCAGAGGGGGAGTGGAGTTCAGAAAAGAGATTCCCATAAGTGCTAGCGGCAAAATCCTACGACGTCTTCTCAGGGACGAGCTGATGCAGAGATTGAAAGCAAAACTGTAATAGAGGATTTGAGGATGCTGTAGAAGGGCATTAATTCACCGCCGATGTCGCCTTTTGGTGACCGTCTGGCAGATCACCAACATACTTTATTGTTGCATAATCCCAAAGTCCAATTATTATTCTTTCTTTAAAAAAAAACAGAAAGCAATTCAGTTGAGAAATAAGAAAGTTACAGTCATTTGAAGTCAGTAGGTGTATTTTTTTGGTGTTTTTTTTTTAACAGCTGGCGCTGAGGACTTTAACATTCTAAAATCACTGGCAGTGAAGGGGTTAACAAGTGCCATACTATTTCTTCCTACCATTTTCTGCCTTACTGGTCCATTCACCTGTATGTGTTCGATAAAGTCTTACAGGATTGATAATTGGTTACATATATATTAAGTACATTTTTGGCTCTAGGGACATGAGATATGCTGAAGCAATTTTAGGTAACTTAGGCCCGTTTTTGTATGCTTTAGTGTCCTTAGTCATATGAAATTTGTATTGAGGTATGTTTTTTAAATCCCTTTTGTAATAAATTGGATGGAGAGGTCAACGCCAGGGGCATTTCCTTAGATTATGTGCACAAATGCATTGATATGTATACTTACTGTTCTTTTCCTTTTTTCTCCTGTTGAAGTATTGTGTATTTTTGAAACTGTTATAGCCTTGATGTGACTGTACACAGTCGGTTGAGCTTTAAACAAAAATAACAATGTTAACAAGTGCCATACTGCTGTAACAATTTGAACAAGTGATATAATATGATAATGTGTCATTAATGTTGACATATGTATACATATAATGTCATGAAATGATGATGCTTGGCGGTTTTAATTGTATATTTTTATTTCAGTAAAATCTGATACGTAATCTGGCTTTATGAAAAGATGGTACCCGGTGATTTTAATTTTGTTTGTTTTATTCAATTAAAATCTTATTTGCAGACACTAAAGTGGTTGTTTGTGTGGTTTTCTATAATATGTTTGCAGATCAGTTGTCATGCCGGGGGCTCTTTCAGTAAAAATAGTATCTCCATCTTTTTGAAATTCTGTGCTAGAAATTTCACCTTTTCTGTCACTCTCTGCCTTGTTCCTTTGCTTTCTGTCATCTCTTTCTATCATTTTCTGCCTTGCTGGTCCATTCACTTGTACATGTTTGATAGTCTTTACATACTTTTTCTTAGGACTGATAACTGGGTACATGTATTAAGTGCATTTTTTCCTCCAGGGAAATGTGATATGCATAAGCAATTTTAGGTAATTTAGGTCCATTTTTATATATGTTTTAGCGACCTTAGTTATGTTTAAATTTGTATTCAGGTATATTTTTAAATCTCCAGTGTGATACATTGGACGAAGTGGTCAGTGCCAGGGGCATACCGTTACATTATAAGCGTGAATACATCAATAAGTGTACTTAATTTTCATTTTTCTTCTTGTTGAAGTATTTCAAATGGTTATAGCCCTGACATGGCTCTAAGCAGTCAGCTGCAAAAATAATAATAACAATTCGTGATTGTGTTCGTCACTCCCGCGAGAAAAAAAAAAGAGATAGTTTCGAGCTGTTATATGGATGTGAAGCCTGAACAATCAACAAGCAAAGTGAAAACAAGATCAAGGCAGCTGAATTGTGGTTTCTAAGAAGAATGTTAAGAGTTCCATGGACAGAAAAAAAAAAACCACTCACAAAAGTGAGTCAATCTTGAGAGAAGCAAAACACAAAAAGAACATTGATGAAGAAGCAGGAGAAATTTGAACACCTTGTCAAGACAGGAAAGCTGTAGAGAAAAAGAGCACAAGACAGACCCAGGGAGAAAATGTCGGACAGTTTTGCAGGGTGGGTAGGGGCAAAAAGGGTAAAGAGATACACTTGCAGCATAAAAAAAATATATATATATATACGTATGAAGGGCCATGATTGCCAGTGACATAAGCTTTGTTTTTGAATCATTTTTCATAAACTTTTTAAATATTGATACAATTATCTCAGTCATATAATTCTGCATAAATGTGTTATTAATTAGCATGGAGAGTTTCCTGTATTTGAATGAATCTTGCTAATTGTAATTAATAATACAAGTCACTCATCCACATTCCTTTTCTTCCAATGCAAATTCTGTTCATAAGAATGAATTTATGTGTGTGTGTTGTGCATGTGTGTGTGTATGTGTGTGTGTGTCCGGGCAAAGAGAGAGAGAGAGAGCATAGGAACATTTACTTTAACATTACCATAAACAGTAACTTTAGCACCAAGGTAAACAAACAAACAAACAGATTACAGACAAATGCAATCAGATTAGACCAACAGGAAAAGGAGAGAAATGACACACACAAAGAAATTCAGGAAAACAATCAATAATAAACCCCAGGCAAACACACTTGTAGAGATAGATCAAACTATGGAGAAAGCAATATACTGAAAGAAAAGTAACAAAATAAGACTGAACTAAAATCATACTAGTATCACAGTAGCCAAAAGGAATGTAAATCATTTAATAAATGCAATAAAAGTAATGCTAAGAAGGAGAATAACGGCAGTTGTAATTGCATGGGTGCAACTTTTTCCGTTTGACGACGGAATCCATTTTTTTCAAAAGTCAGAAACGGAAAATCCGTTTTTTGAAAAAAATCACCGAGCTAGGGTCTTTTTTTTGTGTGTGTGTGTGTGTGTGTGTGTGTGTGTGTGTGTGTGTGTGTGTGGTCTAAAATCATTTATCGAACATGAATGTTTCGCGACGGTTACTCTCCGGTGTAGAAAGGAAAGCGGAAGCACTCTTTTGTGAAGGAAGCTATGAAAGTCAATGCACATGCTTCATTGCGAAATCTCGCATCAACTTCCGTGAAATCGCCGCCATTTTCGAGCTTTGCATGATGAGCGAACTTCACGATGCCAACAGTGAAAGATGGTGAATATATCGCCTTAATCGACGCAACTGTCAAGAATAAATGGTGTTTGGAATGGCTAGAGGAGAAAGATACAAAGATAATTCCCGTCGCCTGTGGTGTGTAAAAATCGACCGAGCAGTTATAAAGATACATGAAATTGTCTGAAATAGGATGAAAAGCATCTGCTGTTTTTCTTAATTTAAAATCTAATTGCAGGAAAAGTTTAAGATTCAGTTTTATTTTTACAAAAGCTTCAGCGTCTGGGCAGCTATGCCCCCCAGACCCCCCCGTACGGGGTACTGCCCCTGTACCCCGCCAGGGGCCTACCAGCTCCCCTGGACCCCCTTTCTGTTTTTTGACATTTTCTAAGTTGCACCCTTGTAATTGTATGAACAGACATAAAAACAGCAACAACAAAATACTGCTTACTGCTGATAATTTGTAATAATACATAGCCCCCACCTGTTTTCTTCATTAGTTCATATTGGATATAGCCCAGCCAACAACTAGAACGCCCGTTTTCCTTACATCTGGGACAATGTGAACCAACATGCTATATGAAACCAAGCTTGTTCGCTTTTTCAGTCTTATTATTTCGTGACATATAAACCAACCTTGACTCTCATACTTCTTCTTGTCTACCTTTGTGGTGTATGTGACCTAACTAGTTTTCTCGACCAATGCGATAAATAATATTACACATTTTGTACAACCAGTTTCCTTTACCTATAAATACACACACACACACACACACACACACACACACACACACACACACACACACACACACACACACACACACACACATGTACACACATACAGTGATGTACACACATACACAATTGCACACACACATGTACACACATTCATGTAAACACACACACACACACACATGTACACACACACACACGTACAAACACACACACACATGTACACACACACACACACACAACATGTACACACACACACACACACAATGCACACGCGCACACACACACACACACACACACACATCATACCACAACACCGAGCTTGCTGTACTCAGAAGAGAAAAAGCGGTCAGGGCAATTAAATCTTGTAAATCTGTGGTTTCTGCGAATCTGAAGAAAACACTATTACTACTTCATCAGATGTTTGTTAACGCCTTAACACTTGACCATATTGGTACAGAAGCAGGTGACATCAGTCCACACATCCTGACTAAAAACTGCTCCCCATGAAAGTTAGCACTGGGCTAGTTCATCAACGGAACAGGGTATCGGTGAAAACCAAGCATTCCAGGAGCCACATGTGTGAATTCTTGACAAGAAGGGCTTAATCCAAAACAAGTGTGACTGCCCGCTTTCAAGCAAACAGGAACCAGAAAAAAAAAAGAATAAGAACGCATGTTTAATACAACCAGACAAGATAGGTGCAAATTTTCGGCCAACTGGCCTTTGTCAAGTGTAAGATTACAAACAAACAAACAAACATCATTTAATACAAAAATTAGGAGAAAGAGACTGAAACTTCCCTGCTGCTTCATCCAGAGTGAGAAAAAGACTAAACTGTCATTTTAGTCGTTTTCTCACAGTGGATGGAGCAGCAGGGAAGTTTCAGTCTTTTTCTCCTTATTTTTGTATTTGGTGTCTGTTTGTGATCTTACGCTTGACAAAGGCCAGTTGGCCAAAAATTTGCGGTCTTGAATGGTCGTATTATTATTAAAGAAGGGCTTAGGAAGAAGAGTGCAAAACATCGGATCTGTTACATGTATCTCATCATGGCATCACTTGTCAGCCAGCGCGCACAGCCATGCAAAAGTTACTACATTCTACTAATATTTCATGCACATTCCTTCCATTTTAGAAACACCTCAGAACTTGTTTACATAGAATGCATTAAAATAGATACTTTCTTCAATACACATTACACTGAAACAGGGCTGTCTGCTGAAATGATGAAATGGCAGCAAACAATTTGTTGGGGATGCAGAAGAATGTACCACCCATCCTCTGTAAAAGTATGTCAAGATAGGAAGGCCAAACTGTACGAAGGAATTTTTAAAAAGTGCATTTATAAGTTAGTTGTGAACTTTTTCTTTTCATTGCGTAAACATTGATAATCTTCTGAAGCAATGTACTGAAATATTAAGCTTTAGATTTTGTAAGTATTGTTGTGTATGCTGTTTTCAACGAAATATACCCATACAGTCAAGTATACCAATAAGGCTTTCAACATAAGTCACCAACATACTGATCATTGTGAAATCATTACAGAAGTTAAACATACCATAAACTCATGGACCCTCCACTGTAAAGGCAGCGAGAGGTGCTCATTGTGTAGAGAGTCTTCATACAAAATTGTCATCTTCAAATTCCAAAGTTGGAAGTCTTTAAATTTTATCAAAATTGTTCGTTAACTTTCTTGCAGTTGGCTAAGATTACTTTTTTGTGAAAAAAAAAAAAGCTTGCAGTTGGACAATCTTTACCAATTAACATCTCAACCCTTTGACTCCCAGACCCCATGCACCAACTGCAAAAACTTAACCCTCTTGACCCCTTACCCTATCCACCAGCTTCCTGCAGGAAGCTGGTGGATAGAGTGAGGGAGTCAAAGAGTCAAGTTTTGCTTTACTGGCAATGGTGACAATGCAGGATGCTGGTGCACTGGGTGTGAGAGTCAAGGGGTTAAAGTTTCTGTGTCCATTTGATATTTCAACATGCATATCTTCAAAGTAACTAAGCTCTTTAAAAATCAAATTACGTTCACACATCAGATAAGGAAGGCGCTGGGCAGTATGGATCTTCTTGTGTCTCTTCAACTGTTTCGCAAGTTTAAACGTTTTATTACACACATCACATACAAAAGGTCTCAGACCAGAATGCGTCATCTTGTGCGTCTTTAAGGAACTGGAGTCTGTGAAAGTCTTATTACACACATCGCAGGCAAAAGGTCTCCTACCAGTATGGGTGATCTTGTGCCGCTTCAAGTTACTGGCAAGCGTGTACGTCTTATCACACATATCACAAACATGAAGTTTCCGACCTGTATGAGTTGTCCTGTGGTTTTTCAAGGTACACGGGTCAGTAAAAGTCATATTACACGCGTCACATTTTTGATCGGTATGCGTCACCCGGTGTTTCTTCAAGTTACATGCAAGTCTAAAAGTCTTATTACATAGATCACATGAGAAAGGTTTCTCAGCCGAATGAATCAGTTTGTGTGTCTTCAGGTCGTAAGCTTTTATAAACGTCTTATCACAAATATCACACACAAATGGTCTCTGACCAGTATGAGAACTTTGTGGTCTCTTAAGTGAGACGGATCTTTGAAAGTACAATCGCACACATCACACACGAAAGGTCTCAAACCAGAATGGAGAATCTTGTGTCTTTTCAAGTTACTTGCTTGCGTGAAAGTTTTCTTACACACATCGCACGCAAAAGGTCTCTGTGAATCATGTGTTCTTTTGTGAATTTTTAAGTTATCTCCTTTCCTAAAAGCCTTGGGGCATACATCACATACAAAAGGTTTGTAACCAGCATGGATTTTCTGGTGTGCCTTCAAGTAACCAGAATCTGTAAAAGTCTTATTACACACATTGCACACAAACGGCCTTTGACCTGTGTGGGTCAGCTTGTGCGACTTCAACCTACACGCCTGTGTAAATGTCTTATCACACACATCACAAACAAAAGCCCTGTGACCGGCGTGGACCATCTTGTGTCTCTTCAAATCAGACGACTGTGTAAAGGTCTTATCACACAAATCACACGCGAAAGGTCTCCAATTGCTATGGAGTAGCTTGTGCTTCTTCAAGTTACCAGACTCTGTAAACGTCTTATTACAGACATCACAGACAAAAGCTCTCTTACCATGTGAGTCACCTTGTGTCTCCTAAAGCTCGACGCCCATATAAAAGTCTTATCACAGACATCACACACAAAAGCTCTCTGCAACCCAGCCGTCTTTGAAGAGATATCACAGTGCTTGTCACTTGTGTAAGCCCTGTGAGCGGCAGCGACAACTGTCTGGACGGAATCTGATGGCTGATCCAATCTTGAAGCTTGACAAGCATGGCAGGTTCATCATTATTCTGTAACAAAGATCTTCAATACACAACCTGATTTTCCCCCCCCCCCCTTTTTTTTTTTTTGATCATTGCATTCAGGGAAATTTCCTTTGTGCTCACTTTTTCCCCCACTTTTAAACAAATTAAAAAAAAAATTTTTTTGGTCCCAATTAGAAAGAAATCAAAGCACGTTGCCAGAAAGCAAATTCTGCTAGTTACCAAACAGCACCTGTTTTGTGGAATCCAAGCATCCCCATGAACACCAAAGGAAAACTAATCACTGCCATCTTCATCCTGATGGCATTCATCCCAACTCTCACATATTAGTGCCAGACATGGTCACTGACAAAATCACTCAAAAAGAAACTGGTAGCCTGGAGATGAAATGTCTCAGGAAGTCAGCTAACAAAATCCTGACAGACAGGGCCAGAAATAAGACAATCAGAGAAAAGGTAGGAGTAACACACATCCTACTTCACAC
Source organism: Monoplex corrugatus (assembly GCA_030674185.1). Lineage (NCBI taxonomy): Eukaryota > Metazoa > Mollusca > Gastropoda > Littorinimorpha > Ranellidae > Monoplex > Monoplex corrugatus. The sequence goes on from JAPXFY010000033.1 coordinate 41,887,706, forward strand.
AGAAAGACAGCAAATAAAGTGACACGGGGATGTCCCCCCAACCAACCGGCCAACTGGGGTGGAGAGTTCCTGTTCTCGCGAGAGCAAAGAGCTATGAAGAGGATAGAGTCGAGCACGCTATAGAGGCTAGACAAACACGCAAACGCCCCACGGTGGATGACTCCACAGTATACTATACTGTAGTCGTTGTCAGAAACTGTGCCAACCGCGCATTGGTTGTTTTAGCCATGAGCGTCGCTGTGTTTTAAGATAACTAATTTTCCGCTGTCAACCGTCACCATCAACGAAAAAGGCCACAGAGAAAAATGGTAGAAGTAACACTCATCCTACATCACACAGAAAGACAGCAAATAAAGTGACACAGGGATGTCCCCACCAACCAACCCACTGTGCACACAACTCCACATATCCCGGCACCAGAGCCAGAAGGACACCAAAGCTATACTAGAGCGACATTGTGGCAGAAATATTGGGCACATACAACCTGTCCCTTACTGAAACCTCCCACCTCCCTGCAGACAGACCTGTATCTTCTCACAACACCTCATGGTATAAGTGGAAGGAAAAAGTAAGTAAAGTAAGGCTCCCTCACCTTATCTACCATCATCATCATCATGTGCCCTGCTGCATGGTGTTGGCAATCATGGCCATCCATATGCACTTATCCCTTGTCGCCGCAAGCACACCTTCCACCCTCTCTGTCCTCAGCAACCCTGCAAGTCTGTCCAATATTTTCTCCTGGGTCTACTTGGTGTTCTCTTTCCTTCCAGCTTTCTTGTTAGGACCAGGTGCTAAATTCCCCTTTCCTCATAAAAAGGCCTATAGATGTTGCTTGCCTTTTCCTAATCTTCCTTATCAATGATGTTCTTGTGTCTGCTTCCATCAAGACTGTCTCGTTTGTTTTGTTTGCTGTCCATAGAACTCTCAACATTCTTCTTAGAAACACATTTCAGCTGCCTCGATCTCGTTCTGGCTTTGCATGTTGACTGTCCACGCCTCACACCTTATCTACCAGCTGCAGAAATTTAACTGTTTTACCCTTTTACCATACTTGGTGGATATGGTGAGGGAGTGAAAGGGTTAAGTAATCAAAGAAGGACAAATACCCAAAATAATAAAGGAAAGTTGCACATTACATGGGTTTGAAACGAACATGACAGTAACTTTACACACCTGTTCATCATCCAGTGGTGTGTCCTGATCCTCGTCCACACCTGAGACAGATTCAGACCCGACTGTATTGGACATCTCTGTCCCCATGGCGTCTGTCTCTGCTTCTGTCTGTACATCATTGCTGGGTTTGCTGTGATTTGTTCAATCTGTACGTCACTGCTGGTGTTAGATTTGACTATTTCGCACATTGTATCGCTGCTGGGTTGCTAGTATTTGATCCCATATAAGTGAAGGACTTAAATTTCGCTTCTGATATGTCATCATTCAAAGTTGTACGGCTTACATATTCAGAATTCACTGCAGACCATGAATTTGTTGGTTTAGAAGACAAATCAACATAAAGCAAGTCTCAGTTTTTAGTCTTTTTTACTTTCTGTCTTTTCTACTGGCTCGGACAAGTACAGGGGTAACGCTATTATGTGTCACATTCTGGTTGACCAGTTCAGTCTTAATGTTTGGATAAATGTCTGCATCTTCTACTGGTTCAGATTTGATGTTAATAACTTGAGGAATATGACAGTTCATGTCTTGACAAGCGTCTGCATCTTCTGCTCGTTCACTTTTGATGTCAATAACGCAAGGATTATAAGTGTTTGTATCTTGAGGAATATCTACATCTTCTGCACGTTCACTTTTGATTTTAATCATCCAAGAGTTACTTGTGTTTATATCTTGAGAACCATCTATAGCTTCCACTTGTTCAGATTTGATGTTAATCTCTAATGTACTGTCCGTGTCTGTGTCATGATTCGTGAAGAGTGTCACTGCAGTATTCTCCGGAGAGTCAGATGTAGCATCTGCAACATACAGGCATTCCCTGATTTTGTTATCAAATTTAAAAAAAAGGAGATCTTTGTCTTTTAAGTGTACAGACTCCTGATAAAAGTCACAATCATGTGCCCACCCTTTTGTCCATTTTCCCTCCAGTCCTCCCTGTTGCGGTTTGCTCCCACTTTGTGTGTGTTCTGTATCCTTGAGTTTTGGTCACTGTGAGTGACTGCTTTGGTCAATGATAAAAGTAGTGCTTCAATTTGATTAGTGTATTATAAATGTCATTATTATGATTGTGACTACGATTGTGATTATGATTACGGATGTTGATGATTATCATCCTCCTACTTATGCCTGGGAAAGTTAAGAAAGCAAAGACTGAAAATGTAAAGGAGTACTCGGAATGTTTTACTGTAAGCGATGGCCTTAAGCCAAAATGTAACACAGGGCGGTATGGGGTGGGAAAACAGACTTTAATATCATTAATCCTAAATCAAAATATATAATTTCACATCATATGGTGTGAATATGTAACAAACATTTCAATAGTAGCTTTATCATCAAAATACGCAAAACTGAAAACTATACAGCCATTTTCCATTTAATATATAATTAACTTTACAGAGTGGACATATTCTGTTTAAAAATAATGTTCACCAAATTCATTTCATCAAATTTTCAAAATTATTATTTCTTTTCCTTTGTTGATCATATCACAGATAAACCACACCTGTTCTGTTGTTAACATCTAAACTTGCAACAAAATCTCCACAGATATACTAGCATGTTCTTAAGGAATTCAGTTCTCAGATCTGTATGAATAGGAAATATATGTAAAAAATATTGCTTAATTTCAATTTGTGTCCTATACAATAAATATTCTTTTTCTCAACATGATCAAGACAACAATATATCATCATTTAGAGGAAATGCTTTACTTTCAATCAGAGTAACAGTTACTCTGGAGCAGCTCCATATCATGATTGTATTTTTCTTTCTAAAAGAAAAAAGAGGTTTTAAAAGAGTTATAACACTCATATGACAGATAGTCCATTTTGGGACAAATATGTCTAAAATTCTTGAATGACAAGAAGCATATGAATACGAATAATTAATACAAATAATTAACTGAGTTAGGTGTAAAGTCCTTTCACAGGAAACATGGGGAACAAAGGGGTACATGGAACGACCAAATGCAATCGTAATATCAAACAAAAAAATAGACTGTTTCATAAAATGGAAAACTAAAGTGACAAGGAGATAATGATAGTGATGCTTTATTTTCAAAAGTTATTTGCTAAAAGCCATATTTTCCAACTTTCTGTTGCTCACATGCATGGTGTTTTCATGTTTCTATAGGCCAACCACTGATATCACTCTAAGGATCTGTAACATGCATATTTGATAATCTGCATATGCGTAAACACAAAAGGGGTTTATGCACTGGCAGATCTGCATACATATTAAGGGAGAAGGGTGCCAGAATGGTTCAAACGTTCGCCTGCCAGTAACTGAACTCGAGTTTCCAAGGTTCACTCCCCATAGAGACCTCACCTTTTCTCCTCATTTTGACTGGAAAATCGAACTGAACATCTATTCTTTCGGAAGGGGATGAAAAACGAGTCGGACCCATGTGTCTTCTGCCTGCGCATGCTAAAGATCCAACGGCAGTTGAAAATTGGAAGAGCGGGGCATAGCCCACTGCCTTGGTATAAAACATTGGAGAAATAGGTTGATTTCCCAGGTCCTAGCCCTTGAAAACCAGTTAGCCTTCTTGCATTTCTGAAGTCTTGGTTAAAAAAAATATGAATATGAATTTGAAGCAAGGGAGATGGGATGGGCGCTGCCCTTGTGGTGCTGGCCCCGGGAAAAATTGAGGTCTCTGCCACCTCACTCCCCTACGACCCCAGGGTTATGGAACTATGTAGGTTGGACCTCAGGACGTGGCCAGCACATGGGTTTATGTGCAGGCTTAAGGCTTGTGCTGTGATCATTCTCGATCTTCTTCATCACATGGCACCTGTGACGTTAGTGCATATGGAATTCATTCCAAGCACAGAGACGTCATCTTGAGAAACTGAAACAGAAACTGAAGCACACACGTTGACCTCGGAGGCTGGAAAAATCTCCACCCTTTATTCACCATGTGGATGTATCTAGGTGGACTAAACCCAGGACCTTCTGATTAAAAGTGTGTTGTTTACTCACTTGACTTTTATTGGTATTGCTGTTTAACACTTTGGCATCGTCAGCTGGCTATTTGACCTACTTCCCTGCAGACTGCCAGCTGCCACTGACTACTTTCCTTGGAAACGTGCATTTTTAGGACCACTTTGAATTAATTAATTTTCACAGGCGCCCCAAATGACTAACATCAACATGTAGGGTATGGTTAGAAAGGTAATTTAATCCTCTTTTAGGATATCTACCGTATAAGGTTTGTTCAGACATGCTTTGAGGTTATTTGTGCAATGAAATATCATGGTTGAGGAGCATTTCAGACAAGCATTTCATCCATTCAGCAGATGTAAACAAAACAGAAAAAAGAGACACCAATTCTCCATTACTTGTATCATCTGATCAGAAGCTCAGAAAAGTACACACACACACAAAAATTCCACAATCCTGAGTGAAAGCGACATCACGCATTCGCAGGGCGCTCCATTTTACCTTTGCTTCAGTGAAGCACATGGTTCGGGTGACGTTGTTCTCGCGCCCGAAAAATTCTTCAAATAGACTTTTTACTCGGAAAATCACTCTCACAGTTAAAATGGTTACTTGATACTATAATAGAGTTTTTTTCCCTTAGACCGTAACTGGCTTCAGTGGTAATTTTCTAACGCAAGACGCTAAATCCTAGTGTTACGTTGTCAGCGATGAGCTTGCTGAACCTATACCCATAGCGTTCCAGCGCCTGTGGTTCTCCGCGAGAACGCTAGCGGGCTAGCATTACGATGTGAAACAGTTAAAGCCCAGCTGACTATGTAGAGCCATATCACTATCAGGGCTATATAACCAATATCAAAATGTACATCACACCTACAGGAGAAAAAAAAGAAAAAGAAAATTAAGAACACATTTCAATGCAATGTGCACACATAATGTAAGGAAATGCCCCTGGTGTTGACCACTCCATCCAATTTATCACCAGGGAATTTAAAAAAACCAAACGTCAATGCAAATCTAAACATAACTAAGGACATTATTTATAACATATTAAATGGGCCTAAATTATCTGAAGCTGCTTCTGCACATCAGATTTCCTTACAGATAAAAATGCACTTGATAATGTACCCAATTATTAAATCTGACAGAAAGTATTTAAGACTTTATCGAACATGTACAGATGAATGGACCAGCAAGGCAGAAAACAATATGATGAAATGACAGAAATCAAAGCATCAAGTCAGAAACAAAGAGAGCGATAGAAAAAAGAACATTTAGCACAAAATTTCCAGGATGGGATACTATTTATATAAAAATAGCTCCCCCAGCATCCCCACGAAAGAACTCACCTGACTACCGCACCTGTACGACACTGAGCTCAGAGAGAAAGAGAGGAGAAGATTGGGGGATGCTGACATCTGGTGAGTGATTATTCCAAAGATTGACGGCAGTAACTTAAGACAACAAGAGAGTTTTAAACTAAAATCACCTTCATGTGAAGACTGATCCTGTGTCATCCACTCTAGTCCTGGTTCCTCAGCGACATCAATCTCTACCTTCACCGCAGACATCTCCAGGAGATCATGGGACGCCATGCAGTCACAGAGTCACACATCAGACATCTGATCCCATACTGATGACAGCTAGACCTGATGAAGCTAGGGAACAAAGAATGTCAGAAATCAGACATATGGTAATAGTCCAGTTTAATATACATATACATATATATATATATATATATATATATATATATATATATATATATATATATATATAATATATATATATATATATTCATGCCCTTCAGCTCTGTATCCTTTGTGAATAGCAGTTCCAGTATCCACAGGATTTTCATTTTGTGACTTGTTATTGTTTCCCTGTTCTTAACCATAATAAACCCATTATATGCTTTCTGCATGAAATATAGCACAAATTTCCTTTCATTTTCTTAAAACTTAATAAAGTATGATTACTACAGATTACACGCATGCCTACTACTGTTATAATAAACTTTAATAATTATGCATAATTCAAATAGTTTGTCAGGCCTGTTATGCAAGGTGCAAGATAAATGCTTTTGACATGGATTGTTAATATTATAAATAAAAATTACTGTTATAATTTTACATCTCAATTTCTGGTTTGCCTAGCACTGACCATACCACGTTCTCGTCCTATCAGTGAAATAACTTGTCGCGCCCAGTTAGCACCTGGATGACTATTGCTTTGGTACATCAGTTGCAGTAGGTTGGTAACTTTTCAAATTCAATGCCTGCCTACATGACAATTAGCCTGCTCGTTGCCTATCTAATAGAAGCTCTGATCATTCTGGTGGTGTCACTGCCAGCTCTGTGCTTTAGTTGCACTCAACTTCACACAGTCTGCCAAATAATTACTGACTAATCTGGGCTGAGCACGTATGGTACTTCTGAATGCGATGAATCCCTTTAGAACAAACTTCTAAGTTAGGCCTACTAGCAGAATGAATGAGACTGAACCGGTATACCAGTTTGAGATACTGATTTAGTGCAGCTAAAGCCCTGTGCGGCAGTGTCAGTGCATGGCCTTCGCGAAAAATCAGTGACACAGACTGATGCGTGAGTGATGGACACTTAATAGGCGAACTACGCACAGACAGACAGACTGGTACAGAATTCACATAGGCCTACTGTTATGTATGTAGGCCTACACCGCTTTAGCCGCAGTGGCGATGTAACGGGCCGAGGGAAACTTCGAAAACGGGGCGTGTGTGTGTGTGTGTGTGTGTGTGTGTGTGTGTGTTTCTGAACTGCAGATTCGGTGTTTCCAATCTAAACTCCAACTTACTGTTCTTTGAATCTATCAGCAACGACCAAAACTCTCAAACAAATTCATATCCGCCCAATGCCGTGGGAATCTAAAACAATTTACAGTCAACAACTGCATCACTTTTACATCCAAAAACATCGTCAGCTTTCGTTTCTTTCTAACTACCGAAATATATCGATTGAGAGTCTATCTGACCGACTCGACCAAATATGTTTAGATCTACTAGGTCCACCATCTGTTTATGAAATATCTTTAATGTAAAAAAAAAAAGTAGTATCTTTTATTTGATGCACTCTAGTATGTCACTGTGTGAACTTTTAAGATCCTGCCAGTCCTTAAGATCTGTGCACAAGCCGTTGGCTTCATTAATTAACGACCGCAGTTTGATTTTCTGTTGATGCATAACGCATAATTATAAATTTATCTCATGCTGTGATTTGATTTTGGATAAGCTGAAATGAAACTTAAACATCTCAGTAATGTTTTTATTACTAGTTTAATTAATTGTCTTTGAACGATATTAATGTTAAAAGTACATTATGTTCCCCTGATATAAACACTTTTCCCGATATATGTATTCACATATTTGTGTGTGTGTGTGTGTGTGTGTGTGTGTGTGTGTGTGTGTGTGTGTGTGTGTGTGTGTGGTGTACGCGCGCGCGCGCGCGCGTATGTAATAAAATTGTTTTATTTTGTAAAGCACTTCGGCATATTTGGATTGTTCTGATGGATTACGGTGTTTAGTGAATATCGTTCCTCGTTCATAACCTGACGAGCTGGACATTTGTTGCACAGTAAGCTATGTTGGTATGCTTGTCTTCAGTAATGCATGTCAGTATTACTAACCATGTCTGTTGGTTTATGTCACTGATTAATATCCCAGTCTGCTCAAGCAGAACAGGATGTTTTCCCGCATCCCCGTGCCCGATCGATAAAGATCGCACGCTATTGCGATTCTCGGATTCGGAATTTTGATTGATCAGTTTACAAAACAACACTAGACGTGAAAAGACACATGCCATGATTTTGGCCGTTTATGAGGCCATCACAGTTCATTAAACTTAAATTCAATTTCTGTTTCTTTAAAATTTCTTATCTATTTTTTTTCCGGTTGTTTTCACTTGTCAAACCTTGCTCCAAATGCGAACGCGAGGCAAAGACTGAAAGTAGCGTTGTAAACAGCAGTCTACACTTGGCTACAGTCACATAGTGGCTTAGTTAGTGGTTACCACGCGGCCACCACGCGGCCACCCAGACCTCTTAACCCTTTGACTCCCACTCTCTATCCACCAACTGCAAAAACTTAACCCTCTGACTCCCTCGCCCTTTCCGCCAGCTTCCTGCAAGCAGCTGGTGGAAAGCGTGACGGAATCAAAGGGCTAAGTTTTTGTTTTGCTAGGTTGGTTGACAATGCAGGGTGTTGGTGGACATAGTGCGGGAGTCAAAGGGTTAAAGTTAGACACACCATGCATCGCAGCTGCTGAAGCCTCCATTCCTCCATCTTGTGGTTGCTCTAACCGTTGTGCTGGCCTTAGCTTGCACTAATTGACATTCGGATATCTGATACTTGATCTTGTTTGCAGATTAAAGCTGATAATGGTAGTGATAATGGTATTGAGATGGTGATAATAATGGTAATGATGATGATGAAACTTATAGTGATTACTGATAATGATGATGGTGATGATTATGATGATGATAGCAATAATTTCACTTATTTGGCACAGACAATCCATGTCAAAAGCATGCTTGTAACACTTTACAGGAATAGAACAAATAATGCATGGGGTGTGTGCGCGCGCACACCACACACACCACACACCACACGCACACACACACACGCACACACACGAGATGCTGAGCTAGAGGTCACTCAGCATGCCAGGTGTGTGACCTCGACCCAAGTTGTCACCCTGTATTTCTCTCTCTCTCTCTTTCTCCCTCACACACACACACAACACACACACACACACACACACACACACACACACACACACACACACACACACACACACATACACACACAATATATATTATATAGAAGATTCTGAGCTGAGTATACTCAACCTGCTAGATGTGTGATCTTTGATCCAAGATCAGATGTAATGTCTGATTTCTAATGTTTAGGCAGAATGGCATTCCATGGTCATCAGAAGATGGCTGAGGTAAAGAGAGAGACTGATGTCACTGAAGAATCAGGAGCAGAATGGACGACACAGGATCAGTCTTCACATGAAGGTGCGTACTGAAATGTATCTGTCGTACTGAACTTATCTGTACACTTTTTGTCTCTGTCTGTCTTTCTCTCTCTTTCTCTCCCCATACAGAGTGTCCTTGGGGATTTGTCCCTCCTTCATTTGTTTTGACATGACCAAGCCAGTACATGCACCTGTGGGATTGCAGAGCAAATAGGCTTGACATTCCTGCTTTTGCTGAATGTCTTTGTTGGGGATGTGGTCTTACCAGGTGATGCCCATGATCCTTCAAAAGGCAGCGCATGTGGAACTTGTAAAAAACCACATCTTTCGTCGAGACCACTGCACTGGCCATTTAAAGGCCTGGCAGCTGATCTGAGGGTTTGGGTGAGCAGAGCTAGTTTACAGATTTTCATCCCTGCATGTGCGCTGTGCTTGTGTAGTGAGCAGAGTGGGGCATTATTAGGGTTCCATGTGCATTCACATGCACATGGAGAAACTGGGTAGGCCTTATAGTTGGGTCAAGCTTAGCCCTTTGACTCTTGCACCGTAGCCACTAACAGCAAAATTTTAACTCTTTGACTCCCACACCCTATCCACCAATTTCCTGCAGGAAGCTGATGGATAGGGTGAGGGAGTCAAAGGGTTAAGTTTTTGCTTTGCTGACATGGCTGACAATGCAGGATGCTGGTGGAGAGGGTGCGGGAGTCAAAGGGTTAAACAGAAAGTGATATGCCTTTAGCCCTGTTGTAGCCCCAGAAACTGTGCCACAGACCTTAATTTTTGTTTTCAGATCCATGGTGCCAGGCGGGAAGTGCATGCCAGACACTATATCCACCCATCATAGTTCATATCTGCCCTGACTTGAAATGTTTTTATCAGTTTGTCATGCATTTTCCATTAATACAACATTATATTTAAACTTTAAAGAAGTATTGGGAAGTAATAATAGCTAACATTCTACCAAATATAAAGCTGTGTTAACTGTTATCGCTTCTGCGTTGAACTATTTGGAAACATTTTGGAGAGATGTAATGTGTGCTATTATGAGGGTTAGAAATGAAGTTGACATCTCAGGTGCATGGCGTTTTATTAGTCCTGACGTGATTTTAAGATGTGACATGTGCAAACAGGGGAGAAAATAGAATAATTATGGTGGTTCCAGCTTAGCTGAGTATAGAATGATTATGGTGATTCCAGCTTAGCTGAGTATAGAATGATTATGGTGGTTCCAGCTTAGCTGAGTATAGAATGATTATGGTGATTCCAGCTTAGCTGAGTATAGAATGATTATGGTGATTCCAGCTTAGCTGAGTATAGAATGATTATGGTGATTCCAGCTTAGCTGAGTATAGAATGATTATGGTGATTCCAGCTTAGCTGAGTATAGAATGATTATGGTGATTCCAGCTTAGCTGAGTATAGAATGATTATGGTGATTCCAGCTTAGCTGAGTATAGAATGATTATGGTGATTCCAGCTTAGCTGAGTATAGAATATTATGGTGATTCCAGCTTAGCTGAGTATAGAAGATTATGGTGATTCCAGCTTAGCTGAGTATAGAATGATTATGGTGATTCCAGCTTAGCTGAGTATAGAAATTAGAATGATTATGGTGATTCCAGCTTAGCTGAGTATAGAATGATTATGGTGATTCCAGCTTAGCTGAGTATAGAATGATTATGGTGATTCCAGCTTAGCTGAGTATAGAATGATTATGGTGGATTCCAGCTTAGCTGAGTATAGAATAATTATGGTGATTCCAGCTTAAGCTGAGTATAGAACGATTATGGTGATTCCAGCTTAGCTGAGTATAGAATGATTATGGTGATTCCAGCTTAGCTGAGTATAGATAATAATATGGTTTTTAGGTTCCAGCTTAGCTGAGTATAGAATCATTATGGTGGTTCCATGCTTAGCTGGGATAGAATAATTATGGTGGTTCCAGCTTAGCTGTAGGATAGAATACTTATGTGATTTCAGCTAAGCTGAGGATAGAAGTATTATGATGTTCCAGCTTAGCTGATGGAAGAATTATTATGGTGGTTCCAGCTTAGCTGAGGATAGAATGATTATGGTGGTTCCAGCTTAGCTGAGGTCCCATTCTCCACCCCTGCCCTTTACCCCATTTCAAGACCTTAAGCAGGCTAGCTGGTTTCTTTTGACAGGCTCAAGACTTGAGGTCTGATATCCTGAGTTCAGTCCCAGCCCTCAACAATAAAAACTGGCCTGTTTGCTGTCCATCTTAATGTTTTCATCATTCTGGTGGTGTCAGCTTACTCAAGTTACTGTTTTATATGTCCTCCTCCTCTCTGCCCATTTCAAGAGCTTGCCATTGCATAGGGTTTGGGGCAGGTTGTAGGAGTCTGCGAAACAACTGCTGGCAGATTTGGACAGAGCGCATATGGAATTGTCCAAGTGTGATGAGTCGTGCACAAACAAACTTGAAAGTTTAAACTCCAAACTCCAGGATCTTGCCAGTGAATAGGGTGTTTTGTGCAGGCTCAAGGAGTCTGCTAGATAATTAACCTTTTGACTCCCGCACCCTATCCATCCCGCATTGTCAACCATACTAACAAAGCGAAAACTTAACACTTTCGACCCCTGCACCCTTTCTGCAGGAAGCTGGAGGATAGGGTAAAAGGGAGTCAAAGGGTTAAGTTTTTGCAGTTGGTGGATAGGATGTGGAACTGGGAATGTCTGTGTGTTGTTGCAGGTGTCACATCCTACTGGACTGAGAATAACGCAGCAACACCTGTCAAACAACATGACTCAGATGCTACCAGTTCACTGGCTGTTAACATTAAGCCTGAGCCAGTGGACGATGCAGGTGTGTGCCAGGACATGAACAGTAGCAGTGTGTTGGTCACTAACATCAAATCTGAACCAGTGGAAGACATGGACTCTTTTCCAGGCGCAAACACTGAACCGTTCAATCAGAATGGGACAGGTAACACGTCACAACAGTTCCTATCTGAGCCATTGGAAAAGACGGACGGTGAACTACGCATCAAAAGCGAAACTTCTTTCTACGTTGACGTGTCCTCTATACCGAAGGATTCGTGGTCTGAACCTGCTGAACACGAGTCTTGGAAAAATAACGTTTCGAAGGTGAGGTGTAAGCCATTCACCTGTATCGAATTAGGTACTGGCAACAGCTGTGGTGATGTGAAATCTGAACCAGTCATGGTGAACGCTTGTGATATCAAGACTGAAGTGTTTGATGAACATGTTAGCTCCAACTTCAGCAGTGATATCAAGATGGAACCTGTTGAGCAGACAGGGGCGGAGACGGACACAGTGGTGACAGGAACGTGCAATACAGTCAGCTTTGAATCCATCTCATGTGTGAATGAAGACCAGGACTCGTCACCAGGTGATGATCAGGTGTGTAAAAGATTAACTTTTTTTAAGCACAGGTATGACAGAGGGGATGATTACATGATAATGAGAATGGTAGCCTGATAACAATGGGGGACGATAGCATAATGGGGATGATAATGAGGATGATTGCATGAAAAAAGGGGTGATTGCATAACGAGGACGATTGCATGATGATAAGGATGATTGCATGATAATGGGGATGATTGCTTGATAAAGGAGCTGACAGTCATGATAGCCTGGAATTCCATCAAGGATTGAGACTGCGTGACAGGGCTGTACTTTAACTTAAGCTTACAATCATAATGCATATATAATAATTTATATCCTGACAGCAACCAGGCCCAAGAGATACGGAAACCTGCAGTGTTTGTCTGAAAATTTGAGCAACAGTCTCGGTGAGGTATTGCTGTAAAGATGGACGAGATTTGGCCATGTGGTCCTATTTTTGATAAGAGTATGTTCAACTCTTGGGAAGAGCTTGTCGGGGTAGAAATGTCCCACAATAATTTTTGGGACTGGTGGGGGTTCGAACCCTTACAGTCCCCCACTCCACATTCAGTGGCCCACTGTGTATCCACTTTACTACAGTGACTGGTTTCTTGGGCTATCTCCACTCTCCATGATACATGGTGAAAAGAACATAGAATAAAGCTGTTTTGTTTCATGCAGTCCTAGTAAGTTGAAAGGAGCGTAGAAATAAAGCTGTTTTGTTTCATAAAGTCTTCATAAAGTCTTTGATGAAAGAAGTATAGAATAAAGCTGTTTTGTTTCATAAAGTCTTCATAAAGTCTTTGATGAAAGAAGTATAGAATAAAGCTGTTTTGTTTCATGAAGTCTTTGATGAAAGAAGTATAGAATAAAACTGTTTTGTTTCATGAAGTCTTTGATGAAAGGAGTGTAGAATAAAGCTGTTTTGTTTCATGAAGTCTTTGATGAAAGGAGTGTAGAATAAAACTGTTTTGTTTCATGAAGTCTTTGATGAAAGAAGTGTAGAATAAAACTGTTTTGTTTCATGCAGTCTTTGATGAAAGGAGTATAGAATAAAGCTGTTTTGTTTCATGCAGTCTTTGATAAAAGAAGTATAGAATAAAACTGTTTTGTTTCATGCAGTCTTTGATGAAAGAAGTGTAGAATAAAGCAGTTTTGTTTCATGCAGTCTTTGATGAAAGGAGTGTAGAATAAAACTGTTTTGTTTCATGCAGTCTTTGATGAAAGAAGTATAGAATAAAACTGTTTTGTTTCATGCAGTCTTTGATGAAAGGAGTATAGAACAAAACTGTTTTGTTTCATGCAGTCTTTGATGAAAGGAGTGTAGAATAAAACTGTTTTGTTTCATGAAGTCTTTGATGAAAGAAGTGTAGAATAAAACTGTTTTGTTTCATGAAGTCTTTGATGAAAGGAGTGTAGAATAAAACTGTTTTGTTTCATGAAGTCTTTGATGAAAGGAGTATAGAATAAAACTGTTTTGTTTCATGAAGTCTTTGATGAAAGGAGTGTAGAATAAAACTGTTTTGTTTCATGAAGTCTTTGATGAAAGGAGTGTAGAATAAAACTGTTTTGTTTCATGAAGTCTTTGATGAAAGAAGTGTAGAATAAAACTGTTTTGTTTCATGCAGTCTTTGATGAAAGAAGTGTAGAATAAAACTGTTTTGTTTCATGCAGTCTTTGATGAAAGGAGTATAGAATAAAGCTGTTTTGTTTCATGCAGTCTTTGATGAAAGAAGTGTAGAATAAAACTGTTTTGTTTCATGAAGTCTTTGATGAAAGGAGTATAGAATAAAGCAGTTTTGTTTCATGAAGTCTTTGATGAAAGAAGTGTAGAATAAAACTGTTTTGTTTCATGCAGTCTTTGATGAAAGGAGTATAGAATAAAACTGTTTTGTTTCATGAAGTCTTTGATGAAAGGAGTGTAGAATAAAACTGTTTTGTTTCATGAAGTCTTTGATGAAAGAAGTGTAGAATAAAACTGTTTTGTTTCATGCAGTCTTTGATGAAAGAAGTGTAGAATAAAACTGTTTTGTTTCATGCAGTCTTTGATGAAAGGAGTATAGAACAAAACTGTTTTGTTTCATGAAGTCTTTGATGAAAGGAGTATAGAATAAAGCAGTTTTGTTTCATGAAGTCTTTGATGAAAGAAGTGTAGAATAAAACTGTTTTGTTTCATGCAGTCTTTGATGAAAGGAGTATAGAATAAAGCTGTTTTGTTTCATGCAGTCTTTGATGAAAGGAGTATAGAATAAAGCTGTTTTGTTTCATGAAGTCTTTGATGAAAGGAGTGTAGAATAAAGCTGTTTTGTTTCATGAAGTCTTTGATGAAAGGAGTATAGAATAAAGCTGTTTTGTTTCATGAAGTCTTTGATGAAAGGAGTATAGAATAAAGCTGTTTTGTTTCATGAAGTCTTTGATGAAAGGAGTATAGAATAAAACTGTTTTGTTTCATGAAGTCTTTGATGAAAGGAGTATAGAATAAAACTGTTTTGTTTCATGAAGTCTTTGATGAAAGGAGTGTAGAATAAAACTGTTTTGTTTCATGCAGTCTTTGATGAAAGGAGTGTAGAATAAAACTGTTTTGTTTCATGCAGTCTTTGCTATGATGAAAAGAGCCGTGTTCGTTTCATGCAGTCTTAGTGTGATGAAAGGAGCATAGAATGATGTTGTTTTGTTTCATGCATTATTTTGTTATTTAGTATGATGAAAGGTTCTCCTGCGAGAATGTTGGGGGATCTTTCAGTACAAATATTATCCCCACCTTCAGTGGCCTAAATATTCAAGAAATTGTCCACAAAAGTCAAGACAGATCGGCCTGGAGGGAGATGGCGGCATCCAGATGTGTCACTTCATCTGTTTTTGCCTTGCTCCTTTGCTTTCTGACATTTTTTCTTATTATTTTCTCTCTTGCTGGTCCATTTATCTGTATGTCTTTCGTACTTAGGATTGATAATAAGGCACATTCCCGCCTATCTTTCTCGCAGTCTCTGCCTTTCTCCCATCCTTCTTTTGAGCACGTTGAAGTATCCTTCCAATCCACCCCTCAGCCCATCACCTTCTCCTGTGTCTATCGACCTCCACCTAGCTCTGCCAATAAGCTCACCACATCCATGTTTCTCTCTGACTTTGACCAACTACTTGACTACTACTGCCTCTTACCTGGAAATCTCATCATTCTAGGTGACATCAATGTCCACTACGACAACACTCACCGTTATGACACAAGACATATCATCAACTCTCTGTCCAATCACAATATGACACAACATATTTCTGAACCAACCCATAAAAAAGGTCACATTCTTGACTGGATCATTTCTCGTGATCACCACAATTCAGCTACTGACAACTGCCTAGTTCTTTCTACCCGTCTAACTTCAGCCCTTCCATCTGACCACTCTGCAATTTTCTGTTCTCTTGACATTTCTCCTCCTTCCCGTACCACGCGCACAGTGACTCGACGCAATCTCAAATCTATTGACCTCTCCACATTTTCATCTGATGCCTCCCGCCTCCTTTCTGAAAAGTCACACAACCTTGCCGATGAATTCTATACTACTCTCCACCATCTTCTGGACACTCATGCTCCAGCCACAACTCGTCTTTTACCTGACCGCCCCCCTACCCCCTGGCTCACTCATGAGATTGCCTGTGCAAAACGTGCCCGCCGCAGATCAGAGCGCCGCTGGTGCAAATCCAAACTCACTGTACATAGGCAACTTTTCCAAGCCTCTAAAACAAAAGTATCACCCTCATTGCATCTGCAAAAACAAGCTATTTCCAAACCAAAATCCTGAATGCCTCTTCTTCAAGAGAACTCTTTACAACCATGAATCATCTCCTTGGCACACGAAAAGATTTACCTCTCCCAACAAAACACACAAATGAAGAACTCCCATCTGTATTCTCCAAGTATTTCACCACCAAAATACAAACTCTTCGTGACAGGCTTGACAGGACACCCTGTCAACCATGCCCACCTGACCCTTCCTTCTCTGGCACACCTCTTATTACTTTTACCCCAGTCTCACAAGAAGAAATTCTCAACACAATCAGATCCATGTCGTTCAAAACCTGCGAACTGGATCCTCTTCCAGGTTCTCTCTACTCTGACTGTCTCCCTAATCTCCTCCCATTCATCACTGACATCATCAACACTTCTCTTCAAACTGGAACTGTCCTAGATTCTTTCAAGTCTGCTATTGTTCACCCTCTCCTCAAGAAATACAATTTAGACCCAAATGAACTGAAAAATTACCGGCCTATCTCTAATCTCTCTTTCTTGTCAAAACTCATCGAAAAAGTTGTCCTCAACCAGCTGAACTCTCACCTGTCTGCCAACAATCTTCTCAATCCTTTCCAGTCAGCCTACCGCCAGTGCCATAGCACTGAAACTGCCCTGCTACACATTCTCAACAATCTCCTCCTTGCAACTGATACTGGCAAAGTCTCTCTCCTCACACTCCTTGATCTGTCTGCAGCCTTTGATACCATTGATCATGGTATTCTCCTTTCTAGACTTCATCATACTTTTGGCATCTCTGACATTGCTCTCTCCTTTTTCACTTCATATCTGTCAAACAGAAAACAAACTGTTCTCATTAATGGCACTTACTCTCAACCTGCATGCCTGACCTGTGGTGTTCCACAAGGATCTGTCCTTGGCCCTGTTCTTTTCCTCTTTACACCTCCCCCCTGTCCACCATCATCAACTCCCACTCTATAAAACACCACTTCTATGCTGATGACACCCAACTTCTAGACAGTGACACACCAGACAATATACAGGCCTCTTGACTCGCACCACTGAGTGTTACTCGGACATTAAGAACTGGATGACGTTCAACAAACTTCAGCTTAATGACGACAAGACAGAAGCTATCCTCATTGGCACCCGTCAGAAACTTTCTCAGCTGCCTCCTCTTTCTCTCCCATTATGTAACACATCAGTCCCAATTTCTGATTCAGCTAAAAACCTTGGTGTTTGCATTGACTCTACCCTCTCCATGAACAACTTTGTTTCTCAAACTGCCAGATCTTGCTACTATCACCTCCATCGTATAAGCTTGATCAGGAAGTATCTCTCTGTGGAAACAACTGCAAAACTCGTTCTCTCCTTCATAATGTCTCGCATTGACTATTGCAATTCACTCCTGTCTGGTCTTCCTGCCTCCACCATTCACATCCTACAGCGCATTCAAAACAATGCTGCACGCCTTGTACTCAAAAAGAAAAAAGCTGACCACATATCTCCTCTCCTGGCACAACTTCCTGGCTCCCTGTATCAAAGCGCATACAGTACAAACTAGACACCATGTGCTACAAAAGCCTCAATAACGCAGCCCCCGATTACCTGTCAAGCCTACTTGAGATCTATGTTCCCTCACGTACCCTCCGCTCTGCCTCCGATGCTCTGACTTTTCGCTTTCCACGCACCAAGCTCAATACCTATGGTCCACGAGCCTTCTCTGTTTCTGGTCCACTTTCCTGGAACAAACTTCCTCTCTCTGTCCGTCAGCAACCTACTTTTGTCTCCTTCAAGTCCGCTCTCAAACTCACCTTTTCTCCTCTGCATAAAATCCTGACCTCACTCATCCCCCCTCTGTAGCCTGTCTCCACTCGGAGGGGAATCACATTGTAATATATATTTGTATATAATATGCTCTCTATAATTTTCCATTGCTTTTATTCTTTTTCCCCATTTATAGCCATGTGTAAGTGTGTGTGTGCGCGCGTGGTAAGTGTATGTTCAGCGCTTAGATTTGATTTTTATCGAGATTTTGCGCTATATAAATATTGTAATTATTATTATTATTATTACATGTGTTAACCCTTTGAACCCGGCTGGCCGATGCGGCGGCCAGTGCGATCAATACCTCTGGATCCGGTTGACCTGGCCTGGTATGGTGCTGGCGTGTGGTATGCGACCTACCGGCACCTACTCTCCTCTGCCACATCCTGTTTATATTACCGAATTCCAGACACCCTATACTTTCTTCCTGGCAAATTTTTAAGCATTAGAAGGATTTATTCTGAGACACCGGTTTTCGCTAGAATTTCTCTAAAAATACTCAGGGTTGAGGGTATCAGAGGTCTAGAAGTACTTAGGGCTGAAAGGGTTAAGTGCATTTTTAGCTCCAAGGAAATGTGATGTGCAGAAGCAATTTTGGGTAATGTAGGTCCATGTGTACGTTTTAGTGTCCTTAGTTATGTTTACATCTATATTCAGGTTGTTTTTTCAAAAACCCCTTGGTAATAAATTGGATAGAGTTGTCAGTGCCAGGGGCTTATCCTTAGATTTTGTGTGTGAAATGCTTTGATATGTATGTTTAATTTTCTTTTCCAGTTTTTGTTTTTATTCAGTGAGGTATGGTATACTTTTTGAGATGGTATAAGCCTGATATGCAGCTCTGCGCAGTTCACTGGGCTTTAACAATAACAACAACGATAATAATAACAATAACAATAATATCAATAACAGTAATAACAATAACAATGATAACAATAAGAAAAACAATATTTCAATGTTGCAGGAATGGGATGAACCATCACCAACTTGCAAAGTTTCAAGGTTGCGTTGTCCAAAAGCTTCTGTCAGGATGGCTGTCGGTCCTGATATTTGTTCAGGTGAACCGTCGATGGCGTTGAAAAGACAGAGCTCTACCGGTCCATATACTTGTGGTTCCTGTGGCAAGATTTTCACCCATCCTTCCAACTTGATAAGACACAGGAGGATCCATACGGGTGAAAGGCCATTCGTGTGCGATTTTTGTGAGAAGTCTTTCAAACGGTCTGGTAACTTGAAGGCGCACAGAATGATCCACACCGGTGAGAGACCTTATGCCTGTGATGTGTGCATGAAAGCTTTCTTACACACGTCTGACTTGAAGAGACACAAGCTGGTCCATACTCATCAGAGGTCTTTTATCTGCAATGTGTGCGGTAAATCTTTCATCCACGCGCGCAACTTGAAGGCACACAAAACGATCCACACAGAGGAGAGGTCTTACGTGTGCGACGTGTGTGATAAATCTTTTACGCATGCGCGCAACTTGACAACGCACAAGGTAATCCATTCTGATCAGTATGATCCGAGGCCGAAGCCTATAGTGTGTGACGTGTGTCATAAGACGTTCACGAGGACGAGCAGCTTGAAGATGCACATGATGACACACACTGGTGAGAGACCTTATGTGTGTGATGTGTGTAGCATGGCTTTCGGCAAGTCGGGAACCTTGAAGCGACACAAGATGACCCACACCCGTGAAACAACTTGTACATGTGATGTGTGCGGCAAGATCTGTGCAGACTCCCAACACTTGGAGGTTCATAAGATAACCCACGCCTATGATGATTGAAGCAAGCCTTTGGCTCGGACATTAATCACACGTCACCTGTTGGTATCATCAAGTTCTATGGTAGCCACCGCAACAGACGTCACAGCAATCCTCCTCCATTCACTCTGGTCTTGATTTTTATGTGCTACCTCATAGACATTCAAACCGCTGATGTTGGTGATGTTGTTGTTGTGTGTGTGGAAATGGGCGACGTCATTGCTGTTGTCAAGATCCAAGGAACATTCTCCTTGCCAGATCCACTGCCTTCATGAGATACTTGGTGAGGCACTCCAACCTCCTGCTGTCCTCCCCGAATAATTGCCACCGCATGTACTCGGTTGCGGGGCATCTTTGGATCCAGTGTGCCGGATCTTGTTCTTCCTCGTTGCACAGGGGACACATTGGATCCGTTGTAGAGTCGATCCTATGTTTATAGGCCCGCAGCAAAGGGTGGTGGCCCGACCTCTGCTTTGCAAGTAGGGTCTGATCTGTGCGGGACTTTATTTCCGCCTCTCTCTGCACGGAGAATGCCCCGTACACCTCACTCATTCTCGCATGCTGTATCGGGGGGTCCTTTTGTTATGTTGTTGTTGTTGACACAGGAGGTTGGTGGTCCTCCCAGATTTATTTTGGCCCGTACTGTTCCTTGTAAGACTTGTTATCAGGGTTGTGTTGGTGTATTGGGTTGCCTGGCCAATGTATCTCATTTTTGTTTTATTGATTTCTGCCAGCAGCTTGACATTGCACCGTAAGTTCGTTCATGATACTTTCATTTATTCTTTTATCGGTCCATTTGACTCGTTAAGAAGACGCCTAGAGAACCACATTTCTGGGACATTAATATCAGAAATTAGAACACCTTGTCTCAACAGGAAAAATGGAGGTTAAGAGAGCACCAGGTAGACCCAGGAGAAAATATTGGATGGATTTGCGCAGTGGATAAAGACAGACAGGGTGGGAGAAGTACTTGCAGTGACAAAGGATAGATTTATATTGAGGGCCATGATCGCCAGCGCCATGCAGCAGGGCAAATGATGATAATGATGATGATGATGATTAATATCAGTTGGAACTATACGCACAGGTTGTTCCATACCTGTTAGACTTATTTTTCATGATATATGCAGTGAAAAACATTTACAGAGGCACACCACGTGATAACACGCAAGCTCACGCAAATCAAAAGGCCTGTTATGTTTGTGATGTTTGTAGCAAGACATTTGCACAGGCATTTTGAATACAAGATCTGGTCTATTCTCTTCTACAGTGACAGTTTGATGTCTGTCTGTAAGGAAAGAGGCATTATCAGGGCTTGGCTTGAGGAAAGTCTTTGGTCATTGACCAACACAAACTTCAAAAGAGCGGTATCATTGGTCAGGCGTTAACAACCCTGATGTGGCTCTAGTAGTCGGCTGGGCTATAACTTTTATAAGCAATATGAACCAGGCGTTAACAGGTGTGATGGCAAATCGTCCCTGTATCAAAACTAAGGCATGAAGAGCCAGAAGCAGGCAGAAGATTCTCAGGTTTGTAGATGCATGCTGTGTCTTGTGTATAACCAGAATAGTTGGCTTTGTTGGGCTGGACACTCTGGTAATGGAAATCCTTATATCAAAGGTGCTTCTATACAGAGAGAGATGAATAAGAGACACCGCTAATGGAGATCACCACTAAAGCTGTACAATGATACCCTTTAAGGTCAACCTCATGAGATGTGACGTCAACACCATCAGATATTTAAGACACTGCCTGCTGCGGAGTAAGCACACGACAATAGGGCATAGTGTCATAGTCACATTTCAACGGCGCACAATATCCAAAACAAGTGTGACTGCCCGCGTTCAAGCAAACAGGAACCAGAAACCGGCTCCTACCTGAGTTGGGCGTGGTATGGGCTCATTGGGAAGACTGGGCTGACACAGTTGAGTCTCTTCCACTTCATGGATATGTCATTGAGGGTGTTGCTCAAATCTTCTGACCAGCTCTGCAGATGTCTGTCATCTCGCGGGCCTGGTTGACACCAGGATATGTTATGATGGTAAGCATAGAGTACAGCCCTGTCACACAGTCTCAATTCTAGATGGAACTCCACAGCATCATGATTGTCATCATCATCGACATCATCATCATCGCATTATTAAAAAAAAGACCCCCCCAAAAAAAAATCAAGCTTCTGTGGCCATTAAGGTGGCATAGAAAATGGGATGGAAAAAAAAAGGTGAGCACAAAGGTAACCTCCCTGAGTGTGATGATCCTTAAAAAAAACCAGAGGGACAGGACAAGAACCCCAGGCCACAGGACTCCTTTTCATGCATGTCTGTAGAAGAGCTGGCACCTCAGAATTGGTCTTACATCCCACAGGGAGGCTCTCCTTCCATCAGACAAACGGGTCATAAGCAAAATACTTTGTTTGCATAATTGAAAAATTTGTAAGCTTTCTTTTATTCCATCTGTAGTGTGGATGTGTTAAATTAATCTCTTGTCTGCCCTTTTGACATGTTACATTATTTAACCCTTTGACTCCCACGCCCTGTCCACCAGTATCCTGCATTGTCCACCATGCTAGCAAAGCAGAAACTTAACCCTTTGATACCTTCACCCTATTGGTTCACCATATTCTTTCAGGAAGCTGGTGGATAGGCTGAGGCATTTGGTGGATAGAGTGTGGGAGTCAAAGGGTTACTTAAAAAAACAAAAACACCCAAGGGTGCTGGATGGGAACCAGAGCAACAATACCTCACCATTGACCGGACATTCCCCTCCCAATGTCACACTGTAGCCATTTCATCTAGTGAAGAGGGCTGCCAATGCATTGCATGACCCATTCGAACCTGGTCATCACTCATCTTGTTTACAAGCTGAATGGCAAGGTGGGGAGATGACAGACCCAGGGACATAGCTGCGTAGCACGTACCAGCCAGGTCCAGCCAAGCTGCTGGACCAAGAAAACATTGTTTTGTTTTATTCTATTTGTAAAGTGCTTGTGTTAAATTAATCTCTTGGCTGTGCTGTTGACATATTATATACTTCATGATTTCACTATCGCCAATGTGTTGTTGACGTACATGAAATATCGTATGAATAGTGATAGTGTTTCATTCAGCAGTGTAGAAATGTTGACTGCAAAGTTGCAAGATTTACCTGTAGAAATGTTGACTGGATAGGGTGAGTGAGTCGATGGGTTAAGTTATTGCAGTTGGTGGATACGGTGGGGGGAGGGGGGGGGGGGGGTCAAAGGGTTAAGAAGTAATAAGTGAAATTTATCAATTAGCAAACAAGAAAAATCTTTAAAGACAAAAATGTTAAACTATGTTTTCTTAGGAAAAAAAAAAAAAGAAAAGAAAAAAGATCAATTAGTGAAGAATAAAAAGACAGATTTGAAATTTCAAATAGTTGTGTTTTTAGTATGTGCCTGCGCATGTGTATGTGTGTGTGTGTGCGCGCGCGTGCATGCGTGCATCTGTGGGTGCAATATCAAATGTTGTACAGTTCTGTACACCTGGAAAGATGATCAAGCCATAATGACAATCAGTTTAACTCTTTGACTCCCGCACCAAATTCACCAACAACAAAAACGTAACCCTTTGACTCCCTCACCTTATCCTCCAGCTTCCTTTGCAGTTGGTGGATAGGGTGAGAGAGTCAAAGGGTTAAAGTTTTGCAGTTTGTGGATAGGTGTGGGAATCAAGAGTTAACTGCAGCATTTAAGTAACTTTTCTTTGACAAAGTCAAGTCAATACACAAGCCTGTTTTAACTGCAGCATATATTTTTTCGACATTTTAACTAACATTTAACTAATGTTTTGACATAGCCAAGACAATACACAATGCTGTTTAACTACAGCATTTAACTAACTTTTTGACAAGCCAAGACAATACATTAGTCTTTTAAATGTAGCATTTAACTAATTTTTGACACAGCCAAGTCAATACATTAGCCTGTTTAACTACAGCATTTAACTAACTTTTTGACAGCCAAGACAATACATTAGCCTGTTTAACTGTAGCATTTAACTAATTTTTTTACATAGCCAAGTCAATACATTAGCCTGTTTAACTGCAACATTTAACTAACTTTTTGACATAGCCAAGACAATACATTAGCCTGTTTAACTGTAGCATTTAACTAACTTTTTGACATAGCCAAGTCAATACATTAGCCTGTTTAACTGCAACATTTTACTAACGTTTTGAAATAGCCAAGACAATACGTTAGTCTGTTTAACTGCAACATTTAACTAACTTTTTGACATAGCCAAGATAATACATTGGCCTGTTTAACTGTAGCATTTAACTAACTTTTTGCAATAGCCAAGTCAATACATTAGCCTGTTTTAACTACAGCATTTAACAAACTTTTTGACATAACCAAGTTAATACATTAGCCTGTTTAACTGCAACATTTAACTAACTTTTTGACAAAGCCAAGACAATACATTAGCCTGTTTAACTGCAACATTTAACTAACCTTTTGACAAAGCCAAGACAATACATTAGCCTGTTTAACTGTAGCATTTAACTAACTTTTTGACATAGCCAAGACAATACATTAGCCTGTTTAACTGTAGCATTTAACTAACTTTTTGACATAGCCAAGTCAATACATTAGCCTGTTTAACTGTAGCATTTAACTAACTTTTTGACATAGCCAAGACAATACATTAGCCTGTTTAACTGTAGCATTTAACTAACTTTTTGACATAGCCAAGTCAATACATTAGCCTGTTTAACTGTAGCATTTAAGTAACTTTTTGACATAGCCAAGTCAATACATTAGCCTGTTTAACTGTAGCATTTAACTAACTTTTTGACATAGCCAAGTCAATACATTAGCCTGTTTAACTGTAGCATTAACTAACTTCTCTTTGACATAGCCAAGTCAATACATTAGCCTGTTTAACTGTAGCATTTAACTTAACTCTTTGACATAGCCAAGACAATACATTAGCCTGTTTAACTGCAACATTTGACTAACATTTTGACATAGCCAAGACAATACATTAGCCTGTTTAACTGCAGCATTTAACTAACTTTTTGACATAGCCAAGTCAATACATTAGCCTGTTTAACTGCAACATTTTACTAACTTCTCTTTGACATAGCCAAGTCAATACATTAGCCTGTTTAACTGCAGCATTTAACTAACTTTTTGACATAGCCAAGACAATACATTAGCCTGTTTAACTGCAGCATTTAACTAACTTCTCTTTGACATAGCCAAGTCAATACATTAGCCTGTTTTAACTACAGCATTTAACTAACTTTTCTTTGACATAGCCAAGACAATACATTAGCTTGTTTAACTGCAGCATTTAACTAACTTCTCTTTGACATAGCCAAGTCAATACATTAGCCTGTTTAACTGTAGCGTTTAACTAACTTTTTGACATAGCCAAGTCAATACTTTAGCCTGTTTTAACTACAGCATTTAACAAACTTTTTGACATAGCCAAGTTAATACATTAGCCTGTTTAACTGCAACATTTAACTAACTTCTCTTTGACATAGCCAAGACAATACATTAGCCTGTTTAACTACAGCATTTTACTAACCTTTTGACATAGCCAAGTCAATACATTAGCCTGTTTAACTGTAGCATTTAACTAGCATTTTGTCATAGCCAAGACAATACATTAGCCTGTTTAACTGTAGCATTTAACTTAACTCTTTGACATAGCCAAGACAATACATTAGCCTGTTTAACTGTAGCATTTAACTAACTTTTTGACATAGCCAAGACAATACATTAGCCTGTTTAACTGTAGCATTTAACTAACTTTTTGACATAGCCAAGACAATACATTAGCCTGTTTAACTGCAACATTTAACTAACTTTCTGACATAGCCAAGACAATACATTAGCCTGTTTAACTGTAGCATTTAACTAACTTCTCTTTGACATAGCCAAGTCAATACATTAGCCTGTTTAACTGCAACATTTAACTTAACTCTTTGACATAGCCAAGGCAATACATAAACCTGTTTAACTGTAGCATTTAACTAACTTTCTGACATAGCTAAGACAATACATTAGCCTGTTTAACTGTAGCATTTAACTAGCATTTTGACATAGCCAAGACAATACATTAACCTGTTTAACTGCAACATTTTACTAACTTTCTGACATAGCCAAGACAATACATTAGCCTGTTTAGCATTTAACTAACTTCTCTGACATAGCCAAGACAATACATTAGCCTGTTTAACTGCAACATTTAACTTAACTCTTTGACATAGCCAAGGCAATACATTAACCTGTTTAGCATTTACCTAACTTCTCTTTGACATCATCATCATCATCAGGTGCCCTGCCGCATGGTGTTGGCGACCATGGACTTCCAACCATCTCTATCTCTCGTTGCCCCCAGCATCATCCCCAGCCACTCTGCAAGTCCGTCCAGCATTCTCTCCCTGGGTCTACCTGGTGCTCTCCTTCCCTCCAGCTTTCCCGTTGTGACCAGGTGCTCCAAATCCCCCTTCCTCATAAAATGGCCTATAAATGTTGCTTGTCTTTTCCTAATCTTCCTTATGAGTGATCTATTTGTGTCTGCCTCCATCAAGACTGTCTCGTTTGTTTTCTTTGCTGTCCATGGAACTCTCAACATTCTTCTGAGAAACCACATCTCGGCTGCCTTGATCCTGCTCTGGCTTTACTTGCCTACTGTCCATGCCTCGCATCGGTACAACAGTATTGGTTCTATATAACATTCAAGGACTCTCTTTCTGATGTTAATTGATAGGCATTTGCTCTTTGACATAGCCAAGACAATACATTAGTCTGTTTAACTGCAACATTAACTAACTTCTCTTTGACATAGCCAAGACAATACATTATCCAGTTTTAACTGCAGCATTTAACTAACTAGTCTTGGAATAATATATTGTTAATTAAAAAAAACAAAACAATATTAATGACATAGGCCTACATGAAACGTCAAATCTTGATTCAAGAATCAAATCAAGTTGTGCAATCTCATCATTCACCAAAACAATCAACAACAACGACGAAACTTCCAGGGGACAAAGAACATGCGGATTTAGGGGTGGGAGACAGGAGGAAGGCGTCTTACCTCTGACCCTTAGGTCAAGCAGTGGTGTAGGCCTACATTCGGAGGTCGGAGGTGGTCACAAAGGTAATTAGGTGCAGTTATCATTGATACACATATTGCATAATGTGTTGATTCTGTGTCAGTATTGTCTTCTTGTAGCAAAGAGCCACACCCCACAGCACGACGAAGAGCTTGTGGTTGCATACACTCAAACACATACACACACTAAAACACACACACACACACTCAAACACACACACACATACTTAAACACACACCTCAACACACACTTAAACACACATTCAAAACACACACACACACACATCTTAAACACACACTCAAAACACACCACACACACCCTCAAACACACACCACTCAAACACACACTCAAACACACACACACACTCAAACACATACTCAAACACACACTCAAAACACACACACACACACTAAAACACACACACTTAAACACACACTCACACACACACACATACACACACACACACATCACACACACACACACAAACACACACACTTAATGAACGAACGCTTTGAAAACTAAATATTGTAAAAACGTTTTATGTATTTGCGGTGAACAATTCACATTGTATCACTGTTTGTTTTACTGCAGAAAGCTTCGTTATTCTTACCAAAGATGTTTACACAAGGAAACTATCTTGAAAAGCATTTTAAAGAAGTAATATCAGATCAAGTTCTGTTAGTTAAAATTTCAGAATCATTGGTTCACAGTCCTGTTAATGCGTTACTTTAAGGTTATTATTATAATTATGATTATTTTGTTTTGTTTTGTTTCGTTTTTTATGACGATGTTTTCTTTTACATTTAATGTTAGCGTTGTTCTAGTTTCATTTCTCTGTTCATCCATATCCTTTTCTAAAAACCTTGCCGATTCCTTTTAATTTTTTTTTTCCCGTCTCTTACTCTGTTCCCCTCTGTCCCCTCTCCCCCTCCCCCCCCCCCCAAAAAAAAAAAAAAAAAAAAAAAAATCATCCTCCATGCCATTTTTACCCGTCTAATATCACTTATAGTGAAAAGACGTTAAATCAAGGAACGAACGAAACACACACTTAAACACACACTCAAACACACACCACACACTCAAAACACACACACACACACACACACACTTAAAACACACACTCAAACACACACACACACACACACACACACACACACACACACACACACACAAACACACACACACACACATCAGAGGCAAGGGGTGGTTAATGCTGATAGGTTTGACTTCTTCAAATGCTCGCATGATACCAGAAGATTTTTGTGTTGCATTATGATATGCAAGTCTGAAGCAGACAGAGGACTGACAAAACTAAAAAAAATCAGGAGAGCTGATTCTAAACCTTGTTTATTTAGTTTTCAACACAAACAAACAACAACAACAAAACAAAAAAAACCAAATCTCCCCCCCCCCCCCCCCCAAAAAACCCCCCCGGCAGTGCCTGAAAGACATAAACAGAAACAATGGCAAATACAAGAAAAACTGGTAACATTTTGTCTATTTAGTTTTCAAAACAAACAAATAAACAAACAACAAAAAACAAAACAAAAAGAAAACAACACCCCCCAAAAAAACAAACAAAAAAACAGCAGTGTCTGGAAGACACAAACAGAAATGGCCAATACTAGTACATTGATAACATTCTGTCAACATTTCTTAGTACAGAAGTATGACAAACATCACAATTTGTTTTCACAACAACAGGAAAAGTACCAAAATTAATCAATGATACAATTTCAGGATCAAGAAACAGCGCCATTGGGTGTTTCTTGTTAACTCTTGTTAACTCTTTGATTCCCGCACCCTATCCATCAACTACAAAAACTTAACCCTTTGACTCCCTCAACCTATCCACCAGCTTCCTGCAGTGACTCCCACACTCTATCCACCAGCGTCCTGCAAGAAGTTGGTGGACAGGGTGAGGGAGTCAAAGGGTTAACATTTTAATTTACTAACAAGGTTGGCAATGCTGGATGCTGGCGGACAGGGTGCTGGAGTCAAAGGGTTAACAGTTGAAAATTCATGGAAAATCATCGATCAATAAAACAGAGGCAAACCAGTTTAAAAGTTGGGACGTGGGTTCCTAACTTGGACTCATTTCACATCACTGGAATTACCCTCTGCAGGAGGCTACTAAGTCATTGTCACATTATTTTGGAATACATGTGTGGTCTGCCGTACAATCCCTGGGCTCTTTTAGTGTAAATTATAGTATCCTCATCTTCTGGAAATTCTGTGCTAGAAATTTCCTCTTTTCTATCGCTCTCAGTTTCTGCTTTGCTCTTTTGCTTTCCGTCGTCTCTTCCGACCATTTTCTGTCCTGCTTGTCCATTCACATGTGTTCTTTGGCTTTACATGCTTTTTCTTAAGATTGATAATTGGTTACATATATTAACTGCATTTTTGGGTTTACAAAAATATGATATGCAGAAGCAAATCTAAGTAGTTTTGATACATGTTTTAGTGTCCTTTACATTTGTATTCAGGTTTGTTTTTTTAAGTCCCTTGGTGATAAATTGGACAGAGCAGTCAACGCCCAGGGCATATCCTTAATCATCTGCCCAGGGCATATCCTTAATCATTTGCATGAATGCATTGATTATTTTTTACAAGAAGGTATTGTATATGTTTTAAAATGATTTTAGCCCTGATGTGGCTCATTGCAGTCGAATGGCCCTTAGTAAGAATGAATAAGAATGAAAATGATAACTAGCTAGATTCAATTCATGTCACTCATCACTAGATTGCCCTCCACAGGAGTCTACTATGACACTATTTTGGAATAAGTGAGTAGTCTGCAGTACACATGTCAACTTTTCCTCACAAAGAAGCCTAAATTTAAACATACAAAAAATAACAAAACATAACACAACCTTTTCAACTTTTTGTTTTTTGTCACAAAACTCTAATTAACCCTTTGACTCCCGCACCCTATCCACCGACTGCAAAAACTTTACTCTTTAACTCCCTCACCCTATCCAGCTTCCTGGGAGTCACCCTCACCCTATCCATCAGCTTCCTGCAGGAAGCTGGTGGATAGGGTGAGGGAGTCAAAGGATCAAATTTTTGCTTTGCTAGCATGGTTGACAATGCAGGATGCTGGTGGACAGGGTGCGGGAGTCAAAGGGTTCAAACAAATATCTGAATCACAGAATGTAATGGAACATATGTAACACAGCTGTACATTACTATGATAGAAATCCATACAGAACTGGCTTCATGCTGGGGCTGTTTATCTAGTGCAGACTCCACTTTTACAGTGCAAACAGTCCTTATCAAAGCATACAGCTCGCATTAAATTACAAAGTAACCTATCCATTCAGAACTGTTATTGTTGTTTAAAACCCAGCCGACTGTGTAGAGTCATATCAGCGCTATAACTGTTTCAAAACATACACAATACTTCAACAGGAAAAAAGAAATAGAAAATTTAGTACACATAATCAAAGGAGATGCCCCTGACCAGTCCATCCAATTTATCACACAGGGGATTTAAAAAACATACCTGAATACAAGTTTAAAAATAGTTAAGGACACTAAAACAAAAACGGGCGTAAATTTCCTAAAACTGCATCCGCATATCACATTATCCTAGAGCCAAAAATGCACATAATACATGCAGGCCTACCCAATTATCACTCAAAAGAGAAAGTACGTAAGACTTTATCGAACACATACAGGTGAATGGGCAAGCAAGGCAGAAAATGATAGTAAGAAATGACAGAAAGCAAAGGAACAAAGAAGAAACAAAGACAGCGACAGAAAAGAGGAAATTTCTAGCACAGAATTCCGGAAGGTGGTTATACTATTGATACTGCGCGCTTTGATTTGATTTACCAAGATTTAGCGCGATATAAATATTGTAATTATTATTATTATTATACTGAAATAGCTCCCGGCATTCCCATGGAGGGAGGGGGGAGGTAATCTTACAGACCACAACTTTTCTTGGGTACTGAGCCATGAGGTCAGTGCCAGTCATATCTACCCACTGCTGCACCTTCCCTAACCCTGAATACAAAACGGGACCAAGTACCCATTCATAACTGGGTGGGCTGAAGATATATGCACTAAATTTTCTCAAACCACACTCACACACGCATACACACACACATGCCCACACACACAAACACACACCCGCACACACCCACATGCTCATGACACACACACAAACACATACACACGACACACTCACAAACACATGTGCACACACACATACACGCACACACACAAACACGCATATACACACATGCACAAGAAACACACACACATACACACATGTGCACACACACACACTACACACACGTACACACGCACACACAAAAACACACACACAAGCATGCATGAGTATACATACATCTCTATACACTTTAAAACAAACATAAACTAGGACCATATAAATCACTTCACACAATAACTATTTACGGCCACAAATCTTTCAAAGGGCTATCATCTTGCTGATGACATGCGAATAATCAACAATATAAATTACAGATTTAAAGTATACAATTCTCCACGTGTTGCCAGTTTACAAGACCGAATTACTTATATAATCTTTGCTATGGTATGGGTAATAGGTAATTTTACATGCAACAAAAAACATTTGCCCATATAAGCAATCAAAGCAGTCAATGCCCTGAGCAGATCTACAACAAAGGTTAGAACAGATGTTCTATATGATGATGTACTCTGTAAAACGTAATCACACCTGTATTGTATTTCATCATACGGTACTGTAGTTCCCTTAAACGCAGAACACAAATAAAAAAAATGTCTGTCACAGCTTACAACATAAAAACTGCATACAAAATTGTAAAATGATAGAAAGAAATGACAGAAAGCAAAGGAACAAGGTAGAAACAAAGAGTGACAGAAAAGAGGAAATTTCTAGCACAGAATTTCCAGAAGATGGGGATACTATTTATACTGAAAGAGCCCCTGGAATCCCCATGGTGGAGATCTGGCATCTTGAATTCGATCCCAATTCAACGAAGTTCAATACATATTAAACCCTTTGACTCCCGCAGACTGTCCACCAACTGCAAAAACTTAACCCTCTGACTTCTTCACCTTATCCACCAGCTTCCTGCAGGAAGCTGGTGGATAAGGTGAAGGAGTCAGAGGGTTAAGTTTTTGCTTTGCTAGCATAGTTGACAATGCAGGATGCTGGTGGACAGGGTGCGGGGGGGTCAGAGGGTTAAGAAACTGGCCTGTTTGCTGACCAGCTTCATGTTTCCATCATTCTGGACATCAGCTTAGTGTTTCGTAGGGCCCTCTCCCCATTTCAAAACCTTGCCAGCGCATAGGTTTTTGCACAGGCTAAGGGAGTCCGTGCCGATTTGAGTGGAGCACATATGGATTTGTCCAAGCGTGATGAATCCCTCTTGAACAAACTCCGGTCTCTCGAATCCCAACTATAAATAAAAAATAAAATTTAACTTTGTCTTGATATCCAAATGTTTCTGGAAACAGACAAAAAGTACAAACATACCAAGTTTGAATTTTGGAGACAAAAAGCACAAACATACCAAATTTGAATTTCTAACAATTCAGTGGTATCACATTTTCCTGAGAATGTAATAAATTAAAAAACAAACAAATGAATGTCCCTCCCCCCC
Source organism: Monoplex corrugatus (assembly GCA_030674185.1). NCBI lineage: Eukaryota > Metazoa > Mollusca > Gastropoda > Littorinimorpha > Ranellidae > Monoplex > Monoplex corrugatus. Next base: position 41,920,235 of record JAPXFY010000033.1, read on the forward strand.
CCCCCCCCCCCCCCTCATGATTCTATGTCGTTGTGTGAGTGAAATGTGCGACACATTAACCAGCAGCAGGTCAGTGCTCTTTTCATCATAAGCACTAACCCGTCAGTATCATCAAGTTCAATGGTAGCTGCCACAGCAGACATCACAACAGCTTTCTTCCATTTACCCCAATCTTGACATTTCTGTACTACTTCATAGACCTTCAAACCATTGATACTAGTGATATTTACCCCAATCTTGACATTTCTGTGCTACTTCATAGACCTTCAAACTGTTGATACTAGTGATATTTACCCCAATCTTGACATTTCTGTGCTACTTCATAGACCTTCAAACTGTTGATACTAGTGATATTTACCCCAATCTTGACATTTCTATGCTACTTCATAGACCTTCAAACTGTTGATGTTAGTGATATTTACCCCAATCTTGACATTTCTATGCTACTTCATAGACCTTAAAACTGTTGATACTAGTGATATTTACCTCAGTCTTGACATTTCTGTGCTACTTCATAGACTTAAACTGTTGATATAGTGATATTTACTCATCTTGACATTTCTATGCACTTCATAGACCTTCAACTGTTGATGCTAGTGATATTACCCAATCTTGACTTTCTGTGCTACTTCATGACTTCAACGTTGATACTAGTGATATTTACCCATGGGCCCAATCTTGACATTTCTGTGCCACTTCATAGACCTTCAAACTGTTGATATCAGTGATATTTACCCCAATCTTGACATTTCTGTGCCATTTCATAGACTTCAACTGTGGACATGATATTTACCCCAATCTTGACATTCTGTGCCACTTCATAGACCTTCAACTGTTGATGTTAGTGATATTTACCCCAATCTTGACATTTCTGTGCCACTTCATAGACCTTCAAACCGTTGATGCTAGTGATATTTACCCCAATCTTGACATTTCTATGCCATTTCATAGACCTTCAAACCGTTGATGCTAGTGATATTTACCCCAATCTTGACATTTCTGTGCTACGTCATAGACCTTCAAACCATTGATACTAGTACAGTAGTAGTGATATTTACCCCAATCTTGACATTTCTGTGCTACTTCATAGACCTTCAAACTGTTTATGCTAGTGATATTGTTCATATAAAAGGTCAAAGGTCTTCTTGGGTTATTTTTTGGCCTTAACTTTTCCTTGTAAAACTGCTGTCGTTAGGGTTGTCTTGGTTTTGTGGGTTGCATGGTCGATGTATTTCATTTTCCTTCTGTTGATTTCTGCCAGCAGTAGGCACTGCACTGTGAGTTCATTCAAAATGCTTTCATTTGTTCTTTTATTGGTCCATTTGACTCTAAGAAGCCGCCCATATAACCACATCTCTACTGCTTTGATCTTATTTTCAACTGCTTTGATCTTATTTTCAACTGCTTTTCTGTTTTTACTTTCTTAATTTGTTTGGACATCTCCTTTGATTTTCTTTCTGTATAACAATCAAGAGATTTTAGCACAGTCTTGCTCAAGTCATGCTCTGTTGTCTCTTCTTACTTTGGACGAAAAACACTAATCGATGAATTCTATCAATCAAGCAGACTCTTTGATTTTACTTAACAAAGCATTACCGGCATCTCAGTTTTAATCTTAGCAATATGTGATAAAAGATGTTGCTGATGGCATTGTATCACTGTCTGTCAACCATTCATTCAGATTCTGCGGATGATCTTTTTTTCCATTTGTCTACCATTTTCTTCAAAGTAGATACATGCAGATTAGCAACAGCAATTTGAAAAAAATATTGGCTTTCAGCTTATAATTCTTCCACTGAAAAATGAAGTGTCATTATTAGTAATATTACTGACACTTACCATTCCGTTGATCAGAACTATACTATAAGTTGTTTTTTCTCTTCTGTTTTCAGTGTCTTATTTCTTTTTTGAAGACTTCAAAACATCTGCAAGGTCTTTTCATCATCATTATGTGCCCTGCTGCATGGCTTTGGCAATCATGGCCCTCCTTATGAATCTATCCCTTGTCACAGCAAGAACCTCTCCCACCCTGTCTTCATCCACTGCGCAAGTCCGTCCAATATTTTCTCCCTGGGTCTACTTGGTGCTCTCTTTCTCCCCAGTTTTCCTGTTGTGACTAGGTGCTCTAATTTCTCTTGCCTCATAAAATGTCCTATAAATGTTGCTTGTCTTTTCCTTATCTTCTTCATTAATGTTCTTTTTGTGTCTGCCTCCTTCACAACTGTCTTGTTTGTTTTCTTTGCTGTCCATGGAGCTCTTGACATTATTTTTAAACCACATTTCAGCTGCCTCAATCTTTTCATATGTTCAGCAAATGACCATAGTTCAATGATCGAAATTAAAAATAACGTCTAGCAGCAGTATTATCAATGAACTGATTAAAACAGCTGACAACTCTTGGAAGAGGCAGTCTTACAACCAAAATAAATGATCTCAACAGAAATGATGGACAGTTATTGTTTAAAGCCCAGCCAACTGCGTAGAGCCATATTGACACATTATCAGGGCTAGATGGACAGTCGATTTTGGCTTGCAGATCATCTTTTTTTTTTTTTCAATCTGCCTCAACTAATTTGCAAAGTGTAAAAAAAAATTTCAATCTTGACACTGTTCAAGCTTAAGTTAAAGTGAAAATTGTAAAATTGCACAGGCCTAACAACACTGCAGAGGATTATAATTTTAATAAACGTTGTACCTTTACATTTCCATAAATTCAAATGTTTTATTTTTGGCTTATCTATATTTAGTACGTTTATGCTTTAATTTCCATTTTCACATTTGATATTTTATGCATACAAAACATACTACAATTTAAGTGTAATATGTGCAAAATCAAGGCATGAAGAGCCACACAACCTGAGATAATTTTCATGATGTTATGATTATTTTATGATGGGAGATGATGGCCACAGTACTGCACAGTTCCTATTTTATGATGAGAGGTGATGGCCACAATACTGCACAGTTCCTATTTTATGATGGGAGATGATGGCCACAATACTGCACAGTTCCTATTTTATGATGAGAGGTGATGGCCACAGTACTGCACAGTTCCTATTTTATGATGAGAGGTGATGGCCACAATACTGCACAGTTCCTATTTTATGATGAGAGGTGATGGCCACAATATTGCACAGTTCCTATTTTATGATGACAGATGATGGCCACAGTACTGCACAGTTCCTATTTTATGATGAGAGGTGATGGCCACAATACTGCACAGTTCCTATTTTATGATGAGAGGTGATGGCCACAGTACTGCACAGTTCCTATTTTATGATGAGAGGTGATGGCCACAGTACTGCACAGTTCCTATTTTATGATGAGAGATGATGGCCACAATACTGCACAGTTCCTATTTTATGATGAGAGGTGATGGCCACAGTACTACACAGTTCCTATTTTATGATGAGAGGTGATGGCCACAATACTGCACAGTTCCTATTTTATGAGAGGTGATGGCCACAGTACTGCACAGTTCCTATTTTATGATGAGAGGTGATGGCCACAGTACTGCACAGTTCCTATTTTATGATGAGTGGTGATGGCCACAATACTGCACAGTTCCTATTTTATGATGACAGATGATGGCCACAGTACTGCACAGTTCCTATTTTATGATGAGAGGTGATGGCCACAGTACTGCACAGTTCCTATTTTATGATGAGAGGTGATGACCACAGTACTGCACAGTTCCTATTTTATGATGAGAGGTGATGGCCACAGTACTGCACAGTTCCTATTTTATGATGAGAGGTGATGACCACAGTACTGCACAGTTCCTATTTTATGATGAGAGGTGATGGCCACAGTACTGCACAGTTCCTATTTTATGATGAGAGGTGATGACCACAGTACTGCACAGTTCCTATTTTATGATGAGAGGTGATGGCCACAGTACTGCACAGTTCCTATTTTATGATGACAGGTGATGGCCACAATACTGCACAGTTCCTATTTTATGATGAGAGGTGATGGCCACAGTACTGCACAGTTCCTATTTTATGATGAGAGGTGATGGCCACAATACTGCACAGTTCCTATTTTATGATGAGAGGTGATGGCCACAGTACTGCACAGTTCCTATTTTATGATGAGAGGTGATGGCCACAGTACTGCACAGTTCCTATTTTATGATGAGAGGTGATGGCCACAGTACTGCACAGTTCCTATTTTATGATGAGAGGTGATGGCCACAGTACTGCACAGTTCCTATTTTATGATGAGAGGTGATGGCCACAGTACTGCACAGTTCCTATTTTATGATGAGAGGTGATGGCCACAGTACTGCACAGTTCCTATTTTATGATGAGAGGTGATGGCCACAATACTGCACAGTTCCTATTTTATGATGAGAGGTGATGGCCACAGTACTGCACAGTTCCTATTTTATGATGAGAGGTGATGGCCACAGTACTGCAGAGTTCCTATTTTATGATGAGAGGTGATGGCCACAGTACTGCACAGTTCCTATTTCATGACAGATGATGGCCACAATACTGCACAGTTCCTATCTGGATTAAGACTGCGTGGCAGGGCTGTAATCTATACTTGGCTTTCATAATCCTGGCGTCAACAAGGCTTGAGAGTTAAAGACACCTGTGGGGTTGGTCAGACAGTTTAATTAACTGACTCCCACACCCTGTCCACCAGCATCCTGCATTGTCAACCATGCCAAAGTGCCAGGGCTGTAACCTACACCTGCTTTCATAATCCTGGCATCAACCAGGCCAGAGAGAGAAAGACACCTGTGGGGTTGGTCAGGCAGTTTAACTAACTCTTTGACTCCCGCACCCTGTCCACCAGCATCCTGCATTGTCAACCATGCTAGCAAAGCAAAAAACAACCCTTTGACTCCCTCACCCTATCTTAACCTTTTGACTCCCTCACCCTATCTGCCAGTTTCATGCAGGAAGCTGGTGGATAGAGTGAGTCAAAGGGTTAAGTTTTTGCAGCTGGTGGACAGGGTGCAGGGGTCGAGTTAAACACACTCAACGACACATCCGTGAAGTGAAAGAGATTCAAGTCTGGGGTTCCAGTCTTTTTACTGAGCTGGCACATCCACACCAAACGTAACTGCAGTTTGGAGCTGGTTGGGGCAAAAGGTATCCCATGATGACTTTGGGATGACGGCATTTGCACCCACTACCTCCATGGTGATTAATTTTTTGCATTAGACACTTCCTCTTGGTGATTGATACTATGAGCCAGCCATTACCTCCATAGTCATTAGTCTGTTGTGTTAAGCACTTCATCTTGCTGATTGGTAGCATGAGTCTTCTTGTGTGTTTTCAAGTTACCTGCCTGAGTAAATGTCTTATCACACACATCACATACAAAGGGTTTCTGCCCAGTGTGCGTCAACATGTGTGTCTTCAAGTTATCAGATCGCGCAAATGTCTTCTTGCATTCAGCGCACACAAAAGGCCTCTCACCGGTGTGGATCCTCTTGTGTTTCTTCAAGTGTTGCGACATAATGAATGTTTTGCTGCACATATCACACGCGAAAGGTCTCTGACCTGTATGGATCTTCTTGTGTGCCTTTAAATTGTCAAGCCTTGTGAAAGTGTTAAAACACACGTCACATACAAAAACCTGAGTATGGGTCAGCTTATGTGTTTTCAAGTCGTACGCCGTTGGTAAAGTCTCATTACACATATCACACACAAAAGGTTTCTGGTTAACGTGGATCATTTTGTGTGTCTTTAAAGTACCGGACTGTGTGAAGGTCTTGTAACACACATCACACACGTAAGGTCTCTGACCAGTATGGATCATCTTATGCCTCTTCAAGTCAGATGCTTGTGTAAACGATCGAGGGCACACATCACACACAAAAGGTCTCTCACCAGTATGACTCATCTTGTGCCTTTTCAAGTGATATGCCTGCGTGAAGGCTTCTAAACAAACATCGCACACATAGGGTCTCTGACCAGTATGGATCACTTTCCGTCTCTTGGAGTCGAGCGATACTGATGTTTTATGGTACACATCACACGGAAAGAACTTGTCGTCTGGATGGAGACTGGTGTCGACAGAGGTTGTTGGCTGACTCAGCCTTGGAACATCACTAGCAGATGGATCATCAAATTCCTGCAACATCAAGCAAGTTCATTAAACTGGATTGTTTTTAGCATTGTTATTATTGTTTATAACATTGTTTTGGGGTCCCAAAGCCAAATGAAAAAAATCTCTGAAAATCTAGCAGGTCTGGGGGTATGTTCCCCCCAAAAGTTTTTTGAATATAGATGCAAAATACTGCATTTGACGCTATCTAGCACAACTTTGGCTTGTTTATGATTCTTTGTACTGAAGCAAATAATTCAGACATACTGGTGTCAGATTTCAAGAAAAACAATTTGATGAGTATTTTTCTAATGTATGGTCCAGCAAACATTAAACAACAAACTAGACTGAACAGCTTCGAGATTCTTTGCAGTTTTCTGCCTCATCTGGTGCTTCTTTGACTTGAAATGATCTGAAAATTTGTGGATGCCTGCTCACTATAGTTATTTTAAATTACTTCAAAGCGGAAAAGACACAGTAGACTATGCCAGCCTCTGTTATCTTTTAAACTAATGAAAACCACACGCTCATTTCCATGACATCAACTTTTCATGAAATACATTCCTAACACCACATGCTTTTGCAGTCTTTATCAAACATTTTTGCTGCGGCAGGCCCTCTCTGACATGGTCACACTCTTTTCAAAAGTTTTGCAATCAGTTCTGAAAACAAGCAGCGCCTGACAAACAAAAAAACACTGGAAGTGACTCATGTGGAAACTTGATACCAGATTTATCCCCCTTACAGAAATTTCATCATGTGCTACAAGAAATCAACAGACTGACAAACAGCCAACTATTTCACAGAAGAAAAAAATTCTCAGTCGAATTCATTTTTTTTTCTCGGAAAGCAAATGTTTTTCTCATGTTTTTCTCGGAAGCAGCCTGTGGACTTTCTCGGATTTCCAGAAAAATTGTAAACACAGGTTTATATCAAAGAAGGGAAAAATCACACCTTGCATTGGTTAAAGTAAAAATGACAGTGGTTTTACACACCTGTTCGTCACCTGGTAGCATATCCTGGTCCTCATCAGTACTTGCCATGGAGTCAGACATGGCTGAATTGCATATCCCTGCCCCCATGGTGTCTGTCTCTGCCTCGGTGGGCACGTCACTGCTGGTGTTTGCCATGAATGATTCAATTTTGACGTCACTGCCGATGTCGGATGTGACTGGTTCGTCACTGTCAGTGTTGGTCATATATGTTTCAGTGTCACTGCTATCACTCCATCTGACTGTTTCTGACTTGATATCTCCACTGGTGTCGCAAGTGTTTAATCCAATACTGGTGAAAGGCTTACATTTCAATTTTGAATTATTATTTTTCCGAGATTTATGTTTGGCCTGTTTAGGCTTTTTTACAGGACATGGATTCACTGATGTCGAAGACAAATCAATGTAGAAGTAAGTTTCATGTTTGATGCTTACTTCGCTTTCTGTCTTTTCAGCTATCTCACACTGGTACTGCTGCAAATTACTTGCCACATTCTGGTCGACTGGTTCTGAGTTCAGGCCTGGAAAAGCTTCTACATCTTCCACTGGTTCAGACTTTACCACTAAAGAACTGCTAGCATCTGTGTCATTATGTGTGATGGGAGTCCCTGTATTATTCTCAGGCAGGTCAGATGCAGCATCTGCAACACACAAGCATTCCCAGTTGCTTGTTAGTACACAATGTGACAGTTTCCTCAAAGTACTCAGATGCAAAATCAGAACAAGATTGAGGCAGCTGAAATGCGGTTTCTAAGAATGTTGAGTTCCACAAACAGCACAGAAAACAAACGAGACACAAAAAGAACATTAATAACATTTTATATAATGAAGAACATTAGGAAAAGATAAGCAACATATATAAGGCATGTTATGAGGCAAGAGAAATTAGAGCACCTAGTCACAACAAGAAAGTTGGTGGGAAAAACAGCACCAGGTAGACCCAGGGAGAAAATACTGAATGGACTTGCAGAGTGGCTGAAGACAGAGAGAGTGGGAGACATACTTGCAGCGACAAGGGATAGATTCTTATGGAGGGCTATGATTATTAATGCTATGCTGCAAGGCACATGATGATGATGATATCACACAATGTCACAGTTTCCTCAAAGTATTCACATGCAAAGTCAGAAGAAGACTGAGGCAGCTGAAAAGTGGTTTCTAAGAAGAATTTAGAGTTCCATGGACAGCAAAGAAAACGAATGAGACAGTCTCGAAAGAGGCAAACACAAAAAGAACATTAATGAAGAAGATGCTGAAAAGACAAGCAACTTTTATTGGCCATTTTATCAGGCAAGAGAAATTACAGCACCTAGTCACAACAGGAAAGCTGGAGGGAGAAACTACTGGATGGACATGCACAGTGCATGAAAACAGACAGGGTGGCAAAAATACTTGCAATGACAAAGGATAGATTCATATTGAGGGCCATGATCACCAACATCATGCGGCAGGGCACATGATGATGATGATGACTCAGACTCCCAATCAAACCTGTATCAAATGAATGGAACTGAAACCACTTCCACAGATTTAGCTTGTCGCCATTAGCTCAATAATTAGAATGCCATGCTCATTATGCAGGGATTGCGGGTTCGACCCCTAGGCAGGCCACAGAGTATGCTGGTTCTTTTGATAAAGCCATGGATTGGAGATCTGGTATCTCAAGTTCAATCCCTGCCCTCAATACTAAAACACTGATCTGTTTGCTGCCCATCTTAAATGTTTCTATCATTCTAGTGGTGTTAGCTTAGCGTTTTATAGATCCTTTTCTCCATCCCCCCCACCCCCTTTTTCCCCTATTTCAAAACCTTGTCAGCACATAGTTGTACAGACTCAGGCAGTCCACAAGATAACTGCTGGCAGATTTGGGTGGAGTGCATATGGGTTGTCTGAGTGCAATGAATCCCTCTTGAATGAAATCCAAACTAGCCTGCTAGGGAACTATCAACAAACCAAGGTCACTGTTTGTATACTGGTAATTATTTAACACAGTTTCTACAAAAAAATAGAGCACCCCGGCCCCACCCCCACCAAAACATATATAAAATTAAAAACAGGCATAAATTACCTAAAATTGCTTCTGCACATTTCACCTCCTTAGAGCCAAAAATGCACTTAATACATGTACACAATTATCAATCCGAAGAAAAAGTACATAAGACTTTATCGAAAGGTGTAAGGCAGAAAATAAGCAGAAATGACAGAAAGCAAGGCAACAAGGCAGAAACAAAGAGAGTGACAGAAAAGAGGAAATTTCTAGCACTGAATTTCTAGAAGGTGGGGGTACTATTTATACTGAAAGAGCCCCCAGCAACCCAACAGGGGGGTTGGCACTGGCATATCTGCACACATGTTGACCATGGGAGATCCAAAAAATCTCAATGCCTCACACACCAGTTGGAGATGTTATTGTTATCACACACAGTTCTTGTGTAACATTATTCCACAAACTCATCTGGACTCACACTGCAGCATACAACATCAGTGAAGCATGGAGAACTCAAAGCTATTAAGGTGAGCTGACCACATTCCACTGTGTTGTTGCACAGTCTGCATCTCTGGTGGACGAGCAAACTGGGTGTTTTCATGTTTCCTTAAAAGCGACTTACAGGATCTTTAATAATGACTACCTAGCTGAACCTGTCTCTCAGTGACAAAAAAAGCTACTTACTGCGTAGCTTTCATTGGTGATCCGGTGGACTTCTTCAGCGCAATCAATTGACTCCTGCACCCTGTCCACCAGCAGCCAGCATTGCCAAGTATGCTAGCAAAGCAAAAACGTAACCCTTAGATTCCCTCACCCTCTCCACCAACCTGCTGCAGGAAGCTGGTGATGAGGGTGAGGGAGTCAAAGGGTTAGGCTTTTACAGTTGGTGGATAGGGTGCGAGGGTCAAAGGGTTAACGTGTATGTTTGATATCCAGCATAGGGGCTTTAGCACTGGCTGATGCTGATCTGGGCAACTTGATAATTATACAAAATGCATACTTAGAAGTTAGATAATCCTACTCCAAGTGTCAATTAACCCTCTGACTCCCGCACCCTGTCCACCAGCCTCCTGCATTGACAACCACACTAGAAAAGCAAAATCTTAACCATTTGATTCTCTCACCCTATCCACCAGCTTCATGCAGGAAGCTGGTGGATAGGGTGAGAGATTCAAAGGGTTAAGTTTTTGCAGTTGATAGACAGGGTGCGGGAGTCAAAGGGTTAAAACTGTAAAAGCATACTTAGACAATCTTACTCCACTGGCAGAATGGCTCAGATGTTTGCCTGCCAATAACTCTGAACTCGAGGTTCCATGGGTTCACTCCCTGTACAGGCCTCCACTTTTCTCCTCATCAATCAAACTGAACGTCTAGTTCTTCGGAAGGGGATAAAAAAGTCGGACCCGTATACGTATGCCTTCTGGCTGTGCACGCTAAAGATCCCACGGCAGTTGAAAATCATGAAGAGCAGGGCATTGCCCGGTTGCCTTGGTATAAAACATTGGAGAGATAGGTTGATTTCTCAGGTCCAATCCCTTGAAGACTAGTTAGCCTTCTTGCCTTTCTGAAGGCTTGGTTAATAAAAAGTGAAAATGAATATGAATTTGAATTGAGTTAGAGGGGATGGGCGCCGCCCTCATGGTGCTGGCCCCGGGAAAAGTTGAGGTCTCTGCCACCTCACTCCCCTATGACTCCAGGGCTATGGAACTATCTAGGTAGGACCTCAAGACCTGGCCAGCTCATGGGTTTACCATGTGCAGGCTTAAGGCTTGTGCAATGATCATTCTGGATCTTCTCCATCACATGGTACCTGTGACATCAGTCCATATGGAATTCATTCCGAGCGCGGAGACGTCATTCTTGAGAAATTGAAACTGAAACTGAATATTCCAAGTGTCAACTAAACTGTAGCACTGTAACAGCACAACAGCACCTTCATTTGATGACTGGTCCTGCGTCATCACTTCTGGTTGTGGGTCTCCAGTGTCACCAGTCTCTGGTAGCTTCCCCTCCAACATTTCCAGCTGATCATGAGAAGCCATGTGGTCACAGAATCAAAAATCAGCCCTCTCATCTGATCCTACAAGATCCAACCAATCTGGAAAAAAAAATTTATAGACATATGACAGATTCTGACAGGAAAAAATATTCGGGGTACAACATCTGGCACAGTGTTATCTTAACCAGTAAAATTGAAAATATGCAACACACAAAGTCAGAACAAGACTGAAGCAACTGAAATGTGGTTTCTAGAAAGAATGTTGAAAGTTCCATGGACAGCAAAGAAAACAAATGAGACAGTTTCGAAGGAGGCAGACACAAGAAGAACACTAATGAAAAAGATAAGGAAAAGACAAGCAACATTTAGAGGATATTTTATGAGACAAGAGAAATTAGAGCACCTAGTCACAACAGGAAAGCTGGAGGGAAAGACAGCATCAGGCAGACTCGGGGAGAAAATATCAGATGGACTTGCAGAGTGGCTAAGGACAGAGAGGGTGGGAGAAGTAGGCTACTGCAGTGACAAGAGATACGTTCGTATGAAGGGCTATGATCTTCAACGCCATGCGACAGGGCACATGATGATGATATTGAAAACAGAAAAGCAAACAAATCAAACGAAGGTGATGGTGAGAAAACACACCAAGAACTGTAAGACCATAGGCACTTACGACATTAATAAATCTAATCACATGAAATCAATTTTAATGAGGGGGAAAAAAAATCAGCCTATTTAGTACTATGAAACCCAAAACTGTCACAACTCTTAACCCCTTGACTCCCTCATCCTATCCACTAATTGCAAAAACTTAACCCTTTGACTTCCTCACCCTATCCACCAGCTTCCTGCAGAAAAATGTTTACTTTACTAGTAGTAGCAGGGTTGACAATGCATGAATCTGGTGGACAGGGTGCAGGAGTCAAAGGGTTAACACCACACACTGTGACAACAACATAACTTTTGGCTTTCCCTCAAAACGAAGAGAGAGAAAAGAGAGACAGAGGGAGAGAGAGAAAGGGAGAAAGAGAGAGAGGGGTTGGGGGTGGGAAGAGAAAGAAACCTGAAAACACTTTTTTACTTCAGGATTATAGCAGCAGTAGGTCCCACAGACCTAACTTACAGCCAGCCCTTGCTCTTCTACTCACATAAGCAAGCAAGCAAACAAACAAATCAAAATATATTACTTGAAACTAGAGAATGTATGTCGTGCCTCTTTTAACCTACTCAGCACACTGCAGCCTGAGGCCAACAGTGCTTCCATCTGACGCTTCCCAGAAAAAAATCAGAAAGTGGGTGGTGGCACAAAAAGCAAGCACCATGGTGTACTGAAGTCTTACCTGTTGACAGATTTGTCTAAAATTTGGTACCTTGAATGGAAACAGCTTAACGATCATCACTCTAACAATGCAAATATGACTTGGCGAATTCTGAAATACTAAACATAAGCAAAATATGAATGGAAAAAGTTTGTGTCACAACTTTGTCTGTATCACAGTAAACAGAGATGTCAACCATATAATAATAATGATGACATCCCCCCCCCCCCCCAGTGTATTTATGTGTGTGCATGTGTATGTGTATGTTCATGTGTGTGTTTTCATGTGTGTGTGTGTGTGTGTGTGTGTGTGTGTGTGTGTGTGTGTGTGTGTGTGTGTGTGTGTGTGTGCATGTAAAAAGACTTAGTGTTAAAGGGGTTAATGCTTCAGTCATTCCAGTGGTATCAGCTTAGGCCTTCTTAGATTGCATCCCTTCTCCTCACCAATACATTTATGAACTAGCCAACATGTACATTTTTGCACAGGCCCAGATAACTTCTGACGGATTTGGGTGATGCATATAGATATGTCCAAGTATGATATTCACTATTCAGTCTCCTAAACTCCAATGGAATATGTGGGGAAAAAAACAAAAAAACAACAAACAAACCCAAATGCACTGCATTTCAAGTTCAACATGTATCATTTCAGGGGGAAAAATCTTATTGTTCAGACTAAAGTTATGGATATGAACAGAGTTACGATTTTGAAATGCAAATGAAATTGTTCAGTTAAGTGTCACATTCTGGCCTGGTGAAAAGCAAAAACTGGCGACGCAGCCACGATAATCAGTAATGTTGCTATGTAATTGTAAGATGCAAAATAGCGGACGACGCATTGACCTCACTACTCTGCAGCAGAGAACACGCGTTTGCATAGACTATAAGAGTCTAGACCTATCATCCTATGCCTCAATAATTAGTTAAAAAACAACTAAAGTTTTAATGATATACTAGATCTAGATCATTCTACATTTGCAAAATGTAACCTTAAACAAAAAAGTGGAGGCATAAGGACGACCGGAAACTCCCAAAACATAACAAAGTTATCTGTTTATTTTTAGTATTTGAGTATTTCTTATTTCCAGTGCCGAGAGTCTTGAGTGTCACAGTGTGGTGTGCATTTTCAGTTGCAGTTACGATGATACGATCGATAGTACGGAGAGAAAGTACATGTTCTAGTTAATCAGACTGTGCAGATAATCAGCCGCACCAATCAACAGATATGCCCCGGATATGATATGGCATATGCACAACAGTTCTCAGACAAACTAATGACCGCGGGCAAAGCGACAAAACTTACTTCAGAACCGAAAGCCTCTGCAGCAGACATTAATGCAAACAACACTAAATACCGGAATGTATCAAACACACACGGCTAAGAACAGCCCACTCACTATTCCTCTCTCTCTCTCTCTCTCTCTCTCTCTCTCTCTCTCTCTCTCCTCTCTCTCTCTCTCTTGAGTTTATAAATTGTTCAAGAAGAATTCATTGGCTTAGATAATTTCAGTGTGTGTGTGTGTGTGTGTGTGTTGTGTGTGTGTGTGTGTGTGTGTGTGTGTGTGTGTGTGTGTGTGAGTGAGTGAGTGTATGAGGGAGAGAAAAAGAGAGAGGGAGAGAGAGTGTGTGTGTGTGTGTGTGAGTGAGTGTATGAGGGAGAGAAAAAGAGGGAGAGAGAGAGAGAGAGAGTGTGTGTGTGTGTGTGTGTGTGCATGTATGTGTGTTGTGGTGTGGGTATGTACTGGCACACACGTGTTCATGTGTGTGTGTGTGTGCATGTGTGTGTCTGTGTGCGTGTGAGCATGTGTGTGTTTGTGTGTGTGTGTGTGTGTGTGTGTGTGTGTGTGTGTGTGTGTGTTGTGATGGGGCTATATAGGCCTATGTGCGCACATACGCGCACATGTGTGTGTGTGTGTGTGTGAGCATGTTGTGTGTGTGTGTGTGTGTGGTGTGTGTGTGTGTGTGTGTGCAGGCGTGCGTTTAAGTGTGTATATATGTATTAATATAACAGTTCTAACGATCGGACTTATGACATTTCAGAAACGTCATAATTATGCAGGCTACATGTTTCATCTAGTTAATCTCGTGATGTTTCGACATATTCCGGTAGAAAGAAACAAAACATTTCTCCATCGACGGTGGTGTGTCGGTTGCAGAATGATCTCTTTGCTAGTGCTTTCCTTGACTGCACACTTCCATTCTGAGCTTGTCATGGTACTGTGCCGATGTACAGTGACTGCATGTCCCACTTAAATGTTGCTGTTAGTTTCAGAAAACTGAAAGTTCAGGCTTGAAGTAACCGGCAGATGCTGCTCGCACCCACCCCCACCAATCTTTCCGCGCAAGAACGTTATCCTTAGGTTTTCATATGTGAAGTGAGTTTTAGACTTCCTTAGATTACACGCTAGTAATATAGGCTACATGGCAAGCAATAGGCAAATGATGCAGTTCAGGTCTCTCGCACTTCTGCAGATTTTGTGCAGACTACTCGGCGGGACTTTTCCTCCCACCCACCCCCCAAATAGGGATGCTGGGGGGGGGGGGGGAGGGGGGCTTTTCCGGTAGGCCTATATTCTGATTCTCCACCTTCAGGAAATTCTTATTCTGTGCTAGAAATGTTCTCATTTCTGCCACTCACTTTGTTTCTTCCTTGTTCTTTTGCTTTCTGCCATTGCTTCCTATCATTTTCTGCCATTTGGTCCATTCACCTGTATACATACACATGTGTTAAATAGTCTTAGGTACTTTTTGTTAGGATTGTTAATTGTTTAAGTGCATTTTTGAAGGTGGGGATACTATTTATACTGAAAGAGCCCCACAGGGGGAAGCAAACAGATACATAATAACTACACTCTCATGTCAGAATATGACATTAATATCATTTATGCTTAATCATTAAAATGTGCAGAAAAATGATAATGCTGACAAGTCCTATGGGAAACAAAGATCCGAAAACTGTACATTCAGAAGAATATTCAGATAGTATTGTGTCTGTACCAATGACAATTCAGACAGAACAAGTTAATCTACATAGGCCTACCTCATCTGTTAGGTTTTTTTGTTTGTTTTTTGTTTATAAAAACCAACCTTTAGTCCCCTTTTTATCCACTGGATGAGGCGGCAGGGAAGTTTTAGTCCTTTTCTTATTATCTATTTTTTGTGTCTGTTTGTGATCGTGGATTCGCGCTTGACAAAGGCCGGTTGGCCGAAAATTTGCACCTGTCTTGTCTTGTATTGAATACGCATTCTTTTTGGTTTACTTGTTCTTCTGGTTCTAACCTTTTAGTTGTTATGTAAATTTGTTAATGATATGTGTTTTTGTTTCAAGTACTATTTTAAATACATTTTGTAGAAATTCACCTGTCATATGTTTTCTTGATATTTACACTTTAAAAAAAAGCAGAAATATAGGCCTACATGATACCATTCATTATTGTCCTCTTTTCGAGATGTTAGATCTGATCTAGATCTGAAATAACACTTCACATTTTGTATGACACCAGCAGGATTGAAGACTAGTGGGACATGGCTTACTATCATAACATATCCTGACATCAACCGGGCCGAAAGGATACAGACACCTGTAGTATTGGTATGAAAATTTGAGCAATCCCCTGTGTGATAAATTGGACGGAGTCGTCAACGCCAAGGGCATTTCTCTAGATTATGTGCGTGAATGCATTGATATGTGTACTTAATTTTTTTCCTTTTTTTTCCTGTTGAAGTTTTGTGTATGTTTTGAAATGATTATATCACTGATATGGATCTATGCAGTTGGCTGGGCTTTAAAGAAAATAAGAATAAGAATTTGGTCAGTTGTTAAAGACGCGGGCTGCCTGGTCCTGCTGAGAGTGCCATGGTCCCCATGTTTGATTGTCTTGAGTTCAGTCCTGGGCTGCAGCAAAAACTGGCCTGTTGTACATGTTCGTAGAGAGCACCCTTTAGCAGGAGTTTCTCAGCTGTTTATAATACTGTATCAGTGTCTTTTAGTTTTACCAAGTTTTGCTTAACTCTTTTCCCGCCATGGTCACAATCAAGCGGCTTCCATACGACCGCCATGGTCGCATTTGTGCAACATGGAGGGGTCATGCTAAACGATAACTTCACACGGTACGGGTACAAAGCTTCTGTCAGCTCCAGTGGTGAATGCAGGCGACTGTGCTATTTTTAAACTTTACCCAGCGACCTAATTTTTCAGCAGTAAGACTGTAGTGTGGCGTTGTTAACTGTCAGAATTAGGTCACGTTTTCTCCGAAGCGATTTCTCCAAAATGGCTGCAAATCGACATGCATTGTCTAACACTCCGACTAGAATAAGCAGACAGCTGACTTTGTGTGTAGATTTCCATTGCTTTTCCTCATTTATTATAATGATATCTGGCAGTAAGGTCAGTAGGTCAGTAGTACAACTAATGAACCGTATGAAAAAAAATTGTTTGTTTTTCTTTATAATAAGATTATGTGTGGAATAATTAATGAAGCACATAAACATAAGCAAGCATTCATATATAATACAACATCTGCCCTTTACACAGCAAAAAAAAAGTAAGTGAAAATCTTTAATGATAATAGTCTTTGAAATATAAGCTTTTAAAAATGCATACTGCGCTGCAAAATTGGCTGCCCAAAATATATTTGGCACTGAGGAGTGCCGTTTCTGGGGAAACTTGGCGATGGAAGAGTTAAACTTGTGGACCATTGAGGGATGAGGAAGGCATGACAGAAGGAGACATTCCCAGGGTTAACCCTTTGACTCCCGCACCCTATTCACCAACAGCAAAAGCGTAACTGTTTCATTCCCTCACCTTATCTCTCCCTGTCTCTGTCTGTCTCGTTTCTGCAGGAAGCTGGTGGATAGGATGGGGGAATCAAAGGGTTAAAATTTTGCTTTACTAATATGGTTGACAATATACTATATAGGATGCTAGGCTAGTTGAGAGGTTGTGGGAATGAAAGGGTTAAGGACTCCACAAACCATAGAAATTACTAGGAAATGGCAGTTTTTAAACAGATGTGGGAGTGCGTTCTCAAGAACTGTGGTACCAGTGAAATAATGAGCATTCTGATTCTGTTAATTACTGATTGTGTAATGGTCTCTCCTGTTGTTATTAATTCTACCCCAGGTGTCTGATTTGTGGTATTGCTTTATTTCCAGAGTGATTGGACGTGGCTGAGGCAGTGTATGTTTTCGATGTCAGATTTGTGACAGTCTGACAAAATGGCGTCCCTTGGTCATCTGGATATGTGGAAGGTGAAGATAGAGATTGATGTGGCGGAAGAACCAGGAGTGGCATGGATGACGCAAGATCAGTCTGCACATGAAGGTGATGTGATTTGCAACTAATTGACACTTTTAACTCTTTCACTCCCACGACCTGTCCTTAATCTGCAAAAATTTCACTCAAGCTGGTGGGATAGGGTGAGGGAGTAAAAGGGGTAAGTTTTTGCTTTGCTGTCATGATAAACAATGCAGGAAGCTGGTGGATAGGGTGAAGGAGTGAAAGGGTTAGGTTTTTGCTTTGCTGTGATGGTAAACAATGCAGGAAGCTGGTG
>JAPXFY010000033.1:41943148-41993148 GCA_030674185.1 Monoplex corrugatus
CTCTTCCACCCTCCCTGTCTTCAGCCACTCTGCAAGTCCGTCTAGTATCTTCTCCCTGGGTCTACCCGGTGCTCTCCTTCCCCCCAGCTTTCCCGGTGTGACCAGGTGTTCCAATTCCCCTTTCCTCATAAAATGGGCTATGAATGTTGTCTGCCTTTTCCTAATCTTCCTTATGAATGATCTACTATTGTTGTTATTACAGTGGAGTCCATTAATAACGACAACTGTAATAATGAGAACACTGTAGTAACGAGACATTTTTCAATCCCCGTTTTTTATCCTTCTTAATCTTTAAGAATAAACCATTGGGTTTAACGAGAGTTAGTGGATAATCATCTCGGTCATAACGAGAGATTTTCTATCCTTCCTGGTCACAAAAGTTCTCGCCACTCGCCCCACCCCCACCTCGTCGTCAAATTCCCGGTAGGGCACATCTCGTGGTGGCCGGTAACAAAGAAAAACAACAAAAGGCGCGTCCTTGTGCGGTGTGTAATCAAGGGACACTATCGATTAATTATGAACACATTGACGGCGCCGGTGCCAAGATTATTTCCCTTTGTTTCCCTTGGTAAATTCGTCATTTGGGAATAACGAGAACTCGGCAATAGCGAGAAAATGTGCCTGGGCCGTCCGCTCTCGCTGTAGCAGAGTTTCACTGTATTATTATTATTGTATTATTATTATTATCATTATTATTATTATTATAAGATACATGCAAAAGTCAGCTGAGGACAAAGAGATAAGCTCAGTAGACTGAAGGAAAAAACACCCGATCAGACAGCCTCCCTACTGTTTTGTTAACCCTTTGATCCCCACACCCAGTGTGCAGCATTGTCAGCCATGCTAGCAAAACAGAAACTTAACCCTTTGACTACCTCACCCTATCCAGGAAGCTGGTGGGTAGAGTGAGGGAGTCAATAGGTTAAGTTTTTGCAGTTGGTGGATAGAGTGTGAGACAGGTGAGAGGTGAGACAGGTGAGGGATAGAGTGTGGGAGTCAAAGGGTTAAGTTGTAAAAGATAACTCTTGACATGATCTCTGTTGTTTCGACCCTCAGTCTAGGGAATTTTTTCCTTTGTTGTCTTTCATACATGCTAGACAAAGACCGGTTAGCCAGAATTTTACCTCTGTCTTGTTTTGTTTAATTACTTTTTTTCTCCTGCTTTGTGATCTGCTTAAAGTCAGTGGGTGATTTCGTCGGATCTGAGGTAAGAATTAAACTCTCTCTTCAGAGTTTTCATTAGTACAGTGGATGTTTTCACTAGCACAAGAGCACAGCGTTTTTTAATCTAATCCATTTGTCAGGAGTTTATGTCAAAGGGCAATACGATATTTTGTAATAACAGACAACTGGAAATGTCTGTGTGTTGCAGGTGTAACGTCCAACTGGCCTGAGAGTGGTACAAGGACACCTGTCACACATCATGACACAGACACATGCAATCCGTTGGATGTCAACATCAAGTCTGAACCAGCAGAGGACACAGAGGCATTTTCAGGCTGTAACTCGGAACCTGTCAGCCAGAATGTGACAAGCGATGTGTTACCTCCCTTCCGTTCTGAACCAGCAGAAAAGACAAAGCCAGAGCTAGACATCAAGACAGAAACCGGTTTCTATATTGATGTATCCTCTGTGCCAAAACATTCATGGTCCGCTGTAAAACCAGAACTTGCTGTGTCCTTTATACCAGAAAATTTGTCTTCCACGGTAAATCCAGAACATGTTGATGTGTCTTCTATACCAGAAAATTTGTTTTCCACGGTAAATCCAGAACATGTTGATGTGTCTTCTATACCAGAAAATTCGTGGTCTACAGTAAAACCAGAACATGCTGATGTGTCGTCCATACCAGAAAATTTGTCGTCCACGGTAAAATCAGAACATGCTGATGTGTCGTCTGTACCAGAAAATTTGTCGTCCACGGTAAAACCAGAACATGTTGATGTGTCGTCTATACCAGAAAATTCGTGGTCTACAGTAAAACCAGAACATGCTGATGTGTCGTCTGTACCAGAAAATTTGTCATCCACGTAAATCAGAACATGCTGATGTGTCGTCTATACCAGAAAATTTGTGGTCCATAGCAAAACCAGAACATGTTGATGTGTCGTCTATACCAGAAAATTTGTCGTCCAAGGTAAATCCAGAACATGCTGATGTGTCGTCTATACCAGAAAATTTGTCATCCACGGTAAATCCAGAACATGCTGATGTGTCGTCTATACCAGAAAATTTGTCGTCCACGGTAAAACCAGAACATGCTGATGTGTCGTCTATACCAGAAAATTCGTGGTCTACAGTAAACCCAGAACATGCTGATGTATCTTGTATACCAGGAAATTCTAGGTCCATGATAAATCCAGAACATGCCAAAGACAAATCTAGGGAAAACAACATCCCCAAAGTGAAATGTAAACCCTTCTCCTTTACTGAATTAAGTACTGGCAAAAGCAGCGGAGATGTTGGGTCGGAGCAAGTCAGAGTGGATAACACCAGTGATGCCAAGGCTGAAAGATTTGTGACAAACACTGACGGTGACGAACCAGTTACATACAATGGCAGCGACATCAAGATTGAGCCAGTCACGGCAAACTCCAGTAGTGACGTGCTGACCAAGGCAGAGACTGACGTCATGGGGACAGGGATATGCAATTCAGCCAGATCTGAATCTGTCTCAAGTGCGAATGAAGACCAGGGCATGCCACTGGGTGAGGAACAGGTGTGTAAAACCACTGTCATTTTTGTACTATCAGTCACCACAAGGTTAAGTTTGTCTGTCCTAACCAGTCGCTGTGGTGTAGTGATTGGCACAATGCACTACTGACTGGAAGGTTGTGGGTTCGAATCCCCATCAGTCTCTTTAAAAATCATTGTGGGATTTTTTGGCCTGACCCAGCTCATATCAAGAGTTGAGCGTACTATGGGCTCATTGGGAAGAGTGAGACCACACAACTGATTCTCATCCACTTCAGGGGTGCGTCATTGAGGGTGTTGTTTAAATTTTCTGACCAACGCCGCGGGTGTCTGTATCTCTTGGGCCTGGTTGATACCAGGATATATCATGATAGTAAGTGTAAAGTACAGCCCTGTCATGTAGTCTCATTCTTAGATGGAAATCCGTAGCATCATGTTTATCATCCTCGTCATCTTTGTCACACTTAAAAACTGTGCCAGCTTCTGTGGCCATTAAGGTAGCATAGAGAATGGAGTAATAAAAAAAAATTTTTAAAAAAAAGAAAAGTGAGCACAAAGAAAATCTCCTCCCTAAAAGGGATGATCCTTAAAAGAATCTTTAAAATTGGTTAAAAAAAACTTTTCTGTCCTAGTGGTCTCATCTATTTCCTACATTTACTTCAGTGAGACTGCTATATTTTTGTTCTAAATTATGTCATCAGAAAATGAAGCTTTTTTCCCAACTCTTCTTGTTTACAACTTTAAATCATTCTCCTCTGCAAACAACAAAGAATCTTACAGTTTCAACAGTTGGGGGGTAGACATAATGCTACCAATTTTGAAGAACAAGGTCTCCCAACAGTGTAAAAATCGCTACTCACATTTTTACACTGTTGGGAGACCTTGTTCTTCAAAATTGGTAGCATTATGTCTACCCCCCAACTGTTGAAACTTCCCCTACGTCTCATTCGCGATTACGATCGGACGATCATCACTACCTTTCGTGAATCAGAGAAATTACACCGCTCCCTAGCAAAGTTCAGGAACCATCTACACTTCACACTGCACTGCAAACATCACGGCGTCTTTCCCACCAGCCTAAAAATCAAAACTCCGATGAAAGGAACAGCAGCAAATAATATCATCAATCAGGCACAACGAGCACTCATGAACGAACGCATCAAGCAAATCAACACCCGCATCACTTGTCTGGAAGGGAAAATCCAAGACCTCGAGGAAAGACTGAGCTCTAGCACACTACCAGATGCTATGCTCTCCGAAATCAAAGAGTGGCTAAACAACACACGACGAATAGAATGGGACAAAGTACGCCAACGCCATCGAAAGAAATTCGAACTTCTAGCACCTAAAAACAACAGGAGACAACAGAATGACAAAAGCGAGATTACACCTGTACCGGAAGAAACAAAAAGAAAGACCAAAGAGAGGTGGGTGATCAATCTATCAGATCGCCAACTCACTAAACCTGAACAGGAAGTACTAGAGAAAGGACTAAATTTCGCCGTAGCCCCTAACAAGCTTCCAGTGGTAGACCTCATCACAAGCATTGAAACAGCTTGCAGGTATATTGGCCCTAATTCAGAAGAAGCCACACACTTAAGATCAGACTGTGTCAGAATCATGAAACAGGCCAAACTACCGAAATCCAACTTAACACCGGACCAAAGACGGGCTCTGGCGGATTTAAAGAACGAACACGCCACGATGATCCTACCAGCTGACAAAGGTCGTGCCACAGTCATCATGCCTAGACCCATGTACTATGAGAAGGCAAGCAAACTTCTGGAAGATACTACAACATATGAACGCCTCAAGAAAGATCCTACTTCCAAGTTTTCCAACAAACTGAAAGACACACTGAAACGCCTGAAAGAGACGGACCGCCTGTCATTAGAACAGTACAGGAAATTATACCCAACTGTGTCCGACGTCCCCAAGTTCTATGGTCTACCCAAAGTTCACAAGAAAGAAGTCCCCCTCCGTCCCATAGTCGCATCCAGAGGTTCCATCATGTATGAGACGGCTAGATTTGTGGCGGACATCCTATCACCTCTCGTAGGACACACAGATCATCACATCCACAACAGTGCTGACCTAGTGGAAAAACTGAGTAACTACACCCTCGCTCATGATGAACTCCTTGTGTCATATGATGTCTCTGCCCTATTTACCAGCGTACCAGTGAAAGAAAGCATAGAGATCATACGCCGAAGGTTACTAAACGACCAAACCCTCCACCAACGTACATCTCTCACAGTGGACGACGTATGTGAACTCTTGTCCTGCTGCCTCACCACCACCTACTTCACCTTCCAAGGTGAATTCTACCAACAAAAAGAAGGAGCAGCCATGGGCTCCCCAGTAAGCCCAATAGTAGCCAACCTGTTCATGGAGGATTTTGAAGAGAAAGCATTGGCTTCTTTCCACTCCCCACCACGATACTGGGGACGCTACGTAGACGACACCATGACTATCCTCCCCCAGCAACTGGTCGAACAGTTCACAGAACATCTGAACAACCAACACCCAGCCATCAAATTCACGAGGGAAGTGGAACAGAACAACTCCATAGCCATGCTGGACACCCTCATCACCAGAACTGATGGCATTCTATCCTTCTCGGTCTACCGTAAACCAACTCATACGGACCAATATTTACAGTTCGACAGCCACCAGCCCCTTGAACACAAACTGGGAGTGATTCGAACCCTTACCCACAGAGCTAACACCATATGCAGTACCCAAGAGGCAAAAGACAAGGAGACAAACCACCTGAAAAAAGTGCTCACCATCTCGGGCTACAAAAAGTGGGCCTGGAACAGCCCGGGAGGCAGGAAATCCAACACCGCATCCCAACAGCCAGTGAAACAACACCAGCGCAAGGGACACATCACCATCCCATACGTAGGAGGTGTGAGTGACGCTCTGTCCAGAAAGATCAGAAAACTGGGGGTGGCTGTACATTCCAAACCTTCCAACACCATACGCAGCCAGCTGGTCACCCCCAAGGACAAAACCAGCAAACTCGACAAAGCTGGCATTATATACAGAATAGACTGCCAGGACTGTAACCAACATTATGTCGGTGAAACTGAACGCCCCCTTCAGAAGAGACTAACAGAACACAAGAGGGACTCTTCTCCAGTAGGAGCTCACCTACACGCCGAAAAACATCAATTCAGTGCGGACAATGTCAACATCCTGGACAGAGAAAATAAGTGGTTCCAGCGAGGAGTCAAGGAGGCCATCTACATCGCAGCCACCAACCCCCCGCTCAACAGGGACCGGGGCCGTTACACCCTGCCCCCGGTGTACCATTCTCTGATTCGATCTCGTGAACTGGGTTCATCCCATGTTCGCGAGATCTGAGTAGAGATTCACGCAGACAGCATTAGAGCGCTGACGAAGATGGCGAGAACGCCATCGAAAGCTACGGAACTGTGAGTAGCGATTTTTACACTGTTGGGAGACCTTGTTCTTCAAAATTGGTAGCATTATTAAATCTTACAGTTTTATTACTGTTTTTCCATATGCAAACAATCAAGAATCTTACAGTTTTATTATTGTTTTTCCATGTGCAAACAATCAAGAATCTTATTATTACTGTTTTTCCATGTGCAAACAACCAAGAATCTTACAGTTTTATTACTGTTTTTCCATGTGCAAACAACCAAGAATCTTACAGTTTTATTACTGTTTTTCCATATATGCAAACAACCAAGAATCTTACAGTTTTATTACTGTTTTTCCATGTGCAAACAACCAAGAATCTTACAGTTTTATTATTGTTTTTCCATATGCAAACAACCAAGAATCTTACAGTTTTATTAGTTTTTCCAGATGCAAACAATCAAGAATCTTAAAGTTTTATTACAGATAATCCATATGCAAACAACCAAGAATCTTACAGTTTTATTACTGTTTTTTCAAATGCAAACAGCCAAGAATCTTACAGTTTTATTACTGTTTTTTCCATGTTATTTATTGTATTATGCAAACAATCAAGAATCTTACAGTTTTATTACTGTTTTTTTCCATGTTATTTATTGTATTATGCAAACAATCAAGAATCTTACAGTTTTATTACTGTTTTTTCCATGTTATTTATTGTATTATGCAAACAATCAAGAATCTTACAGTTTTATTACTGTTTTTCCACATGCAAACAAGAATCTTACAGTTTTATTACTGTTTTTCCATGTGCAAACAATCAAGAATCTTACAGTTTTATTATTGTTTTTCCATATGCAAACAAGAATCTTACAGTTTTATTACTGTTTTTCCATATGCAAACAAGAATCTTACAGTTTTATTACTGTTTTTTCCATGTGCAAACAATCAAGAATCTTACAGTTTTATTACTGTTTTTCCACATGCAAACAAGAATCTTACAGTTTTATTACTGTTTATCCACGTGCAAACAACCAAGAATCTTACAGTTTTATTACTGTTTATCCATATGCAAACAACCAAGAATCTTTCAGTTTTATTACTGTTTATCCATATGCAAACAACCAAGAATCTTACAGTTTTATTACTGTTTATCCATATGCAAACAACCAAGAATCTTACAGTTTTATTACTGTTTTTCCATATGCAAACAATCAAGAATCTTACAGTTTTATTACTGTTTTTCCATATACAAACAAACAAGAATCTTACAGTTTTATTACTGTTTTTCCATATGCAAACAATCAAGAATCTTACAGTTTTATTACTGTTTATCCATATGCAAACAATCAAGAATCTTACAGTTTTATTACTGTTTTTCCATATGCAAACAATCAAGAATCTTACAGTTTTATTACTGTTTATC
This sequence comes from Monoplex corrugatus, assembly GCA_030674185.1. NCBI lineage: Eukaryota > Metazoa > Mollusca > Gastropoda > Littorinimorpha > Ranellidae > Monoplex > Monoplex corrugatus. Next base: position 41,950,659 of record JAPXFY010000033.1, read on the forward strand.
CATATGCAAACAATCAAGAATCTTACAGTTTTATTACTGTTTTTCCATATGCAAACAATCAAGAATCTTACAGTTTTATTACTGTTTTTCCATATGCAAACAACCAAGAATCTTACAGTTTTATTACTGTTTTTCCATATGCAAACAATCAAGAATCTTACAGTTTTATTACTGTTTTTCCATATGCAAACAATCAAGAATCTTACAGTTTTATTACTGTTTTTCCATGTGCAAACAATCAAGAATCTTACAGTTTTATTACTATTTTTCCACATGCAAACAATCAAGAATCTTACAGTGTTATTACTGTTTTTCCATGTGCAAACAATCAAGAATCTTATTATTACTGTTTTTCCATGTGCAAACAACCAAGAATCTTACAGTTTTATTACTGTTTTTCCATGTGCAAACAACCAAGAATCTTTCAGTATTATTACTGTTTTTCCACATGCAAACAATCAAGAATCTTACAGTGTTATTACTGTTTTTCCATATGCAAACAACCAAGAATCTTACAGTTTTATTATTGTTTTTCCATGTGCAAACAATCAAGAATCTTACAGTTTTATTACTGTTTTTCCATATGCAAACAACCAAGAATCTTACAGTTTTATTATTGTTTTTCCATGTGCAAACAATCAAGAATCTTATTATTACTGTTTTTCCATGTGCAAACAACCATAGATGTATTCTGCAACATGTAAGTATTGTAGAATATCTTCAGTAAACATGTTGCTTTGATTTAGCATATTTATTGAATTTAGAAAAATTAGTTGTTGAAGGTTTTTTACTTTTAAATCAGTTTTGTTCTGTTTCTTGGTATCTAACATAGTTATCCAGGAAATGAAGTTCATCTTTAACCCTTTGACTCCCTCACCCTATCTACCAACTCTCACCTGTTGGTATCACTGTTGGCCGCTGCACACCTAGACACCACCATCTCTCTCCAGACACTCTGTCTTGACTTTTGTGCCCAATTTCTTAAAACATCTACCAACTATAAAAACTTAACCCTTTGTCTCTCAATCCTATGCAGCAGCTTTCTGCTGGAAGTTGGTAGATAGGGTGAGGGAGTCAAGGGGTTAAGTTTTTGCTTTGCTAGTATGATTGACAATGTAGGATGCTGATGGACAGGATGCGGGAGACAAAGGGTTAATGATACCATGAACTGTCTTTGTCTTTTTTAATGTTTGTGCATCTACATCCTCCAGTTTACAGGTTACATGCTCTGATGCAAAGCCTGCGTCACTTTTTTTTGTTTTTTGTTTGTTTGTGGTTATACTATTTAATTTCTCCGGTAGGGATGCTGGGGGCTCTTTCATATAAATAGTATCCACACATTCTGGAAATTCTATGCTAGAAATTTCCTCTTTTCTGTCACTCTCTTTGTCTCTGCCTTGCTCCTTTGCCTTCTGTCATTTCTTCCTATCATTTTCTGCCTTGATGGTCCATTCACCTGTATGTGTTTGGTAAAGTATTTTGTATTTTCTCTTAAGATTGATAATTGGGTACATGTATAAAGTGTATTTTTGGCTCTAGGGAAATGTGATATATGGAGGAAATTTTAGGTAATTTAAGCCCGTTTTTATATGTTTTAGTGTCCTTGGTTATGTTTTAATTTCTATTCAGGAGTGTTTTTTTTTAAATCCCTTGTCTGGTAAATTTGACGGAGTGATCAACACCAGGGGCATCTCGTCAGATTATGTGCGCGAATGCATTGATATGTGTACTTAATTTTTTTTCCTTTTTTCGTCTGTTGAAGTATTGTGTATGTTTTGAAAGTGTTACAGTCCTGATATAGCTCTATGCAGTTGGCTGGACTTTTAACCCTTTGACTCACGCGCCCTGTTCACCAGCATCCTGCATTGTCAACCATGCTAACAAAGCAAAAACATAACCCTTTGACTTCCTCGCCCTATCCACCATCTTCCTGAGGAAGTCAAAGGGTTAAGTTTTTGCAGTTGGTGGACAGGGTGCGGGAGTCAAAGGGTTGAATAAAAATAACAGTAACAATATCAATAATGATCTTTCTTGATGTTACAGGAAAGTGACGATTCATCCGCTGCTTCTTTTGAAGTGATTAGATCAGGTCAGTTAGTAGCGTCCTTCAAGACAGCTGTCGGTACTGCTCACAAGGCCTGTATGACTGACGTGGACTGTGATCCTTGTAAAGTGTCGCGTGGATTGAAGAAAGGCAGTGTGATCCATCCTAGTCAAAAACCTTTCACATGTGATGTGTGTAATAAGAGTTACACAAAGTCTAGTCATCTAAAGGTACACAAAATGATTCATACGGGTGAAAGACCTTTTGTATGTGATGTGTGTAACAAGACGTTTACAGCATCCGATAACTTAACAAAACACAAGAAGACACACGCAGGTCAGAAACCTTTCACGTGTGGCGTTTGTCACAAGAGTTTCACGAAGTCGGGTTACTTGAAGACGCACAAGATGAGCCATACGGGTCAGAGACCTTTTGTGTGTGATGTGTGTAGCAAAGCTTTCACGCGGGCGTTTACTTTACAGATGCACAAGATGACCCACACTGGCCAGAAACCTTATGTATGTGATGTATGTAACATGACTTTCACACAGTCAGGTCACTTGAAGGCGCACAAGATGACCCACACAGGTGAGAGACCTTTAGTATGTGATGTGTGTGATAAGACTTTCAAGCAGACTGGTCACTTGAAGACGCACAAGTTGTCCCATTCTGGTGTGAAACCTTTTGTGTGTGATGTGTGTAATAAGACTTTCACACAATCTAGAACCTTGAAGAGACACAAGGTTACTATTCATACGGACATAATGTGTCATCAGTTTGCACACCAAAACTAACTGTAGTAACTCTTTTTTTTTGGACCCATTTTCTACATCACCTTAATGCCCACAGAAGCTAGCACACTTCGTACAATGTCATGATCATGACGATGATGATAATCATGATGCTGTGGAGTTCCGTCTGGGATCAGGATGGCATTGCAGGGCTGTACGCTATGCTTTCAATCATATTATATCCTGGCATCGACCAGACCTGAGAGATACAGAAGTGGGTGAGACTCGACTGTGTGGTCCCAGTCTTCCCAATGAGTCCATAGCACACTCAACTCTTGGCAGGACTGAGGAGCCGATTGGAGCCGAAAAATCCCAAAATGTTTTTTGAAGGGATGATGGGGATTCGAACCCACAACCTTCCAGTCGGCAGTCCGTAGCGCTAACCACTACACCACGGTGATGTGAACCAAGCCTGACTTCACAAAACATGCCTTCATGTTGTCTGTGGATTGAAACGAGAGTGAAGTTTGTTTTATTTAGTCCATCTTTCTTAAAGGGAAAGTTGTGGGTAGGTGCATGAAGAGTTTTTGTCCAGTGACATATATTTGTCCAAGTCCCATTCAAAGTACACTTGCAGGAACCTTATGAAGCCATTGGAGAATGCAAAACAGAATAACTGTTACATTTCAAAAAAAAGAGAAACTCAATGTGAAAGTGCCAATGCGATAAGAGATGTGTGACATCAAAATGTGTCTGTCGATTCAGCTACTGTCCGCCGTTCGTTCTTGAAGATTGTTTTGTGATTCACTGGTTAATGAATCGAGAATATTTGTTTTGGTTTATGCTAAAACTGAAAATATATGTTTAAGTTCGATTTCGTTGTATGGAAATATGTAGAATCCTTTGGAACAATCTAGAAATGACAAGAAAAACAGAGAATACCTTAAATCTTTCTAGAATGTTCCGGAAATTGTAAACAAATTTAATCTGTACAATGATTGGCTAGAAGTTTAATCTGTACGATGATTGGCTAGAACTACAGAATATTCTAGAAAGGGAAGGTTCGAGAATGTGGCTATGATTGGCTGAAAATCTAGGGAAGAGCCGAGAATATTGTGGAACTTTCCATGATGTTATAAATAAAGCGTGACTGTGGGTCGAGAGAAAGTGAGCAATCGGAAGAGTCGAAGTGTAAGTCTGCTGTCAGAGATTGAGAAGTTGCCATAGATTTGTGGAGTTGCTGTGTGTGTAGATTTGAGGGCTGAAGAAAAATAATTCTGCAAACTAGGAGTGGTACATTGGATGTGTGAAGTTTTTCCCAGTTCCTGTTGTGTTTCATTCGTTCTTCAAATAAAGGATCATTTTCGTTTAACCTGGACTGGTGTATCTTGTCTCTGAGAAGAACGATCGACTGCTAGATCTTCTCGAACCTGCATAAACTGCAAGACACTGCCAGTCATTTTACATTTTTACATGTGACAATAACCTGTTGGAAATTAAATAATAATGATAAAACATTTTGAGTTTGAACAAAATAACTTGTTGGAAACTAAATAAAAATGATGAAACATATTATTTTGAATCTAAAACAAAATGCAGATCATGAAAAGTAAAATAACCTGTTGGAAACTGGTAAATAAACCTGATAAAATACATGATTTTAAATTTGAAACAAAGTGTATATCCACAAAGCAGAATAACTGTTGGGAAACTGGCAAATGAAACTGGTAAAACATATTATTTTGAACTAAAAAACCACAGAAAATAGAATTAGACTGTGCACTTAATATAACAAAACAAGACAGGTGCAAATTTCCGGCCAACTGCCCTTTGTCAAACATATATATTTAAAAGACAGCAAAAAATAAATGCACAACAAAGAAAAGCACAAAAAAACACTGGAAACTTCTCAATTGTGGCGTCCTAAAGGATTATTATTATGAATTTGAAACAGCATAGATCATAACGGTAATTTAGATGAAGGCAATCCATCATGAAATGTTAGTACTGGCAACAAGCTGAAAATGGACGAAAAGTACTACATGGTTGACATAACGTATATGTCGCCAGGGGGGGTAGGGGTGGTGGTGTGTTCTGTTATGTGAGACAAGTTTATATGGTATATCTAGATGTGTTGTGATTCAGACCTTTAATTATTTATTTATATATTCCTTTTTTGTAGGTAAGATACACACAAACACATGTCATTTACATGTAACCAAGATTATTCCAGTGGTAGGCTGATAAAATACCAGCACAAAATGTAGACTAGGTAAAACAGTCTAGGTTGGGCCTCAGGACCTGGCCAGCTCATGGGTTTATGTGCAGGCTTAAGTCTTGTGTCATGATCACCATACACATGGCACCTGTGACGTTAATGCATATGGAATTCGTTCCGAGCGTGGAGACATCATTTTGAGAAACTGAAACTGAAACTGTATTATGTATGTCAGATAAAATATTGATGGCGTTGTGTTCAGCATGGCAGAAATATTGACTGCTAAGTTGCAAGACTTGCTCCCCTGATATTTCGTTATGCTTGTTGCTGGTGTGGTATGTCACTTTGTATGTGTGTGTGTGTGTGGAGGGGACTGGTTGACGATAATGAAAGGGCTGGGACACATACTGCCCCAGTTTTCTCTTTCCCATCATCTCTTCTGTGTGTGTGTGTGTGTGTGTAGGGGGATTGTGAGGGGGTGGTAATAGTGTTAAATGAAAGGGACAGGACACGTTGTGGCCCAGTTTTTTTGCCTTCTGCATCCTCTTCCTGTATGTGTGTGTGTAGGGGGATTGTGAGGAGGTGGTTATAGTATTAAATGAAAGGGACAGGACACGTTGTGGCCCAGTTTTTTTGCCTTCTGCATCCTCTTCCTGTATGTGTGTGTGTGAGAGAGAGGGAGAGAGAGAGAGGGGCAAGGTGTTTCAAGCAGATTGTGTGGCAGTTTGGTTGAGTGCTTGCAAATAATTTGGTTACATGTTCAGTTTTTGTTTATTTCTGATCAGTTTATGCATGTGTAACAGACTGATCGGGGAGCATAAGGCTGCAACCATATTAACGCCCGACACGGACGGTCAGACCAGACCCGCCGTTTTCCGTCGGGTGCGGCCGACCATATTAACACCGGAGTTTGGCGGTCAGACACCACCGTCTTGCAAATATGGCGTGTGGTAGAAGAAGAAAATTGTTGTTGTTGCTTTTGAGACGCAGACAAAGGCAAAGGAAAACCAAGACAAGAAGATTTTCAGTGCATCCCATCCAAAGAAAGCGTGATACACTAGGTGAATTTCATCATTTGATTCCGCAGTTGTTGGAAGATAGTGAAAAATTCCAACAATACTATCGCATGAAACACAGCAGTTTCAATGAACTGCTAGAGATATGCAGAGCTGACTTGACGAAGGAAACATCGAATTTCAAACGGCCTATTTCACCAGCTGAGCGTCTTACTGTTACCTTAAGGTGAGCTAACATGTGACTATTGCCATCATCATCATCATCATCATCATCATAATCATCATCATCATCATCACCACCACCACTATGATCACCATCGTACTACTAATACCACCACCAGAATCACCCCCTACTAGAACCACCACCACCATCATCACCACCAGCACCACCACCAGCACCACCATCATTCAACAATTTTACAAACCACACATTTAGTGATAATGTCACAGCTACACAAACTCACTCTGAACAGATGAACTGTTTTTGAACATTTTGACATGGAATGATTTTCCTTGAAAGACAAAATATTAACAGTGCAATTTTTTTCAACTTTAATTCTCAAAAATGAAAAATGAAATTATTATTCAAAATTCAGCGATTGTTCAAAACTAAAGTAATAATGATTGTCAGCTAATGAAATGAACGAAACAGGATTATTCTAAACGAGCAATGGAATAAGCTCAATGGTCACTAGCAAAAAGTAAATTAAAAGGAATGATTTATGTGGCAGTCACTTTGATACAATGTATTCATTGGTTCATTTCTTGTGGCCAGTGACTCTGATAGCTCGCGTAGGTGGTGTAATAGTCACTGGAGACTTCTTCACAGGGTCCTGGTCCTGGGCTTGTAAATGTTATTGGCCTGGCATTTTCACCTCTCCTTAAATATTTAATGAGAAGGCTTTGCACCTCTGTGCGGAACTCCATTTTTTCTAGGTGACCCAGCCGGTGTATCGATGGCAACAAGCTGCGTGCCCATAGTTCATCTTCATCTTCTGGTTCATGAAGAGTTTTCAGAAGTTCCTCGTCCACCTCTGATGACGAAGTGTTTACAGGTTTCCTCTTTGGATTTCTTTTGAGGGGCAGCGCTGGTGGTGGGGTTGGAGATTCGGACCTTGTTGATGGAGATGGAGATGGAGTTTGTGGTTGTGAGGGCTGTGATTGTGAGGAGTCATCGATGACGGCAGCAGTCTCGGGAAGATTTCCAGAGGTTTCCCTTGGATCGTAGAAAGTCACTAGAAATGACATTGCGTCATACAGATGCCATTTCTTTTTGTTTGAAGGTGCCTGGCCCGACTTGAAGGTTTTCATTTCTCTGAGCTTTTTCAGGAAGTAGTCCCGGAGGTGGCCCCATCTGTTCTTGCACGTATTCACTGAAATAAATGCAAATTTTGCAGACGTTAACTCAGAAATCGTTTTCCGTTCATGTTTAGTAATGCATGTTTTTTTTTATTTTCAGATTCCTGGCAACTGGTGATTCCTTCCGATCTTTAGCCTTTCGTTTTCGAATGGGATTCGAGACTGTTCGGATTATTGTAAAGGAAACGATAGATATTATATGGAGGAAACTGCAGGAACAAGAAATGCCTGTTCCATGTGAAGAATTATGGAAACAAGCAGCTGATGGATTTGCTGATCGGTGGCAATTTCCACTATGCATTGGGGCCATCGACGGCAAGCATTGCCAACTGAAAGCCCCCTTTCACTCGGGATCTCAGTACTTTAACTACAAGGGACACCATTCGATAGTGCTGATGGCTGTGGCTGATTCCAAATCAAAGTTTATTATAATTGATGTGGGTGCATACGGGAGCGCCAGCGATGGAGGGATATTTCAAGCCTCTACCTTTTACACACTCTTACAAACAAACAGATTGAATCTCCCTATGCCAACAAAGATCCCCAATACTGAAATAGAACTCCCATTTGTGTTCGTAGGCGACGAGGCGTTCCCCCTCATGAAAAATTTAATGAGACCATTCCCACGGAGGGATCTTACAGACGAAAAGCGCATATTCAATTACAGATTATCCCGAGCACGGAAACAAATTGAATGTGCATTCGGTGTGATGGCAAGTATGTGGAGAATTTTGCGAAAGCCGATGGAAGTCCAAGAAGAGTTTGCAACAAACATTGTCAAGGCTGCATGTATTTTGCACAATTTTATTCTAAATCGAGAGCCTGAGCGGATGAAAGAAGCGGACATTCTCAATGATGACATACCCTCCATGGACACTACAGCGCGACCTACCGGAAGACCAGCAGGTGACGGAATAGCTGTCAGGAATTCCTTTATGGAGTATTTTATGACATCCTCGGGTAGCTTGCAATGGCAAAACAATGTTCTGCTTTAAATTTCTGTCAGTATGGATAAACACTGTGGCTAATTACCTGTAAGCGAGCCAATTTATTACCAACACTCATACTTATTACAACAGAGCTGATGACGATATAACTGATTATTGAGATAGCATACTGTTTATTTTTTCGTGACCATGGATCATAATGTGCTATCTGCAATTTGGGAAAACAATGAGTTAGATCACGAGGTAAAATGTTTTTACATGATATATAATAGAGTGAGTGCATTAGCAAGACATTACTTTTCCCCAAAATTTCAGTTAGAACATTGCTGTTCTAAGGTCACGTTTTGTAACTGATGTAAAATGTCCCTGTAGAATACTGTAGATTCTATGTATGGTGTATTGAAGTATGGAAGTATCTTTGCAAATGTTATTCTTTGAAATAGTAGACAATAAAGATTATTACATTGATATCACTGTTATCATTATTATTAGTAGTAGTATTATCATCATCATCAGCAGCAGCAGCATCACTATCATCATCAAAATCAGCATCATTATCATCATCATCATCATCATCATCATATCATAGTCATAGTATGCACGTATGTAATGTCGTCATCATCGTTATTATCCATCAACACAACAACCACCACCACCAACACCAACACCATTACAATTATTATGATTTTATTTTCGTTTATTATTATTATTGGCACAAATGAAAACAAAGAAAGTAAAATACTAACCGTCAGACTGCATTTCTTGTGCAATAGTTTCCCACTGTTTCAGTATATAATCTCGGTTGTGATGTAACTTGTCCCGTTTGTCAAAAATAGCTGATCGCTGTTGAACTAAAAGAATGAGTTTTTCGTCATCCATCTTCTTTTCTTCTTTCTTCTTCCTCGAGGCGATCTGGTTGAGTTTTCCAATTCCAAGAACTGCTGTGTAGAGAATTCCAAGAAATCTGTGTAGTGTCATCGAGGCGGGAAAGAGGACACAACTATGCAGAGATAAAATCATTAGAATTACCTCCCATCTCGCCCGACGGACCGTCTTCGATAGAACATGTTTTATCGGAGACGGTCTGACCGGGACGACACAGGACGTCGGGCGTCAGTATGGTAGCCCAACCCGTTTTTTGTTACCTTCCGTTACTAAAGAGCCGGTGCGCATTCTTTTGTGCCCGAAGACGGTCTGGTCTGACCGTCCGTGTCGGGCGTTAATATGGTTGCAGCCTAACAGAAAACCTACACCGGATGCCGGTATTTTGGATACAACGCACTTGCATGCAGTGAACTGTGCACGAGATTTTCGTTCTGCACAGTGTCACTTCGGAACGGTATGCTTGGGCTTGCAATAAGTTGTCAGTCTGCTTTTAGTTGCCAACCGGTGCAGACAGAGAGACAGAGGCAGAGCAACAGCTTAATTTGTTTGATACTTGGATTCAAATGACAAGATGGCTGACGATGGGTTTGGCGGCCTGGACCCTCCCTCCCTCCTGTGGACGTGCTCGGGCTGACGGAAGTCGGTCGTAGTGAGGGGACTGTCGTTGTCGTCGCTGCTGTTGCCGTCGCCGTCTCGTCGTTGTCTCCGCCATCGTTATTTCTTTTGAAATGAGTATTCAATGTCGTCCACGTCTGTTTCGTCCTTGTGTCAAAGTCCCCTCATAGTCGGTAATGTCCATGATGGATGAATGAAGGAAATGAATGTGTGTGTGATTTGTAAGAGTGTGTGAAGTGAGGAAGTAAATGTTTTCATTATTCAATATTATCCTTTTGTATGTTAAAAATAAACTTGTTTTTGTGTTGTAATTCTTTGTCCCTGGTTTCATTCAAGGTTGGAAGGGGTTAGTAAAGTGTGCACTGTGTGAAACATAATGTGAGCTGTTTTCTTACAGTGGAATTTAAAAGCACCATTGAACTCTGTAACACGTTCATTACAGCATGTACTTTTATCGTTTTGGAGATCCTGTGTGAACAAAAATTGAATGTATAATTCGTCAGTTTTTCTGAAAAGTTTCTCAGCGTATGCTGTATAGCCAAAAAGCATTAGTAGCGAAAGGGTTAATACCACCTTTTCAAATTTCTGTGAACAGGGAATTATCAGTGAACACACAAAGATTTCTCACAACATTTTTTGAAAGCTACAATACAGTCTGAAAAAAGAAAACTTGTTGGAAGTTTGATTTGAACGCTTATGCACCTAAGTTTTGTTTTTATCTCATATCATTTTGGGTATTGTCATTTTCAACCACCTAGCTTGTTGTGAATAATTGAACAAGAAACTCTCTTGGTGTTGGATGAGACCCAGAGCACCAGTGCCTCACTACTGTCCTGACAGTCAGCTCAGAGCTCCTGATGCCACATGATAGCCATTTTCATCAAGCAAATGGGGAATGGGGGGGGGGGGCTGTCCATGTGCCGCAAGACCCATTTGGACCCAGTCATCAGTTACCTTGTTTACAAGCCGAATGGCAAGGTGGGCAGATGAGAAACTCGGGACAAATCACAACGTCATGGGTGGGAGACCTTCCGTATATATACGGAATTCCGTATAGCTTTTTTTTTTTTTTTTTTTTTTTTTTTTGTTGGTTGGTTGGTTGGCTATCGCTCTGATCAAATATGCATTGAAAGCTGAAAAGAAAACCAGCTCCACCATGGAAATTTCTCACAGGATGAGAACTATGTGTACATCTGCATATAGTTCCTACAAAGAATTTTTAGAAACGAACAAGACGCGACTTGAAGTTCTAAAGCAAAAAAGAATCGAAGCTGCTCTTCAGAACCTCCACAAAAACTCCCAGACAGAATCAAAATCAAACCCAAAGAGAGTGCAGAAGTGCCCAGCTGTGTCAAAGAAGCTGAACCATGGTGTTGGCAGTACATCTCATCAGTCTACACCACAGTCAAAGCGATATGTTATCCCCAGGATCCATTCTGTCAATGAAAGTGCCTCCAAACAGAACATTCCACCAGCTTCCTGCCACCCCACCTCCATCTCTGCCATTACTGATAGACAAGAGTATTTCCAGACAGCGTTTCAGCTTGTCAGCAGCGCTTCTCATTCATTTGAGGAGCTTCGCACCGTTGCACAGGAGGTTGAAAGAGAACTCCACAAGTGGCCTGTGAACTGCATGTAGGGACTTGAAGCTTATCCCAAGGACAAAAAAGCAGCTGATCTGTATCCTACAGATGCCCCTACCCTGGTTCCCATCGCTATCACTGGAGATGGGAACTGTTTGCCTAGGTGCTTATCAGTACTGAGTTCTGGAAATGAAGATGCCCATTTAGAAATGCGGGTGCGCATGGCTGTTGAGCTAGCAGCACATGAGGATTATTATCTGTCAGACATTAACTTGCAAAAGGGGCACACCAATTCTACCACCTCCCCCATTCCATGGTCTTCTTTGTATGCATCATATTCCAGCCACTTTGATCAAGAGGAGCTTAATACCCAAGGCATTCAAGCTGTCTTTAGGAAAGAGGCATTACAGACAAGTGTGTCTGGATCATACTTGGGTGTATGGCATCTCCATGCTGCTGCTAGCATTCTGCACACTACCATCCAGATTGTATACCCACAGTATGGGGGTCACACAGCACGCAGTCATTTGCAGCGGAGGATTGGTGCAAGAAATCCCTCAACACCTAGTTCTGCACTCCCAACCATCATGTGGAGTCATATCTTGGGAAGGGACATTTCAGAACAAGTGTGGCAGCCCAACCATTTTGTGATTTGCCTCCAACCCCAAGAACAGTCAGCAGATGAAAAGAAAAGCTGCTCCGTCAGACATCAGAAGCTTCTCTGCAAAGAAAACAAGAAACTAAGGAACACAATCTCTAACAAATTTCCACCTCCAGTCTTGCTGCATAACAACTGGGAAATAAGGACAAATTACTACAACCCAAAACAAGAAGGATATTTGCCAGGAGATGGATCATTACCAACATATCATTTCATGGTTCGCAGGTTATATTGATAGCCTTACTGGCCATAAACTTGCTGACCTTGTTGATAGACTTGCTACGTCCATTGACATTTTATTTAAGATGTCTTACTGTAGACAGACATGATTGATAGTACCTGTTCCACTGCTATTGATTTTAATCAAGATTTCCAACCCAACCTCAAGTCCATTAGTTTCTACAGAACTGTACCAATCTCAGACTTCACCCCAGTATTGAAATGAACTTGCACACAGTAAACTGATTGAAATTTGACAACAGTTGGTGATTACACAGGTGAGATTTTTGTTTTGTTTTTGTTTTATAATTTATTCTTTACACAGCTTTCTATTTTCCTTTGGTTCTATGAGTGATCATGAGATGTGTTCCCCCTTTTTACTTAACATGACCAGATCATTGTGATTGTACAATTATCACAGAGACAATTTGCCATATTCAAGCTTTTTGAAAATAAGTGTTTTAAGATGCAACGAGAAGGCTCTGAAGCACCGGGCATATTAATTTTTCTTCAGCATATGGGGGGCGTTGCCCCCCAGACCCCCTAGCGGGCGTTGCCCCTGCACCCCACCAGGGGCATCAGCTGGCCCCTGGACCCTGGCTTCACTTTTTCAGTATAGCAAAAAAAATTTGCTCCCACCCATGCAACGTGTACCAACCAGATCCAGCCTAGCTACAAGACCAAGAGAGAATGGAAGAGCCCTGTCTTGCTTTACTCTGGGTCTTCATCTCTTTCATCTGTAAATTGGGCAGCATACCCAGCCGCCCACTTAATTTTCTTTTCCCTTTTTTTTTTTTTGTCCTGTTGAAGTATTATGTAAATTTTGAAATGTTTATAACCCTGACGTGGCTGTACACTGTCAGCTGGGCTTTGGACAGAAATAACAATACCAGTGTTGAAGTATGGTGTACGTTTTGAAATGGCTACAGCCCTGATATGGCTCTACACGGTCAGTTGGGCTTTGGACAGAAATAACAATATTTTTTTTTTAACAGCCCTGAATGGCCTACCGGTCAGTTGGGCTTGGACAGAAATAACAATACCAGTGTGAAGTATGGTATAGTTTTGAAATGGCTACAGCCCTGATATGGCTCTACTCGGTCAGTAGGGCTTTGGACAGAAATAACAATACCAGTGTTGAAGTATGGTATACGTTTTGAAATGGCTACAGCCCTGATATGGCTCTACTCGGTCAGTTGGGCTTTGGACAGAAATAACAATACCAGTGTGAAGTATGGTATATATGTTTTGAAATGGTTATAGCCCTATATGCTTACACGTCGGCTGGGAGATAACAATACCATGTAGTTGTAGTTAACATCGTAGTTCGGTGCTAGGGACAGAAATAACAATACCAGTGTTGAAGTATGGTGTATGTTTGAAACGTTTATAGCCCTGATATGGCTCTAAGGGTTGGCTGGCTTTGGACAGAAATAACAATACTAATGTTGAAGTATGGTGTATGTTTTGAAATGGCTATAGCCCTGACGTGGCTCTACACAGTCGGCTGACTTTGGCGAAAAATAAAGTTAGGTGATGTTTACATGCTCTGCCTTCCCCCGTGGGGATGCCGGAGGCTCTTTCAATATAAATAGCATCCCCACCTTCTGGAAATTCTGTGCTAGAAATTTCCTCTTTTCTGTCACTGTCTTTGTTTCTGCCTTGTTGCTTTCTGTCATTTCTTCCTATCATTTTCTGCCTTAATGGCCCATTCGCCAGTATGTGTTCGGTAAAGTCTTACATACTTTTTGTAAGGATTGATAATTGGGTACATGTATTAAGTGTATTTTTGGCTCTAGGGAAGTGAGATATGTGGAAGCATTTTTAGGTAATTTATGCCTGTTTTTATTATGTTTTGGTGTCCTTATGTATGCTTATATTTGTATTCAGGTGTATTTTTTAAATCCCCTGTGTGATAAATTGGATGGAGTGGTCAACGCCCAGGGCATATCCTTAGATTATGTGCACAAATACATTGATATGTGTACTTAATTTTCTTTTCTTTTTTTTCCTGTTGAAGTTTTGTATGTTTTGAAGTGGTTATAGTCCTGATATGGCTCTACGCAGTCGGCTGGGCTTTAAACAACGTAACAATAACGTGCTCTATCTGTGTTAAGAGTTTTGCTTAAATATGTTCTGGCCTGTTCAGTTACATGTGTGTGAGAGTTGATCAATACCATGAAGATGAAGAAGCCATTCTAACAATATCCCCTTTTATACAAAAGTTATAGAAAATGCAGAATTTGTACTTGCCAGTGTCGCCAAGAGAAATCCAGGCAGACCATTCACCTCGTGTATGAACGAAAACATTACTAATATCAGTGGTTTAAAGATCTATAATGTATGTGGCATAAAAAAAATCAAGATGGGATTTTTTTTAATAGTTTTTTTTAAGGATCATTGCACTGAGGGAGGCCTTTGTGCTCACCTTTTTCTTTTTTCGTCCAATTTTCTACGCCACTTTAATGGCCACAGAAGCTGAAACAGTTTTTATTATGCATGATGATGATGATGTCGATGTGGATGATAATCATGATGCTATGGAGTTCCGTCTAGGATTGAGACTGCGTGACAGGGTTGTACTCTACGCTTGCTATCATGATATATCCTGGCGTCAACCAGGCCCAAGAGATACAGACACTTGGGGTATTGGTCAGAAGATTTGAACAACACCCTCATTGAAGCATCTGCGAAGTGGATGAGACTCGACTGTGTGGTTCCAGTCTTCCCAATGAGCCCATAGCACGCCCAACTATTGGTAGGAGCTGGTTAGAGCCGAAAAATCCCACAATGATTTTTGATGGTATTGATGGGGATTCGAACACACAACCTTCCAGTCGGTAGTCTGATGCATTAACCACTACACCACAGCGACTGGTTATGGGATTAAATGGAGGAAGAGTTGTGATGTTTGCTGCAGTGGATACCATCGAACTCGATGATGCTGACTGGTGAAGGGTGAGTCATGAGTGTCGTTGTGACCTTGAAGACCTTTCAGACGAAATAAAACATGTTCAGGACAACAATCATCATCATCATCATCATGTGCCCTGCCGCTTGGTGTTGGTGATCATGGCCCTCCATACAAATCTGTCGTTTGTCGCTGCAAGTACATCTCCCACCCTCTCTGTCCTCAGCCACCCTGCAAGTCCGTGCAATATTTTCTCCCTGGGTCTACCTAGTATTCTCTTTCCCTCCAGCTTTCCTGTAGTGACCAGGTGCTCTTATTCCCCTTTTCTAATAAAATAGCCTATAAATGTTAACCAGAAGAACAAGAAAACCAATGTAAGCGCGTCTCCAACAAGACAAAACAAAACAAGCGCAAATTTTCGGCCAACTAGCCTTTGTCAAGCGCGAACGCACGGTCACGGACAAATCACAGACACCCACTGGACGAGGCGGCAGGGAAGTTTTTAGTCCCGTTTTTATTATCCATTGTTTGGTGTCTGTGATTTTTCTCTTACCCACTGGACGAGGCGGCAGGGAAGTTTTTAGTCCCGTTTTTATTATCCATTGTTTGGTGTCTGTGATTTGTCTGTGACCGTGCGTTCGCGCTTGACAAAGGCTAGTTGGCCGAAAATTTGCGCTTGTTTTGTTTTGTCTTGTTGGAGACGCGCTTACATTGGTTTTCTTGTTCTTCTGGTTTGTGTTTGCTTGGGCGCGGGCAGTCACTCTTGTTTTGGATTCTATAAATGTTGCTCGTCTTTTCCTAATATTCTTTTTCAGTGATGTTTTTGTGTCTGCCTCCATCGAGATTGTCTTGTTTATTTTCTTCGCAGTCCATGGAACTCTCAACATTCTTCTTAGAAACTGCATTTCGGCTGTCTCAATCTTGTTCTGGCTTTGCGTGTTGACAGCAGTAGACTCAAAACAAGTGCGACTGCCCGCGCCCAAGCAAACATGAACCAGAAGAACAAGAAAACCAATATAAGCGCGTATCCAACGAGACAAAACAAAACAAGCGCAAATTTTCTGGCCAACTAGCCTTTGTCAAGCGCGAACGCACGGTCACAAACAGATCACAGACACCAAACAGTGGATAATAAAAACGGGACTAAAAACTTCCCTGCCGCCTAGTCCAGTGGGTAAGAAATGGAATGCTCATGTCGTCATGAGCAGTAGTAAGAAGTGGGGAGAGGGGAGGCAACTATGATGTCAAAAGGGAAGTGAGATGAGTTCTGCAATTTTGAGAAGTGGCCATGCTATATCAGTATAGCCCTGTTCTGAAGAAGGCACAGGGCAAGAGCCAAGAGGTAAGGGAGTAGATTGTGCCCAGTGCCATGAATCTGGTAGGCCTGGGAACAGGAAGAGACATGAAACGGCATGTCTGAATTCTGTTGCGCAATGGATTACTTATGGTTTGTCATTAAGACCATATGGTTTGCGTGTTCCAAGTTTATTTATGAGGTGGGATTCTCTGTCTTTCCTGTCTATGGTGCTGTTATTGTATAGAAGCCACAGACCTTTCACTCGGATGTCATTGATTGAGTGGTCTGATTGGTTGAAGTGATTGGGGATAGTTTTATCCCTTTGGTGGCGGATATCAGCTAAGTGTTCTTTGAAACGTGTGTCAAGGATGCGTCCAGTTTCACCAATATACAGTTGGGAACATTTAGAGCAGCTGATCAAGTAGACAATGTTATAAGTTTGACAGTTGAAATGTTTTGTAATTCTCATATGAGATTTGGGGCCTTTGACTGTGGTGGCTGAGCACAAGAAAGGACAAGTCTTGCATTTAGGTTTGTTGTATGGAGAGGTTCCTGGAGGTTGGCTGACTGGTTTGCTGAGATTTGAATGCACCAGCAAGTCGCGGAGATTTGTGTCTCTCTTGTAGACGATCAAAGGGCGCTGGTCAAAGGTTTCACCTGTAGTGGGACTGGATCGCAAATGTTCCAGTTGGACAAGATGATCCTTTTTACGAGGTGCATGGACGGGTGATAAACTAGACTGAAGACTGGCCGATCCTCTGTGGCAGCTTTGGGCTTCGAATGGAGGGCATTTGGCCGAGAGACAGAGTTGACTTTTTTCCGGGTTTCATTGATGACCTCGAGTGGGTAATGTCTGCACAGGAAAAATCTAGTTATTTCAACTGCTTTGTCCTGGAAATCGTCTTCGTCTGAGCAGAGGCGTCGTAGTCTCAAGAACTGCGAGTAGGGAATGCTGTTTCTGGTGCTGGAAGTGTGAGATGATTGATAGTCCAGGTAGGAATGTGAGTCTGTAGGTTTGTAGTGGACTGTAGTGACTAGTTCAGATTGAAGGGAAACTTCGATATCAAGGAAGCTTATGGATGTATTTGAAATTTCATATGTGAACTTGATGGATGGGTGAAACGTTTGGACGTAATGGATGAATTGCAAAAGTTGGTCATGATCGAGGGATGTCATGCCAATGCAATCATCAGTAGTAGACTGTCAAAACAGTGAAACCAGATTTGAAATATTCTCAGAAGTTCCGGAGAAAGTTCTTGTCATGCACTTTTTTTGTTTTTTGTTTAAGTGCTAATTTTAGGTAATTTCACTGTGTGTGACTTTGATGTTGATATCTTTCCTTCTCTTTCTCCTGTCCATGGTTTTCCTGGGGAAAACTACGATAGTGGTTTCCCCTTGCCTTCCATCGGTTTTTTTTTAAGGGTTAACTCCCTTAGCCTTACTCTCTCCCGAGATGTCCACAAGGCAGTGGAGCTATTTACCCATAGCTTGGGGATCTGGTTCGTGGGCACCAGGGCGTGTCCACACGCATGCTTCACGTCTGGGGGCCAGACCTCCTCCGAGTCCTACGAGATTCAGCCTGAGTCCGTGAGGTGCTCAGCTACTGCCTGTTGCCACAAGGAGGCACAGCGTAGGGCTTGCTGATGGAGAGGCTATGTACTGACAGGAAGAGACTTACACCTTCTGCTCTTCTTTTTGCACAGCAGTGCTAGCCAGCGGTGCAGGCCGAAGCCGACACACTAGACGCATCACATCTGCCAATATGACAAACTTCCTGCGGGAAGTTGGTGGATAGGGTTGAGGGAGTCGAAGGGTTAAGTTTGTGCTTTGCTAGCATGGGTGATGATGCAAGATGCTGGTGGCCAGGGTGCGGGATTCAGAGGGTTAAAGATTCATCCATAAAGAACTGAAATCTGGTTCGCGTAACTCTCTCTCTCTCTCTCTCTCTCTTTTTCACACACACACACACACCACATACATACACATACAACCACATACATACTTGCGTGCGCGCACGCGCACACACACACACACACATACATACATACATACACAGACAGCCACATATATACTTGCGCACACACACACACACACACACACACACCACACGCACGTACACACACACACACACACACACACACACACACACACACACACACTTGAAATTACTTTTATTGTTATTATTATTATTCCTATTTTTTGTTACTGTAACTTTTATGTCCTGTTGTTATTCTTGACAACGGAGCCCAAATGTATTGCTTTAAGTTTATGAAGTTTGTGCTTTAGCGTTAAATTTTCCCTTCGCATTGTTAATGTTAATTGTTAGTGTTAAGATCTTGTTCCATTTTTATATTTACCCGCTTACTCATGTCTCATACTCTGTCTTCCCTCTGCCCCCAATCCAACTCGCCCATCTCCCATCCTCCATTTTTTCCCCTGTCTAATATCACTCATAGTGAACAGATACAGCCACATACATACTTGCGTGCGCGCGTGCACACACACCCACATACATACATACATACACAGACACACATAATACTTGCACACACACACCACACACACCACACACACACACACACACACACACACACACACACACGCACACTTGAAATTACTTTTATTGTTATTATTATTATTCAAAGAACGAACACACACTTGAAAAATGACAAACTAAACAAAATACATGTACAGGCATACACACAAAGATCAGCGAGTGTCATTGTGACCTTGAAGAGGTTTCACATGAAGTAAAACATGAAGTAAAACCCGTTTCACAAACTACATCCCTTTGCTGAGCAATGATCGAGCATCAAAGAGCAACATGGAAACACATGATATAAAGTTATACACATATCAATTTATACACATACAAGACAAGTATTGTTCACACAGAAACAACCTATAACTTACAAAAATTGTCATTGCGCTGAAGCGGAACATATATTTCACGTGTGATTTGAATTTGAATATATTTACCTGTACCGCTTCAGTGCAATGCATATTTTGTTACCCTGCGCAGCTGTTATGTCATTTGCAACCCCTAGCGTTCCCCCAACATGTGAGTGTGTAAAGGGACACAATCAAATCCAAACCTGATTTTGCACATTTTGAAGGGAGTCAAAGTGTTAAGTTTTTGATTTGCCAGAATAGTTGACTAAGCAGGATGCTGGTAGGCACAGTGCATGAGTCAAATGGTTCACCAGTGTCCTGCCTTATGAAGGATGTGTAATTTTGTCGAAAATTTTTTTTCGTGTCCTATGGATTAATCACCAGTGTCCTGCCTTATGAAGGATGTGTAATTTTGTCGAAAATTTTTTTTTCATGTAGCCTACCTATGGATTAATCAGTAGTATCCTGCCTTATGAAGGATGTGTAATTTTGTCGAAAATATTTTTTTCATGTACCTATGGATTAAAACAAAGCATTTTGGGGGGGAAGGGTAGGGAAAGGGAGTCAATCTTAACCTCTTGACTCCCGCACCCTGTCCAACAGCGTTCTGCATTGTCAACCATGCTAGTAAAGCGAAAACTTAACCCTTTGATTCCCTCAACCTATCTACCAGCTTCCAGCAGGTGAGGGAGTCAACTCAAAAGGGTTAAGTTTTTTGCAGTTGGTGGATAGGATGGGAGAATCGAAGGGTTAACTTCAGATGGACGCTCTCTTTCCTATCTTTACGTTCAAGTGTTATGTATGTAAAGGGAGGACAAAGAACGGGGGGAAGCGTGGTGTGTACGTGCGTGTGCGTGTGCTTGAAATGCTGTCATATTTTATATATTATCTACAGAATTTGATGGTGATCTTATAGTGTGAGATGTACTTTTCTTTGACATTCTGTCTTGTGCGGAAATGCTTAGTATTAAAGACATTTTCATAGAAGTAATACTTGGTGATTTTGGAGTTAGGTAAAACATCGTAACCAAATGAGACTACTCAAGTAGCCGATGAGACTACGCTAATAGCCAATAAGACTATGCAAGTAGCCAAATGAGACAGCGCAAGTAGCCAATGAGACTACACAAGTAGCCAATGAGACTACACAAGTAGCCAATGAGACTACAAAAGTAGCCAAATGAGACAACGCAAGTAGCCAAATGAGACTACAAAAGTAACCACTGAGACCACTCAAGTAGCCAATGAGATTACAACACCTGCTTGATATTGCTCGTATAAAACGAAGACCAAGCAAGAATTTAGCACATCTTGAATAAAAAAAATACATGTTTAGGGCGTATAAATTATGGGAAGGAAGCTGGTGGACAGGGTGAGGTAATCAAAGTAAAGTTTTAGAAGAAAGCTGGTGGACAGGGTGAGGTAATCAAAGAGTTAAGTTTTTGTAATTGGTGGATAGGGTGCGGGAGTCGAAGGGTTAATGCTTTGGGAAAAACAGCTGCAGTGAGAATAGAAAACGATATAAGCTCTCTCCAAAATATCAAAAGAGGGGTCAGACAGGGTTGTGTTCTGTCACCAGAACTGTTTTCACTTTATAGCGAAAACATCATGAGAATCCTAGAAGAAGACCCTGGATTAAAGGTTGGAGGAAAAATGATAAACAACATGGGCATGATCTCAGCATTCTGGTCTTCTTGACATCATTCTGGTCTCTAAGACATAATTCCGGTCTCCTTGACATCATTCCGGTCTTCTTGACATCATTTCGGTCTTCTTGACATCACTCTGGTCTTCTTGACATCATTCCGGTCTTCTTGACATCATTTCGGTCCTCCAGACATCACTCTGGTCTTTTTGACATTTTGGTCTTCTAGACATTATTCTGGTCTTCTGGACATTATTCTGGTCTTCTATATTCATTCTGGTCTTCTATATATCATTCTGGTCTTCTATATACCATTCTGGTCTTCTATATACCATTCTGGTCTTCTATATACCATTCTGATCTTCTATATATCATTCTGGTCTTCTATATATCATTCTGGTCTTCTGTATATCATTCTGGTCTTCTGTATATCATTCTGGTCTTCTATATATCATTCTGGTCTTCTATATATCATTCTGGTCTTCTGTATATCATTCTGGTCTTCTATATATCATTCTGGTCTTCTGTATATCATTCTGGTCTTCTATATATTATTCTGGTCTTCTATATATTATTCTGGTCTTCTAATATTATTCTGGTCTTCTATATATCATTCTGGTCTTCTATATATCATTCTGGTCTTCTATATATTATTCTGGTCTTCTATATATCATTCTGGTCTTCTATATATCATTCTGGTCTTCTATATATTATTCTGGTCTTCTATATATTATTCTGGTCTTCTATATATCATTCTGGTCTTCTATATTTTCATTCTGGTCTTCTATATATTATTCTGGTCTTCTATATTTATTCTGGTCTTCTATATATCATTCTGGTCTTCTATATATCATTCTGGTCTTCTATATATCATTCTGGTCTTCTTATATCATTCTGGTCTTCTGTATATCATTCTGGTTTTCTATATATCATTCTGGTCTTCTATATATCATTCTGGTCTTCTATATTATTCTGGTCTTCTATATATCATTCTGGTCTTCTATATATCATTCTCGTCTTCTATATATCATTCTCGTCTTCTGTATATCATTCTGGTCTTCTATATATCATTCTGGTCTTCTGTATATCATTCTGGTCTTCTGTATGTCATTCTCGTCTTCTGTATATCATTCTGGTCTTCTATATATCATTCTGGTCTTCTATATATTATTCTGGTTTTCTAGACCCTCCAAGTCACAAGACAGAACAAAGAAAACATCACAAAAATTGTTTCCCATCATCACCTACTTTTCAAACTGGAACTGTCCCAGATTCTTTCAAGTCTGCTATTGTTCACCCTCTCCTCAAGAAACACAATTTAGACCCAAATGAACTGAAAAATTACAGGCCTATCTCTAATCTCTCTTTCTTGTCAAAACTCCTTGAAAAGGTCGTCCTCAACCAGCTGAACTCTCACCTGTCTGCCAACAATCTCCTCAATCCTTTCCAGTCAGCCTACCGCCAGTGCCATAGCACTGAAACTGCCCTACTACACATTCTCAACAATCTCCTCCTTGCAACTGATACTGGCAAAGTCTCTCTCCTCACACTCCTTGATCTGTCTGCAGCCGATACCATTGACCATGGTATTCTCCTTTCTAGACTTCATACTTTTGGCATCTCTGACATTGCTCTCTCCTTTTTCACTTCGTATTTATCAAACAGAAAACAAACTGTTCTCATCAATGGCACTTACTCTCAACCTGCATACCTGACCTGTGGTGTTCCACAAGGATCTGTCCTTGGCCCTGTTCTTTTCACTCTTTATACCTCCCCCCTGTCCACCATCATAAACTCCCACTCTATAAAACACCACTTCTATGCTGATGACACCCAACTTCAAGACAGTGACTCACCTGATAATATACAGCGCCTGTTGACTCGCACCACTGAGTGTTACTCGGACATTAAGAACTGGATGACACACAATAGACTTCAGCTTAATGACGACAAGACAGAAGCTATCCTCATTGGCACCCGTCAGAAACTTTCCCAGCTGCCTCCTCTTTCTCTCCCATTATGTAACATCAGTCCCAATTTCTGATTCAGCTAAAAACCTTGGTGTCTGCATTGACTCTACCCTGTCCATGAACAACTTTGTTTCTCAAACAGCCAGATCTTGCTACTATCATCTCCATCGTATAAGCCTGATCAGGAAGTATCTCTCTGTCGAAACAACTGCAAAACTCGTTCTCTCCTTCATAATGTCTCGCATTGACTATTGCAATTCACTCCTGTCTGGTCTTCCTGCCTCCACCATTCACATCCTACAGCGCATTCAAAACAATGCTGTATGCCTTGTACTCAAAAAGAAAAAAGCTGACCACATATCTCCTCTCCTGGCACAACTTCACTGGCTCCCTGTATCAAAGCGCATACAGTACAAACTAGACACCATGTGCTACAAAAGCCTCAATAACGCAGCCCCCGATTACCTGTCAAGCCTACTTGAGATCTATGTTCCCTCACGTACCCTCCGCTCTGCCTCCGATCCTCTGACTTTTCGCTTTCCACGCACTAAGCTCAATACCTATGGTCCACGAGCCTTCTCTGTTTCTGGTCCACTCTCCTGGAACAAACTTCCTCTCTCAGTCCGTCAGCAACCTACTTTTGCCTCCTTCAAGTCCGCTCTCAAAACTCACCTTTTCTCCTCTGCATAAAATCCTAACCTCACTCTACCCCCCTCTGCAGCCTGTCTCCGCTCGGAGGGAAATCACTTTGTTTTAATATATAATTGTATATGATGTGCTCTCTGTGGTTTTCCATTGGTTTTATTCTTGCTTTTATTGCTTTTATTCTTTTCTCCCCATTTGTGGCCATGCTGTGTGTGTGTGTGTGTATGTGTGTGTGTGTGGCGTGTGTGTGCGTGCGTGCGTGTGTGCGTGTGTGTCTTTTCGGCGCTTGGATTTGATTTTGTCGAGATTTGCGCTATATAAATATTGTAATTATTATGTATGCATGTGCGTACGTATGTATGTATGTGTATGTATGTATACGCTTAGATTTATGTATGTATGCATGTATACGCTCAGCTTAGATTTATGTATGTAAGTATGTAGGCATGTGTGTATGCATGTATACGCTCATATGTATGTAGGTATGTATGCATGTATACGCTCAGCGCTTAGATTTGATTTTATCAAGATTTTGCGCTATATAAATAAAATATATTATTATTATTACCTACTCCAAGTCACAACACAGAACAAAGAAAACATCACAACAATTGTTTCCACTCACATCACCTACTCCAAGTCACAAAACAGAACAAAGAAAACATCACAACAATTGTTTCCAATCACATCACCTACTCCAAGTCACAACACAGAACAAAGAAAACATCACAACAATTGTTTCCAATCACTGCTCGCCCAAGTCATTCTCATCAATGTCCACGGCGGTCATACGCTTTGGCAACGAGTCTCGATACTCGTCCAGCAGCTCCAAGGCCATGCGGGCGGCGTCCTGGACGTTGTCGGCCAGCCGACAGTTCTTGATGCCTCGGGTCCAGGTGTTGTGGAAAGCCGACAGCTTCTGGTCAGCGTTGTCCAGCAGGACGTGGGGGATGTCCAGGAGAGTGGACAGGATGTGTCCGTGCAGACGGTCGGTCACCACCACCCGCCCTTTCTGCAGGATGCCGAAACCATTCTGCATGACGTTGACGGCCTTCTGCACGGAGTTCTTGCTGCCTATGGACAGCATATTCATCCAGTCCCACACCAGCACTGACACGTTTTTCGGGATACTGGGCACCTGCGGGGTTGAACAACAATGAAATAAGTAGAAATAAAAAAGTTCTCAAGAGCCTACTTAGATAAACCATTCGAACATCATCACACATTCTTTCTTTCTGTGTCTCTGTCTCTCTGTCTGTCTCTCTGTGACTCTGCCTGTCTGTCTGTCTGTCTGCCTGTCTGTCTGTCTCTCTGTAAGTGTGTGTATATCTGTTCGTTCGTTATTTCTTTTTTAACGTCTTTTCACATGTGTGCTTTTAGACGATAGTGTGTATCTGTGTGTATCTGTGCGTGTGTTTGTGTTCGTGTGTGTGTTCGTGTGTATGTGTATTTCAACTTTTGTTTCAGTTCCTGAAAATGACGTCTCCGTGCTCAGAATGAATTCCACATGCACTGACATTACTGGTGTCATATGACGCAGAAGATCCAGAATAATTATGGCACATGCCTTAAGCCTGCATATAAACCCTATGTGTTGGTAAGTCACTGATGCCATGTGATGGAGAAGATCCAGAATGATCATGGCACATGCCTTAAGCCTGCACATAAACCCTACATGTTGGCAAGTCACTGATGCCATGTGATGGAGAAGATCCAGAATAACCATGAAAAAAATCTTAAGCCTGCACATAAAGGCTTTTCCCATGGATGTTGTTGATCGAGTGGTCTGGCTGGCTGAATGATCTGAGATTGCTCTGTCTCACTGTCAGATACCAGCCGAGTGCTCTTCAAAATATACTACACGTCATTATTGAAGGGCCAGGAACGTTTTTGAGTCAATTTTGAAAGGAGAAATAACCTCTTTTCTCTTACTCTTTTCTCCAATTCGTTGCCGTAACTGAATGGATAAGAGCTCAGACAACATTGCAGTTTCCTTTTGGCACGTGTTTGGGGATTTGCCGATTTGCAATGGGCGGCCCAAGGAAGACAATTTCCACACGAAATTGTCGAATCTTCAGCAGGGTCTCTCTGACGACGCAGGCAAGGTAGCGACAAAATTCGCTTTGCACGTGCAAGGCAAGCCCTTTTTGAACACTACTCCAGCCAAAGTTGCCCGCAGACGAGGATAAAAAGGACCCGTTCTTGGTTTGTTTTAACCATGCTTGCAAGACGACGGATGACGGATGAGCAGCGGGGGAGAGCCCTCGCTCTGCTTGATGAAGGCCTAGCGCAGCGGGAAGTTGCTAGACGACTTGAAGTGTCGCATTCCACAATCCAGAGACTGCTGGAGCGCTTCAATGAGACTGGAGCAGTCCAGGAAAGGCGTCACACGGGTCGACCCAGAGTAACGACAAGACAGCAAGACCGCAAGACCGCTACCTTGCCCTCTCCGTCCTGAGGGAAAGGGCATCCACTGCGGTGACCTTGAGGGGTCAGCTGAGGGATGCAACAGGTGCTAACATCAGCTGCAGCACGGTGAGAAGACGGCTACATGAGGCAAACTTGAGGTCACGGAGACCGGCCGTCCGACCCGTGCTGTCACTGGTCAACAGAGTGCGCCGCATGACCTGGGCCAGGGAGCACGTGACCTGGACAAGGCAACAGTGGGCCCGGGTCTTGTTTTCGGATGAGTCCAGGTTCACCCTGACCTTTAACGATGGCCGGGCTCGGGTGTGGCGACGTCAAGGGGAGAGGTTCGCTGACGCCACTGTCCAAGAGCATAACCGGTACGGCGGCGGGTCGGTGATGGTGTGGGGTGGCATGAGCCGTGGTACCCGGACCCCCCTGCTCCCCATTGACGGCATCCTGAACGGGGTCCGGTACCGGGACGAGGTTCTGGCGGCCGTGGCACTGCCTGCGCTTGTGGACCTTGGTCAAGGCGCCATCTTCCAGGACGACAATGCACCTGCGCATCGAGCACGCCTTGTGACCGACTTCCTGGAGCAGCATGAAGTCGTCCGTATGGCCTGGCCAGCGTGCTCACCTGACCTGAACCCAATTGAACACCTCTGGGATGTGCTCGGGAGGCGCATCAGGGACAACCACCCCCCACCGGGCACCCTGGCCAGGCTGGTCGACATCCTGCAGATCGAGTGGGCGGCCATCCCTCAGGACACACTCCGTACCCTTGTGGGATCGATGCATCGGCGCTGTGAAGCATGCATCAAGGCTCGGGGCGGACACACGCGATATTGAAAACAGATTGGCCAAATCTGACACTTTCTGTTTTTTGAAAAGGGGGGGATGTTCCTTTAAATGCATGTGCTGTTCACTAATGGGTCATTGTGCTAATTTCTTTTTCCAAAACAGGTGTGGAAATGATGAAATAAAACATAGAATCAATTCTAAACATTGTCAATTATTTCAACTTAAAATTAGAGAGGAAGGAAGAAGTGGCCCTTAAATTATGATTAGGAGTATATGTATTACGGGTACAATCCAGTTTCCCCAGGGTAAACTCGAAGGCACTCAGAGCTGGTGGTCACGTCGATAATATGGTGGGTTTGACAGTTGAAATGTTTCGCGATTTTCATGCCAGACTGGGGCCTCGGAATTTCGCAGTGGAGCACACGAAAGGGTAACAATTACAGATAGGCTTGTTGCATGGGGTTTCTTCCTGAGAAGTGGACAAATGGTTTTCTGAATTTTGAGCGCACCAGAAAGTCAAGAGGTTTGTGTCGCTTCTGTGGACATTTAAGGATGAGTGGTCAAAGATTTCAGCTACATTGGGACTAGAATGTAGAATATCCCTGTCGAATGAGATTTTCTTTTTTTTAATCCATGGCTGCCGCCAACGTAGAAATTACGGAGCTCTCAAAGTCTTCTGTGATGTACACAAACGTAATAATAACGAAGGTAGTTTGACGCACGTTTCAGCCTGATGTAAATGGGAGAGAAGCACTGACTGATACTGTCAGCCTCAGAAGGTTCATAAAAGTAATTGGCTTTCCTTGAATGACTTGCTGATCCATGCGACTTTAGGATAATGGCCCTTGGTAATTAATATTAACAAGGCTCGACCGATAGTCTTTTAGCCAACGAGAATCCAGAAACATCAGCGCCCAGCCACAGACTTCCTATATAAGATGTCTGTGCGCCCGACACACGATACTCAACGGCTGGCTCTGCCTAGAAACTGGTGGGTCGACTCTCCTTCTCTGTTAGATCTACAAATCATACAAATTGGTTTTATTTTGCTCAGGATCGAAAGTGGTTTTCAGCAAGATGGCAACACCAGGACTATCTTGTGATCCTGCGCGTTTTCAAACTTTGACAACATGTGAGTTAGTTCAAGAAATCATGCTTGTAGGATGATTCAGAAGACAATTCTGACACAAGAAGATATTGAAAACAACAATAATTATCTGCTGGTGGTGTGGAATGTGCTCCAGACAGAGCAGACACGAAAAGGATTGGTTCTACGAGCACGTGTGAAAAGGTTTGTGGCTGCGGGCAATTCTGGCAACCAGTACACGGTACTGATTTTGTGAAATCACTCATCAGGAAGAGATACATTAGGCATGACAGCAGGTGTTGTCAGATGATTTATGTAGTTAAGTTTTTGAAACTATTGTATAATTGTAACATTTTGTGAAAATTCCCATAAAATGTTTTAAAAAAAGGAAAAAACATAGGAGATAAGGCAGCCTTCCTGACAAAATCAAATTCAGACTGTGGATGACCACTTGCTGGAAAATCATTGACAGCTGACAAGCTTCTAGTGTGATTATCATTAAATCCCCCATGTCCACCATGTGCGCACACCTGCCAGTGCCAAGACCTGTTCGAGTGTATACGCCCCTGCAACACCATGTACGCACGTTAAAGATCTTTCAACGTCGTGTCAGTCTCCCAGTGGCTCATGGAGACATGTAAACACCAAAGACTATGCAGCAACATACCACCTACGCAGTGTAGGCAAAAAAAGAAAAAAGAAAAAAAAAGAGAATACCAGAAAGCTGAAATAAAAGTATAAACATTGTCGACCTAGGGACATTCTGATAGAAAATAAATAAACAAACAAAAAACCGTCTTGAAACCCATAAAACTCTCTCTCTGTCTCCCAGTTTCTTTGTCTCTGTCTTTGTCTCTCTGTCTCCCTCTCTCTTTTCTTTCTATCTTTCTCTCTCTCTCTCTCTCTCTCTCTCTCTCTCTCTCTCTCTCTCTCTATTTCTTTAGACAAATGTCGATCTGTGAGCTCGCTTCCTGTTTCCCTCTCTCGCTCCCTTTTTCCTTCCCCTTTGCTCTGTCTCTCCCTTTTCTCTCTCATGCTTTTTTCTCTCTACCAACACCCCCCCCCCCCCCTTCTGTCTATTCCTGTTCCAGCTCTCTGTATTTTTCTTCTCTTCCTTTCTCTTGATTTTTCAAGTCTTTACAAAATCTCTCTCTGTCTGTCTGTCTCTCTCACTCTCTCTCAACTTTGCAATAAAATGTCACTAATTTTACATCCTCATACATGGCGCTCTCTCTGTCTCTGTCTTTATCTGCCTGCCTGTCTAGCTGCCTGTCCGTTTGCCTATCTGCCTGCCAGTCTGTCTGTCTCTGTCTTTATCTGCCTGCCTGTCTAGCTGCCTGTCCGTTTGCCTATCTGCCTGCCAGTCTGTCTGTCTCTGTCTTTATCTGCCTGCCTGTCTAGCTGCCTGTCCGTTTGCCTATCTGCCTGCCAGTCTGTCTGTCTCTGTCTCTCTCAATTTTGAAATATCAGTTTTACCTCCTCGTACATGGCATTCTCTTTGTCATTGTCTGTCTGTCTGTATCTGTCTGTCTATGTCTGTCTGTCTCTGTCTGTCTTGTCTCTTTATTTCTCAGCTTTCTAAATCAGATATAAAGAATCTCACGTCATCATATATGGCGTTCTCTCTGTCTCTGTCTGTCTGTCTGTCTGTGTCTCAATTTTGAAATATCACCAATTTCACCACCTCATGCATGGCGTTCTCTTTGTCTATGTCTGTCTGTCTGTCTGTCTGTGTCTCTCTCAATTTTAATATATCACCAATTTCACCTGCTCATACACGGAGTTCTGTTTGTCTATGTCTGTCTCTTTCTTTTTCAGCTTTCTTAATCAGATATTTATGTAAAGAATCTCACCTCATCGTATATGGCGTTCTCTTTGTCCACCCGTCTCTGCCACATGATGTCATAGTAAGGGGCAGCGTACCTGGCCACTGGCCCATTCTGGAAGGCGATATCCGGACTCAGGACTAACCGACCCACACCCGGCATCAGACGCTGGGCCATGTACAGAGACATCCTGTCCCTCAGCAGAATGGTCAGGTTAGGCCGATGCCTGTACAGCCTGATAAACGTCTTAAAGTCTTCCTTGGTGTCTCGCATCCAGAAACTGTTGGGCATGACGACCTGGTCGTAGCCCTCTGCGGCCCTGAAGACGAGATCCCGGCATTTGTCCACAATGTTGTAGGCGACCAGGTTGCCCCCGCTGTGCATGAGGACGACCACCTCTTCTTTAGGGTACTGGCCCGCGATCTGCATCGCACGTCTCACATGCCCGAACCGCCTGAAACATTTGCGCAGGTTGACGTAAAACAGCAGCTTGATGCCCAGCTGTTCCAGCAGAATCAGCTCGCCCACAGTGAGAGCTGCGTCACCTTTGTTCTCAAAGGAGGCCAATGCAAAGAGAACGACGTATTTTTTCCCGCGGAACACATCCTGGAACAGGTTCTTTTGAACTCGTTTGGCTTCTGCGATGACTTGCAGGGTGTCTGTGAGATAAGGAGACAGGCCGTCCGTGTCCAGAGGGGTGTCCATCAGGTGCTTTCGAGACAGAAACTCCTCCACTGCTTTCTGGGATTTTCGCTCTGGCTGATAGTTGATGGGGTCTTTCAGAAGAGGCTTCCCATCCGTCCAGTTGACGTACCCGAACCGTAGATTGAGTGCATAGTCCGTTTTAGACATTCCCAGGTGTGGGGGGTTGGACACAAGAATTTTCGATACCAGATCCTGTTCCTGGTAAGATTGGTTCTTTCGCTGCAGGTCTTGATGTCGTAAGATCTGCTGGCTCTTGTGGATCATCTGCCCTTGATGTAGCTCCTGTTGGAAAAGGTGCTGCAAGTCATCTTGGAACTGGCAATGCAGTTGGTCGATGTCATGATCTGGCGTGTGTTTCGGGTTGAAGCTCCACAGAGAGAGGACGAACACTATGGCCAGTGTGGCCAGCAGACCGTTCTGGAACCGTCGTTTCATCAGTGAGTACGCTTCCTGTGACCACTCTGAAACACACGTTGTGATGGTGTTATAGTATTGAGGATAATAACTGTGAAACACAAACGTTGTGATGGTGTTACAGTATTGAGGATAATAACTGTGACACACACAAACGTTGTGATGGTGTTATAGTATTGAGGACAATAACTGTGAAACACAAACGTTGTGAAGGTGTTATAGTATTGAGGATAATAACTGTGAAACACAAACGTTGTGAAGGTGTTATAGTATTGAGGACAATAACTGTGAAACACAAACGTTGTGATGGTGTTATAGTATTGAGGATAATAACTGTGACACACAAATGTTGTGATGGTGTTATAGTATTGAGGACAATAACTGTGACACACAAACGTTGTGATGGTGTTATAGTATTGAGGATAATAATTGTGAAACACAAACGTTGTGATGGTGTTATAGTATTGAGGACAATAACTGTGAAACACAAACGTTGTGATGGTGTTATAGTATTGAGGATAATAATTGTGAAACACACACGTTGTGATGGTGTTATAGTATTGAGGACAATAACTGTGAAACACAAACGTTGTGATGGTGTTATAGTATTGAGGACAATAACTGTGAAACACAAACGTTGTGATGGTGTTATAGTATTGAGGACAATAACTGTGAAACACAAACGTTGTGATGGTGTTATAGTATTGAGGATAATAATTGTGAAACACACACGTTGTGATGGTGTTATAGTATTGAGGATAATAATTGTGAAACACACACGTTGTGATGGTGTTATAGTATTGAGGATAATAACTCTGACACACAAACGTTGTGATGGCGTTGTAGTCTTCAGTTTGTTGGTAATCCCAACAACTCTGAAACGAGAAACATTATGGTACTGCAATGTACTATCACAGAAATGACTCATGTAGAAACAGGCCCATACATGTACTTCAGTCTGAGCCAAGATGTTGACAATGTCTGGCAAGGCAGACGAACTAGCCTGTAGTGAAAGCTTAGGATTAATCAACGTACAACCCCTCAAGTAGAAACAGGCCATTACTGGTACTTCAGTGTGAAACATGAAGTGGACAAGGTCTGGCCAGCCAGACAAACTAACCTCTCAACTGATGGCTTAGGATTAATTAACATCTGACAGCACAGCCGTTCTCACATTTATATTAGACTGTAAACGAGACAGTTAAACAATAGAACCAGCTGTATACGCAGCTATGTTGGGATGTGTTCGAAGATCACCCCAGTGGAAGAGAGCAGTCCATTGTTTCAGTGGACAGGTTCTGGCCTGTGCTTGTCCACGTCAACCCCTCATTCATGCACTCTCAAGTAGCAGAACCTTCTCAAAAGTCGTCTTAAGATTGGTGGGGTCAGTGCCCCAGCGTGTTCTGATCCACGCTCTATAAATGAAAAGGGAAATTAACAGAGGGGGAATACAGACCCACAGAAAGAAGACAGACACAGAGGACAGACACAGAGAGTTGACGGTCGTAGTGGGAGACAAGCCACTCAACCTGGCAGAGGTGCTGAGCCTTTGCCAGAAACATGTAGTGAAGGTAGGTTGATATTTTGTTTCAGTGTAGAGTTTTAGGGCTGATAGGCAAAGAAGTAGGATTGCTTTAGGGCGTAGGCAAATAAGAATAAGAGGATAAATGATTATGCTTTAAGTTGAACATGCTTAACTGAATTTTAATTAAAGAAAGTATATTGACTTGTGATGCTATGTGTGGACTGCTTTTTAAAGTTATTGCTAGTGTGCTTAGTGCGTTTCTACTCGTCTCTCTCCTTTCTTGTCGTTGTGTGTGATCTCTATACAGAAAGGCAATCCCACATAAACATCCCCCACATTCCGGAACATTCCCCAAAATTCCTGTCCATGACAGATGGTGGAGAAACAACCTCCTGTGATAATACTATGAGGTCCAACTATATCCTCCACCCTCTCCTGTCCTGCTTTAGCATTATTACTGTAACATCCTGTGATTTGCATTGACCCTTGACCGTCTCTCTAATACTTCATAGAGGTTGTCAATTTCTTCTTGAGTGTTTGCGGACATTGGTGCATATATTTGGATGATGTTGATATTAAATGCCTTGCCATCTAACTGAACTAACAAAACTTGGTCAGACACAGCCCAGTATCCCTTGATTGATTTTGACTTGTCCCTTTCCATCATGATGCCTACTCCTCTTTCATGTGTGTTTCCATCAGAATATATTATTGTAAGCTTGCCTGATGTTATCATGCTTGTCCCCTTCCATCTCACTTCCCCTAGTCCTAAAATAGTGAGGTTAAGCCTTTCCACCTCCATCTTGACATTTTTCCAATTTTCTGCTTGGCAGCAATGTTCTTACATTCCACAGTTGTAAGTGTGATATATTTTAATTTGATCACAGTAGCTTGTTGATGGTCGGGTGTTACCTGCGCAGCATGACGGTCCCTACCAGACGAAGGTGCTCCACTGGAGCCCCTATTTACGCCATTTTCCTTTTTCGTATTTTGGCTGGCCATGATATTCTTGGGAATATACAATGGTGGTTTCCCGTTGCCTTCCATTGGTTTTTCTGCAGACTCTCCACTAGCCTTTCTCGTTCTCACAACTACCCACAAGGCAGCAGGGGTGGTTTAATGTCAGGGTTTACTCCCTTAGCCTTATTCTCTCCCGAGGTAACCAGAAGCCAGTTGTGCTTTTTTCTGTCAGGGTTTACTCCCTTAGCTTTGGTTTCACCCGAGACACCCACAAGGCAGTGGTGCTATTTACCCCTAGCTTGGAGTCTGCTTTGTGGGTACCAGGGCATGTCCACACACCAATTGGTCTCTGTGCCACACGTCTGGGGGCGAGACCTCCTCCGAGTCCCTCGAGTTTAGCCTGAGTCCATGAGGTGCTCAGTGACTGCATGTCACAACGAGGAGGCACAACGTGATCATGATGAGGACAAGGAACGTTGAAGGACCACCCATAATGAAAGATGAAGTTAGAGCAGAATTGGAAAAGATGAAACCAGGAAAAGCCCCAGGACCAGACACTATTACTACAGAAATGATTGAGGCCCTAGAAGAATTTGGTATTGAAAAAATAACAACCTTCCAGAATAAAATTTATGACACCGGTAAAATCCCTTAAGATATGTCAAAATCAATTTTCATTGCACTTCCAAAGAAAACGGGGGCTAGAGAATGAGAACTCCATCGTACAATCAGCTTGATGAGTCATGTAACAAAAATCCTATTGAGAATAATCATGTTGAGGACAAGGAATAGAATCAAAAGAGAAACAGCAGAAGAACAGAGTGGATTTGTTGAAGGGAAAGGAAGTATTAATGCCATAATTATATATCCTAAGAACTATCATAGAGAGATCAGTCGAATTGAATAAAGGTTTAGATTCATGTTTTGTTGATTATACCAAGGCTTTCGATTGGGTAAGACATGAAGAATTATCAACCAACTAGACAGGCTCAATATTGATGGTAAAGATCTATGAATAATGAGAAATATGTATTGGGTACAAACAGCAGCAATGAGAATAGAAAACGATATAAGTTCTTTCCAAAATATCAAAAGAGGGGTTAGGCAGGGATGTGTTCTGTTACCAGATTTGTTTTCACTTTACAGTGAAACCATAATGAGGAATCTAGAAGAATGCCCGGGATTAAAAATTGGAGGGAAAATGATAAACAATATTTATTACGCAGACGACACCGTTCTAATTGCAGAAAATGAAAAAGACGTACAAAATCTTGTGAATATGATATAGATAGGAAGCAAAAATAAAGGGCTGGAGCTAAATAGCAAGAAAACTAAAGTCATGGTAATCAGTTAAAAACAAGAAATCCCCTTATGCAAAATAACAGCAAATGGCACAACTTTGTGACAAGTTAATACGTTTAAATCTATGGGAACGGTCGTCTCATCAGACGGCAGATGCACATCGGAAATAACCAGCAGAATCGGTCAAGATAAGATGACATTAAAGAAGATGAAACCCATTTTTACCAACATGTGCCTATCAGTTAACATCAGGAAGAGATTTCTTGAGTGTTAGATAGAAGAACCGATACTGCTGTACGGTTGTGAGGCGTGGACAGTCAACACGCAAAGCCAG
Source organism: Monoplex corrugatus (assembly GCA_030674185.1). Taxonomy (NCBI): domain Eukaryota; kingdom Metazoa; phylum Mollusca; class Gastropoda; order Littorinimorpha; family Ranellidae; genus Monoplex; species Monoplex corrugatus. The sequence goes on from JAPXFY010000033.1 coordinate 41,985,657, forward strand.
AACAAGATTGAGGCAACTGAAATGTGGTTTCTAAGAAGAATGCTGAGTTCCATAGACAGTAAAGAAAACAAACGAGACAGTCTTGATGGAGGCAGACACAAGTAGATCATTAGTAAAGAAGATTAGGAAAAGACAAGCAACATTTATAGGGCAATTTATAAAGTCAATAGAAATTAGAGCACCTAGTCACAACAGGAAAGCTGGAGGGAAAGAGAGCACCAGGTAGACCCAGGGAGAAAATATTGGACGGACTTGCAGAGTGGCTGAGGACAGAGAGGGTGGGAGATGTACTTGCAGCGACTGGGGATAGACTCGTATGGAGGGTCATGATCGCCAACGCCATGTGGCAGGGCACATGATGATGACTTACCAAGTCTCACCAAAGCCAAAAATTCTCACTGTGTTACGCGTGTGTTACAAACACACATGTGCGTATGTACATATACACATATACACACACACACACTCTCTCTCTTTCTCACTCTCTCTCTCTCTCTTCTCTCTCTCTCTCTCCACACACACACATACAATCTAGCTTTTAGCTTTTTACTTTGAATAAAAGTTACCTCACACCTCGAAACGAGTTGCTTGTCATCCATCAGTTGGTTTATTTGCAGTTATAAAAAAGGTAAATGTATATTCTATACTCTTTCTGATGGTCTAAACTGTCTTAAAATCACAGTGAGATATGTGCTTTCCAAGATGGTACCCATGTGGTTCACCATTTTGAGAGAGAGAGAGAGGAGACAGACACAGAGACAAACAGAAACAGACAGAGACAGAGAGACAGAGACAGAGAAACAGACAGAGAGACAGAGACAGAGAGATAGACAGAGAGAGAGAGAGAGAGACAGACAGACAGAGAGAGAGAGACAGACAGACAGAGAGAGAGAGACAGACAGACAGACAGAGAGACAGACAGAGATGGAAACAGAGAGACACAGAGAAACAGAGGGACAGGGAGACCGAGAGACAGAGACAGCGACAGAGACAGAGAGCGAGACAGAGACAGAGAAACACACAGACAAAGAGACAGAAAGAGACACAGTGACAGAGACAGAGAGAGACAGAGAGACAAAGACAGAGACAGAGACAGACAGATAGACAGAGGAGAGACGGAGAGAGAAGGACCAGTATAGCCATTTCGGAAGTACGTGTTCCCTAACAACGAATACCCAGTCTTCATAAAAGTTAGCTCCCTTGTCAGTCACAGTATATTCGACGTATGCTCGGGCTGCCGAATTTCTGAACTTGGAATTAAGGGTTTTCTTCAAATAAGGATTTATCGTACTTGGACAATTCCATACGCGCATCTAAATCTGCCAGCGATTATTTGGCAGACTACCTGACTTGCAAAACACTCATACGCTGACAAGGTTCTGAAATGGGGAGGGAGAGGGAAAGGAGAAGGGCCTATGGAATATTAATTTAAGCTGACACCACCAGAATGATGGAAACATTAAGCTAAGCAGTGAACAGGAAAGTTGTTTTTTTAACATTCTGGGCTGGGATTGAACTCGAGATATCAAATCCTGAGCCCATCATGGCTCTATTTAAAGAACAAACCAGCCCGCTCAACAAAACGTAACAGTTCTCCAGCTCAACAAAACATAACATTTCTCCAGCTCAACAAAACGTAACAGTTCTCCAGCTCAAGAAAACATAACCGCTCTCCAGCTCAACAGAACAGTTCTCCAGTTCAACAAAACGTAACAGTTTTCCAGCTCAACAAAACGTAACATTTCTCCAGCTCAACAAAACGTAACAGTTCTCCGGCTCAATAAAACGAGCAATTCTCCAGCTCAACAAAACATAACATTTCTCCAGCTCATCAAAACGTAACAGTTCTCCAGCTCAACAAAACATAACCGTTCTCCAGCCACAACTAACAATCTCAGCTAAAATTAACATTCTCTAGTCACAAACATAAATTCTCCAGTCATAAAACGTAACAGTTCCAGCTCAAACATAACCGTTCTTCAGTCAACAAGTAACAGTTCTCAAAAACACGTAACAGTTCTCAGTAACAAACATACATTCTCCAGCTCAACAAAACGTAACGATTTTCAAGCTCAACAGCACATTGCAATTCTCCAGCCGAACAAAAGGTAACGGTTTTCCAGGTCAACAAAACGTAAAAGTTCTCCAGCTCAACAACACGTAACACTTCTCTAGCTCAATAAAACGTAGCAATTTTCCAACTCAACAAAACATAACATTTCTCCAGCTCATCAAAACGTAACAGTTCTCCAGCTAAACAGAACATAACAGCTCTTCAGCTCAACAAAATGTCACGGTTCTCCAGCTCAACAACACATTATAATTCTCCAGCTCAACAGAACACCAGAGTTCTCCAGCTTGAAAAGACATAAAAGTTCTCCAGCTCGACAAACCGTAACAGTTCTCCAGCTCTACAAAACGTAACAATTCTCAAGCTCAACAAAACCTAACAGTTCTCAGCTCAACAAAACGTAACGGTTCTCAACCACAACAAAAACACAACAGATCTCCAGCTCAAAGGAATGTAACGGTTCTCCCTCTCAACAAAACGTAACAGTTCTCAAGCTCTACATAAATAATAACAGTTCTCGAACTCAAACAAAACATAAACAATTCTCCAGCTCAACAAAACGTAAAGAATTCTCCAGCTCAACAAAACGTAACAATTTCTCCAGCTCAACAAAACGTAACTATTCTCCCAGCTCAACAAAACGTAACAGTTCTCCAGCTCAACAACACATAACAGTTCTCCAGCTCAACAAAACGTAACAGGTCTCCAGCTCAACAAAACGTAACAGTTTCTCCAGCTCAACAACACATTAACAGTTCTCCAGCTCAACAAACTAACAGGTTCTCAGCTCAACAAAAAGTAACAGTTCTCCAGCTCAACAAAACGTATACAGTTCTCAGCTCAACAGAACATAACAGTTCTCCAGCTAACAAAACTAACAGTTCTCCAGCTCAACAAAACGTAACAGTTCTCAAGCTCAACAAACATAACAGTTCTCCAGCTTCAAAAACGTACAGTTCTCCCAGCTCAACAAAAACGTACAGTTCTCACACTCAACAAAACGTTACAGTTCTCCTGCTCAACAAAACATAACAGTTTTCTCCAGCTCAACAAAACCGTAACAGATTCTCCAGCTCAACAAAACGTAACAGTTCCCCAACTCTACAAAACGTAACGTTCTCAGCTCAACAAAACGTAACAGTTCTCCAGCTCAACAAAAATCCAGTAACAAACGTTAACAGTCTCCAGGTCAACAAAACAAATTTTCTCCACTCAACAAAATAACGTTCTCCAGCTCACCAGAAACGTAACAGTTCTCCAGCTCAACAAAACTAACAGTTCTCCAGCTCAACAAAACGTACAGTTCTCAGCTCAAAAAGAACATAACAGTTTCTCCACTCTAACAAAACTAACATTTCTCCAGCTCAACAAAAAACATATTCTAGTTCTCAACTCAAAACATAACAGTTCTCCAGCTCAACAAAACGTACAGAGTTCTCGGCTCAACAAAACTGAATGTTCTCTCACTTAAGCCTTCAAAACAAACAGTTTAACAGTATTACTCCTGTTCAACAAAACATAACAGTTCTCTACTCAACGAACTTCTCACTAACAAAACGTAACGTTTTAAACCTCAAAGGAACATAACAATTTTCCCTCTCAACAAAACGTTCTCCAGCTCACCAGAACATAACAGTTCTCCAGCTCAACAAAACATAACAGTTCTCCAGCTCAACAAAACATGACAGTTCTCCAGCTAAAAAGAACATAACATTTCTCCATCTCAACAAAACATAACATTTCTCCAGCTCAACAAACATAACATTTCTACAGCTCAACAAAACATAACAGTTCTCCAGCTCACAAAACGTAAGAGTTCACTGCTCAACAAAACATAATAGTTCTCTAGCTCAACAACATTTAACAGTTCTCCTGTTCAAAAATCATAACAGTTCTCCAACTCAACAAAACGAACAGTTCTCCAGCTCAAAAAAACATAACAGTTCTCCAGCTCAAAAAAACATAACAGTTCTCCAGCTAAAAAGAACATAATATTTCTCCAGCTCAACAAAACATAACAGTTCTCCAGCTCAACAAAACATAACAGTTCTCCAGCTCAAAAAAACATAACAGTTTCTCCAGCTAAAAAGAACATAATATTTCTCCAGCTCAACAAAACATAACAGTTCTCCAGCTCAAAAAAACATAACAGTTCTCCAGCTCAAAAAAACATGACAGTTCTCCAGCTAAAAAGAACATAATATTTCTCCAGCTCAACAAAACATAACAGTTCTCCAGCTCAACAAAACATAACAGTTCTTCCAGCTCAACAAAACATAACAGTTCTCCAGCTAAAAAAGCATAACATATCTCCAGCTCAAGAAAACATAACAGTTCTCCAGCTCAACAAAACGTAGGAGTTCTCCAGCTCAACAAAACATAATAGTTCTCCAGCTCAACAACATTTAACAGTTCTCCTGTTCAAAAATCATAGCAGTTCTCCAGCTCAAAAAAACATAACAGTTCTCCAGCTCAACAAAACATAACAGTTCTCCAGCTCAACAAAACATACCAGTGCTCCATCTCAACAAAACGTAAGAGTTCTACAGCTCAACAAAACGTAACAGTTCTCTAGCTCAACAGAACATTTCTCCAGTTCAACAACACACAAACAGTACCCTAGGTCGACAAAACGTAACGGTTCTCTAGCTCAACAAAACGTAACAGTTCTCCAGCTCAAAAAGTCAAAAAGTTCTCCAGCTCAACAAAACGTGACAGTTCTCCAGCTCAACAAAACGTGACAGTTCTCCAGCTCAACAAAACGTGACAGTTCTCCAGCTCAACAAAACGTGACAGTTCTCCAGCTCAACGAAACGTAACAGTTCTCCAGCTAAAAAAATCATAACAATACTGCAGCTCAACAAAACATAACAGTTCTCCAGCTAAACAAAAAATGACAGTTCTGCAGCTCACCAGAACATAACAGTTCTCCAGCTCAACAAAACTTGACAGTTCTCCAATTCAACAAAACATAACAGTTCTCCAGCTCAACAAAACATAACCATTCTCCAGCTAAAAAAACATAACAGTTCCCAGATCAACAAAGCGTAACCGTTCTCCAGCTCAACAAAACATAATAGATCTCCAGCTCATCAAAATGTAACAGTTCTCCAGATCAACAAAACAGAACAGTTCTCCAGCTCAAAAACATAACATTTCTCCAGCTCATCAAAACGTAACATTTCTCCAGCTCAACAAAACATAACAGTTCTCCAGCTCAACAAAACGTAACAGTTCTCCGGCTCAGCAAAACATAATAGTTCTCCAGTTCAACAACATTTAACAGTTCTCCTGTTCAAAAATCATAACAGTTCTCCAGCTCATCAAAACGTAACAGTTCTCCAGCTCAACAAAACGTAACAGTTCTCCAGCTCAACACAAACATAACAGTTCTCCAGCTCAACAAAACATAACAGTTCTCCAGCTCAACAAACCATAACAGTTCTCCAGCTCAAAAACATAACATTTCTCCAGCTCATCAAAACGTAACAATTCTCCAGCTCAACAGAACATCACAGTTCTCCATTTCAACAAAACGTAACAGTTCTCCAGCTCAACAACACAAAACAGTTCTCCAGCTCAACAAAACATAACAGTTCTCCAGCTCAACAAACCATAACAGTTCTTGAACTCAACAACACATAATAGTTCTCTAGCTCAACAACATTTAACAGTACTCCTGTTCAAAAATCATAACAGTTCTTCAGGTCAACAAAACGTAACAGTTCTCCAGCTCAAAAAAACATAACATTTCTCCAGCTCAACAAAACATAACATTTCTCCAGCTCAACAAAACATAACATTTCTCCAGCTCAACAAAACATAACAGTTCTCCAGCTCAACAAAACATAACAGTTCTCCAGCTCAACAAAACATAACAGTTCTCCAGCTCAACAAAACACAACAGTTCTCCAGCTCAACAAAACATAATAGTTCTCCAGCTCAACAACATTTAACAGTTCTCGTGTTCAAAAATCATACCAGTTCTCCAGGTCAACAAAACGTAACAGTTCTCCAGCTCAACAAAACGTAACAGTTCTCCAGCTCAACAAAACATAACAGTTCTCCAGCTCAACAAAACATACCAGTGCTCCATCTCAACAAAACGTAAGAGTTCTACAGCTCAACAAAACGTAACAGTTCTCTAGCTCAACAGAACATTTCTCCAGTTCAACAACACACAACAGTACCCTAGGTCGACAAAACGTAACGGTTCTCTAGCTCAACAAAACGTAACAGTTGTCCAGCTCAAAAAGTCAAAAAGTTCTCCAGCTCAACAAAATGTGACAGTTCTCCAATTCAACAAAACATAACAGTTCTCCAGCTCAAAAAAACATAACCATTCTCCAGCTAAAAAAACATAACAGTTCCTAGATCAACAAAGCGTAACCGTTCTCCAGCTCAACAAAACATAATAGATCTCCAGCTCATCAAAATGTAACAGTTCTCCAGCTCAACAAAACAGAACAGTTCTCCAGCTCAAAAACATAACATTTCTCCAGCTCATCAAAACGTAACATTTCTCCAGCTCAACAAAACATAACAGTTCTCCAGCTCAACAAAACGTAACAGTTCTCCGGCTCAGCAAAACATAATAGTTCTCCAGCTCAACAACATTTAACAGTTCTCCTGTTCAAAAATCATAACAGTTCTCCAGCTCATCAAAACGTAACAGTTCTCCAGCTCAACAAAACGTAACAGTTCTCCAGCTCAACAAAACATAACAGTTCTCCAGCTCAACAAAACATAACAGTTCTCCAGCTCAACAAACCATAACAGTTCTCCAGCTCAAAAACATAACATTTCTCCAGCTCATCAAAACGTAACAGTTCTCCAGCTCAACAGAACATCACAGTTCTCCATTTCAACAAAACGTAACAGTTCTCCAGCTCAACAACACAAAACAGTTCTCCAGCTCAACAAAACATAACAGTTCTCCAGCTCAACAAACCATAACAGTTCTTGAACTCAACAACACATAATAGTTCTCTAGCTCAACAACATTTAACAGTTCTCCTGTTCAAAAATCATAACAGTTCTTCAGGTCAACAAAACGTAACAGTTCTCCAGCTCAAAAAAACATAACATTTCTCCAGCTCAACAAAACATAACATTTCTCCAGCTCAACAAAACATAACATTTCTCCAGCTCAACAAAACATAACAGTTCTCCAGCTCAACAAAACATAACAGTTCTCCAGCTCAACAAAACATAACAGTTCTCCAGCTCAACAAAACACAACAGTTCTCCGGCTCAACAAAACATAATAGTTCTCCAGCTCAACAACATTTAACAGTTCTCGTGTTCAAAAATCATACCAGTTCTCCAGGTCAACAAAACGTAACAGTTCTCCAGCTCAACAAAACGTAACAGTTCTCCAGCTCAACAAAACATAACAGTTCTCCAGCTCAACAAAACATA
>JAPXFY010000033.1:42005648-42023148 GCA_030674185.1 Monoplex corrugatus
CTCCTTACTGCCATAGTAGGAACGTATACACACATGTCCATGCAAGAGTCAAGATTGGGATCACGATACCGAGACCACCATTCATTAAAAAAAATGGAAAGACAGAGAGAGAGAGAGAGGGGGGGGGGGAGGGAGAGAAAACTTAATACATTTACGAGAACTTTAGGTTCACTGGTATTAAAAAGAAATAAAAACTCCTGAATATCATACCCACTTAACTACACTGAAATCTTTCTGGCTGCCTGTCTGTCGCTCTCCCCCCCCCCCCCACACACACACAAACAAACAAACAATCAAACAAAAACAAACACACGCACAAGAATACTATGTATTTTGCTTAACAATGATAATAAAAATCAAAAGTCTTTAATTACTTATTTCATTTATGAAATGCATACACATAAACATCCAAGCAGACAGACAGACAGACAGACAGAGAGAGAGAGAGGAATACTTTGCACTTTGCTTAATGTATTTTGGCCCTTATTAATTGCCTCATGAAATGTGCATGCACACACATACACACACACACACACACACATACACACACACACACACACACACATACACACACACACACACACACACACACACACACACACACATACACACACACACACGCAACAAAAACAAAAGAAAATAAACAGAGATAATCAACGACTACAACATGCAAAACCTGACTCTGGTCGTCTCAGTACACTTATATTTCAAACGAAAATGTCCAAGGCAACACTATACACAATTATCAAGCACAAAGGAATTCTGCCACAGTGAGTACGTGGTAAGCGTTATCCAGAGGACTGAAATGATACCAACATTCACTGAAGACTCTAAAGATTAATGAGCTGCCAGAACCAGTAACCACCAACCGCCTCGCCCGCATCCCTGTTTACCTTAGCTGTCACATGTGTTATTACGATACGCTATACGTGGCCCCTAAGCCGCAAAACATGAAAAATGAAAAACAGCCGTCCCCTACAGACAACATTCTTCTAATGTGTGCCTTTACTTTTATTCGAGAACTGGCATTTGGATTTTACCGGCGTTGGAACATTGATCATTTCAGGTCGAAGATTGAAAATCATGTCAACACCGTCTTTCATTCTCTCTCTTCTCTGTGCGTTTAGTTGGACACTTACATGCACGTAACGTGTTGAGTTACATATCATTTTATTGAGAAAAATCTCAGCTTTTTAATGATGCACATTACAGACCAATACAAACAAAGCTCTTGAGAAAATTAGTGGAAAACTGAAGTTACTTGTTTGTAATAGTTACTACTGCGCTTATACGGCGTAGCGAGATCGCCGGTAACAAGGCGGAGCTACGAGCTCGTATTTCTAGGTCAGGGCAGCACTCAGTGGGCTTCGCGCTGCTACAGCTGCCGCCGCGGGACGAAACTAAGTGATCACCCTTAAACAGCCGTGGAAGGGAATAGAGTAGGACATAAGAAAGTGTTCAGCATTCTAGTGATATGCAAGTTCTGATGATTCGTAATGCATCTTAGGATTTTAGGAATATTAGGACCCAGGACAGTAGGAATGGTGAATCACGTTTATGCTGAAGTTGATTGATTAAATAAATACGTCGTAGTTATTAATTCATGTGTGGACTGCTTATGAGAATCATGTCTAGTGTGGTAAGTGCATTTCTTCTCGTCACTCTCCTTCCCTGTTGTATGTGTGTCTTCTAAGAAGAGAAACAATTCTACATATACATCCCCAATTCATCTTCCTGTTATAGATGACACAACCCGATCATCCTTCTCGTGATACAACCCAAATGCCCTCCCCGCGATACATACATACAATACATTACATGTGTACATAAATGTATAAATACATACACACACACACAGACACACATACATACACACACACACATACACACATATACACATACATACACACACACACACACACACACACATACACACATTATACACACACATATATGTATACACATACAATCCAGGCTAATCCACAAGTTGTCGATCTCTCAATCTCTAGGTGTGGTCTCACTCACTAGACAATGCTGTGAGAAAACCCGAAATTCCACTGGCGAAGTAAAGACAAAACAGAAGACCTGAACCAGTCTAAAACACGAAAATAGGATCAGAACGTTTATTTGATAACAACAGGCGCAAATTTGTTAAACGTAAATGTCAGATCACAAACTCAGCCCACTGGTCTTTGTTAAACGTAAACGTTAGATCACAAACTAAGCCCACTCGTCTTTGTTAAACGTAAACGTTAGATCACAAACTAAGCCCACTGGTCTTTGTTAAACGTAAACGTTAGATCACAAACTAAGCCCACTGGTCTTTGTTAAACGTAAACGTTAGATCACAAACTAAGCCCACTCGTCTTTGTTAAACGTAAACGTTAGATCGCAAACTAAGCCCACTCGTCTTTGTTAAACGTAAACGTCAGATCACAAACTCAGACCACTGGTCTTTGTTAAACGTAAACGTTAGATCGCAAACTAAGACCACTGGTCTTTGTTAAACGTAAACGTTAGATCACAAACTAAGCCCACTCGTCTTTGTTAAACGTAAACGTTAGATCACAAACTAAGCCCACTCGTCTTTGTTAAACGTAAACGTCAGATCGCAAACTAAGACCACTGGTCTTTGTTAAACGTAAACGTCAGATCGCAAACTAAGACCACTGGTCTTTGTTAAACGTAAACGTTAGATCACAAACTAAGACCACTGGTCTTTGTTAAACGTAAACGTCAGATCGCAAACTAAGACCACTGGTCTTTGTTAAACGTAAACGTTAGATCGCAAACTAAGACCACTGGTCTTTGTTAAACGTAAACGTCAGATCACAAACTCAGCCCAGTGGTCTTTGTTAAACGTAAACGTCAGATCACAAACGCGGACCACTGACCTTTGTCAAGCGTAAACGTCAGATCTCTCAAACACACACAAACACCGAATACAAAACTGAGGAGGAGAAAAATCTTCTCTGCTGCTTCGTCCAGTGGGAGAAGAGGATTGAAAAGATACGACGCACGGCAGACCGAGCACTGACTATTTGCGTGGAGGAGGAAGGACTGTCATAGGGCAGTCTACATTGCCGCAAGGAACCCCTCACTCAACCGTGACAGGGTCTGGCAAGCTGCCTTCTATTCGGTACACACCTCACTTATTTGGTTAAAAAAAAAAAAAAAAAAGGGGGGGGGGGGAGGGGGGTCAAGCTAGTGTGCGAATTGGCCAACTTCGGAACAAATCGGATACAAAGGGTGTGTCTCAGTGTCATCGTGCGTAGTGTGTGTGTGTGTGTGTGTGTGTGTGTGTGTGTGTGTGTGTGTGTGTGTGTGTGTGTGTGTGGTATGTGTGTGTGTGTGTGTGTGTGTGCTGTGTGTGTGTGTGTGTGTGTTTATGTGTTGTGTTGTATTTGTGTGTTGGTGTTTGTGTGTGTGTGTTGTGTTGCGTGTATGTGTGTGGTGAGGGAGAGAGAGAGAGAGGAGAGAGAGAGAGAGAGAGAGAGAGGAGAGAGAAGAGAGAGAGACAGACAGACAGAGTGAGAGACAGAGTGAGGAGAGGGAGGGAGGAGAGAGAAGAGAGAGAGAGAGAGAGAAGAGGAGAGAGAGAGAGAGAGAGAGAGGAGAAAGAGAGAGAGACAGACAGACAGAGTGAGAGACAGAGTGAGTGAGAGGGAGGGAGGGAGAGAAAGAGAGTGAATGAGTGAGAAACAGAGCGAGTGAGAGAGAGAGAGAGAGAGAGAGAGAGAGAGAGAGAGACAGAGAAGAGAGAGAGAGGAGAGAGAGAGAGAGAGAGAGAGAGAGAGAGAGGAGAGAACATGAACATGAATTTTATTGACTTATGGCATGGCGCCGGCACAAAGACCTATGTCACTAAGTGAGCTGAATATGTAGGTCATAACCAATTTAGTCTATAATGGACATCATATATACTGGTTGTGTTCTTATTTCAGAACATTTATGAATAAACCATGCTACTTGTCTGGTTAAGCAAACATCTTTGCATGACATGACTTTAACTAAATATTCATTTTCATAATGCAATGGGACATTTTTGAAAACATTTGGTCGTATCTTACTGTATTCAGGGCACTGAAATAATACATGTTTTTCATCCTCAACAGTCTGCGGACAAAAGGGGCAGTCGTGTATGTCACCATTGATATTGTTAATAAAACGATTTCGGTGTGTTTTGGTATCACTGACTCCTAGTCTGAAAAGCGTCAAATTTTCTCGAAAAACTTTAGTTTTCACCTCACTGAAGTACATTTCATGTGTTAGCACAGATTTAAATGATCTGTATAAATAGAAACGTTCACTGTCCCTCATGTCCGCAAACCAGTCTTGTTTTACAACATCAACAATTCTCTATAATAACAATAATAACAATAATAATAATAATAATTACAATATTTATATAGCGCAAAATCTTGATAGAAATCAAATCTAAGCGCTGAACATACACATACGCACGCGCGCGCACACACACACACACACACACACTCACACATGGCTATAAATGGGGAAAAAGAATAAAAGCAATGGAAAATTATAGAGAGCATATTATATACAATTATATATTACAATGTGATTCCACTCCGAGCGGAGACAGGCTACAGAGGGGGATGAGTGAGGTCAGGATTTCATGCAGAGGAGAAAAGGTGAGTTTTGAGAGCAGACTTGAAGGAGACAAAAGTAGGTTGCTGACGGACTGAGAGAGGAAGTTTGTTCCAGGAGAGTGGACCAGAAACAGAGAAGGCTCATGGACCGTAAGTATTGAACTTAGTGCGTGGAAAGCGAAAAGTCAGAGGATCGGAAGCAGAGCGAAGGGTACGTGAGGGAAGATAGATCTCTAGTAGGCTTGACAGGTAATCGGGGGCTGCGTTATTGAGGCTTTTGTAGCACATGGTATCTAGTTTGTACTGTATGCGCTTTGATACAGGGAGCCAGTGAAGTTGTGCCAGGAGAGGAGATAAGGGGTCAGCTTTTTTTCTTTTTGAGTACAAGGCGTGCAGCGTTGTTTTGAATGCACTGTAGGATGTGGATGGTGGAGGCAGGAAGACCAGACAAGAGTGAATTGCAATAGTCAATGCGAGACATTATGAAGGAGAGAACGAGTTTTGCAGTTGTTTCGACAGAGAGATACTTCCTGATCAGGCTTATACGATGGAGGTGATAGTAGCAAGATCTGGCAGTTTGAGAAACAAAGTTGTTCATGGAGAGGGTAGAGTCAAGGCAGACACCAAGGTTTTTAGCTGAGTCAGAAATTGGGACTGATGTGTTACATAATGAGAGAGAAAGAGGGGGCAGCTGAGAAAGTTTCTGACGGGTGCCAATGAGGATAGTTTCCGTCTTGTCGTCATTAAGCTGGAGTTTATTGTATGTCATCCAGTTCTTAATGTCCGAATAGCACTCAATGGTGCGAGTCTGTTTTAACACTGATAAAAAATCAATTTCATTTTCAACGCCTTGGTTCAGTCAAACAAAATTAAATCCAGATGATTGTAGCGCAGTTCTTACCTTTGTCACCCAGTTAATTTTACCTTGTTCATCAAGTTTTGTTAACAGTGCATAAGCTTGTCTTGGTAGTCAGTGGATGTCCATTTTCATAAATTGTAGCCAGTATTTTAGGGTTCTTATATAACAGTTCACCACAAGAGGATAACGTCCCAGTTTACCATATACCATAGCAGATGGTGTACGAACACGTACATTTAGATATTTTTTACAGGCATACAAATGGACTTTTTCTACTGCACTATTATCTTGTAACAAGCCCCACATTTCAGAACTGTATAAAATTGAAGGTTGCACTATGGAATCAAGTAACTTGAAAAATATTTCCCGTGTCATATTGTCAAGTTTTTTTTAGTGTGCGTACAATGTCAACAGTTGCGTGTTTACCTTTTATTGCCATATGTTTTGAAGGCTGGAAAGAGCTCATGGTAGTTGAAAAAGTAAATCCCAAATACACATAGTTATTTACTACTTCTAGCTGTTCTGTTCCAATGAACCATTTTTCATGTCTGCCCAGAAAACCACCTTTCCTGAAAACCATCACTTTAGTCTTATCACAATTGATTTCGAGACTCAGATTGGAGCATGTATTTACTAAGCAATTTAGTTGGCTTTGTAGACCAAATGGTGTACTGGAAAGGAGCGCTAAGTCGTCTGCGAACATAAGAACAAAAAGTTCGGCCAGGCCTGGACAGAACTGAACTCCATGCTTACCATTGGTATTTAACTGATCTGCAACTTCATTTATAATCATAGAAAAGAAGGCTGTACTCGCAACACAGCCTTGCCTCAACCCTTGTGGGCAGTCAAACTTGTTAGTCAAATTATTTTTTACCCGTACACATGCTTTCAATGATTTTATCGCAAGAGAAAGCAGTTTGGGTCCACCATGCATCGCAAGGGGGATACGTTTGGGGATTGGGGGTGAGAATGAGAAATTGTTTCTCTACTTTGAAGTATCGCAAGGAGAATTTGGTCTTGCCATCTATCAGGGAAAGAATTTAGTCTCTTTTTATCATAGGAGAATTTAGGGTCACTCTGTCTCAAACATCACATACAACCAGAAAGGAGAGTGACGAGAAGAAATACACAAATACGCTGGACCTGATTCTCAAAGCAGTCCACACATAAATTGATAACTACAAAGCCTTTATTCAATTAAGAAAAAGCGTAATTCACCAAGCGTGTGTGCCATGAATCCTAATAGTCCTAAAACCCTAAGATGCACTACGAATCTTCACTAACTTACTTATCACTGAAATACTGAGCACTTCCATAATTCCTACTCTATTCCCTCTCTCTCTCTCTGCTTCATGGCAAAGAAAACATACTACCTACTTCTATCCCTACCCTAACAAAAGTATAAGATGAAACGTAGTCACATACCTTGAAGATAGATTGGAGACTTCTCTCGTTCACTGACTCACTGTCACACTGGGTGCCGACTCAGTGCTGACTCTCCCACTCTAGTCACTCTCCCACTAGTAAGTCCTCCTAACGACTGACTGCTAGCCTATATACACTGCGATTCCCATTTACCGGTCTTTGTCTCAGCTACAAACATTCCCAGCTGCCGTCTAGCTGTCGATATCCATAAAACTGGGCATTTCAAATTTGGGGAACTTGGCGATCCTGGCATAGCTGCCTTGGTCGTCATTCAACCTACCTATAAATTTTCTTGGACACTGATGGCGATATTGACATAGCGGCCATGGTCGTCATTCAACATACCTATAAATTTTCAGAGAGAGAGAGAGACAGGGAGAGACAGAGAGAGAGACAGAGAGAGAGAGACACAGAGAGAGACACAGAGAGAGAGACAGAGAGAGAGAGAGAGAGACAGAGAGAGAGAGAGACAGAGAGAGAGAGAGACAGAGAGACAGAGAGAGAGAGAGACAGAGAGAGAGAGAGACAGAGAGAGAGAGACAGAGAGAGAGAGAGAGAGAGAGAGCAGGGGAAGTGTGTGTGTGTATATATGTGGGGGGGGGGCGAGGGAGGGAGAGAGAGAGAGAAGGAGAAAGAGAGGGAGACGGGGAATTGTGTGTGTGTGTGTGTGTGTGTGTGTGTGTGTGTGTGTGTGTGTGTGTGTGTGTGTGTGTGTTGTGTGTGTGTGTGTGTGTATGTATGTATGCGTGTGTGTATGTATGCTTGTGTGTGTGTGTGTGTGTGGTGTGTGTGTGTGTGTGTTTGTTTGTTCTCGCTTGGATAGACAGTGTGTTTTATTTAACAGTTGGAACAAACAACCAACAGCCAGACATGTTTGTGTTCGTTCTGCTCCGCCCGACAATTTGCTCTACATGACTTGCTGATTTTAAAGCGATTATATTAAGTATTGACGCCGCTGCCATCTTGAAGAAGGCAAGACACAAGATAAACATTCCTAAAGAAGATTAGGGCGAGAATTCCGGTCCGCCTCCGATGTCGGTAGGCCAGCTATTCGTACGCTCTCTGTGTTTAAGTGTTTATATTGTGTCAAGTGACCACCGTTTCAACCCATCGTCTGAGTGAGTGCTTAATGTGACGTCATCATCATCATCATCATCATCATCATCATCATCATCATCATCATCATCAAGTGCCTTGCCACATGGCTTTGGCGATTATGGTGGGATAAACAGATGATGTA
This sequence comes from Monoplex corrugatus, assembly GCA_030674185.1. Lineage (NCBI taxonomy): Eukaryota > Metazoa > Mollusca > Gastropoda > Littorinimorpha > Ranellidae > Monoplex > Monoplex corrugatus. Next base: position 42,013,783 of record JAPXFY010000033.1, read on the forward strand.
TAAAATGAAAAATGAGAATATCAAATGTTTACTGTACAAAAGGTATGTAGATGATATCAATGTAGTAATTGAGAGTAAGGGGAGAAACAAGGAAAAAGACAATGTGATGATGAACAAGCTCAAACAAATGGGAGAAGAAATACATGATTCAATCAAATTAGAAGTTGATTACCCATTGAACCACCCAGAAACAGGCATGGGAATTGTACGCCGATCGGCGCATTTACGCCGAATGCGCTGTTGCGAGACGCCGAACCGCTGGCGTTGTACGCCGAACGCGTTTTTATCCGGAAAAAAAAAAATTCTCATTCGGCGCATTCTGCAAACGGGCTGTTCACGAAGTGGTCACAAGCTTTCAACCCTGAGGCGCAGTTTGACTGGAACGTTCACTGGACAGCAAAGCAGTGAAGCGTAAGCAATTTACACCATTAACAACAAAGAATGACCCACAGGAGTGACATTGTAGAACTTGGGCAGCGTTTTTGTGACGACGGCTCTCGCTTCAAGTGGAGGTGGGAATGGGTAGACCGTGACTTTACCGAAAAGGTGATTGACAACAATGATAGACCGACTGCCTCAACCGTTCGTATCGGCGAGTGGATACGAAAGCTATCTGCTCCAGGCATGGCTTACTGTGCATTGTGTAGACGGGAAATCAACTACTCTAACAGAGGTTTTGATGCCATCACAAAGCACCTGCAGACTGGTCATCATCGGGAACAGTGTATGTGTAAAAATAATAGTCATTGTGTTAGTGTGAATGATCTGGAATTTTTGTATATATTAGCAACTAACAGCACCTGCTCAGAAGTAGCATTTTAATACTTGTTCCATGTAGGCCTATGCAGCTGCCTGAACTTTTCAGATTTTTTCCCTTAAGTTAAATACATTACTTTCTTCTTACTGAGTCTCTCTCTCTCTCTCTCTCTCTCTCTCTCTCTCTCTCTCTCTCTCTCTCTCTCTCTCTGTGAATTGTGGTGTGTGTGTGTGTGTGTGTGTATGTGTGTGTGTGTATGTGTGTGTGTGTGTGTACACTCCATAGATAACTGAGGAATGTGATTAATACTGTGAAATGGTTATAATATGAAATGTTTTAACTCTGATGGAATTCAGTAATTACATCAAGGAGAGGCCACCAAAACAATTTGTACAATGAGAAAATCAACAGCTTGACCCCAGTACTCCCAAACCACGTTTTCCAATTCCCCATGCCTGATTTACATAGTAGAACAATTCGAATAATTCTCAGGCTTAAAGCTAAACAAAAGTAAATCAGAAGGTATATGGCTGGGATCAAGAAAACATGAAGCTGGAAAGGTTAATGACATACCCATGAAATCTGGTAAACTAAAACTCCTTGGCATATACTACTCAGCAGACAAAGAAATATCTGAAATAGAAGATAACTGGAAACCCAAGATAGAGAAAATGATCGGAATTATAAAAAAGATGGGAACACAGAAACCCTTCACTGTATGGAAAAATTATTCTCTCGAAAACATTTCTACTTTTAAGTTCTCACGCGTGTTACAAGTAGCGTCGATACCAGCCAATATGCTGAACTACATAAATACACTAATGTATAGATTCCTTTGGAAAAAGAAGTTCAACAACAAAAAAGCATTTGAAAAGGTAAACAGGGGTGTCCTCTGGCACACCTCTTACTACTTTTACCCCAGTCTCACAAGAAGAAATTCTCAACACAATCAGATCCATGTCGTTCAAAACCTGCGAACTAGATCCTCTTCCAGGTTCTCTCTACGCCGACTGTCTCCCTAATCTCCTCCCATTCATCACTGACATCATCAACACTTCTCTTCAAACTGGAACTGTCCCTGATTCTTTCAAGTCTGCTATTGTTCACCCTCTCCTCAAGAAACACAATTTAGATCCAAATGAACTGAAAAATTACCGGCCTATCTCTAATCTCTCTTTCTTGTCAAAACTCCTTGAAAAAGTCGTCCTCAACCAGCTGAACTCTCACCTGTCTGCCAACAATCTCCTCAATCCTTTCCAGTCAGCCTACCGCCAGTGCCATAGCACTGAAACTGCCCTACTACACATTCTCAACAATCTCCTCCTTGCAACTGATACTGGCAAAGTCTCTCTCCTCACACTCCTTGATCTGTCTGCAGCTTTTGATACCATTGATCATGGTATTCTCCTTTCTAGACTTCATCATACTTTTGGCATCTCTGACATTGCTCTGTCTTGGTTCATTTCATACCTATCCAACAGAAAACAAACCGTTCTCATCAATGGCACTTACTCTCAACCTGCATACCTGACCTGTGGTGTTCCACAAGGATCTGTCCTTGGCCCTGTTCTTTTCACTCTTTACACCTCCCCCCTGTCCACCATCATCAACTCCCATTCTATAAAACACCACTTCTATGCTGATGACACCCAACTTCAAGACAGTGACTCACCTGATAATATACAGCGCCTGTTGACTCGCACCACTGAGTGTTACTCGGACATTAAGAACTGGATGACACACAATAGACTTCAGCTTAATGACGACAAAACAGAAGCTATCCTCATTGGCACCCGTCAGAAACTTTCTCAGCTGCCTCCTCTTTCTCTCCCATTATGTAACACATCAGTCCCAATTTCTGATTCAGCTAAAAACCTTGGTGTCTGCATTGACTCTACCCTCTCCATGAACAACTTTGTTTCTCAAACTGCCAGATCCTGCTACTATCATCTCCATCGTATAAGGCTGATCAGGAAGTATCTCTCTGTCGAAACAACTGCAAAACTCGTTCTCTCCTTCATAATGTCTCGCATTGACTATTGCAATTCACTCCTGTCTGGTCTTCCTGCCTCCACCATTCACATCCTACAGCGCATTCAAAACAATGCTGTACGCCTTGTACTCAAAAAGAAAAAAGCTGACCACATATCTCCTCTCCTGGCACAACTTCACTGGCTCCCTGTATCAAAGCGCATACAGTACAAACTAGACACCATGTGCTACAAAAGCCTCAATAACGCAGCCCCCGATTACCTGTCAAGCCTACTTGAGATCTATGTTCCCTCACGTACCCTCCGCTCTGCCTCCGATCCTCTGACTTTTCGCTTTCCACGCACTAAGCTCAATACCTATGGTCCACGAGCCTTCTCTGTTTCTGGTCCACTCTCCTGGAACAAACTTCCTCTCTCAGTCCGTCAGCAACCTACTTTTGTCTCCTTCAAGTCCGCTCTCAAAACTCACCTTTTCTCCTCCGCATAAAATCCTAACCCCCCTCTGCAGCCTGTCTCCGCTCGGAGGGAATCACATGGTTATAATATATAATTGTATATGCTATGCTCTCTATAATTTTCCATTGCTTTTATTCTTGCTTTTATTGCTTTTATTCTTTCTCCCCATTTATAGCCATGCGTGTGTGTGTGTGTGTATGTGTGTGTGTGTGTGTGCGTGCGTGTGTGTGCGTGCGTGCGTGCGTGCGTGCTTGCGTGTGTGTCTGCTTCAGCGCTTAGATTTGATTTTATCAAGATTTTGCGCTATATAAATATTGTAATTAATTATTATTATTATCCTCAGTCTCGAAAAATGAAGAAGGAGGACTATCAATGATAAATTTCGAACACCAGCAACAAATATTTCTAGTAAAATGGGCAGCCAAACTCCTTTCACAAACACAATCGTCATGGAGCATCCTGGCTAAACAGAACGTTTCCCCTTTGAGAACAGCCACTGTGTGTTCAACTGTAATGTTCCACCTAAAGACATTAAGCACATTGAAAAGGTAAAATCAATCTTCTGGAAAGACGTAATTAAAGCAGTTTCCATCTTTAACAAAAATAGATTGATAGAGAAAGTAAAAACAGAACCTTTGTGGAACAACAAAAATATACGATACAAAGGAAAGCCATTATTTTTCTTGCGAGTGAGTACATCTGGTTTTCTTTTTGTGCAAGATCTCTGGCTAAATGGAAACATGATGACATATAGAGAAATAGAACAGAAGATAGGCCCCAGCCCAACGTTACTCTTCGAATACAACGCAATGGTTAATTCCCTTCCATGCACATGGAAACACAAACTCAATAACGACGCTAACAGAGACGAAATCCCAAACAACATCATGACAGAGGGCGGAAATCTAACCTCACTATCAAACAAACAAATCAGGAAAGTATTCTCTGTAAAACAAAACCATGAAATGTGTGCAACCAATTTTTGGAAGCGCAAGTTAAGACATCAATATACAAGACTACTTCTCCACCGCATGCGAATGCACAAAGGAATCTCGGCTGAGATTACTCCACTTTAAGTTCCTGCATAACATATACCCTACAAACATTCTACTACAAAAAATGGGTGTCACCGACACAAAAAATGGGTGTCACCGACACAAAAAATGGGTGTCACCGACACAAAAAATGGGTGTCACCGACACGAACAAATGCCTCTGGTGCCAAGATGTAGACTACATCGAACATGCATTCTACGCTTGTCCAAAACTAAGGCCCTTTTGGAAGAATGTAAAACAATACATATTAACACATCATGATATACATATTGCTATGAATGAAAAAATAGCACTTTTCGGTATAACAAAAAGGGAAATAGTCCCGGACATAAAGAGAAACAAGGTCAATAACATATCACTGGTAGCTAGACTATCTGTCTCCAAATTCAAGTATAGCAAATGCAAAAATCTAGAACTTATATTTGAAACTGAACTACGAGTAAGAAACCTATGAGCAAAAAGAGCGGAATGTACCGTTAATCCAGCCATCCAATAATAAATACGATCTATGGTATGGATACAAAGTCATACATAAACAGCCCCGACATACAATTACAAGTGTGAAACAGTGATGAATGGTTTGTTGTCCATCTAGTAGATTGACAAGTAGATATGTTATGCTATGAACTTACATCAAAAAGACTATTGTTTGCTGTTACTAAATAATATGTAATATCATATGTGCCTTGTAACATCATCATCATCATCAGGTGCCTTGCCGTATGGCGTTGGCGATTATGGATTTCCATCTGTCTCTCTCTCTTGTTGCCTCAAGCATCTCTTCCACCCTCCTTGTCCTCAGCCACTCTGCAAGTCCGTCTAGTATCTTCTCCCTGGGTCTACCCTGTGCTCTCCTTCCCTCCAGCTTTCCCCGTTGTGACCAGGTGTTCCAATTCCTCTTTCCTCATAAAATGGCCTATGAATGTTGCCTGCATTTTCCTAATCTTCCTTATGAATGATCTACTTGTGTCTGCCTCCATCAAGACTGTCTCGTTTGTTTTCTTTGCTGTCCATGAAACTCTCAACATCCTTCTCAGAAACTACATCTCGGCTGCCTCAATCTTGTTCTGGCTTTGCTTGTTGACTGTCCGCGTCTCGCAACCGTAACAGGAGGAAAAAAACAAAGAGAGCAAACACTCAATGGAGATATGATGAGAGCGGGAATCTAGCTATACTGACCAGAAACTGAATGAATGACAACTAATCCGAATGTTAACTGAATGAATGAATGTGTGATAGTCTTGAATGATGCACCTAGAGATTCCTGCAACAAACCACGAAGACAAGGAACAAGAGAGGAGAACCCAAGAAAACAGCAACAAACAACTGATGCCAGAGCTACTCAATCCACACAAAACCAACATATGACAGTCACCAAAGCAAAACTCCTGAAGCAGTCTACCAGAGAAGAGGGACGACCAAGGAACAAGGAGAAGACACCATCACGAACATCAAACAACCAAAGAAGCCCACCAGAGAAGAGGAAAGACCAAGGGACAAAGAGAAGACACCATCATAAACAGCGATATCAAAGGGGAAAATAACGAGAGAGCGAGAGAGAGAGAGAGAGAGAGAGAGAGAGAGAGAGAGAGAGAGAGAGAGAGGGGGAGGCATTGCACTTCCTCTGTCCATCTAATTACATCATCTTTGAATTATGTAAAAGATAAATAGCAAGATTCCCTGTACTCTCCCACAAAGCTTTGTGGGAAACAACTCTGATCTCCACACACACACACACACACACACACACACACACACACACACACACACACACACACACACACACACACACACACACACACACACATATATACACACACACACATATATACACACACACATATATATATACACACGCACACACACACATACACACACACACACACACACACACACACACACACACACACACACACACACACACACACACACACAAATTAGAAAAAGACAAACATTTATAGGACGTGTTATGAGGCAAGAGGAAATTAGAACACCTGGTCACAACAGAAAAGCTGGAGGGAAAGAGAACACCAGGTAGACCCAGGGAGAAAAAAATATTGGACGGACTTGCTGGGTGGCTGAGGACAGAGAGGGTGGGGAGATAGATGCACTTACAGCGACAAGGGATAGATTCATATGAAGGGCCATGATCGCCAACGCCACGCGGCAGGGCACATGACGACGACGACGACGACAACGACGACGACGATGATGATGATGATGATAAACGCCACTGGCAATGGAGAGCAGCAACGAAGATGCATCACTTCTGTCTGTTCTGGCCAGCCTTAATATAGTGCCGTAGTGTGTTTCAGGGTTTGGAGTTCTAATCTTCTACTGTATGTAGTCAGGTGTTCCTTAGATATTTCTTTCTTTCTTTTATTCTTTCTTTCTTTCTTTCTTTCTTCATTCCTTTCTTCCTTCTTTTCTTCCTTTCTTTGTTTATTGTTTTTCTTGTCTGCCTGTCTTTCTTTCTTTCTTTTTTCTACCTTTCTTTGATTCTTTCTTCTTTTCTTTCTTTCTTCTTCCTTCCTTCCTTCCTTTCTGTCTTTCTTCCTATCTGTCTTCCTTTCCTTCTTTGTTTCTTTCTTTCTTTCTTCTTCCTTCCTTCCTTTCTTTCTGTCTTCCTATCTGTCTTCCTTTCCTTCTTTGTTTCTTTCTTTCTTTCTTCTTCCTTCCTTCCTTTCTTTCTGTCTTCCTATCTGTCTTCCTTTCGTTCTTTGTTTTTCTTTCTTTCTTCTTCCTTCCTTCCTTTCCCTTCCTATCTTTCTTCTTCTCTTCTTCTTCTTTTTGTTCTTTCTTTCTTTCTTCCTTCTTCCCTTTCTTCCTTCTTTTTTTCTTCTTTCTCTCTTTCTTTCTTTCTTTCTTTCTTCCTTTTCCCCCATTTTCTTTCTCTCTTTTTCTCTTTCTTTCTTCTTTCTTTCTTTCTTTTATTTCTTTTCTTTCTTTCTTTCTTTCTCTTTTCTTTATTTCTTTTACTTACTTTTCTTTCTTTCTTTCTTTCTTTCTTTCCTTCTTTCTTCTCTTTTTTTCTTTCTTCTTTCTTCTTTTCTTCTTTCTTTCTTTTTTTCTTTCTTCGTTCCTCTTTCATCTTTTTCCTTCATTTGGTTGTTGTACCATTCATGATTCCGTTCATGTTTGGTTTTAAGAGTGATCGTGCATTGTTTAAGTCATTAGTGTTGTGTCAATATAATTTTGTTTTCCTCGCTTCAAATTCATATTCACGTGTTTTTGTTTGTTTTTGTTTGTTTGTTTACAAACACTTCAGAAAGGCACTAAGGTTAATTGGTCTTTAAAAGGTGGGACTTGGGAAATCAACCACTCTCTCCAATGTTTTATACCAAGCAGCCGGGCAATGCCCTGCTCTTCACGATTTTCAACTGCCATGGGATCTTTAGCGTGCGCAGCCAGTAAGTCAGTCACACGGGTCTGACTCGTTTTTCGTCCCCTTCCGAAGGACTAGACGCTCAGTTCGATTTTCCGGTCAAACTGAGGAGAAAAGTTAAGGCCTCTACGGGGAAGCGAACCCTGGAAGCTCGTGTTTAGTTATTGGCAGGCGAACGTCTGAACCATTCTGCCACTCTTCTTCTTCCTGTTTGTTTGTCAAACAAATCCGGGAGCTTTGTTCTTAGATTATGTGCCCGAATGCACTGGTATGAGAACCATGCTAGCAAAGCAAAAACAGCCCTTGGACTCCCTCACCCTGTCCACCAGCATCCTGCATTGTAAACCATGCTAGCAAAGCAAAAACTTAACGCTTGGACTCCCTCACCCTGTCCACCAGCATCCTGCATTGTAAACCATGCTAGCAAAGCAAAAACTTAACCCTTGGACTCCGTCACCCTGTCCACCAGCATCCTGCATTGTAAACCGTGCTAGCAAAGCAAAAACTTAACCCTTGGACTCCCTCACCCTGTCCACCAAGGGTTAAGTTTTTGCAATTGGTGGACAGGGTGTGGGAGTCAAACGGTTAATTTTTTTTCCTGTTGAAGTTTTGTATGTTTTGAAGCAGTTGTTGCCCAGATAAGCTCAACGCAAGCGGACTGGACTTTCAAGCAACAATGACAAGAATAATAATCGGATGTGAACCACTCTGGACTGTCTCACTGTTGACACTAGCATGACATCGTGCTGACCCCGTGCTGACCCCGTGCTGACCCCGAGCGTGACACCAGAAAATCTTGGATTGAATGCAGTGCGGAAAACACCTTGTCATTGTTGTTTAAAGCCCAGCCGACCGTGTAGAGCCATATAAGGCTATAAAAAACATCTGCTTCAGGTACAGAAACATGTGACCTAACAGGAAGCACCAGGCTGCATGGTTGTGTGTGTGTGTGTGTGTGTGTGTGTGTGTGTGTGTGTGTGTGTGTGTGTGTGTGTGTGTGTGTGTGTGTGTGTGTAGTACATGTTTAGTACATGAGCTTCCACGGTTCGCTCCACTGTAGAGAGGCCTTGACTTTTCTCCTCAGTTTGACCGGAAAATCGAACTGAACGTCTAGTCCTTCGGAAGGGGACGAAAAACGAGTCAGACCCGTGTGACTGACTTACTGGCTGCGCACGCTAAAGAATCCACGCAGTTGAAAATCGTGAAGAGCAGGGCATTGCCCGGCTGCCTTGGTACAAACCATTGGAGAGAGTGGTTGATTTCCCAGGTCCCTCCCCTTGAAGAGAAGACCAATTAGTCTTCTTGCCGTTCTGAACTGTTGGTAAAAAAAAAATGTGAATACGAATGTAAATCTGAGGCGAGGAAGAGAGGATGGGTGCCGCCCTCGTGCTGCTATCCTGTGAAAAATTGAGGTCTTTACCACCTCACTCCCCTGCAACCCCAGAGTCATGGAACTATCTAGAAAGGACCTCAGGACCTGGCCAGCTCGTGGGTTTATGTGCAGGCTTAAGGCTTGTGCCATGATCATTCTGGATCGTCTCCATTACATGGCACATGTGACGTTAGTGCATACGGAATTCATTACGAGCTCGGAGGCGTCATCTTGAAAAACTGAAACTGAAACTTAAAGATGAACTAGTACATGAGCATTCTTTCCGTATTCATCCCTCTCTCGCGCGGCGTGCGCGCGATAAAATACGCGACACGACCGGCCGCCGTGGG